>CM042010.1:99724939-100437439 GCA_023525715.1 Cichorium intybus | reverse complement strand
AAATAATGTTTATCCTTCAAAATACGAAAAATACAAATGCAGTCGTGGATATTGCGTGGCTAATTAACCACACATTTACCACACAACCAGACAGTGCGTGGCTACTGCGTGGTTAATTAGCCACGCAATAGCCACGACTGTATTTGTATTTTTTGTTTTTTGAAGGCCAAAAATTATTTTTTTGTGTTCATTTTTTGTACATCCTTATTATACTTTATTATCTTTATATTTCTCCGTTTATACGTAAATTCGACTTACACACAAGCGTGTACACCTTCCAAACCCGTTGTTCATTTCAAACGTTATGTTTTCAAGGTGTATAATAATTGTTTTCCATTTCTTTTCAAGGTGTTATAATAATAATAATAATAATAATAATAATAATAATGAGATATTATAATAATTGTTTTCCATTTCTTTTATTTATATAAATATATATATATATATATATATATATATATATATATATATATATATATATATATATATATATATATATATATATATATATATTTATTAGCCGTTAGCCACGCTTTAGCCACCAAATGCAATTAAATGATTTTCCCGCTCACGCATTAAGGTGTTGTAAAGTGTGCAGTAAATAAAATATCCCTGGCCGTTTTTATTGCGTGGCTAAACAACAACGCATTAGCCACCGTTTTCGCTTTAATGACTTTCCGCATACGCATTAAGGTATTGTACATTGTGCATTAAAGAAAATACACCGGACCGTGGCAATTGCGTGGCTAAACAGCCACACTTTAGCCACCGGGTACCATTTATTGACCAGCTCCAATATCCACTCCAACCCGCTGTGCGATCGACCAAAAATCATTCCAAACAAAAAAAAACGAACGCTGTGCTCTCTCCTCCTCTGAACTTCCCTGTCGTCGCTGCCCTCCGACGGAAAATCACCGCCGCCGATCTATTCTCCTCCACCGAAGCTCCATCGCCGGCCGAAGGTAACCACCGCCGCCGATGCTTCTTGTTCCTTTGCTCCTGTGACCGGTTTTGCTCCTGTGAAAGGTTTTGCTCTCGATCGACAGGACTGCCTACCACCGCCGATCGGCGCTGTTTGCCGGCCGGTTTCATCCGCCGGAAGTGGGTTTGCACCTCCCCCATCTCCTTTTTTTCAAGAAATTTCCACATCCCGGTTAAAAACGGTTTTAACCCTCCCGCATCCCGGTTATTTCTTCCCCAAAAAAAAAAACGGGCTCCTCATCTCGATCCGTTCTTCCCTCCGCTGAAGCTTCTGTTCACGCCGCCGGTCGGCTCTTTTGCCGGCATATTCCAGCCGCCGGACGGAGGTATGCATCTCCCTCATCTCGATCCGTTCTTCCCCATGTCCACTGCACCACTATTTAACTATTCCTGCTCTCTCCATCGACAGGTCCCGGAGGATGTTCTCCGTAAAGTATTTGAGCTTCTTCTCGTCTCCTCGTCTCTCCACCGTACTCTCGTTTCCTCCGCTTCCTTATGGCTGGTAATTGTAATCTGTCTATCGGTTCCTTACTTCCAAAATCATAATGTGAATTATAACCCTAATTATAGATTTCAAATTAGGTTATATTTATGTTGGGGTTTGTATGTGATCTTTAAATTGAAACGAGCAGGTTCTTGATTTTCATGAGATGAATAATGCTGGAGAACGACTTATAGCCGCCCTTGCGCTGGTTTGTTCAAATTCCTCTTCTTCGAATTCGTTTATCTTCTTTGTTAGTGTTAGGGTTTGCTACCTACTAGAGGCTATCACTACGAAGCTATGATCATGAACAAGGTTTAGGTTTTCTAAGAACTGGAGTTTTAATCAATCAGTACAAGATTAAACTTGTGCATCTGTTCTCTCTCAATATGTGGCTTTTTATGTATTGCAGAAGAGATATCATCATTTGAAGCAGATAAACCTGGAGTTTGCACAAGATATTGAAGATAAACATATGGACATTCTTAGAAACCAGGTAATATATAGATCATAATACTTCTCATACATTGTTATTTGTTATTGAAGATGCATGTGCAAATTTCAGTTTGCAGGTTCCCTTCAGCACCTGGAGCATTTAAATCTTAATGTTTGCCAAAAAATCTCAGACAAGGGAAATGAGGCTATAACTGCAGCATGTTCTTCTTTAAAGATTTTCTCCATCTATTGGAATGTAAGGTACATAAACTTTAACCTAATTTCCCTTTTCTCATCATATCTTATAGTTACCCCTTTTGATACTATACTTTGCTTCAGGGTTACAGATGTTGGCATATCACATCTGGTTAAGAACTGCAAGCATATTGTTGATTTGAACTTAAGTGGGTGTAAGGTATATTACAGTCAGAAGGGATGTTTGATTTTTTTCGTTCCACTTTTTGGATGTATATATTTTCTTAAAGAAATGCATCGATGTTGGATAACAGGGTGTATCAGATAAAAGTTTGCAAATGGTTGCTGACAATTATCGATATCTGGATTCGCTAGATATCACTAGGTATGTGATTTTAATTTTTTTTAGCATAAAAGAGGCTTTATTCTTTACCTTTAAAAAGTTTTTGCATAACTGAAAACAGTAAATGTATTCTAGTTGGATGTCAATTATCAAATCTTTGATTCCATAAAAATGTTGGTATTTTTATAGACATGTTGGCAAAGGCTTTTACTTGATTCTTTATATAAAAAGTCTTAGTCTTTTCAACTTTCTCAAAGAAAATATGGTATTTTCTTTATACATGGAGAAAAGTAGTCAAATATTAAATATTTTGCACACTTGATTATGTAGGTGCATTAAGATAACAGACATGGGCTTGCAACAAATCATGACCAAGTGCTCTGGTCTCAAGAGTCTAAATCTCTATGCACTTTCAAGGTATCGATCTTTCGTCAGTGAAAAAGACGTAAATGCCCTCCTCATTGAAAATATTTCCATGTTACTTGATTTATGAAGAGTTCATTTATGTTTGTTTAGCTTTACAGATGAAGCTTATAAGAAACTCTCACTTTTGGGCAATCTCAGATTCTTAGATCTCTGTGGTGCTCAGGTATATAAATGATTGTTTTACCTGATGACCTACTATTTTATTCTTTAAAAAAAATAAAAAATTTACACTTGCATTTTTTAATGACAGAATCTATCTGATGAAGGCCTTTTCTCTATAGCCAAATGCAAAGATCTTCGTACCCTCAGTTTGACATGGTAATCTACACTTATATAGTTTACCGACCATAATATTGTTTGTGATTTTACATTTTTATTATTGTTGTATTAAATATTTTATAAAGGTGTGTACGTGTCACTGACATGGGTGTCATAGCCATAGCCAAAGGCTGTACCTCTCTTGAATATCTTAGGTAAATCAACACACTCTGTGGTTACTTATTTTTCAGCACTTAGGGGTATTATTGGTATTTGTTAATAATAATAATCGAAAACATTGCAGCTTGTTTGGAATTGTGGGGGTTACTGATAAGTGTCTAGAGGTCCTCTCAGAATTTTGCTCAAACACAATCACAACACTTGATGTGAATGGATGTATTGGCATCAAGGTATGTAATTGAATATATGTTATGTCCTTTATGTTATGTCCTATAAAGTATGTTTTTGTTATTTAAAATTGAATATATGTTATGTCCTTTATGGATTGCCAATATAAAGTGTGTTTTTGTAATTTAAAATTGATTGTATGTTGTTATTATAGATCAAACTAATAATATGTCGTTATTTTTTAGATCTTGAGCTTACGTGCACAAGTGGAAAATTTGCAACAAAGTCAAGCTGAAATGGTCGATAATTTCCAACAACAACAACAACAAATGGAACAACAACAACAACAAATGGAACAACAAATGGAACAACGAATCGAACAACAAATTGAACAACGAATTGAACAACAAATTGAACAAAGACTAAAACAGTCGCAAGATGAATTTCAAAAAAAATTGGAAGAAATGATGCGACAAATGAGTCAACGTGGTCCGGGTCCTTCTTAATTGTATGTTTTTTAAACAAGTTGACGTTTTAGAATGTTTTTGAAACAATTAGACGTGGTTCGTGGTAATTCTTATTTGACTTTTTTAAAATGTTAAACAAACTTTATCGTAATATTTGATTAGTTGTGTTTTAATTAGTCTCGTTGTTTATATATATTGTTTATATATATATATATATATATATATATATATATATATATATATATATATATATATATATATATATATATATATATATATATATATATATGTGTGTTTTGTCAAATGTGGTTAATGACAAAAAAATTGGAATTAAAAATAATATTCTGGTAATTTAAAAAAAAAAACGTAATGCGTTGTAATTGCGTGGCTAATTTTGTGTGGAAATTGCGTGGCTAAACTTTGTGTGGAAATTGCGTGGCTAATTCTTTGTGGAAATTGCATGGCTAATCATGTGTGGCAATTGCGTGGCTAAACGTTTGTTGTAATTGCGTGTCTAAATTTGTGTGTCAATTGCGTGGCTGATTTTTTGTGGAAATTGCGTGGCTAACTGTGTGTGGAAATTGCGTGGCTGGTTTTTTGTGGAAATTGCGTGGCTAAACGTTTGTCGTAATTGCGTGGCTAATTGTGTGTGGAAATTGCGTGGCTGGTTTTTTGTGGAAATTGCGTGGCTAAATGTGTGTGGAAATTGCGTGGCTAAATGTGTGTGGAAATTGCGATACAAAATTTCCGGATTATTGCGTGGCTAATTGTACGTGGTTATGGCGTGGATAATGCGCGTGGCTATTGAGTGTCAAAATGGCGTGGCTAATGCGTGGTAAACTGTGCGTGGTAGTTGCGTGGCAAATTTGCGTGGCTAAAGCGTCACTACAATTTAGACACAAAGGGTTCTTCCACAGGTCAGTTTTCGTGGCTATTGCGTGTCTATTCGGCTTTTGCCACACAACAGCCACGCAAATGTGCGTGGCTAACCCCCCAGTTTTCTAGTAGTGATATCGTACTTCTACAACAATCAACATATTTTTATAATAACAAATCTAAAAAAGCATAGTAAACCATAAGGGGTGAATCTGAAAGTTCGTCAGAAATCCATTTTTTATGATCCCTTGAAATAAATTGGTTTATTTTTTTTTTTTTTTTGAACCGGCAAATCTATCCTACTCCTACTCCTATTCTAATTCACCTATAATCCACCTATTCCCCCTAGTGGGGATTGAACCCTCAACCTCAATGTTAGAGGGCGACGCCTTACCACTTGGCCAAGAGGCCATTGGCTAAATAAATTGGCAATGCTTTCATCTCTCCTGCAAAGATAAACAATTATTCCTACAGTTAGTCTGATGAAAGGCATTTTCCATGAGTAAAGACTTTCAATGGCATCTTAAAAAAAGCACACACACACACAACTATTTTATTTTGGTAGGCGTGTAGAGTATGTAACTTTTCGTATAAGTTAGGGATGTTATGTTTCTATTTTGATTCTTTTGTCCAGAAGGTAGGCAGGAGACTAAGTCCAGAATTCCTCTGTTTTCCCCTGTTTTTCTCTGTTTTAGTGTGTTGTTAGTATATACAAAAAGGGTTTGCTTATCAGCCTAGCTACAAAACATAGTTCGAGGAGCATGCTTGAGATGCCTTAAGATCTCAACTAAAACATTTTAATGGAAAATAACGGGAAGACATGATACCCTACGTCCTGAATCAATGCTTTGTGTGACTTTATAAACGAAGTTTAACAGGAGTCTTTGTGTTGGAATTTCTATGTATGTAGGAGACTTATGAATTCCCTGTGTTTTTTAGGTTCCTTTGTATATTAGGAGTTATCTAAGACTTAGGAAACCTCTCCTATTTATATGCATTACCGAGTTAGGGTTAAAGAATAGAAAACAATTGTAATTGAGTTTCTAGTTAGTTTCTCAATAATATCGAAGAGTTGTTCTGGTTATTCTTTCTTCTTTCTTTTTGATTCTAGTTCTTGACTTTGCATATATTTCAAGTACCTAGTATACCCCTTAATAGGACAAGTTTTCATTCATGGACCACAATCAATAAGAAATGGGTTCCCGGCCACCCACTGCCATTCCCCGCTCTGCAAGGATAACCGAAGAGGGCTCGCCCTTTGGGCGGTATGCTAAGACACTGAAGTATGTTGGATACACTCTCTTGGTCATCCCCTAACTGGGTCAATATTTTTTGATGATTGCAAAGGGGAAAATACGTAGATACCAAAGAAATATTTCTAGAAAATAAAACAGAACATACTTATGAGCAACTCGACATATTGGAAGGTTGCATTTATGAGGGGCTGGGAGAGTAAAATGTTTTGCCTAAGACTACACGGTATGGGGCTTAATTTGGTGATCGTCATCCACGTGGTACTATGATGCCGCCGGCATCACCGTCCCGTGATGCCGGCATCGAGGCTCATTGGCACCAATATGTAGGCGGAATATGACCATTAGTAGCCGTTGAATATTTTTTTCAATAATTTAAAATTTAAACTATAAATACAACTATATTTTACCATTTTACACACCTCATTTTACTACCAAATAATCTATAATTTTTTCATCTTCCACACTCAAAATGTCTCTAAATCCAAACAATCCAAACCCAAATCTTTTTGGGTTCGATCCTTCATCCCCACCACTATACCGACCACAATTCAACACTCAAAATCCTTTTTCTATTAACAACCAATTCCTGATGTCACCACAATTCAATCCACAAAAGATGCCGGAAACTTTCAACTCATTCGCACAATTCAACCCTCAATACCAAATACCATCTCCACAAACTCCACAAACCCCAACTGTCCCGATAGCCGACGAGGAGCCCAAAAGCGAACCGGAGGAGATTCTGCTCCAACGGGAAAAAGGGAAAGGTAAAGGAAAAGCAAAACCAAAACCGGTTGAGAAACCCAAGGCGAGGGCGAAGAACAAGCTATGGACTCTTGAGGAAGAGCCGGAGTTGGCACGGTCGTGGCTCGACATATCCGAGGACGCCAATACCGGTAAAGACCAAGGTCGAGACAAGTTTTTGTTGCGCGTTACCAACCGGTTTCGACTTGGAATGCAAAAAGGAAATGACTACCGGGGTCATGACTAGCTCACCACCAAATGGGCGAATATGAACAAGGAGGTGTTGCACTTCAACGCGATCGTAAAGAATTTGAAGAACCAGTGGGCTAGCGGGGCTAGCGAGTCGACTATTTTTGAATTTGCTAGCTACATGTTCCAAAATGATTTGGCGAAACCGTTCAAATATTTGCACGTTTGGAATATCGTAAAGGATAAAGAAAAATGGAAGGGTGGTAAAAAACGAACAAACGAAGCAAAACAGATGATTCGGGGTCGTATATGTTGGATTAGGTGTCTAAGTCATAACTATAATTGATACATGTACTTGAATTGATATCAACACGGTCCTTTTGGGTTGCCATTAGTAGTCCAAATGGTATTAAGGTTAATACTAAGAGAGAGAGAGAAATAGTTTATTAATTTATTATGTGATGATAAATTAATTAGAAACTAATGTGGAATTGATCAGAATTAATTGGAATTAATTTGGGATTAATTAAAAGTGTTGGGGCTGGATTGTAATTGTTCAATAGTTGAACAATAGAAACATCTGGTCAAAGTAACATGCACGGCACGGGCAAGGAGTGCCGCGGCACGTGCGTCGTGGACAGCCAAAAAGGGTTTCGAAGATAAAACTGTTTATCTTGTTTGAATTCAAATAAGGTTTATCCTTATCACCTTTGAAGCTATAAATACGCCTCCCCTGGTACTTTATTCTCTGCCCCATTCCGGTAGACAGTTCTCTGGGATTTCTCTTCTCTCTTAAGCAGAATCTATAATCATTCTCTAAGGAGGTTTTATAGCGAGCTTTTCTTGAATAAGATATTAAGATAATTAACCTTTGCTTGGACTTTTGGGTGTGAACCATTAGAGGCACGACACTTGTGGTGCTTGTTTCCAAGAGATCAATGAGACAAGGAGTAATTGTTATTTGCTATAATAACAATAAGGTGTGTATCCTGAAACCCTCTTTATTAATTTTGATTATACCTAGACAAGGAATAATTGTTATTTGCTATAATAACAATAAGGTGTGTATCCTGAAACCCTCTTTATTAATTTTGATTATACCTAGGGTTTTCTGTAGATGTTCTTATTTATAGATTCAATTAGAGAAACCATAGATCCTTAGGTTGCATGTGAACTTAAGAGTTTTAAGTTTATTTGTCTGCCTATTCTCCATCAGTATGACGATACATCCGACGCACATGTAGAAGTGCATCTCAACGACAATGACGATAACATACTTGAGGTTGAACGACCAATAGTCCAATGGGCCGAGATGCCGCAAAGCAGAAAGGAAAAGCAAAAGTGACGTCCTGGCACTCGTCGGTTACCGGTCACTCCAATGAGATTCAACAAATTAGGACGGAGTTCTCGGGTTTGGGTACTACTTTGGAAGAACACATGCAATACACGAAGGAACAGGATCGTGAGACCGACCGCCTCGTGGAGATGCAATTTCTTTTTGCCGACGTTAGTCATTTGTAGGGTGACATGTACGACGCGGCTATGGAAGTCAAACACAAGATTAAGGAAAAATATAATTTGTAGGTTTTATATTTTCTAATTTTCTAGCTTATTTCCTTTGAATGTAGCATTTTTTTTTAATTTCATGTAATGTCTATTTTAATTTTAATGTAATGTTTTTAATTTTAATTTACTCTGTTTTAAATTTAAATGTCACAATCTAAAAAAACAAAAAAACATTTCGTAGGCATCCACCCTACATTGTACGCATACAAACTCATTTTCGTAGGCATCCTAAGTGACACCTACGTGGGAGCCGATGTCGATAGTTTTGTAGGCATCCATACCGCTTAGCCTAAGATGCGTATATGAAGAAAATGGAGTACATACACTAGACCCATGGAGAAAGTAAAGGTTTATGAATTAATAGTGTATTGAAAATTTTTTGTACGAGACCTTTTTAGTGGAACTAATTTTGTATGAAAAAATTTAAATTAAAATAGCATATTATATATACACTAATGGAGAGTCTTTTCAATGTATAATGTCCCAAGTTTTGGCTCTCACTTATGAGTTGAATGGCCAAACACAAACTAGGCCTCAAATGGCACGGAAACTAATTAGGAACGTGTACACAGAAATAAAAGTACACATTGTTTTGGGCTTATTTTGAGTGTGGGGGGAGTGATTGATGGATAGTTGTAGGTTCGATCGGGTTCAGCAGCGGGGCCGCCGGCATTGGCTAGGTGACTTCACCCTACCGATTAGGGTGGAGAAAGATAGGGAGGCGAAGGGAGGTGGCGGGTTGGTGAAGTCGCCTCTTTTCATAATTTTTAATAATAATTTTTTCTTCCAATTATAATTATCCCCCCCCCCCCCAAGACCCTATAAATACCCCCTACCTTTTAAAAATCACACCTTCTTCACTCTTTCTTTCAACTTATCTACAAACCATTTCCATAATATTTCCTAAAAACCATCTTTCTTAAAATGGATTCTAGCTAGGGGAAATCCAGAAAACGCAGTTCATCGAAAACAAATAACCGTCAATATGAAGGCAGATCGGATGTTCCTATAACCCCATCGCCATATTATCCAAAATATCACCAATATCCCCAATACCAACAAATACCGGTCCAAACAAATTTCACCCAGTTTTCACAGGAGTACGGGAAATTTCTACGATGCCAACAAAGTTCCGCACAATTCCAACAAAGTCCCAACCAGTTCCAACAAAGTCTCGACTAGTTGAACCCTCTCAATTTTACGCCCCAAAAACCTCTCATTTTTGTAACAGAGACGAGGATTCAATCGACAAAATCCTTCCCCTCCTTGAAACCCGACGTACTGAGTTAGACGAACAATCCAAGAAACACATGAACAACCCCTCCCCCACCTCCCAGAAATGAACTTTCCTAACACAGTTGAGACATCGTCCATGGAGTGAGAAAGAGGAAGTCGCTTTAGCGAAGGAATTCATTAGTGTTTCCGAGGATGAAGAACGTGGCAACCATTAACGCCACGAGTCCTTTTGGGAGCACGTGTTGGCACATTTCAACATGTAACATGATCGGGCCGTTCGGTCAAGACATCAAGTTAACTCCAAGTAGAAGGATTCTACAAAGAATAATACTTTTCAATGCTAACATCAAGGCTTTTTTGAGGTTTATGCTTTGAATCTATAAATTCAGCAAGTAAAGGATTTCTTTTGCTTATGTGTTCATAAAGATACTTCAGTCTTATCCATATATCACTAGCAGTTTTGCAAACTTCTTCTTTTTAGTGGTGGTGAGTTTGTTAGAAGTTTCAGAGGAAACAAGTTGTGCTTGAGAAGATGATGATGAACTTGAACCAAATAGAACAAAATAAACCTTTTTCAATCGAATGTCAAACATCACGATCGAGCGCATATAAACAATCCTCTATCCAATCGACCCATTGATGATATTTTTCACGAATAAGAATCATAGCTTTAGTATTTGATCTAATATGGTTTGGAATATTGTAAACTATTTGATTATCGTAAATCGTCATTTTAAAGAAACCTGATCGATTAATTGTCAAAGGATTTTGAAAATTCAAATCTAAGAATGAAAAGCAAATCTATGAACAGGTAGATTTGTGGAATGGTAATCACACATCGATTTCCAAAATGTATTATCAATTCCTACTCTTATAGAGTAAGAATTCAAATGATAAAGCAGAAGAAAAGAAAATTAACAAGCAGACAAAATAGGAATTAATCTCAATTGATTGGGAGTATGAAGTTAAAAGGCTCAAGTGTTGAACATTAACTCTCAAAAACGTTAACCTCACATTCTAACTACACCTATTTACATATACAAATAAAATATGGTGATGTAGATAATAACCAATCATAAAAAGACACCTATGACAGTATAACCAATTATAAAAAGACACCTTTGATACAAACTGCTCTCACTAAAATGTGCTTTCAGTTAGGTGCATTCTAGTAGTTTGGTGATAACACCAAAGGAGCACTAGATGCTCTCACTACTAGAAACCGAGTCTATAAATACGAACCCTATAGGGACGACAATTGTCGTCGCAATAGATCCCTCTATAGCGACGACATGTCATTTCTATAGGGCGCAAGTCAAAGTTTGACCTTTTTAGCTATAGCGACGACCTGCCGTTCCAATAGGGTCAGCCGGGAACTGAAACTTTCTTGGCGGCTTTCTAAAACGATTTAGCGACGATATTTAGTCGTAAAAGATAAAAAAATAGTTTTTTTATATTGTTTTCTCTGAGGCGATTTAGTGCGGTTTTTGCTGCTTTCTGCCGAAGTTAGGTAATTGTGCTTTAAATTCATTCTCTATTTCTTTATATTTTCTTCTCTTCTCTCTGTAACCAATTTTTCCACCAAACACGATTATCCAACTCGAGTGGTGGTCGGATTCCGATGGTGGAATGCTTGCGTAGTTGATAAGAGAATTTTCCGGCCAAGAAAGGTACAAAATCGTCCCTAAAACTTCAACCGAGAATTTTTCCATTTTATATGA
Organism: Cichorium intybus; assembly: GCA_023525715.1. Taxonomy (NCBI): domain Eukaryota; kingdom Viridiplantae; phylum Streptophyta; class Magnoliopsida; order Asterales; family Asteraceae; genus Cichorium; species Cichorium intybus. The sequence continues at coordinate 100,425,917 of CM042010.1, read as the reverse complement.
GGCGATTTCAGAGAATTTGAAGTGATTTTTCATGTTCGTCGTCTGTGGTAGCTTCGACAGTTTCTGTGCGTTTTCCGGTGGTTGTGGGCTAGAACTTCAACAAAGGTTAGCAATATTCTTCATTTCTTTTCTGATTTTGCTGTTTAATGCCATCTTAGGAATGAAATTAGCTACTTAATCTGTCCACTACGGACAAAGGTTTGTAGATCAGGTGTTGATTATCAGTTAAAATTTTTGAACAATTTTTGAACTTTATTTCTTTATGTAACAATTTTTGAAATCTGCAAAATTTTCATTTTAGCCCCTGAATTTTGTAAGTTGCTGGAATTTCCCCAAATCAGTTTATTATTAATTTTCTTGTTCATTTTATGCTTAAACATAACTTAGGATGGATTATGTATTGATCAAGCTCTTAAATTGTCCATTAAGTGCTTATTATTAAGATGAATAGGACTAGATTATAAAGAACCTTTATATCAATTAAAATTTCAAAATAGCCCCTAAAGTTTGCTATGTTTCTACATTTTCCCTAAATCATGTCTTTAATGTGTGTTTATATATATATATATATACACACACACACACATCACCTAAAGTAGCATAATATTATACAATAACATTCACTATACTCGTTCCATTACCACAAAACAACAAAGCATGTAATTAGCAACAACACAAAGTCACCAATAGCATGTCATTAACTCGTTTAAAGGGCTAACATCGACCCTATAAGAGATCACTAATTGAATCGAGGTTTTCACCAAACCAGAGACTTGTCACTGGTCTCAATATACTTTTACCCGTCTCGGTTATACACCAAGTTTGTTATACAAAAGACCCACCGAATAAGCGACATCACCGGATGATTGAAAGGTACTCGTTATGTAACCACCAACAACTGTCATCACCAAATAATAAATTACTCGTTATAATACACCATAAATTTACACCAAGGTATAGCAATATACATAAAACTATATACTCATTATCATAGTAATCATAGTATGCACCAAAAACATCAAGAGATACTACATAAAGTTACTCACCATGTTAGACGTGTAGAACGATCTCCTCGATCCTAGTTGTATCCTCGATCTTGTTGTTATCAGCTATTTTTTAATCATCAAATAAACATCCTCATTCAACTACTTGAGACAAAACACTTTAATCTCATTAAAGAACTGATTTATAATGCCACAAAGCACATAGCGCCGCTATCTATAAGAGTTAGTGTCGCTAACTATAAATCTTCATACATAGCGCCGCTATGTTCATCATTACCGCTGCTAATGATGAACAGTTCATTGGTTCAGCTCTGAATCACTCGAGATCACCCTTTGCTTAGAGCATTTACAACTATTAGTCATCCTTAAGTAATTAGAGGCACCCCAACCTCTAAGCTCACCTACAACACCGTTATATTATGATTAAACCATAAAATTTACCATTAATAGCTAATATGGTAATTATAAGATATTAAACAACAATTTTATCACCAGACCAAGATCATACTCGTTATATCAACATACATAGACTAACCCATCATAGGTTTAAACCCCATAAAACTTTCAAGTTGAAGGTGTTGGATTTGGTGTCTAAGCCATGACTAATAATTAGTATTTACCTAATTAATAGTAGCACAGTGCATTTGGGTTGCCCTCATAGCTGGAGGTTTGGTAGAAAATTCGGTAGAGAGAAAGGTTGATTTATTATGAGATTAATAAATCAACAAGAATTAAATATATAGTTTATTAATATATTAAAGTCATAATATATGAATTAGAAACTATATTAATTAATTAGAAATTAATCAGGAATTAATTGGATTTAATTTGGTGATTAATTTAATTAATTAAAAGTGCAGGGACTGAAACTGTAATTATTCAATAGTTGAGTAAGTGACAGTGGGAGTGACCAGTGTGGAAATCGAAATCTATATAAGGTAATATAGATTTTCGATTTTGGATATTAAAGGATAAATAAGGAGTTTGAATTATAAGATAAAAGGTTTATCTTATTTGAATTCAAAAGGGTTTATCCTTAAGGCTTATCAACTGGTCATCTGGAAACTATAAATAGGGGTCCCTGGGCACTCATTATTTTTGCCAATTCTCTCATCCCTCTCTCTGGAACTTTCGATCCATATACCTCTCAGCTAGGGTGTGACTTTCAGTTGAGGCAGGATACTTTTGCTGCTCAGCTTCCAAGAAACTTAATGTTGGTTTTCTATTTTAATCTTTAGTTTTATTATTGGCCTTTAGGAAACTTGTTATATGTTCAATAGTAGAAAACATAGATCCTCATAGGTTGCATGTGAACTTAGGTTATTTAGTTCATGGTTTGCAGAAAACCTTCAGTGGTATCAGAGCCTGTTTTGTTTTCTTGTTGAATTGTTATAACTGTTTTAGGGTTTAAAGCTTCTAAACCCTATTATTGTGTGGATCGACTTTTAGGATTAGGGTTTTGGAAACCATAATCCCCCCCATGTAATTTTCGATTTTGCCTATAAGGTTTTTAGGAGGTTTTCTATTTTTAGTAACTTTTGGTTAAATTAAATGGATTACCTTAAACCCCATTATTTGAAATCGATTTTTAGGGGGTTTAGGATAGGTTTTAATTAATTTGATTAATTTGGATAAACCTATCTTCATTGAATTAATTTAATTAATTGTTAATTAAAAGATAATTCAAAAGGGATTTAATTAATTTTAAATTATTGAAAATTAATGGAAAAATCCGGAAAAATATTTTAAGAAGTTTAAAATATTAAGATTTAATTAATTTAATTAATTGTTAATTAAAAGATGATTAAATCGAATTTTAAAGGTTTAATTTAATTTTAAATTTAATAGTTAAATTGGTAAAAATTAAAAGATAAACCTGGAATATTTTAAAGAGTTTTAAAATACATCTTATATATGTTATTAATTGTTAATACTATATGTATGAGATAAAATTGGTTAGTCAATTCAATAGTAGGCCTCGTTCACGAAGCTGATCTATAAAGCGGGTATAAGGAGGCTGCCTATAAAATGGCGGTCTAATGGGTGAACACTCTCGCCCACCGCTCGCCTGATCAGTGGAGGGTCGTTAGCCGAACAGTTTTGATAGGACTGCTTAATCATTAAAAGTATAATGATCAAAGTACTAGAACAATTTACAAAATCCCAATCTAGTTACTTTCGGGAAAAATGTGAATTTGATGCTAACCCATGAAATTGCACATTGCACTTTATGAAACGTTGGTAGAGCGTGTGTGCTTTACCGGCACACCAATGGGGGTTTAGAAAGAGTGGCAATGGGTGGCTCGGGTGTTATCATTGTTGATGGAGCCTGTATGGTTTAACGGCACATCAATCTGAGATGGTAATGGACCCCGAGAGTACCAAGCTAATTTGCATGGTTATTCACACTCGGTTTGTGATCCTCGGCATTCCAGTCACAAACGGTGGGGCATATCCGAGATTAAACATGCTATTGAACAGTTCAATAAATCTCAAAAGAAACTAGGAATTCCATTTATAATAAGATTATATTTTCCGCGGTGGAATTGGCTGAATCGTCATTCGCCTACCTTTATAAAATTTGCAAATAGATTACGGCATCCCTCTTCTAGTTTGTAAATTGTTATAGTTGGATCCTAGCCTTATTGTATATTGGGTTATTATAAGGACCGACAAGTATCTAATTAAACTTACCTTCTTTTATAGATGTCTTCTGCTGATCAATCTGCTCCCCACTCAAACTCCAGTGTTCCCTCAATCCTTTCATTATGTTCCAAGGTTCAACTGAACGGGACAAACTACAATGACTGGATTAGAAATATCAAGATGGCTCTGAGGTACGAGAACAAAGAGTATGTTCTCGAGACCGAGCTTGTCGATATTGACCCTGAAACTGCTACTCCCGAGGAAGAAGTTCATGTTGGTCCGACAGATGTATCCTTACCTCTTAGGCGTTCTGGTAGGGTTAGCATGCCACCCGAGTTTTATGGTTTCCATATAACTTCGGATGGGGACACGTTTGTCAGTGATAGGACACTAATAAATTTGGATGAACCAGCTAACTTCCAGGAAGCAGTGGCGGGCCCTAAGTATGCCAAGTGGAAAGAGGCCATGGATAGCGAGATCAAGTCCATGTATGACAATCAAGTTTGGAACTTGGTTGACAACGTACCGGGTCGAAAGACAGTCGGGTGCAAATGGATCTTCAAGAAGAAGACCGACATGGACGGAAAAGTACACACTTTCAAGGCAAGACTGGTTGCGAAAGGCTTTACTCAAACCCCAGGGGTTGACTATGACGAGACCTTCTTTTGATAATAAAATTGGTTCGATTTCTGTTTTCAAAAATGGTATTTTGATTTTTACTGCTTATCCTTGTGATGGTGTGTATGAAACTGTTGAATGTGTTGACAATTTAGGACATAGTGTAAATTATATTGATTCTACTAGTGGTGTAGAAAAGGCATGTCTGTGGCATAGTCGGCTCGGGCACATCAGCAAGAAACGCATCGCCCAGCTCCAAAAGGATGGAGTGTTGGAATCATTCGACCTCAGGACGGATGATGTATGCGAATCTTTTCTGTTGGGCAAGATGACTAAATCACCTTTCAAAGGGTTTTTTGAAAGAGGTGAGGGTCTGCTGGACATCATTTACACGGATGTGTGTGATCCATTCAGATCAACCATAAAGGATGGCACGCGGTTCTACGTAACATTTACTGACGATTTTAGTAGATACGGTTATATCTACTTAATCAAGCATAAGTCAGACACCTTTGAAAAGTTCAAAGAGTTTAAAAACGAGGTAGAGAATCAATTAGGCAGGAAGATAAAGATGCTCAGGTCTGACAGAGGCGAAGAGTATCTAAGTATCGAGTTCCTTGACTATCTAAAGGAATGCGGAATAGTTTCGCAGTTGACACCTCCCAGGACACCACAGTTGAACGGTGTTGCGGAGAGGCGCAACCGAACCCTGTTAGACATGGTTTGTTCCACGATGAGTCGAGCTTCACTTCCCATTCACTTCTGGGGGTATGCCTTAGAGACTGCCGCCCATATCCTCAATCTTGTCCCTACTAAGAAGGTTGCTAAAACACCTCATGAAATGTGGACGGGGAATGTTCCCTCGTTAGCACATATCAAAGTCTGGGGTTGTGAGGCTTTCGTTAGACGAGAGACTCAAGACAAACCCGCAGAAAGAAGAGAAAGGTGTTTCTTCCTTGGTTATCCCAAACAGTCCTTTGGATATCTATTCTACAGGCTGAGCGAGGATGTGGTCTTTGTAGCTAGACGAGCAGTCTTTCGAGAGAGAGAGCTCATATTCAAAGAGAACAGTGGGAGTACCATTGATCTTGAAGAAATTCAAGAGTCATCAGATGACGCAACCTTAGGAGAAACTAGCAACCAACATGAGGAAGAAGTTCTTGTTGGTCCGACTGATGTATCCATACCTCTTAGGTGCTCCGGTAGGGTTAGCATGCCACCTGAGTTTTATGGTTTCCATATAACTTCGGATGGGGACACGTTTGTCAGTGATAGGACACTGATAAATTTGGATGAACCAGCTAACTACCCAGAAGCAGTGACGGGACCTGAGTCTGCCAAGTGGAAAGAGGCCATGGATAGTGAGATCAAGTCCATGTACGACAATCAAGTTTGGAACTTGGTTGACAACGTACCGGGTCGAAAGACAGTCGGGTGCAAATGGATCTTTAAGAAGAAGACCGACATGGACGGAAAGGTACACACTTTCAAGGCAAGACTGGTTGCGAAGGGCTTTACTCAAACCCCAGGGGTTGACTATGACGAGACCTTCTCACCAGTAGCCAAGATAAAGTCTATTAGGATAATTTTGGCCATAGCTGCATTTCATGACTATGAAATTTGGAAGATGGACGTGAAAACCACTTTCCTTAATGGGAAGTTGACTGAGGATGTTTACATGAATCAGCCAGAGAGTTTTGTCGATGCAAAGTATCCCAATAAGGTATGTAAGCTTGAGAGATCGATCTACGGATTGAAGCAAGCGTCTCGCAGCTGGAATCTTTGTTTCCATGAGAAAGTCAAAGAGTTTGGCTTCTCTAGGAGCGAGGATGAGTCCTGCGTATATGTCAAGGCTAGTGGGAGTATAGTCACCTTTCTGGTGCTGTATGTCGATGACATACTGCTCATGGGAAACAATATTCCAACCTTGCAAGATGTCAAGGCTTGGCTTGGGAAATGTTTCGCCATGAAGGACCTAGGAGAGGTTGCCTATATTCTCGGGATAAGAATATTGAGAGATAGGAAGAAGAGACTAATTGGACTTAGTTAGGGTACATACTTGGAAAAGGTACTAAAGAGGTTTAGTATGGAAAATTCCAAGAAGGGAGAGCTGCCTATCCAAAGTAATGCAAAATTGAGTAAGACTCAAAGTCCGAGTACAGATGAGGAAATAGCTGAAATGAGTCGGGTACCTTATGCTTCGGCTGTGGGGTCGATCATGTACGCTATGACGTGTACTCGCCCTGACGTGGCCTTTGCTTTGAGCATGGTCAGTCGGTACTAGGGTAACCCTGGCAGGGCGCATTGGATAGCTGTGAAAAATATACTCAAGTATCTGCGAAGGACAAAGAACATGGTGTTAGTCCTCGGTGGCAGTGATACCTTGAGAGTTGAAGGATATACAGATGCCAGTTTTCAGACGGATAGAGACAGTGGTCGGTCTCAGTCGGGCTGGGTATTCCTCTTGAACGGTGGAGCAGTTACTTGGAAACGTTCCAATCAAGAAACGGTGGCTGATTCTACGTGCGAATCAGAGTACATAGCAGCAAGTGAAGCATCAAAGGAAGCGGCTTGGCTGAAGAATTTTATCGGTGACCTTGGAGTAGTCCCGAGTATTCAGGAGCCCTTGGAAGTGTTCTGCGATAACGAAGGTGCGGTTGCCTTGACAAAGGAACCGCGAGACCATGGAGAGTCCAGGAATATCGACAGAAAGTACCACTACATAAGACATGAAGTAGAACAAGGTCACCTCCTTGTAAAAGGGTATCATCGGAAGATAATCCTGTAGATCCCTTGACAAAGGCTCTGAGTAGGATTAAGCATAATCAGCATGCTAGGAGCATTGGTCTAAGAGATGATATAAGTTTTTGTAATTAGATAGGTTTCTGAAACTTGTAACAATGTTATTATATTTGACTTTTGTGATTTAATAATGGAGATTTATTAATGAGTAATGATTTACTAATTTTTTCAATTCTTTATCATTGTGTTTCATTTCGCATGTTTTACTTCCTGAATAATTGGATTATTCAAATATCCACAGTCGCTCATGCTTTTAGGAAGTAAGCATGAAGTAAGACTGTCATGAATTAGTTGTAGATTGTCTAAGGAGTTAGAAATTGCAATAAGATTGCTGCAACATTCATGAGTACTTGGAAATGGAGATTTGAGTATTGGACAAACCCGCACTCAATGGATAGCTTCATGGATTACATCACAAGCAATGTTGAGACGATAATATCTTTTGATCTTTATGCTAAGACATATGAGTTATGATTTACTAGGCGGCTGTTTATTGATAATACGAAAACGCATCGGTAACTCGGTGTTATAAAACGTGTTGTTGTGAGTAATTTGTCTGGTAAAAGACATAAGTATATGAGTCGAAGCTTATTCGTCCCTTGACCCTACCAGGGAACAAATATCTGTAGGCCTCTCGATGAATTTGAAGTTGACTAAAATGGTTGGCCAATCGGGACTAAATTGGTAGTCTAAGAGTCATATGCAAATCGGAAATCGAGGAACAGTGAATCAGACCAGGATTGATTTTAATCCATGTCTTGAGTCTGAAAATATCTTGTTGGATGGAGGATCATCTGATCACTTATCTACGGACAGAACTGATTAGATCAGAGTTTGGCAGCGGTTTCTAGGAAGCTATTGGTGCTGGTTAATTAAAGGTTAAATTGGTAATTATAGTCATAGACTTATCCAAGTGGGAGACTGTTGGATTTGGTGTCTAAGCCATGACTAATAATTAGTATTTACCTAATTAATAGTAGCACAGTCCATTTGGGTTGCCCTCATAGCTGGAGGTTTGGTAGAAAATTCGGTAGAGAGAAAGGTTGATTTATTATGAGATTAATAAATCAATAGGAATTAAATATATAGTTTATTAATATATTAAAGTTATAATATATTAATTAGAAACTATATTAATTAATTAGAAATTAATCAGGAATTAATTGGATTTAATTTGGTGATTAATTTAATTAATTAAAAGTGCAGGGACTAAAACTGTAATTATTCAATAGTTGAGTAAGTGACAGTGGGAGTGACCAGTGTGGAAATCAAAATCTATATAAGGTAATATAGATTTTCGATTTTGGATATTAAAGGATAAATAAGGAGTTTGAATTATAAGATAAAAGGTTTATCTTATTTGAATTCAAAAGGGTTTATTCTTAACGCTTATCAACCGGTCATCTGGAAACTATAAATAGGGGTCCCTGGGCACTCATTATTTTCGCCAATTCTCTCATCCCTCTCTCTGGAATTTTCAATCCATATACCTCTCAGCTAGGGTGTGACTTTCATTTGAGGCACGATACTTTTGCTGCTCTGCCATTCAACAAGTTTTATCATTATGGGCTAGGGTTTTGAGTCCATGTAATTTATGTGTGTTTACTATAAATTACTTTTTATAGCCGTATTATGGGGACGAAAACACGGTTTAGGGTTTGAGTCGTTTTAGAGCTTATTCAAGTTGCTCGTTACGTTTTGTAATTAGGAGCACTATCTTTGTACTCAAACTCGATTAATCAACCATTCGGCACCATTACGATTCAAACTTTTCGTCGTATTGTGTTTGATTTTACGTATTTATTGTTTAGTTGGTCGGATTCGATCCTAATAGGAAGGGAAAATGGTCAAAGAATGTGCAAGTCTGGAAATTCAGTTGTTAAGATCTATTTTTAAATCGTTTTGAGACGTTATTTCATTTGGAATTTGGTTTTAAGGACCTAAGGGAAAAAAGAGGAATAAAGGACTAAAAGTGAAGCTTTTATTTCTAAATTTGTAAAAATTTATATCTCAAACTATAAAAGGAATTGAGAAAAATTCCTCAAGCAGACTTTGGTAATATTTGAGATAATAAAAATATAGGTAAAATGTTTAGGCTGTTTGGAGTTATAACGAAGAAGTTATGAAGGTTTCAAAATGATCAAAAAGTGACAAAAATAGCCAAGTGGTTATGTTCAAGGTTTGTAGCCGAAATTCTAGAAAGAATTGGCCTTAAGTTAGTAAGGGGAAATTGTAAAGGTCATTCCCGCCTTTCTAAAGACATAAAGTTTGTAAAAATTTGGATAATATATCATGAAAAAAATAATAGCAAAAGTTGGAAAAGTTTCCTAAGGCATGAATGCAGGGTATTTTTGAAAATTTCCAAATCTAACCCTATTGAAAAACAGAACACGGTATTGATGATTCTGTGTGTGCTTTTCTCCCCTGAACACATTTTCTCTATCTCTCTCTCGATTATCACCAACACGCATCATAGGTTCCAAAATCAAGAAAATAGAGATGCAATAGAGAAAGAGAAATCGGGAAAGAGTGAAACGAAAAGGAAAGCTACAAGCAGCAATCAAAAACATGAACATACACCTCGATCTGGTGTGTGCGATTTCTAAGATTGAGAAGATCAGAAAAGAGGGGGAGGAATAAGAAATCGAGAGGAAAGGAATCGAGGTACTCCGGTGTTCGTCAAAATCAAAGGCGTCCACACACACCCTTGTGTGTGTATGCGATTCTGGTAGATCAAGAGAGACATGTGGGACAGAGAGGGCAAGAACAAGGCAGCGATGGCTGCCATCCGATGACGTAAATTGCAGCTGTACGCAGCTGGTGATCGGGAACGGGGCCGAAATCGACATTGGGGGTCGCCGGTGGTGTGTGGTGGTCGATAAAACATTGGTGTTGGCCGAAATTCTCACAAGTGACCATTGAGACTCCAATTTCTTTTTTGTTGGGAGATTGTTGAAGGTAAAAGCTGATTTCTTTTATGAACCCTAGATAAGTGTGAAATTCTTGATTTTTGTTTGTGTGCATGTTAAGTTTGGGTCAAAAATTGTGAATAATCTTAACTCAATTCAGAAATTAGTTTGATTTTTAGATAATTTCTTGACTTTTAGAAGTTGGAATTTGAAATTTCTAATGTATCAAGAGATTGTATTGATTATTCATTTCAAAAGGGCTTGATTAAACATCATATTCATGGAAATACATGAATAAGTGGTTTTAGACAGATTTGAGGGGGAATCTCATTACCTATGAATGAAAAGAGGAAAGCTTAGTGCTTGATATCATAAACAAGTTAGAATGTTCATATGATACATTTGTTATTGGTTAAACATGAAGTTAGAACGGTTTGGTCATGAATATGAGTTTTAATCATGTTTACAATCATGAAATTAGAAAATAAACATAATATATTGTTGTGAACATCTTTATTAAGATAAATTTGATGGTTATGTGGTGAAAGTGATAGCCTTCATGTTACTAGAAAAAAATCAATTAAATTATTGAAATTAGCCGAGATAAGAATATGAAATTACTTGACATGTAAATATGAAATGAAAGATTTTAATGGACGTTGGAATTAGTCATGGGACAAAACTTGATAAGTGGAATGGAATCAAGGATTCCAACCTTTATGGGACAAATTCTAGTATATAAATGAAATAACATGAAAAAGAACATATAATTCGATTAGATGAAAGTTATAAAGTGTTGGGTATGCTTTGGTGTTATGGTAACGGGAAAATTGTCATAGTTTACACCGGTTTCTATTTTGAGAAACTTTATTGATTGAGATTTGCCAAAATGGCATAAATGAGTAAAACGAAAGATGTTTTGACAACTAAACAATTAGTATTGCATTATAAACATGTTAGAACTATAAAGTGGTTTAAATGACATTTTAAACCTAAGAAATTCATAATTAGTCATATTTGGGACAAAAGGGTAAAAGTGTCCAAAATGGTTATTATAATTTATACCTTAGGAATCATACTTAGCTAGTGGAATGGAATTAGATTATGGTTTCAAGTAGGTCATGAATGATTAGACAAGTGTTCTATGTTTAGTTTTTTAATAAGTTATAATCTCTTATTAGATTAATAGAGATTGAAGAACGCTTGGAAGCGGCGAAAGGCTAGGATTATGGGGATTAGTGTAGCTAGACGTACTTGGGTACTAAGGTGAGTACATGTGGCATTTTCCCACTATGGGGTACATGACAGAGTATTTATAAAAGCTTTTATGTGAATTTCAAATATAAAATGAAGTGCAAGTCTTTTTACTTACGTCATGTTTCATGAAAGTTTTTATAGAATTATTATGAAATAATGTTTTGGCATCTAGCCTTATGAATGTTATGAAAGAATGTTTTGGCATTAGCCTTCTAGATCTTATGAAAGTATGTTTTGGCATCAAGTCATAATGTCATGAAAGTATGTTTTGGCATTTAGCCTACTACGTTTGAAAAGTATGATTTGGCACTAAGTCTACTATGTTTGAAAAGTATGATTTGACACTAAGTCTATTATGTTTGGAAAGTAAGATTTGGCATTAAGCCTGCTATGAGATGAAAGTATGATTTAACATTAAGCCCACTATGTTTTGAAAGTAAAGTTGACATCAAGCCAAATATTATTTAGATGAATGTTATATGGAAAATAGCCTTAATATGCTTATGAATGATTCGTATCTAAATGTAAAGCAGTATGAACAAAGAACATGGTTCTTTGTGCCCGGGCGATGAGATTCCCGTAACGGAATCTAGAGGAGTCTACTGGACCCCTTCGTGAAGTAGATGTCCAAAAAGCATACGATGCTAGGGTGGACTGATTTTGTTCTTTCTACCCTAGTACAGACTTGGGGTATCACTTATGAATGAATACCAATCAAGTTTAAGGAATGAAAGTTTTATGATGACAAACTTATTATGAAAGGCTTCAAAAGAAAAATGATGATGTGTTTTAGCTTTAATGATTTTCACAACGTGTGTTATCATATGATTTGATTACAAAGGTTTTGAAAATGATATATGTTATGTTTACACATGCTTTGGGTCTAAAACCCATGTAGCTCACGAGACGTTTTCGTCATATGTATTTTATTTTCATGCCATATATTCTAGGTTCTAGACACAAGGGATAGGTGCAAGTAGATGCCCTATAGAAGTTGGGATTTCAGATGAAGTGATTATTGGCTGATGTACTGGTTTGTAATCCTAACTTGCTTTCTATAGTTTAGTTTAGTGTGAAGTTTTAACCCCCGTAGTTGTTCAAACATTTGTACAACTTAATTATTTTTGTTAGGACCCAGATTTTTAAAACACGACTTAATGTCGTAAACAAAATAAGTTTTTTTTTTGAAATATGAGATTTTTCAACATTAAATTTTATAAAATATTACACCATTTATGGTGTATGAAAATCGGGACGTTACAAATACTAAACACCGATTTTACCCACTATGAAACTCCTAGATGTATGAGATTCATTTACTAAGGTTAATGGCATGTTAAACTTGTTTATGCTCATCTTAGTCCATGACAAGGATGTTGTGGATCATTGATTAGATGGTGAATCAACCATGCAAAAATGTGTGATTCACGACTCAAGATACGCTTGAGTATCGCAAGTACCACATCAGTTTCAACTATAATCTCAATTTGACGTGTCGGCAAACCGCACACGCTCTGTCAATAGGTTATAAAGAAAATATGTATTTTTATGGGTAGTATATGATTTTTTTACTTATTTAGAATAGCGTTTTTTAAGGATAATGACTTGATAGGGTAATGAACTTTCAAATTGTTCATATTTGGCCATTGAACTTATTTTTGTGCTTGATTTACTTATGAACTTTTTAAAATTGTTCACATTTAGTAAGTTATGTTTTTTTGTACACATATGACCATTAAAATTATTGTTTTGTACTCATATGACCAATAACTTAATGGCTATTTGTGGACAAAAATACAACATAAGTGACCAAATATGAACAATTTAAAAAGTTCATGGGTAAATCAAGCACAAAAATAAGTTCATTGACCAAATGTGGACAAAAAAAGACATGAATGACTAAATTTGTAAATGAAACAAAATTTATTACCCTTTACAGATCATTATCCTTTTTTTAATTTAAGTTAATAGTTTTCACTTGAAACACTGTCCTATGAAACCCTTTTGCCAATGACATCGCAGCGGTCGTCATGCGGTCAAAAATAAGAAAACCCAACACACTCACTTAGCACAGTGGAAATCAGGGTCGATCCGCAGGAGTTACGTGGTCAAGTCAGGTGATAGATTACCAACTATAGTGTCACGCTATAGTCAGAGGACTTAGTTCCTACACTTTTGACTGCTGATCCCAAAAACATAAACAAACAATCTCAAAACAAGCATAGACCAAGCTAAGCTTCAAATCAAACCTAGTTACTTTCTGAAATCAGAAGTACATCTCTAATTCAGAAGTAAGCAAAGGCATCCAAAGAAATAAACAATCACAAGGCATAAACTAAACCAAATACCAAAAGTCCAAATGACAGTCACTGGCTAGAGTTTAAACCTAAAAGCTAACCTAGTTGGCTACTGAAATCAGCAAGGGAAAACAGTCCCAACAAGGTCATAAACACATCCAAACATCAAACAAACAAACACAATCCAATATCAAGCATCAAACACCGAAAAACCAATATTACTTGTAACCAAATGATTATTATTAAACCAAAACAGGTTCCAATCATCCAATACAGTAACAAAGACTGAAAAACAGTAACTAAAATGCTCAAGGTCCATGGTTGTCACTCCCAAAGACCCTAGCCACTAATGCTAACTTCTAAACTAAAAAGAAATTAAACATAAAAAACCTGAAATACCAAAAGGTAGTTGCTGGAAACGAGTTCTTGGAGTCAAAGAGCCTCCACGATCGATTTTTCACCAGGGTTTTGCTCGGGTTTTCAGCTGAAAACACCTCTATTTATAGTTGCAAATTTTACGCAACCGCGCCGCGCATTTATGGTTTCCGCGGCACGCGTAGGGTTATATCCCCGTTTCTCCGGACTTTCAATTGTTCCACCGCCTTAGATCCGCGTCGCGCCCTCTTGATTTCCGCGGCGCGCGTACGTATTTTCCTGATTTTTCCTTCTTCTCCAAACTTCCATCAATTTGTACGCTTTTGGTCCCTGTTTTCATTATTTTCTTCCAAACAAGTACTGACACGAAAAGTGAGAATACCACGATATATATGATATAATTTCACTAAGAATAGGGCTCAACAACGACTAAAATATGTAATATCACTAGGCGTTGTCAAACACCCCACACTTGTGCCTTGCTTGTCCCCAAGCAAGAGAGTTTTTAATAAATTCTAACTAAGACTCAAATAATTTTTGACTGTGTTCAGTTTCAAAGTTTATTGCTTTATGAGTTAGAGTGAAATAGTTCGTGAAAACATAATCAGAGTGTTCTTTGGAATTCATGGCTTTCTAGAGAACCCTTGATTACGAATTTTCTGTCCACAATGAAGTGTACTTACTCATTCAGATTCTAAAGGCCATTAAGAAATTGTCCATGACTTTCGATGTTGTCCGTGTAACGAGCTTTCGAAAATACCATCCCAGAACAGACGATCTTAGGTGGTAAGGTGCATAAATGCCTCTTCAATGCCACCCTTTTCGGACCTACCGGCTCGAACAACAAAGGTCACAGATTGACATTTCCTTCCTAAATTCCAATCCTAAAACACTCCAATCGTCTAACTCCTAAAACTCAACTTGTTTGACTAAACTAATAGCATGATAACAACTACATAGTATTCCTTGAAAAATACTAGTGCTATAAACAATCACAAACCATTCGTTTCAAAACTTACAATTTATTAAAAAAAATTGAAAAAGTTGCTAAAAATTTGAAAATTGGTCATTTCATTTCTGCAAAAATTTCAAAAATACTCTTTCGACCGTCCACACCCCACACTTAAACCCGTACAACGTCCCCGTTGTACAAAATTTATTTAGAACAAGGGAGAAAGAGTTACCCCTTTGAACGGTAGATTGCTTGGTTGGTACTCGGTATCACATGTACAAATTTGAACAAAAAGGTTCCTCGATTTCACAATCTGGAGTTGTAGCGCAACAGTAAACACGCCGGTGGTCGAGACAAGTGGCGGGGGCACGGTGACCCCACACTTGTCTGAGACAGTTCCTTCCCATTTCGTATAACATGCATGACTCAACAAAACATTAAATGCAAACATAACAAATAAAATATACACAAGGAAAAAGATAAAAGTGTACAACAAGTGAAATGTTTGTGTTGAGGATGCCCGCGGCACGTGATTGAAGGACGCGCGTCGCGGTAATTACGAGAGTTGAAACCATCGTCTAATGGGAAAAGACCGCGTCGCGTACTGTAATGGTGCCGCGGCGCAGTAATTTCACCAGATTACTCCAATTTCAAATCTCACAATAAACAATTCAACACACAAAAACCATCACTTTATTATTATTGTCTAATGCCTTCAAGAGGCTTATTGTCCTAAACAACTTCGCTAAGAATGGATCCTTCAACTAATCCTAACAAAATGCAAATCAAAATGTACTAAAAGAAATCAAAAATAATTACATCCATTCCTTTCAACTATGAGCAGTGTCATCATAGTCATCTTCATCTTCTTCTGGATCCTCCTCCATAGGATCCTCCTCTTCGTCTCTGATCGTCGGCTGGGATCTTGGCGGGGAACACCTGTTCTTTGCCATGAGTGCGATCATACAGTCTGCTAACCACAGGAGCTGTGTCTGTGTGTTTTATGTTCTTCTATCCACTTCATGTGCTGCATACGATTGGACCTGGTGCTCCCGCATGTGTGTCTCCATGGTTTCCTTAAGTGCCTTTACCTCATCCGCAAGAAAGCGGGATTCCATCGTAGCGGGGGATAGACTGCGGGGTAAACCGGTGGTTGGCCTTGACTGCTTCTGAGATGTAGTCGGCTCAGACCGAAGTGCCGGGAAGGGCATACGGTCAACGGACGTGATTCCATCATCCACGTATATCACCTCCCACGAGGTGGTCACAGGCGGGCAAAATAAAATTGGAGTTATAACCTCCACCCGTCGGTCGTGTGCTTGGAAATCAATCCATACGAATCTGCCAGTCTAGTGATGAAATGTCCCCCTCCCAATGCAGTTATTGTCATGGGTGTATCGGTGATTTGCTTGAAAAAATCAGCAACAAAATATGGGATGTTACAAGTTTCCAACATCCGCGTCGCTGACCACATCAAATGCAGCTCCCGGGGCAATACTTTTTCTTCATCCGCACGCGGCCACAGCATGGTGGTGATGAGCCGGTGCAACATGCGGTGTGCTGGCAAATACATGTAACATTCCCGGACAGTGTTTTCGTGGTACCGAGTGGAGGCTATCATGCCCAAGTACTCGGCTGGTGAAAAATAATCACCCATAGTACGGCTGGCGCGCCTGTGGAATACGTCGAATGCCGGTGACTGTGACTCCTCTTCAGTGTAAAGCCCGATGCGGTACCCGAATTCCCGCAAGGTACAACTGCGGTCCTGATTTCCCAGACGAAATCTAACAGTCTCCAAGGTATCCATGCCAGTTTGTTTGTGGTCAAAGTGATAACTGGCAAGGAATTGTAAGAAAACCTCGCGGTAAACAGGCTCGTTCATTTGTGTTGCATTTTCCTGTGCCCGGCAAGTATAAGTTAACTCTCCCTCTTCGTACCCTCCTTGGACCAGCCAGTCCTTCAGATGATCCAGATTGCCTGATTCCCTGGTCAAGTCCCAATTGACCGTGCGGCTTGGCAATATGCGTTTGTGTTTACACAGACCCTAGCGGTTGAAAAAGCTAGCCGCGCGTACCCGATCTGAAACGACCAAAAATTTATAATAAATATGTAAAATAAGATGTGTGTAATTTAAAACTTTATATGTAATTTTATAAGAAATTATGGTTGTAAGGGCAAAACGGTCTTTTGATAAATTATAAGGCCATTATGTAAAATAATATGTATATATGAGATAATAAAATAAACAATAAGAGTTTATGCGAAATTTGGACTTTTCACCGCGTGAATAGTGAATCTTGACCAAAAAGGGTAAATTGGTCATTTGACCAAATGCAGAAATTATTATAAAAATTTATTATAGTTAGGACTAAAAATGTGAAAGATTTGATCCTATGAAAAGATAATTGGTTTTGGTGGCCAAAGTTCAAGGAAGTGAACTAGAGGGACCAAAACTGAAAATATGAAAATATAAATGGAGAAAAATATCTCCTAAATCCACAAATTCAGAGAAGAGTCTAGAGTACGGGAGAAATCCTTGGAACGAAACGAGACCAAGGGATCAAGAAGAGAAGCAAGGAATTTGAAGCGGGAATTGAAGAATTATAGTTGGAATTGGTGATTCCAAACTTCCAAGGTAAGAAATCAAAACCCTAGTTTAAGTTCTTGATGATTTCTTTAAGGAAACTGAAATTCTGCAATTTCAGTCATAAATTAAGTAGTTTAAATGGTTTAACACTTCCAATAAGTCATGCTAAAAGAACTTAATTCAAGAAAATGGAAGTAGGTTGCTATTTTCCAAGAATTGAGATTTTGATCAAGAACCCTAGATTGGGAGTTCTTGTGATTAACTTGATTTCAATGGTTTAAAACCTGTAATAAATGAAGGGTTTTAGTCTTGGAACAAACCCTTATCGATTAAGTGGAGTATTAAGCACTTAATATGAGAAAATGGGAATTTGTAGCATAAAAATCGGGGAATTCTGGGCTGCTGCTCGTCAGGCGCGGTGCGCCCATCACCTAGGTGCGGTGCGCCCTGCGCCAGCGTGAAAATGCAGTTTTGGTTCATGGTCTCCTGCCAAGTGATTTTCCATTTTAAGAAATGGTCCAAAACTTGTCCGTTTGACCCCAAATTTTAAACATAGGTCTATAATGGTCCAAAACTTCATAAAAAATTATCGGAATCGAAATACGACCCTCCGAGGGTACTGTAGTAAAATACGTATAAAATACAATTTAACTAAAGTTGGTCATTCAAGAGTTATACACTTGTTTTTACCAGTAATGGTATAATAAGGACTCTAACATGTATTAGAGTCAATTAAAATGCAAATTAATGTATCATATACCATATATAGGTGCAAGCCAAGTAATCGGACACCGAAAGGGTAAAGAACCGAGGGACATCTAAACGACTTTTCAAGAGTTATAAGGTGAGTACATGTAGTATTTTTACCCATTTTGTGATACATGGCAAGTAAGTAAGTATTTTTCAGATTTCATATATGATTTTTATGTGTAAAAATATTTGCATAATTGGTACACCTTCTAGCTTAAATAGAGAGTTAAATGCTATATTTGAAAGTATGATTCTTGGCATTAGCCTAGATTATGTTAGAAACCTGTTTGAGTCAAAAGCTTGGCAACTAGCCATTTGTGTACAAGTATGGTTTCAGTTTCCAGAAAGTATTTTTATATTTGACTGGTATTGTAGCTAGCATTCGTTAGTAAGGGAACTATGTTCCAACCTACCCGGGTTAGGTAAGGAGTCTACTGGGGATAACCCCTTCGCGAAGTAGACTGCCTCAGCACTTCTACAGTAAGAATTGATCCGTTCTTTCCAGCTGTAGAGACTTGGGGTATCACACATAGTGATTAAAGCCCTAAGTATAAAAATTCAGCAAGTTTATAAAACCAGTCAAAGAAAGTAAGACATAAGCTAGTTTTGAAAGATATAAAATGATTTTGAAAGATAAAAAGTTATAGTATATTGGTACTATAAAATTTCAGCGAAAGTTTATTTTATAAAGTTTTTATTAAAGAAGATTAAATGTTTGAGTCCAAAACTCATGTAACTCACGAGACAATTTGTCTTACGTATTTTATTTTTATGCCATGTATTCCAGGTTCAGGTACAAAGTTGTAAGATAGTTTGGAGTTGCAAAATAAGCACTAGGGTGCAAAGGAGTGGAGCTGGATACAGCTTCCTTGTATTGGTATTTGATTGAATCCATTTCCTTTAAACTTATGGTTGTTTGATATGTAATTGTAACACCCCTTTTGTTGTATTTAAACAAGTACAATGGTTTTTGTTGAACCGTATTTTGTAAAACTTGTTTTTATGTAATATAAATGGTTTGAAAAAGTTGGGGCGTTACACGATCAGTCTGTGTAGTCAAGGAATTCCAGTCAATTGTTTCAGAACTACCTGATGATGACATAATGCATGCAGAATGTATAAAAATCGATAATGAGTTTACTGTCCAGAGGTTCGACGCGGCGCGCACGTAACATCCCGCGACGCGCTAAATGAACATTCATGTTGCGCGTCGTGGACTGTACAGACCGCGGCGCGGCGAACTATTTCAGCCAAAAATTCGATCATTCTGTCTAATTCAATCCAATTAACTCTAATCTACCAATTGGGTTTCATGAAGTATAGTACTATAAACCTAATTTGACTATCATTTTCATCAGATGATTACGACATTGTGAATTACAGCATCATTTAGGCAAGTTCAAGACTTATAAAGACAAAGAGAAGAAAAGAAGAACTTACTTAAATTTCAGTGAAGAGAAAAGAATGCACATGACTTGATTGATTGAGAGGCTTTTACCGCAGTGAAAAGAATCACGAATTATGCAAATTGATTATATGTAGGTGTGGGAATTTTGGATAGCTTTCAAAACTCTGTTTTAGTGATTAACTTTAATTTCAAATTAAGATAAGACCACGGCGCGGGAAGCTTCTATCCGCGTCACGTATAAAAATCTGATTTTAATTGTAATCGCGAAAACTCGATACGTGCGGCACGGATCCTAAGATCCCGTGTCGCGGTATTGCAAAATTACCAAAATGACCCCACACTTTCTCTGTACTCACCATGATCAAATGGATGTGATGAATTACTATGCAAAAATACAAATGATGATCGGGTTGCCTCCCGACAAGCGCTAAGTTTAACGTCTTCAGCCGGTCGTACACTTACCTGATTTATGCAGTATACACTGGAACATCTACCACGAATTCGACTGTCTCCACCTCCAGTTTCTGGAATGTGCCCGCAACGACATAAGGTTTGAGCCTATGTCCATTAACTTTAAATGGTTGACCACCTTTCAAATCCTGAATCTCTACTGCGTCATAGTCTGTGATGCTGACCACTGCATAAGGGCCATTCCATTTACTCCTGAGTTTCCCAGGGAACATCTTCAACCGCGAGTTGTACAGCCACACTTTCTGCCCTACCTCAAAAGTTTTCAAGCGGAGCTTGGCATCGTGATATCGTTTCATCTTTGATTTGTATGTGGCCGCATTTTCATATGCTTCATCTCGTAGCTCCTCTAACTCTGACAGTTGGAGTTTCCTTTCTTTTCTTGCTTCCATGTAGTCCATGTTGACTTGTTTGACTGCCCAAGCTCAACCGGCAGATGACAGCCTTTCCCATAAACCAGCCGATATGGAATGGTTCCAATCGGTGTCTTGAAAGTAGTTTGATATGCCCAAAGCGCGTCATCCAGCCTTAGTGACCAATCTTTCCTATCGGTTTTGACAGTCTTTTGCAGAATTTCCTTTATATGCCTGTTAGATACTTCCACTTGGCCACTCGTCTGTGGATGATAGGGTGTTGCAATCCGATGATTCACTCCATAGTGCTTTAGCAACCTTCCAAATTTAAAATTCTTGAAGTGAGACCCTCCATCACTTATGATTACTCGTGGAACTCCATGCCTAGTGAAAATGTTTTTCTTTACGAATTTACACACAACATGGTGGTCATTCGTACGGGTAGCCTCTGCCTCAATCCATTTAGACACATAATCCACTGCTACCAGAATGTAAACATAACCATGTGACGTAGGAAATGGACCCATGCAGTCAATTCCCCAGACATCAAAAATGTCTACTACCAAGATTGGGTTCAAGGGCATCTGATCCCTTTTTGATATGTTTCCTAACTGTTGGCAGTTGAGGCATTCTTTAGCAGTTTTATGTGCATCCCTGAAAATTGTTGGCCAGTATAATCCAGCTTCGAGAACCTTGTACCCTGTCTTCTTACCACTAAAATGCCCTCCACATGCTGACGCGTGGCAATGCTCCAATACTTCACTGATTTCACTATCAGGTACACATCGCCGAATTATTTGATCCTCTCCCACCTTAAAAAGGTCAGGGTCATCCCATATAAATCTTTTTGCATATGTGCGGAATTGCTTTTGTCTTTGTTTGGTCCAATGTGTCGGTATTGCTCATGTGGCCAAGAAATTCACGTAGTTCGCGTACCAAGGAGCTCCAGCAGCTGCTCATCTGGAAATGAATCCTTAATTCCTGCTTCCAATCTTTCAGCTGGCAATCGAGAAAGATGGTCTGCCACGACATTTTCTGCTCCCTTTTTGTCTTTAATCTCTACATTGAACTCTTGCAACAGAAGTATCCATCTAATCAATCTAGGTTTAGACTCCTTCTTTGCAAGAAAGTGTCTAACAGCGCTATGATCAGTGTAAACTACTACCTTGGATCCCCAAATGTACGATCGAAACTTATCTAATGCAAATACTACGGCAAGTCATTCTTTTTCAGTAGTTGTGTAATTTAATTGAGCTTCAGAAAAAGTTTTACTAGCGTAACAAATAACTACAGGTTTCCGATCAACTTTTTAACCTAATACTGCACCGACAGCATAATCACTGGCGTCACACATTATTTCGAACGGTTGAGTCCAATCAGGCGGTTTCAGGATAGGAGCTTCGACCAATTTATTTTTGAGGAAATTGAATGCTTTTACACATTCTTCATCAAAAATAAATGGCGCGTCTTTCAAGAGGAGACCGCAAAGAGGTTTGGAAATGGTACTAAAGTCTTTAATAAACCTACGATAGAAACCCGCGTGACCTAAAAAAGATCTAACCCCTTTCACTGATGTTGGAGGTGGCAATGTGGATATAACCTTGACTTTAGCACGATCAACCTCGAACCGTCTCTCAGAGACTACGTGACCTAACACTATCCCTTCTTTGACCATGAAGTGGCTCTTTCCCTGGAGAGCACCAAATTTGATTCGACACATCTTTCCAATACTTTCTCCAATTGACCCAAGCAGGCTTCGAATGTTGGTCCAAAGATTGAAAAATCATCCATGAAAATTTCTAATGCATCACCAATCATATCAGAGAAGATTGCCATCATGCATCGTTGAAAAGTAGCAGACGCATTACACAATCCAAATGGCATTCTACGAAATGCAAAGGTGCCATAGGGACACGTGAATGTTGTCTTTGCCTGTCCCTCCGGGTGAATTGCAATTTGATTGTATCCAGAATACCCATCCAAGAAACAGTAATACTTCTGTCCTGCTAGCTTTTCCACGATCTGGTCAATGAATGGCAGCGGAAAATGGTCTTTGGAAGTAGCAGTGTTGAGCTTCCGATAGTCGATACAGACTCTCCATCCAGTTACGGGTCTTGTGGATACCTTATCACCATCCTTCGTATCCACAACAGTTATTCCAGACTTTTTCGGCACTGTCTGTGTCGGGCTAACCCATTCGCTGTCAGAAATCGGGTTTATGATTCCTGTATCTAACCATTTGAGAACTTCCTTTTTTACAACTTCCTTCAAATTGGGATTCAATCTCCTTTGCGTATCCCTGGCCGGTTTAGCTCCTTCTTCTGTAATGATTCGATGCATGCACGTGGTCGGACTAATTCCTTTTAAGTCCGTGATTGTCCAACCAATGGCTTCCTTGTGCTTGGACAATACCTTGAGCAATTCCTTCTCTTGTTCCCCTGTCAAGTCTGCTGCTAAAATCACGGGCAAAGTATCCTTGTCTCCTAGAAAGGCATACTTTAGGTGTTCTGGTAGCGGCTTTAATTCCAGCTTTGGTGGTTCTTGAAAGGAGGGTTTCAATGTCCTTGGGATCTCTGTCGGTAACTTCTCTATGTGAGCGCATTCTTCAGACTTCAAACCCTTCTCTCCTTCTACTTCTTTTTGCTACTTATCATCTTCGACACTTCCTTATTCTTGAACCTTCATTGCCTCTGATTGTAGTACCTCAGGAGTGAACTGCTGCACTAGCTCATCTATGATATCTACTTGATAGCACTCTTCTTCTTCCATGCTACTTCCCTTGACATTGGCATTGAAAATGTTGATCTTGGTCAGTTGATGCCCAAAGGATATTCCCATATCTCCAGTACGACAATCGATATTTGCGTTAGCAGTGGCTAAGAATGGTCGCCCTAAGATAACTGTGGGTTGTTCTCCATTGGTCGCCTGACGAGTGTCCAGGACTAAGAAATCAGCTGGATAATAAAATTCTCCCACTCTGATGATAACATCGACTAGCATTCCCCTAGGGATCTTTGTAGACTTATCAGCTAGTTGCAGAATTACGTCGGTAGATTTCATGGTACCAAACTCGTGCTTATCAAACAACTGTCCAGGTAATATGTTCACACTTGCACCTAAAGCTAACAAAGCCCTTTTTATGTGCAGATCACCTAGATCCACAGAGATGAGAGGAACTCCAGGATCCTTCATCTTGGGAGGAAGCACGTCCATTAAAATAGAACTTACATTCTCAGGTAAACTGATCATTTTAGGCAAATGGGACAAGATATGTTTCTTATGTATGCACATATCCTTGAGAAACTTAGCGTATGCAGGAACTTCCTTGATAAGTTTAACTAGTGGAATGTTAACCTTAATCTGACTAAACAGTTCCCACATATCTTCTGCCTGTGGTCCCTTCTTCCCATATGGTCTTTTCTCCGGCTTCTCCAAGGCTGTGGGAAAAGGAACTGTCCCACTTGGCTCTCCCTTCTCCCATGCACTCGTTTGCTTCTTCTTCTTTGCTTGTTCCTCCTTTCCCTTCTTCTCCAGTTCTTCTTTTTCATCAAATATTATTTCTACATCACTATCCTCATCTACTGGTGGAGCTGTGACTTTGTTATCCACTTTCTTCCCACTCCTAAGCGTAATCACCTCATTAACTTGCACTTTTGATGCCTGTGCCTTTTCCTGTGCTCTATCTTCTTCCATCTTAATAATCAAGTCTCCTAACTTCAGAATTGCTTTTGAATTAGAATTCTCCACTTCCTGCAGCTTGACTAGCAACCCAAAGATTTCCTGTATACCAATGTTCGTACCTCCTGCTGGAGGTGGAGGCTGCACCTGCTGCTGCCTCATTGGTTGTTGCCTCACTTCCCGTGCACTTGACTAATCTCCTCATGGTCATCGAGCACTCATTATGATTATGTCTTATACCCCCACATGTATTGCATATAACTTGCCCATGCAACACATATGCTCCCTTCTCTCACTGAAGCCTCGCGAGCATTTGATTAAACTTCTTACTCACCGCACTTAACTCTTTCTGAATTTCTGTCTTCCATTTGCTTTCTGCTTCAACGTTCGCTACATAGACTGTGTTATCTTTCATGGTTCCACTAACTTTCGATCCTAAGCTCAACTGCTCCAGGAATCTCCAAGCGTCTACCGGCTCTTGCCACATAAATGTCCCACTTGACGAGGCATTTATCATCGCTTGGTGTGTTTCGCTGACTCCTTCAAAGAACAATTTGACCAACTGCCATTTAGGAACTTCATGGTGCGGGTAGGATCACAGTAACTCCTTTAATCGATCGAATGCTTCATGGAAAGCCTCTCCTGGCTTTTGCTGGAAGTCCTGAATTGCACGTCTGACTTTTGTGGTTTTACTAACTGGATAGAACTCTTGTAAAAATTTCGCCTTGAGTTGGTCCCAACTAGTGATACTATTAGGTGGAAGAGAGGTGAACCAATATTTAGCCTTATCCTTTAATGTGAAATGAAATAATCTTAACCTAAAAGTATCCCTATTGGTGTTTCTAGGAATATTAGCATTCGCGATAGATATGAATTCATACAAATGATTGTATGGGTCATCAGTTTTATATCCTCTGAATTGAGTTAATATTCCTATCAGCTGATGCCTAATTTCTACATGGTGTTCTACATCATCAGGAATATAGATGGGCGATGAATCATCATATTCCCGTGGCTGAAAATGTGATGCAACCGATTGCCCTCTTGGTTGTGCAAAATACAAAGGTCGTATAGGATTACCGTAACATTGAGGATCATTGTATCCCTGCTGACCTTGTGGCTGTTGATGCTGCTGTGTTCTTCTGGGAGGTCCCCGACCTCGGTCCCATGGTTGTTGTGTTGCTGGTGGGACCCATCCTTCGTCTTCCTCATCATATCTCTCCTCGGTCTCTGGATACTGGTACTGTTGCTGAGGAGGCTGCTGGTATTGTTGTGGTTGTGTAGGTTGAGGTTTAAAGAATACTGGTTGTGGTTGTGAAATTGGTTGTGAAGTAGGTGTTTGTTGTCTAGAAACTGGGATGCCATCACGGGTCAGCGCTCCCCAAGACATGGCAGAGGTGAATGGGTTTGTGGATTTTGGTTGTGATACTGGTGGAAATGGTGGAATCGATGGCGGAGTGCATGATGGTATGGTACAGGGGCTGAAGTTGCACCACCAGAATCACTCGTGCTCCCGAATTGAAACTCCGAAACCGGGGGAATAAAAGACATCCCCATTGCCTCACCCGAAGGTTCCTGGGCAACATGCTCTGGACTACTGCTAATATTACTAAAACTCATGATATTGTAACACCTACGTGTACGGTTTTTGCACGCGGTTCGCTCAATCTCAGGATCAAAACGCAAAGGGGATACTTGCTCACCCCTGCGGGTACGCATGCACTAATGCAACACGCCCACAAAATCAAAAAAAAGAAAAATACTAACCAAATGAAACTCACAAAAGGAAAATCAGAAACTAAAGCTCCTACTAATCACCTAATCTTAAGCTCACAACTCCCCGGCAACGGCGCCAAAATTTGACATCGCAGCGGTCGTCATGCGGTCAAAAATAAGAAAACCTAACACACTCACTTAGCACAGTGGAAGTCAGGGTCGATCCGCAGGAGTTATGTGGTCAAGTCAGGTGATAGATTACCAACTATAGTGTCACGCTATAGTCAGAGGACTTAGTTCCTACACTTTTGACTGCTGATCCCAAAATCATAAACCAAACAATCTCAAAACAAGCATAGACCAAGCTAAGCTTCAAATCAAACCTAGTTACTTTCTGAAATCGGAAGTACATCTCTAATTCAGAAGTAAGCAAAGGCATCCAAAGAAATAAACAATCACAAGGCATAAACTAAACCAAATACCAAAAGTCCAAATGATAGTCACTGGCTAGAGTTTAAACCTAAAAGCTAACCTAGTTGGCTACTGAAATCAGCAAGGGAAAACAGCCCCAACAAGGTCATAAACACATCCAAACATCAAACAAACAAACACAATCCAATATCAAGCATCAAACACCGAAAAACCAATATTACTTGTAACCAAATGATTATTATTAAACCAAAACAAGTTCCAATCATCGAATACAGTAACAAAGACTGAAAGTAACTAAAATGCTCAAGGTCGGTGGTTGTCACTCCCAAAGACCCTAGCCACTAATGCTAACTTCTAAACTAAAGAGAAATTAAACATAAAAAACCTGAAATACCAAAAGGTAGTTGCTGGAAACGAGTTCTTGGAGTCAAAGAGCCTCTACGGTCGATTTTTCACCAGGGTTTTGCTCGGGTTTTCGGCTGAAAACACCTCTATTTATAGTTGAAAATTTAACGTAACCGCGCCGCGTATTTATGGTTTCCGCGGCGCACGTAGGGTACTATCCCCGTTTCTTCGGACTTTGAATTGTTCCACCGCCTTAGATCCGCGTCGTGCGCTCTTGATTTCCGCGGCGCGCGTACGTATTTTCCTGATTTTTCCTTCTTTTCCAAACTTCTTTCAATTTGTACGCTTTTGGTCCCTGTTTTCATTATTTTCTTCCAAACAAGTACTGGCACGAAAAGTAAGAATACCATGATATATATGATATAACTTCACTAAGAATATGGCTCAACAACGACTAAAATATGTAATATCACTAGGCGTTGTCAGCCAACTCAAATCAAGAAAATGCAAAGGCGGTGAGGGTGGTAAGCAATGAATGCTTTTGAAAATCGATCTCATTACGACTCAAAGAGACCTCCTTCAAACCTTCTTGATGGCATTAGAGTGGGTGAGCCTAGTCATGATAAGAATAACAATGTACTTTTACTTTATGTTAAATATATAGATACAAGTCTAATATATATAGGTAAATGTTAAAGCATTTAAAACTTGTATTGTTTAACTATTAATTCTAATTAACCATGCGAGGAAGAAATGTTAATAATTAACTTAAACAATTATCCAACATTTTAAAATCCATCATATTTGCATATCTAGCAATAAGGGTTTTAAGGTGGAGGCAAAGCAAGTTAGGAAATTTGCAACATAAGTTAGGGTTAAAAATCCTAGTCGTCAAGAAACTTTAGCTTCTAGAAACGCTTGTTTTGTAGAAACCCTAGTTTAAGAAACCATAGTTTTCAAGTAAACCCTAGTGCTCAAGAAAAGGTTCAAGGTCACTACCAAGCCCATAGCAGTTTTTGAAAAAGGCATTCTAGCAGACCCTAATTTCGAGTTTCATAATATGTAAACGAGAATTTCACAAATCAAAATTGATCTATAGTGCTAAAGACTATGAACAAAGGCTCTGATACCACGGAAGGGCTTTGAACACATTAACATAATCATATGGCAGTGGAAGCATATCAAGATTCAAATCAAATGTTCAAACTAATCTAGCAAGATCATGTGTTCATATAGTTATTGCAACTACAAGAAGGATAAGAAAAATCACCTCTTTTGTTAATCAAAGATCTTCTAGCTTGAGATCTTGTTCTTGCCACTTTGTTGGATGCAAAAGGACCCAAACCAGAATCCCTATAATGGAATCACACCCAAGAAATACAGAAGAAACAATTTTGACAACACCTCCTTTAAGGATGGTGTAACACCCAAAAATTTTCGCAAAATATTTGAACTTTTAAAAACAACCTTTATAAGAGAAACTATGATTTTACAAAAGATATGTATCACAAAACCAAATTATATCGAAATAAACTTAATAAAGTGCGGAAGCAAAATAATAATAATAATGTCCCAAAATGGAAATTCTTCTAGTAGTGGTATCCCGGTGCTCCAAGTCACGCCTTAGCCTCTTTGATCTTAATATGTGGAAATGTTAGGGGGAACCGTAAGCATAAAGCTTAGTGAATTCAAACACAGACATCATATCAATATTCACATTTACTAATCCAAATCCATTTCCAATTATAATTACATTAATAAGCAAGGAACAAATCAGTGCTTATATTAATAGGGAGGACTTGTAGGTTTGAGCCGCACCGGGTAAATCCCGTATCCTTTGGCCCCGATCCCCGCACCTCATAAAGAGTATAACGTTGGTGATCTTACCTAACTACCCCTCATAGTATTAATCAATCACATACAGTGCACATGTACGATTTTATAATAATAATATAGCATGCTTTAAATAGTAAATCTAAACAATCACACACGAGCTATCTAGCAAACATAAATACTAATACAACGGTGTGAGAGAACTCACCTTGAGTGAGTGAGTAACAGATAGGAGTCAATATAAGGCTACCAATCTTGTGCAAACTTCAAGGCTTCACCTAAATAGAACTAAAGGTTAGAAGAGTGAAGTTGAAACTAAGAAATGAGAAGGAGTAATCACACCAAGGTCTCTAAAACAGTCCTGCTGATCGGGACTAAATTACTCCAAAATTCACAATAGAAACATAGGCTTAAATAATTTTTGCAAGAAACTACAATGGCTTAGGTTTCCAGAACCATAAGGAACTCTTCATAACTCCAAAGGATGTAAGAGATATGAATTTTACAAAAAGACATGTTACTGCAGTCTTTGGACGGACAGTCAGGTGGTGTTGGCCAATTCTACCCAACTTGTGGGTGGAATTAGCCCCAACCAAAAATCAGAGGAACATTAGACACCAAAATACAAGTCTCAGAGTTGGAATCGATTAAAAAGGGTTTCCCAAGCTCTAGATATAAAAATCACAAGGTGGTCAATCACAGAATCAGCATAAGGTGGTGACTGTCCATTAACCTGGAGTGTGGGTCCATTCTAACCAAGTTATAATAATAATTAATGACCCATCTTCTCCAGATATTAAATTAACTATTTAATGTACATGTGGGTATTTGGAATCACTCAGGATCATTTCCCAAACCCTAATAATGATAAAAACAAAATGACATATCACAACAGACCCGGATCAGACCCAACATCAGAGAAGCTGTTGTTGCCCATAGGTAAAGTCCTTTTTATCGAGGGTGCCTTTTAAGAAAGTTACCCAACTCGATTTTTGAACTTTGGGCACTGATATGGGGTCCATTTGAGTTCTAGAACTCGAGATATGATTTTTACAAGAAGGGGGACTCACCAGCAAAATCTGACAGAAACCCTAGGTTATGTTGCGAAATTCATAACTCAGTATCTAGACCTTGAAATCAAAATTCCTCTGGTCAGAACCTGGATATATGTCTTGGGAACCTTCGGTTAAAGTTTCGTGGCAATCCGACCTTTCAATCTCCAGGAATCGCCCAAACAATGTGGCTATGTTCTCAAATCCGGGAATAGAGAGGGTTAGGGAGAGAAAGAGAGCCGTGAGGGAGATGGAAGGAATGAAGGAAATTAGGGTTTTGTGCCCTAATATACTAGATCAATGGGCTAAACCCTAAAGCCTTTGGGCTAGAAGAACATTTAAGCTCTAATTGGGTTTGGCTATAAAACCCATGGACTTAATTATATGATTAAAAGATGGCAATAATTATAAGCCCAATCTTTCAATTAATCATATCTTAATTAAATAAATTAATATAATACCACATAATTAATTAATTAAAAATAAATAACGTACCGAGAAAAACCGGGGCGTTACAAATCTCCCCCACTAGGAACGGACTTCGTCCTCGAAGTCATCGCCAACAAATAAATCCGGATAATGAGCCCTCATCTCGTCTTCTGGTTCCCACGTCCATTCCGAACCCCGTCTATGTCGCCACTGAACCTTAACCAAATTTATAGTTTTGTTCCGAAGGGTCTTTGTTTCCCGATCTAAAATCGCAACTGGTTGCTCAACATAGTTGAGATGCTCATTAATCTGGATATCCTCCAATGGTACCACCATGGTATCATCAACAACACATTTTCGTAACTGAGACACGTGGAAAGTGTCATTTAACTAATAAGTAATTAATATTATTATTATTTACTCTCTTTTCTATATAATAAGTATATTCAATTATTAAAATATAGACAATAATAATATTTCTAAAAATTGGGATGTTACAACTCTCCCCCAATTGAAAACGACTTCGTCCTCGAAGTCACTGCTAGTGATCCAACATGAACCGTATACACGCTTCTCCACTTCTGGCACTCAGATTCATTCTGAACCCTTTCATTGCTGCCACTGGACTTTCAACGTTCGAACCATCTTGTTACGCAAGGTCTGTGTCTTCTTCTCGTTGAGGGGGATCATCATTTCATGTTACGAAATGTACGTGTACTCAATGATTCTCGAAAGAGACCATAATTATTCCATCTCCCAAAACACGTTCACAACTGAGTCACATGGGAAATGATGATGGATCAAGCTCAACTCGTCTGGTAACTCTAAACGATACCCTACTTTACCCACTTGTGTAATACCCGTGCAAAGTTTTTCACCCTGGCCATCAACGTTCCCTCTTACGAATCCAAATCACTCGTATTTCTGGCGAAACACACAACAATCTGCAGACCTCACCTGGAAATCGAGGTCCAAACACCTCGTAATAATTTAAATACCACAATAACCACCTGTGGTAACATAGCAAATCTATACCAATTGTAACATTAGTGTCGTGCTGAGCATAATACCCGTACTCCATAATACCTGATGACTGATATTGTCCCCGAAAATAGGCATATGGAACTTATTATCCGTAAAGACTAGTGCAGACACCGCACCTATATACAAATACTATGTACTGACATTGTACAAAAACTGTGAATATACAATAATCTGGTACTGCAACTGTACCTACACACACTAATTGGTACAAAAAGTATACCCACACGCTATCAACACAAATCTACCAGCACATTAATATCCCTTAAATTTGGCGGTGTATAACAAAACAAATTTGGTCTCCTGCTGAAAAGGGACTTTACGCTCGAGTGTAACGTGACACTAAACCTAGATGTTTCAGCAATAGCCGAAAATCACCGGTAACTCTCTCGCAATTGGGATTCTCGAACAGAACGGCCTCTTCCGACGACTTACTACGATCTACAACACTAAAATAAGTACGACTTCTCCCAAGCACAACTCCTAAAGGGACTACCAGTCGGACACTGGTAAAGAATTGGACACTGGTAAAGAAGTATCAACAATTAGTTTCGCCTTACCGTAATAGGAAAGCATCTCATAGTCACACTCTCTGACCATAACAAGCCACTTCTTCTTCATGCATGATTAGACTCTACTGATCTATTATGAATCTACAACTCTTGCGATCAACATATATGGTACACTTAACACCTTAAAGATAATACTTTCGTAACAGAACAACAACTCGCAGCAGCGCTTTCTAACTCCACCTCTAAACCTCCCTACGATTTAAGGCTGAAACCTACCATGGAAGAGTTTCTTGTTCAGTCGTGTTTCCTTCTTGCAAGTGATACACTCGACTAGTGTACTAACCAATGCCTTTTCATGACATCCATGACGCTCGTCCTCCGTCTTCGATTCCACCCGAAAATCTTCAATTCACTCATTCATCGAGTAGTACAACCTCGTCCTACACTCTTGTTTCCTGCATGCTGTTGATGTATTGGTGAACCTCAGAGGTATCACCATAAACTCACAGTTACTGTAACACGTGCCAACGTTCTATCCTTCGAGTATATACTCCTAGTTCGTTACTTGTGGTAACTTGACTTCAGATCAAACCTTGAGAACCATTGTGTTCCCAAAAGGTTTCCAACAAAGCATCCATCCTTGGGTCATCTTGAAACACATCAACAAACTCTCTGTTAATGAACATGTCTTTAACCATCTTCATCTCTCACGCCATCGCGTATACTGCCATGTATGCTTGACCCTCGACACCGCTACACTATAGCATATCTTTTTGATTACTCACAGCTGAACCCAACACCGCACCCCGCATAACGACTTCACTCTATAGTAAGAGTTCTCCCCTGCTTGGTTTTGAACTCATATCAGTTTGCAACAACAAAGAACTTAACTTCGAACACGAATCACTACTCTATCCTCATGATCACACATAGTCCACACATCACTCTCGTGATCACATCATTCGGTAGCTTCTCACCACTAACCACTACTACGACCTCGGTACACACGAGCATCCATCACGTCTTATCGTATGCGACTTTCACCACAATAGGGTAACCTACGTGTCCAAAGATACTCCCAAGTAACACGTTAAAAGTACAAGGAACGAACGATTAAGTATTACTACTAGAAAAAGAATTCTAAGGAAACAAAAGTAATGCTCCGCGTAGCATCATCAAAATCTTAATCACCGATACGTAACGTATCTACGTAACAATTTAACCACGTATCGAACCTACGGGTTATCTGAAAACCACTTGTTTGGAACACGTCCTCTAATTCCTTATCAAGTTTATTGTAATTTTATGTTAAACGATAAGAAAATTTAGCTACCAGAGTCGCATCCGGTACCAAATCAAGGCGAAACTCCACTTGTCGAATAAGTGACAAACTAGGGAGTTCTTCCGGAAAGACATCGCTAAAGTCGGAAACAATAGGGATATCGACAAGTGTTACTGCAGATGAGCAACAAGCCAAGGCCAGACGGGGAATATCCCACGGAATAATAAGTTCTCCACCTCTAGGGTTTTGAACACGAATCTGTTTCTTCCGACAATGGATTTCCGCATCAAACGCGTCAAGCCAATCCATGCCTACAATAATGCAAAGCTCCCGTATCGCAATAGGAATAAGATCAATGAAGAATTCAACCCCAGAAAACTCGAGTGTGTAACCTCGATAAACATCGGTGACATATATAGTTCGGTTGTCAGCAACCTCGACTATCATTGGGCGAGCAAATTTTCCGATACTCCGGCCCAAACGATTAATAAAAGTACGGAATACCAAAGAATGAGTGGCACCGCTATCGAACATAACAACAGAGGGCTTAGAATCTAGCAAATATGTGCCTGATTCACAATTATATATGATTTTTATAACAATCGAGAATGCCATTCGAAATAGAACAAAGTTATAGTGCAAGAGGGGAAAGAAAAGTATTCGGCGTAAATAAAACCCTTATCACTCAGTTCCTGAAGATGACTATCAAATTCTTTCATCTCTGGTGGTGTCAGATGATAAGAAGCCTTAGCTACCGGAGCTGCGCCCGGCACCAAGTTGATACGAAACCCTACTTGGCGAACCGGCGGCATTCCAGTTAGTTCCTCCATGAATACGTCACTAACTCGGGAACAATCACAACGTCACTAACCACCACGATCGCTGAACAAGAAGCTACGGATAGGTGAGGTGTATCCCCCCACTTGGATTTCAACCCGCACCTGCTTACGATGACATGAAATCTCAGCTTCAAAAGTATCCAGCCAGTCCATGTCCACGGTGACACATACTTCCATCATAGCAATGGGGATCAAATCAATAGAAAACTCTAAGCCAGAGATCTCTGGAGTACAACCGCTATATACCTCGGTATAAAGAGTCTGGTTGTCTACAACCCGGACAACCATTGGACGAGATAGTCTACCAACATCTCGTCCCAGACGATTAGAGAAGAGCGAGAAACGAACAAATGAGTAGCACCGCTATCGAACATAACAACAGCGGGCTTAGAACTAACCAAGTACGTGTCTACTTCAACAGTTTATAACAACTTATGAACAGGAAAACCTAAGGGGTATATATTAGAAACATGTCTAGCAGAAATAGAGGAAGATTTAGACGGTATCCGCATCCGCGGAAAAAGAAAGATATTAGAGACAATTCAGCATAGATATTTCTAGGAAGACGAACACTCAGCTCACCGGAAATTTTTCAACCTTGCCCCGACCCGAAATTGGCACCGGTGTTTCAAATAGTAGGGGCCCTTCTACTACCTTCCACACAAGTTCCAATCTCGCATTCGCGTCTAGTTTCAAAAGTTCCAGTTCGCTCTAGCCGTTTATTTATACAACTCTCTCACATGATAATACTAACAAAGTATATAATCTTAACATTTTAAGGCCAGTTGAAACAATTCAACAAAGTAAGAAACATATGAAACAAAGCTTACAAGGCTGGTTGACTGGCACACCGCGAGATCTTCCACTACTAGTCTTAAGAAGTTTTACTGAAATCTTTTAAAGAAAATATTTTAAAGAAAATAAAATTTTAAGAGCCTCAAATTTGAGTCTAGAACATCTCTAAGAATGCCTGGTTCCCTCAAACGTGTGCTCTGATACCAACTTGTAACACCCAAAAATTTTCGCAAAATATTTGAACTTTTAAAAACAACCTTTATAAGAGAAACTATGATTTTACAAAAGATAAGTATCACAAAACCAAATTATATCGAAATAAACTTAATAAAGTGCGGAAGCAAAATAATAATAATAATGTCCCAAAATGGAAATTCTTCTAGTAGTGGTATCCCGGTGCTCCAAGTCACGCCTCAGCCTCTTTGATCTTAATATCTGAAAATGTTAGGGGGAACCGTAAGCATAAAGCTTAGTGAATTCAAACACAGACATCATATCAATATTCACATTTACTAATCCAAATCCATTTCCAATTATAATTACATTAATAAGCAAGGAACAAATCAATGCTTATATTAATAGGGAGGACTTGTAGGTTTGAGCCGCACCGGGTAAATCCCGTATCCTTTGGCCCCGATCCCCGCACCTCATAAAGAGTATAACGTTGGTGATCTTACCTAACTACCCCTCATAGTATTAATCAATCACATACAGTGCACATGTACGATTTTATAATAATAATATAGCATGCTTTAAATAGTAAATCTAAACAATCACACACAAGCTATCTAGCAAACATAAATACTAATACAACGGTGTGAGAGAACTCACCTTGAGTGAGTGAGTAACAGATAGGAGTCAATATAAGGCTACCAATCTTGTGCAAACTTCAAGGCTTCACCTAAATAGAACTAAAGGTTAGAAGAGTGAAGTTGAAACTAAGAAATGAGAAGGAGTAATCACACCAAGGTCTCTAAAACAGTCCTGCTGATCGGGACTAAATTACTCCAAAATTCACAATAGAAACATAGGCTTAAATAATTTTTGCAAGCAACTACAATGTCTTAGGTTTCCAGAACCATAAGGAACTCTTCATAATTCCAAAGGATGTAAGAGATATGAATTTTACAAAAAGACATGTTACTGCAGTCTTTGGACGGACAGTCAGGTGGTGTTGGCCAATTCTACCCAACTTGTAGGTGGAATTAGCCCCAACCAAAAATCAGAGGAACATTAGACACCAAAATACAAATCTCAGAGTTGGAATCGATTAAAAAGGGTTTCCCAAGCTCTAGATATAAAAATCACAAGGTGGTCAATCACAGAATCAGCATAAGGTGGTGACTGTCCATTGACCTGGAGTGTGGGTCCATTCTAACCAAGTTATAATAAGAATTAACGACCCATCTTCTCCAGATATTAAATTAACTATTTAATGTACATGTGGGTATTTGGAATCACTCAGGATCATTTCCCAAACCCTAGTAATGATAAAAACAAAATAACATATCACAACAGACCCGGATCAGACCCAACATCAGAGAAGCTGTTGTTGCCCATAGGTAAAGTCCTTTTTATCGAGGGTGCCTTTTAAGAAAGTTACCCAACTCGATTTTTGAACTTTGGGCACTGATATGGGGTCCATTTGAGTTCTAGAACTCGAGATATGATTTTTACAAGAAGGGGGACTCACCAGCGAAATCTGACAGAAACCCTAGGTTATGTTGCGAAATTCATAACTCAGTATCTAGACCTTGAAATCAAAATTCCTCTGGTCAGAACCTGGATATATGTCTTGGGAACCTTCGGTTAAAGTTTCGTGGCAATCCGACCTTTCAATCTCCGGGAATCTCCCAAACAATGTGGCTATGTTCTCAAATCCGGGAATAGAGAGGGTTAGGGAGAGAAAGAGAGCCGTGAGGGAGATGGAAGGAATGAAGGAAATTAGGGTTTTGTGCCCTAATATACTAGATCAATGGGCTAAACCCTAAAGCCTTTGGGCTAGAAGAACATTTAAGCTCTAATTGGGTTTGGCTATAAAACCCATGGACTTAATTATATGATTAAAAGATGGCAATAATTATAAGCCCAATCTTTCAATTAATCATATCTTAATTAAATAAATTAATATAATACCACATAATTAATTAATTAAAAATAAATAACGTACCGAGAAAAACCGGGGCGTTACAAATCTCCCCCACTAGGAACGGACTTCGTCCTCGAAGTCATCGCCAACAAATAAATCCGGATAATGAGCCCTCATCTCGTCTTCCGGTTCCCACGTCCATTCCGAACCCCGTCTATGTCGCCACTGAACCTTAACCAAATTTATAGTTTTGTTCCGAAGGGTCTTCGTTTCCCGATCTAAAATCGCAACTTGTTGCTCAACATAGTTGAGATGCTCATTAATCTGGATATCCTCCAATGGTACCACCATGGTATCATCAACAACACATTTTCGTAACTGAGACACGTGGAAAGTGTCATTTAACTAATAAGTAATTAATATTATTATTATTTACTCTCTTTTCTATATAATAAGTATATTCAATTATTAAAATATAGACAATAATAATATTTCTAAAAATTGGGATGTTACAGATGGAGGCTAAAAACCACAAACCTTTATTAGGGGTTGGAATTCGCCAAATGGAAGGAGGGGATAGTGTGGAGGCAACACAAAGGGAGGCAAAAAGGAGTGTTAGGGTTTGAGTTGGATTAGGTGTCTAAGCCATGACTTTATATTTATATTTATCTTATTAATTGAAGCAAAATCTATTTGGGTTGCCCTCATAGCAGGAGGATTGATGTAGAAGTCAGTAGAGAGAAAGGTTGATTTATTAATTGTTTAATAAATCAATAGAAATAAATAAATAGTTTATTAATATATTTAAGTGTTAATATATTAATTAGAAACTATAATAATTAATTAGAAATTAATCTAGAATTAATTGGATTTAATTTAGAGATTAATTTAATTAATTAAAAGT
The DNA here is from genome assembly GCA_023525715.1 of Cichorium intybus. Lineage (NCBI taxonomy): Eukaryota > Viridiplantae > Streptophyta > Magnoliopsida > Asterales > Asteraceae > Cichorium > Cichorium intybus. The sequence goes on along the minus strand of CM042010.1, from coordinate 100,388,544 downwards.
ACAGGGACTGGTTTTGTAATTATTCAATAGTTGAATATTGACTGGCCAGTCTAGGGGTTAAAGGTGGCGAGATTTGTGGTGCCACCACAAGGATCTCGAAACCCTAATTAGGGTTTAAGTAAAGCCTTGTCTAATTGGTAAAAAGGCTTACCAAAGTTGGGCTCTAGGGTTTAAGTTGTGCCACCTGATACTATAAATATGGAACCCCTGGGGAACCCTATTCTGTGCCAATTCTATCTCTCTGTGGATACTCTACTGTCTTCTCTCCTCCATTGCTTGGGTGTGATTCCATTTGAGGCAGGACAATTGTGCTGCTAGCTTCTGGATCAAGAATCAAAGGTTGGTTCTTCTGATTTATACTTTAGAAATAATTGTTGGCCTTAGGTTTTAGTTTATTATCTTCATATAAGAAAACATAGACCTTTCTAGGGTTGCATGTGAACCATAAGAGATTATTTGTTCATTGTTTGCTAGAAAAACCCTTCAGTGGTATCAGAGCTCAGGCTTGTTTTCTTATGAATTGATATAAACTGCATGAATTGTTTGTGCCTAAGGGTTTTTGTGCGATAATTAAACCCTTAGAAGAGGTCAATTTCGTGGCCTAGGCTAGGGTTTCCTAACCCTAGCCGCCACCCTCTTTATTCCCCCCTTAATTGCTTGATTTGCTGCCTTAAATAATTGGTTGTAGTTTTGGTAATTATTGGATAATTAAATAACTGGAACCCCTTATTCTTGGCATGCAATTTTCGAATTAGGGAATAAGGATAGGAAATTAATTTGATTAATTTTGTGGTCCCTCATTCTTGATTTAATTAGTTTAATTAAATTGTTTAATTAAAAGACCAATTAAATCACTTAAAGAATTAATTAAATTTTCGAAAAATAGAAATAAATTTGAGAAAATTCTTAGAAAATTAATTCTAAAATATTTTAATGAGATTAAAATATATCTTATATATTTATGATTAAAAGTTAATATTTATATATAAGATAAATTGGTTAGTCTTACCGTAAGTAGGCCTCATTCACAAAACTGTCCTCTAAAGAGGGTATAAGGCGACTGACTATAAAATGTTAGTCTAATGGGTATCTACTCTTACCCACCGCTCTCCTGGTCAGTCGAGTGTCGTTAGCCGAACAGGTTTGATAGAACCGCTAAGCCTCTTAAAAGTATAATGCTATAATTGAAAGTACTAGAACCTCAAACAAATCCCAATCTAGTTACTTTAGGTTTAAAAATGTGAATTGGTGCTAATCCATGAAATTGCACATTGCAATTTGTGAAACATTGGTGGAGCGTGTGTGGTTAACCGGCACACCAATAGAGGTTCACAAAGACTTGCAATGGGTTTCTTGATTTTGTCATTATTAACGGAGCGTGTGTGGTTAACCGGCACGTTAATTAGAGATGGCAATCGACTTCGAGAGTACTAAGCTAATTTGCATGGTTATTCACACCCGGTTTGTGATCCTCGGCATCCCAGTCACAAACAGTGGGCACATCCGAGACTAAACATGCCATTGAACAGTTCAATGTGTCTCAACAGATCTAGGAATTTCATGAGATGAAATTGATAAGTGTATTATCTACCTTAATGACTATTATGTTGTGATTACGGCATCCCTTTTCACATCATAGTTGGGGTATTTTGGGTCCTAGCCTTAATAAATAATAAATTGGGTAATTATTTAAAAGGATAAATTAAACTAATAAAACTCTGTTTATTGTAGATGTCTAAATCAAGTGTCTATTCTCGTCCCTCTCCTCCTTCACCCACTTCTGAGAGCATCAGAAAGCACCTTCCTAATATGGTAAGGCTGACTGGCCTGAATTATAATGGTATGGCTTCATAAATAGAGAATAGTTCTCTGTTTTGCTGGCAAGCCATATCTGACTGAGTGTCCGCTCCCCAAAGCATGACATCACACAGTAGCTTGTGATGAGCATAACTCCTTGATTGTTAAGTCAACGAAAGTTCGTTGCCTAATACTATTGATCATTGACCCCGAGTTCTGCAGGAATTTAGAATTCCTGGGGTCAGATAAGCTAACACAGCTAGTTGTGGAAAGGCTCCATGAACTGGTTGAGAAAGGACGAGCTAAGATCTTCAAAGAGTTTGAAGTGTGTAGGAAAGTAGCACCAGTTCACATGTTCTCAAGACTGAGAGACACATAGGTGAACTATATAAATTTGGTTCCCTTTTTGATCGGGAGTTAAAGCATTTGCTCGACTCGCTGATCCGTTCATCCTGATGTACAGGAAGGGAAACCAGATAAGACAATCGTGGATATGCATTCAATGTTGACTCTGTATGAGTCGTTCATAGAGAAGCATAGTTCCATTGATTCAGCTACTTCGGGATTGAGTCTAGTAATAAGACACATCAAGAAATGATCCAGATCGTCTGGACCGGTTCCTCGATGGTTCAAACAGGGAATCCACAGGGTGGGACACAGTCACGGAAAGATTGGAAAATGCTCCGAAGCCGAACAGTTTGGCAACTCAGGAATATCTTAAAACTCAGAACCCCTGATCCTTAATTCCTTGATAGAAGATGTGTTTCTCACAGTTGCTCTGTATACATGGACTCTGTAGGATGAGGGATGTTGTTGCATAGGAGCATATTCAGATTGGATCTGAAGCTCATGCAGTTTTAGAGTTTAGTTAGATGTTGAAATCATGTTATTAGCTTATTAGATGCGTATGACATTGTCTATCATATAATACATTGTTCAAGGATTTTGTTTTAATAAAATTGTCAATTTTCTTTTAACACTCGTTGTTTGAAATATCCTTGAAATGTTGTATGATTGTGTTGAATGCATGATTAGTAATAACTTGAATATTGATAAATCCAAAGTGTTTGGATTTAGGAATTGTGTCCCTTATGATTGTTAAGATAAATATTATAAGAATCAATTCAACCAAAGGTCCAGTTGGACAGGACCTTGGAATCACTTGACTTAGAGTCACTTGATGAGTTGAGTTCTTAATGTGTCAAGAAATGAATCAACCAAAGATCCAGTTGGACAGGATTTTGGAATCATTTGACTTAGAGTCATATGATGATTAAGTTCTTTATAAAGCACATGTAGCAAGAAATGAATCACCCAAAGATCCAAAGGACAGGATTTTAGAATCAGTTGACTTAGAGTCAACTGAATATTGCGAGTCTTGAACAGAATTAACAAAGTCACAAGTTTACATAGAGATGTAAAAGACATTGAGATTAGGAGCAACGGACACATCAGTTGCTGTGTATTGCTCAAATCTCCAAATAAAACACAATTGATAAAAGACATTGAGATTAGGAGCAACGGACACATCAGTTGCTGTGTATTGCTCGAATCTCCAAATAGAACACAATTGTTTGTACTTCACGATATTTGTCATTCGATATGACGAATATGACTTCGCTTATCAGAATAAGCGATTGGATTGAAACCTTGAACAGTTCAAGGACTTCAAAGGAAGTACGAGATCCACAGAACCTGAGTGACAACACAAACTAGGAAAATATTTCATAGTTATTCTCTTCCAAGAACATTAATAGTTATAATGTGTCTTAGGGAAGATGATGGAGCATTGTGTAATACCGTGTTATTAAAATTTACAGATTTTGAGTAAATCTTGGTGCAATTAAAGATTAGTTAGATTATAGCATGAGTTTGGTAGTTAAAAATCCCATTTGGTAGAAGTTTGAAGTTGATAAATGCTAAAAAGAGATTACACGGGTCGTGTAGAAGTTACACGGGTCGTGTAGGAGTTCCATGAGAATGTTTTGAGCATACCGTGAATTACACGGGTCGTGTCATTTTGACACGGGTCGTGTAAACCTGTAGATAAAAACTATAATGTGCAGCACGGGTCGTGTAATATTGACACGGGTCGTGTAAAATGTGCAGCACGGGTCGTGTAATATTGACACGGGTCGTGTAGTTCTGCAGACCAAACTCTAAATTCATACCGTGAGTTACACGGGCCGTGTAACTTTTACACGGGTCGTGTAATCGGCACAGATCTGTTTTAAAACACGATTTCTTTTCATTTTGGGTTATTTTTACTTCGATCAAAACACTCCCAAAACCCTAGAAAAGCGATTCTAACCCTTCTAAGTCGAGATTAAGGCTTATTGATCACGAATTGAAGCTAGAGATTAGTTCCTTGAGCTTGAAAGGTAATTCTTCTTGATTTTTACTTCGTTTTGACGGTTAGATTTCTTGTTTTGAGATAGTTCCAGGTGGTTTTGATGAATCACCTGCTACTAGTATGAATTAGAGTGAGTTTACTTGGATTAGTGTGTGTGATGGAGTTCTAATTCGAGACCCAAGTTAGTAAAACACTTGTATTGCGTTTTTAGGGTTATATGAGCTAAATTTGTGAAATTGGAAGTTACAATTAGGATAGTATTGCTATCTTTTGATTGTAACCCTCTATTATGATTCCAATTCCTTGATTGATATGAATATTGAGCATGATTGAGATTTTTCTTGAAATTGAATATTGAGTTTGAGTCATTGTGTTACAGCTAAAGCTAGACAGGAACACACACGAGGTTCGGGAGTTCCACATATCGACTCAACTTCAGGTGAGTAGTTATTTATTGATGATTATACTTTGATCTGATGTTATTTACAGATATGAAGTAAGCTATGATTTGATTTGGTTGAGAATAACCAAACTTTGAGTATATGAAATAAAGAGTTATAGTGTGTATACCACACTCGGAACTGAAATAGTCTGTTGAGTTTGAGTAAAACCTGATAATGAATGATACAAACAAATAAACCTTAATTTACTCACTGAGCTTTCATAGCTCATATATCGTTTGTTATTGTTGTTTGTATTAGGTTCTGGTAGCGGTGACCGCGGAAAGCGGAACGTGGAAGGATAGTTAGACTTGGACTTGGACTTTGACATAGATTTACTTTTGTTGTTTTAAAATATGAAGTAAACCCGGTTTGTTAAATAGTTGTAAACAGTTGATGTAATAGTTTAGGACTTGAACAAAGCTTTTGATGACAACCTTGTGTATACTTGTTACTCTTTTTGGGATTATACCTCTAATGATATTATGTTTTACTAAAGAAATTGGTATATCCTAAATTTGAGGAACCGGGTGTTACAAGTTGGTATCAGAGCCTTGGTTTAAGGGAATTAAACCTTGAGATGGGTTTAGACTTAAACCAATGTGATTGAAAAGTCCCAAAGAGTCCCGAGTAGCTATCATCCGCGGTGTAGTACAATTGAGTTGATTATACACTATGTTGAGTATTATAGTGCTATACAATTGAGTTGATTATACACTATATTGAGTATTATAGTGCTATACAATTGAGTTGATTATACACTATATTGAGTATTATAGTGCTATACAATTGAGTTGATTATACACTATATTGAGTATTATAGTGATATACAATTGAGTTGATTACACACCATATTGAGTATTATGGTGGTGAATACTAAATGAGTTAATTTTCTTTTTCAGTTAAAATGAGTGCTGAAAAAGAAAAAGAGCGAGGTGATCCATCGAGAGATAAATCGGGATCACGAGAATCGGGTAAAGAGCATCAACCCGAGGGAGAGCGACCCCCCGAGACACAGAGTAATATGCAAGCTATGATTGATGCTGAGGTAGCCAAAGCACTTAAAGAATTTCTACCCACTTATTTGAGGCCCCAGACGGAGACTGCAACTGGAGGTTCTTCGGGACAACCACCGGTTCAACCTGAGCACAGGGAGGATCGTGAAGAGGTCTATACTGAAGCGGGCAGAGCTAAAATATCTGAGAAGAGAAGGAAGTGTACTTATGATGTTTTCCAGAAGTGCAAGCCATACGATTTCTATGGGAAAGATGATCCCATAGCAGCCAAGAATTGGTTAACACATGTTGAAAAGATGTTTCGTACCAGTAAATGCGACGAGGCAGATAAAGTAGAGTTCGCAACAAACTTGTTAAAAGAAGATGCACAGTTCTGGTGGGAGAATCTGTGTATGGAGATAGGAGAGAGTTTGGCGTATACACTGAGCTGGGAACAATTCAAGTTGAAGTTCACTGAATATTATTGTTCCAATAATGCTATGAAGGGAATAGAGGAAGAGTTTTTGAAGTTACAACAGGGGTCGAGAACAGTGCAACAATACACACTGGATTTCAACGAGAAGGCAAGATTTGCACAACATCAAGTTGATACCGAGGAGCGTAAGATGGATCGTTACTTGTGGGGTTTAAAAACCCAGATCCGAGAGTTTTTGCCGAGTTCCAGATATACTACCTTTCAACAAGTTGCTGAAGCGGCAAGATCGAGAGAAAGGGAGTTGCAAAGACAGGAGGAGGAGAGAAGAACTGAAAGAGAAGTTGGAGGATTTAAGAGAAAGTGGGAGGGTAAAGCTGTAGATACTCCTCAGAGATCCATTACCACGGGTTCTCAAGTCCGTGGTGAAACCAAGAAGAATGAAGAGAAATGGTGTAAGAAGTGTAGGCGAAAACACATGGGAGAATGTGATTCCCGAAACCTTCCATCAGTTTGTTTCCAGTGTGGAAAGACGGGACATATGGCTCGCCAGTGTACCGAGAGTCGCCCTGTTTGTTTCAATTGTGGGGAGAGCGGGCATATTCGTCCAAATTGCCCAAAGATGAAATCTGAGCCACAAAGAGATTTTCAGAAGACTGGTCAAGGAGGAGGTCGAGATCGAGATGATCGAAGAGATAGGGGTGGTGGTCATGTGAAAACGCGAGCTTTTCAATTGACTGTTGACGAGGCTAGAGATCGGACCGATGTTATCACAGGTATCTTTAGCTTGAACTCTTTTCAAGCAAGAGTACTTTTTGATTCAGGTGCATCAGTGTCTTTTATATCAGAGTCTTTTGCTTCTAAACTAGATAATCCATTAGTTGAATTATATGAGAAAATAATAGTAGATGTAGCAGATGGTAGATGTGTTTTTGTAAAGAGTCATTATAAACAGTGTCAGCTTGAAATCTATGGGATTGCGTACCCTATAGATCTGAAGCCGATCACTAATCATGAGTTTGATGTAATAGTCGGGATGGATTGGATGGATGATAATAGGGGTCAAATGGATTGTCATGAGAAAACACTTTCCATAAAGACACCGAGTGGTTCCCGAATGTTGATACGAGGTGAACGACGTTCCCGAAAAGTACCGATAGTGTCACTTGCCACGGCTAGGAAATATATAGAAAGAGGGGGTGAATTGATTATGGCACACGTGATTAGTGCTGAGTCAAAACATTCCAAAATAGAAGAAGTAGAAGTAGTTTGTGATTATCCCGATGTATTTCCCGAAAGTCTTCCAGGCGTACCACCAAGTAGACAAGTTGAATTTGTGATCGATGTCATACCGGGGGCGAAGCCGGTAGCTCGACCACCTTATCGATTAGCACCATCTGAGATGGAAGAATTAAAGAGACAGTTGCAAGAGTTATTGGAACTTGGATTTATACGTCCGAGTTCGTCTCCGTGGGGTGCGCCTATACTCTTTGTGAAAAAGAAAGATGGATCTATGAGAATGTGTATAGATTATCGGGAGCTCAACAAGATCACTATAAAAAATCGTTACCCGTTGCCGAGGATCGATGACTTATTTGATCAACTGCATGGAGCCACGTATTTTTCAAAGATTGATTTGAGATCCGGCTATCATCAATTGAGGGTACAAGAAGCTGATATTCCGAAGACAGCTTTTCGTACGAGGTATGGCCATTACGAGTTCTTAGTCATGCCGTTCGGTTTGACTAATGCTCCTGCTGTTTTTATGGATTTGATGAATCGGGTTTGTCGTCCTTTTCTTGATAAATTCGTAATTGTGTTTATCGACGACATCCTGATTTATTCAAAGAGTCGAGATGAGCACAGATTTCATTTACAACAAATGCTAGATCTTCTTCGAGACGAGAAATTATATGCAAAATTTTCAAAATGCGAGTTCTGGTTACGGGAGATACAATTCCTTGGCCATGTGATAAATGAAGACGGTATAAAGGTAGATCCAGCAAAGATCGAAGCCGTAATGAGTTGGGAGCCGCCAAAGAGTCCAATGGAAGTTCGTAGTTTCTTGGGGTTAGCAGGCTATTATCGACGATTTGTAGAAAACTTTTCTCGTATAGCTATGCCCTTAACCAAATTGACCAAGAAAACGGAGAAATTTAGTTGGACTGAGGCACAACAATCAGCCTTTGAACAACTACGAGATAGCTTATGCAAGGCTCCAGTGTTAGCTTTACCGCAAGGAGGGGAGGATTATGTTCTTTACAGCGATGCCTCCTTTAGTGGTCTTGGATGCGTGTTGATGCAAAAAGGACGAGTGATAGCGTATGCCTCTCGACAACTGAAACCACATGAAAAAGCTTACCCAGTACATGATTTAGAGCTGGCGGCGGTAATCTTTGCGTTAAAGATATGGCGACATTATCTTTATGGAGTGCGATTTCAAATATATACAGATCATAAAAGCCTGAAATATCTGTTTGATCAGAAAGAGTTAAACATGAGGCAAGTACGGTGGATGGATCTACTAAAAGATTATGATTGTGAAATACTTTACCATCCTGGTAAAGCCAATGTGGTGGCGGATGCACTAAGCCGTAAAGAGTCGCCTATTCGAATTGTATCGGCTCGAATGGGGATTGTGAGTCGACTACCAGAGTTGATACGAAGATGTCAAGTCGAAGCCAATGACTTGAAGAAAGAAAGGATAATTGGTTATATAGAGAAACTTGTAGAAAATGCACAAGGAATCAAGACTTTCCAAGGGCGAGTTTGGGTTCCGAGACATGGCGAGGCGAGACAGTTATTACTAGAGGATGCTCACTGTACTAGGTATTCGGTTCATCCTGGTAGTACACGAATGTATTATACTTTAAAACCATACTACTGGTGGCCGGGTATGAAGCGTGATGTGGGACGATTTGTAGAGAACTGTTTGACATGTCTTCAGGTAAAAGCTAATCATCAAAAACCTTATGGAGCAGTGCAGCCATTGCCAGTACCAAAGAAGAAATGGGATGAGATCACCATGGATTTCATCACCAAGTTGCCTCGGACTCCTCGAGGATACGATTCAATTTGGGTGATTGTTGATAGATTGACAAAGTCTGCTCATTTTATTCCAATCCGAGAAGATTATCAAGTATCAAAGCTAGCTGAGATATATACGAGAGAAATTGTGAAACGACATGGAGTGCCAACTTCAATAATTTCTGATAGAGATAATCGATTCAATTCACATTTCTGGCAGAGTTTCCAAAAGCATTTTGGTACAAAAGCTTTATTGAGTACTGCGTATCATCCCCAGACGGATGGACAGTCGGAAAGAACGATACAAACACTTGAAGATATGCTACGAGCCTGCATCATTGATTTTGGAGGCAGTTGGGAAGATCATCTGCCTTTGGTAGAGTTTGCCTATAACAACACTTATCACTCCAGTATACAGATGGCACCTTTTGAAGCTTTATATGGTGCACCGTGCCGAACACCAACTTGCTGGACAGAGATGGGAGAGAAACCATTGGCGGGACCGGAAATTGTAGCTGAAACTGAAGAGAAGATACAAAGCATTCGTGAGCATATGCGGGTAGCCCAAAACCGCCAAAAGCAATATGCAGATAGAAGAAGAAAGCTGTTAGAGTTTAATGTTGGAGACATGGTAATGTTAAAAGTGTCCCCATGGAAAGGAATAATTCGATTTGGCAAGAGAGGTAAATTGAGCCCACGCTTTATCGGACCTTTCCAAATCTTAGAGAGAGTTGGAGCAGTCGCGTATAAACTTGAACTTCCAGATGAACTACGGGGTATCCATAATGTGTTCCATGTATCACATCTCAGAAAAACATTACATGATAAATCCACCCGAGTACCTTTAGCTGAAGTTCAACTAGATGAGAAATTAAGATATCAAGAGATGCCAGAGCAAATTCTAGAAAAGAAAGTTAAGAAATTACGAAACAAAGAAGTGGGATTGGTGAAAGTGCAATGGCGACATCATAGAGGATCAGATGTCACTTGGGAAGCTGAAGAAGAGATGCGAACAAAATATCCCTTTTTATTTTAGGAGATTCCGAGGACGGAATCTTTTGAAGGGGGTAAGTACTTGTAATACCGTGTTATTAAAATTTACAGATTTTGAGTAAATCTTGGTGCAATTAAAGATTAGTTAGATTATAGCATGAGTTTGGTAGTTAAAAATCCCATTTGGTAGAAGTTTGAAGTTGATAAATGCTAAAAAGAGATTACACGGGTCGTGTAGAAGTTACACGGGTCGTGTAGGAGTTCCATGAGAATGTTTTGAGCATACCGTGAATTACACGGGTCGTGTCATTTTGACACGGGTCGTGTAAACCTGTAGATAAAAACTATAATGTGCAACATGGGTCGTGTAATATTGACACGGGTCGTGTAAAATGTGCAGCACGGGTCGTGTAATATTGACACGGGTCGTGTAGTTCTGCAGACCAAACTCTAAATTCATACCGTGAGTTACACGGGCCGTGTAACTTTTACACGGGTCGTGTAATCGGCACAGATCTGTTTTAAAACACGATTTCTTTTCATTTTGGGTTATTTTTACTTCGATCAAAACACTCCCAAAACCCTAGAAAAGCGATTCTAACCCTTCTAAGTCGAGATTAAGGCTTATTGATCACGAATTGAAGCTAGAGATTAGTTCCTTGAGCTTGAAAGGTAATTCTTCTTGATTTTTACTTCGTTTTGACGGTTAGATTTCTTGTTTTGAGATAGTTCCAGGTGGTTTTGATGAATCACCTGCTACTAGTATGAATTAGAGTGAGTTTACTTGGATTAGTGTGTGTGATGGAGTTCTAATTCGAGACCCAAGTTAGTAAAACACTTGTATTGCGTTTTTAGGGTTATATGAGCTAAATTTGTGAAATTGGAAGTTACAATTAGGATAGTATTGCTATCTTTTGATTGTAACCCTCTATTATGATTCCAATTCCTTGATTGATATGAATATTGAGCATGATTGAGATTTTTCTTGAAATTGAATATTGAGTTTGAGTCATTGTGTTACAGCTAAAGCTAGACAGGAACACACACGAGGTTCGGGAGTTCCACATATCGACTCAACTTCAGGTGAGTAGTTATTTATTGATGATTATACTTTGATCTGATGTTATTTACAGATATGAAGTAAGCTATGATTTGATTTGGTTGAGAATAACCAAACTTTGAGTATATGAAATAAAGAGTTATAGTGTGTATACCACACTCGGAACTGAAATAGTCTGTTGAGTTTGAGTAAAACCTGATAATGAATGATACAAACAAATAAACCTTAATTTACTCACTGAGCTTTCATAGCTCATATATCGTTTGTTATTGTTGTTTGTATTAGGTTCTGGTAGCGGTGACCGCGGAAAGCGGAACGTGGAAGGATAGTTAGACTTGGACTTGGACTTTGACATAGATTTACTTTTGTTGTTTTAAAATATGAAGTAAACCCGGTTTGTTAAATAGTTGTAAACAGTTGATGTAATAGTTTAGGACTTGAACAAAGCTTTTGATGACAACCTTGTGTATACTTGTTACTCTTTTTGGGATTATACCTCTAATGATATTATGTTTTACTAAAGAAATTGGTATATCCTAAATTTGAGGAACCGGGTGTTACACATTGGTCGAAACAGTTTGATCCTCGATATATGAGATGCATTGCCAATTAGTTTCCCGTAAATTAAACACTAAACCAGTCAGACCATATAAACCATATTCCAACCACATCTTCGACTAAGTAGGTTTTGCAGACACTGTCTGAAATGTAAAGCTGGGATTGTCCATCCTGTACATCAAAAGTCCAGGGTCTTGTAGTGTTCGTCTGAACCTCATGACTAGCCTGAAACCTAATCAAAAATGTCGTTTCACTGGCTATCCCGCTTTATCTAAAAAAGAAAGAGCTCTTTTAGAAAGAACTCATGTTCTAAGGAAACAGTGGGAGTTGGGACAGTCCTGATTGAGCTCAGGATTAGCCAAGTGAAATAACCTTTAGTCATCACTAGGCTTAGAGCAGAAATCAGATTTCTGTCTTTAATACTGACATAATCTTCTCTTGACCAGTAGTATTAATCAACGTCATAAGTAATTATGATCGGGGTGATATACAGAATAGTGGTAAAACACTATAGTTGGTACGGATTTTCAATCCGACTACTTGGAAGCGTTGGTGAGCCCGGTTGCTGCCAATTAAGAGAACCTTAGGACGAGATACAGTCTATGTGACAGTTTGATTGATTTTACAACTGGTCTTAAAACCAGTGTGAGTAATCATCAAAAGAAACCAACATGGACAGAAACGTACCTTCAGAACATCTGGTTGAGTGAGACGATAATCAGAGTCAAGTAATTGACTCCGAGACTAGCACTCTCAATAGAAGATGAAATCTGAAAGGATACTGCATAATGTAAGTCATTAGTGGAGCGCGTATGGATCACCGTCACACTAATGAGGACTCACAAATAATATGCCAGTATAAAGGTACATGGGCCCGGGATTTCCCCGCGGGCATCTCGCTAGAAAGGATATTTAGATTCTCAAAATATGCCAAAGGATTGGATTTTGAGAAAGGGCTGAAAGATATCCATTAAGATGTCAGAAAGGTTTGGATTCTCAAAATGTGCCATAAGCTCTGGATTTTGTGAATATTCCATAACCATGTCAAAGCTAGTGGGAGTGTCGCTGTTATCTCTATCTACATATGTGTGTTACATAATGTTTCTAGGAAACGTCTCTTTTCATTACAAAGTGTAATGACTTGGTGTTAAGAGACGGATCGCTATGAAAGACTTAATAAAGATACGGCATGCTCAGGTGGTTACAAACGTCTATGAGATAGATCGAAACTCTGCCAAGATGATCTTGATGAGACTCAAGATGCGTAGCTCAGGAAAGGAGTTTCATGTCATTGTAAAGTGTGATGATTTGGCATGAGAGGTATGAAAGGTGCAACGTACACACATAATCCATTGACATATATCAGATAGATGTTGTCATCAGTATAGAACTGGCCATAGTAAGCATGATCTTGATAAGATTCAAGATACATGAGAAAAAGTCTCCGAAAGGATATAGTTATTAAAAGTCGTGACACAAGGATTATGAGTAATCCTAAGATTCCAAAAGATTTTGGAATAGGATTGGATCGAATCCAACAAGTTTCTTGGATCGATCAGAAGTGTCATGAACATGTCTTGATGACTTAATGCTTAGAGCATAGTGAGTCAGATTCAGGATATGACCTGGCTGGGAATACTTAATGGATTTTGTACATACGTGAGAAATCATTGGAAAATGATTAAGGGGTGAATGTTGATAACAAATTTGAAAAGAGTTTTAAAATAAGGACTTAATGGTTAAAGAATTTCGTTGGCATTCCGATGGAGCGCGTGTGGCTCACCGGCACATCGTAACACCTCGAAATAGTCTTAGGATGTAGTCATGTGGACTAAAGATCCCGAGAACCATGGAAAGTCACAGTACATAGAATGGAGTTGTTAGTGAGAATGACGGTATGACCAAAATTGAAACATCATCGGAAGGATATCCGATCGGATGAAGTGTATCAATGTATAACATTTGAATACATAGAAAGAGTAAAAGGTCAAGTAGACATAGATACATAACACGAATTAAATAGTTTAAAAGGAATCTAGAAACCGATAATAGTTTTATGTAAAATCTGACTTGGTGATTACCTCGTGGAGACTTGGTAATTAGGCAAGAGTAGCCACCAGTCAGATTTTATGTTTCAATTTTGCATGTTTCACTTCCAGAATAATTTGATTATTCAAAAAGGTCCACAGTCGCTTATACTTTTCGGGAGTAAGTATGAATGAAGACTGTCGTGAATTGGTTTGTAGATTGTCTAACGAGTTATACATTGCAGTAAGACTGCTACAACGTTCATGAGTACTTAGAAATAGAGATTTGAGTATTGGATAAACCCGCGCTCAATAGATTGCTTCATGGATTACATCACGAGCAATGTTGAGATGATAATATCGTATGATCTTGAAGCGGAGACATATGAGTTGAAATTTACGAGTCGGTTGTGCATTGATAATGCGAAAACGCATCGGTAACTCGATGTTACAAAACGCATTGTTATGTACGATTTGATAAGTAAAAGACACAATCGTATGAGTCGAAGCTTATTCGTTCCTTGACCCTGATGGGAAACAGATATCTGTAGGCCGCTCGATGATTTTGAAGTTGACTAAAGTGCTGGCCAGCCTGGACTAAAATTGATGTGTTCAATTAGAAGTCCGAAAGTCATAAGCAGAATCGGAAATCGGGAAACAGAGTATCGGACAGAGATTGATCTCAATCCATGTCTCGTGTCTAAAAATATCTTGTTGGACGAAGGATTATATGATCACTTATCTATGGACAGAAGTGACTGGGTCAGAGTTCGGCAGCAGTTTCTTGGAAGCTGCAGGTTGTTTATTAATCAGAAGATAAATTAAAGTCATAGACTTATCCAAGTGGGAGACTGTTGGATTAGGTGTCTAAGCCATGACTTTATATTTATATTTATCTTATTAATTGATGCAAAGTCCATTTGGGTTGCCCTCATAGCAGGAGGATTGATGTAGAAGTCAGTAGAGAGAAAGGTTGATTTATTAATTGTTTAATAAATCAATAGAAATAAATAAATAGTTTATTAATATATTTAAGTGTTAATATATTAATTAGAAACTATAATAATTAATTAGAAATTAATCTAGAATTAATTGGATTTAATTTGGAGATTAATTTAATTAATTAAAAGTGTAGGGACTGATTTTGTAATTATTCAATAGTTGAATATTGACTGGCCAGTCTAGGGGTTAAAGGTGGCGAGATTTGTGGTGCCACCACAAAGATCTCGAAACCCTAATTAGGGTTTAAGTAAAGCCTTGTCCAATTGGTAAAAAGGCTTACCAAAGTTGGGCTCTAGGGTTTAAGTTGTGCCACGAAATTGAGGACATTCCAAGAGAGTTTTTGGCAAAAACACTCAAGGCAAAAAACATTCAGTTTGATCCCTAGCTCTCTATAAGGAAGGTTCTACTTAGTCACAAAGCTACCTTCCTTTTGCTGTTTCTGCCCCTGGACTTCTTACAATTAATTAAACCTTTAATTAATTAACATCCCATCCTTCCACAATATTAATCTAATTAATTCCAAATTAGCTTTCGATTAATTTATCACATGATGATAAATTAATAAACTAATTTCTCCCAGTTTTATAATGTCACTAAATTGTTCTACTAGATCTTTAAGGGCGACCTAAAAGGATCCTGTTATTATGAGAAATATCACCAATAGTTATGACATTGGACATTATTTCCAACAGTAAAAACTAGTTCCACATCATCAATATCCCATGTCATCAACTTTGGCCAAAAGTCAATTTTGCACAGAAAAATATCTTAACGATGTTGAAATAGGAAATGCCTTATGTTAATAACACATCTTAATGAAAATGTAGTTTACTAAGTTGAACATTTTATGGCAATTTCCAATAAGCCTCATTTTAGCAAGCAAAAGTATATGACTTTTAATGGTCATGATGAAACTTCGCCACATGTCAACATCTTATGCAATGCATATTCTCTCCTACCACCACCCCACAACCTATAAACCCTTTTTACATTTTTTTCATATTAAAAACACACTACACATCGAATAATATACAATACACACCATGCATAAGCTTGTGAAAATTTTCTTTTGTAAACATCAATATATGAAGAATTTTTGTAAACATCAATAAATTAAGAGCTTGTGAACATTTTCTTTTGAATTAATTTCTTGATTTCATATTTTGTCAAATGAATGTTTCCTCATTTTGTTGTCTTTTGAAATGTAAACTTCAAGTCTTTAATATTTGTCAACTCTACCAAGATCAGTTAAGGACAATTATGGAAAGTTTGATTGTTTATTTTTTTGTTCTTTATGTTTTTCATTATATTCATGCATGTTCTTGTAAGTTCTTGAACTTTTGCATGTTTAATTTTTAATTTAATGTTATAACTTGTATAGATTCCACTTTTTTCTTTTTTATTGAAAAATTAATGATCCTGAAAATACATATATCTAAACCATAGGGTTCCAGATTTCGCCAGACTTGTTAAAATAATTTTTTATGAGTAATTATTTTTTAAGAAGTATAACTACCTAAAATATTAACTCCAAGTTTATAGATTTTGTATAAAAAAGTTCGTCCATTACAAATTTTCCACTACGAAGTCTCCTCGAAAAGAATATGCTCAATGGCATGAATTATGTTCGTTGGTTTGGAAACTCGAGAGTTATTCTCATTTTTGCATAAAAGCTTCATGCTATTGAAGAACCTATTATTTTGGATCCTCCAGTTGAATCTACTAAGGCTGTTAGAGACGAGTTTGGAGATGTCATAACAACTCAAATGGTGACCTACCTCATTTTAGTAACGATGATTTTTGAGCTCCAAAAGAGATTAGAACATCTTGATGCATATGCCATGCTCAGAACATGTTACAAGGGCGGGTTAAGCAGAAGTGATTTGAGATCATGAAAGCCCCAAAGGGATGCATGCCGGAAGAAGGAGGTAGCATCAATGTTCATGTCTATGAAATGAAGGGGCACATTAACCGATTAGGACTTAGGAGGTTAGGATTTCCATTAAGTCGAGAGTTGGCCACGACTATTATCCTTGTTAAATAGTGAATTGGGAATTAAAACCCGTATGAATTGTAAACACGCGCGCCGCGGCCCATTAAGTGTCCGCGTCGCGTGGGCCGTGAACAGCTAGGGTACGGCTAGGGTTTCTTGTAATGCCTATAAATATAAAGGCTGGTCATTAGGGTTTTGGTTGGCCGTCGTGTTGTCAAGTCAGAAGTCAGTAGTCAGAAGAGGCCGATTTACTAGCAATCTAGGTATGCTCTGTAACACCTGTATTTAGCTCTGGAATAAAGAATACTCTCTCCTGCCCGTGGACGTAGGTCATCTTGGACCGAACCACGTAAATCTCTGTGTCGATACTTTGTGTTTATATTTCCGCATTTATATTCTCGTTATTATTCCTGGGCAATAGGCTATAGATTTAGGTCTATTTCCTAACAAGTGGTATGAGAGCCGCGGTTTCAGATCTGTAGTGTTATAGATCTGTGGTTATTTGCGGTTTTAGGTCTGCGTGTTTTAGATCTGGTTGTTTGAAATCAATAGTAGATCTAGGGTTTACGGCTTCGCCGCGTCGCGCCTGTTGAAAAACCGCGTCACGCCTGTTGAAGGATCGCGTCGTCTGTTCAAGCCCGCATCGCGCCTTGTTGAAGTCCGCGCTGCGGCGACGACGAGCAGTAAGCAGTTTCGGATTTACTAGTTCATCAAAGTCTACAAGGATCGGTTGATTGAAGATGTCATGTCACAAGTTTGATTTGGAGAAGTTCAATGGCTCGAATGATTTCACTTTGTGGAAGGTTAAGATGAAGGCTCTTCTGGTTCAACAAGGATGCGTAGTTCCAGTGGAAGGAGAATATGCAAAAGACACGACAGATGCTGTGAAGAAGGAGATCGAGGGGAAAGCACATAGTGCTATTCTTTTAAGCTTGACGGATGAGGTGTTGAGGGAAGTTGTTGATCAACCCACTACTGCCGATATTTGGAAGAAACTCTGTGATACGCACATAGTGCTATTCTTTTGAGCTTGACGGATGAGGTGTTGAGGGAAGTTGTTGATCAACCCACTACTGCCGGTATTTGGAAGAAACTCTGTGATACGTATCAGAACAGTTCTTTGACAAATAGGCTGTATCAGAAGCAACGGTTGTACACTTTCCGGATGGAAGAAGATACTCAAGTAAAAGACCATCTTGATTCTTTCAACCGGATTATTCTAGATCTTCAAGGAGTAGGAGTAAAGGTTGATGATGCGGATCAAGCCATTATTTTGTTATGTTCACTGCCGAATTCACATGAGAATTTTGTTGATACTATGTTGTATGGAAGAACAACAATTACTGTGAATGATGTCAAGGATTCTCTGTTGTCCAAGGAACTCAAACGTAGAGTTTCTGGGAATGAGGAGACATCCGGTTCAGGTCTGTTCGTTGGCAGAGGAAGGACATCGGATAAGAAAGATAGTGGAAATCGGAGTAAGTCACGTTCGAAATCGAAAGTTTCTGCAAAAGTCAAGTGTTATAACTGCAAGGAGAAGGGTCACTTCAAGAGAAATTGTCCATTGCTGAAAGGGGGGAAGGGAGAAAATAGCAACAATGGCAGCGCGGCTATTGTTCAGGATGGTTCTGAAGAAGAAGACATAGGCAATGTATTGACTGTTTGTACATCTAGTTCTGTTGATGCTTGGGTCTTGGATACTGGGGCATCTTATCATATGACTTTCCATCATGACTGGTTCGAATCTTTTAGAGACTTGAAAGGAACGGTGAAGTTGGGAGATGATTGGGAAGCTCAGGTCAAAGGAAGCGGTATGGTACAGATTATGATGCACGATGGTATGGTCAGAAAGCTTGATTGCTGGTATGTTCCGGATCTTCGTAAGAACTTTCTCTTACTACTTTAGCAAAGAATGGGTTGAAATACTCTGGTGAAGATGACTGGGTGAAGGTCACCAAGGGCTCTCTAGTAGTTATGAAAGGAAAGGTGCAGAAAAGTGGGGTTCCTGTCTTAGAAGGAAATTCGGTTAGGGGAACAGTGGCGGTTACTCAATCCATAGAGAGTAGTAATGATAAGACAGAGTTGTGGCATAGAAGGTTGGGACATATGAGTGAGAAGGGTATGTCAATTCTGAGTAAACAGGGGTTGTTTGGTGGTGAGCTAACGGGAAAACTCAAGTTTTGTGAAGCTTGTGTCAAAGGCAAGCAACGCAGGGTGAAGTTTAGTTCAGGTAAACACACAAGCAAGGAAATCCTGGAGTACATTCATTCAGATTTGTGGGGTCCCTCTCCGGTCGAGTCTCATAAAGGTCATCGATACTTTGTGACTTTCATTGATGACTACTCAAGGAAGGTTTGGGTATATTTTTTGAAGACTAAAGACGAAGTGTTTGGGAAGTTCAAGGAGTGGAAGACGATGATTGAAAAACGGACCGGAAAATCTGTCAAGACACTCAGAACTGACAATGGGTTCGAGTTCTGCAATGCCCCGTTTGACAACTTCTGCAAGGCGGAAGGTATAGTGCGGCACCACACTATACGGCACACACCACAGCAGAACAGAGTGGCGGAACGGATGAACCAAACACTGTTAGCGCGTGCTAGAAGCATGCGGTTATATGCTGATTTATCGAAGAAATTCTGGGCGGAAGCGGTTAAAACTGCTTGCTATCTGGTGAACAGATCACCATCAACTGCAATCGACTTTAAGACTCCTCAAGAGGTATGGTCTGGAATACCCTCTGATTATTCTGGTTTACATATATTTGGTTGTCCGGCTTATGCTCATGTTAATGATGGTAAACTTGAGGCGAGGGCAATGAAGTGTATATTTCTAGGGTATGCACATGGAGTGAAAGGTTATCGTCTGTTGTGTACAGAAGAAGGGAGAACTCCAAAATTTATTAATAGCAGATATGTGACGTTTAATGAATCTGCTATGGTGAACCAAAGAGGAGGTGATACAAGTCATGTAGGGAAAGATCATGGTGCCAACCAGAAGGTGGATTTTGTCACACAAATTCCAGACAGAATGGTGATAAATGAAGAACAGCATGTCGGTGATGATCAGCATAGACGTGATGAAACTCATGAACAGCCCAATGAGGATCAGTCTGGTGATGCTGAGGCTGATGGTGAGAACAATGAGGATGAATCTATATCAAGGAGAAGAGAGAAAAGGAACACGAAGACTCCAACTAGATATGCTACATGTGTCACTAATGGTGATATTGGTTCTGTTGCATATACACTAGCTGTTGGTGAAAACATTGGTACTGATGAACCTCGGTCCTACAAAGAGGCGGTGGCAAGTAAAGAAGGATCAAGCTGGTTGATGGCGATGAATGAAGAGATGCAATCTCTTGAGAAGAATGAAACGTGGGATCTTGTTCCATTACCAAAAGGAGTCAAACCGGTTGGATGCAAATGGATCTTTAAGAAGAAAGAAGGAATTCCAGGGGTTGAACCCGCAAGGTTCAAGGCACGGTTAGTGGCGAAGGGTTTTTCTCAAAAGGAAGGAATCGACTATCACGAGGTTTTCTCACCGGTCGTGAAGCACAAGTCAATTCGGGTTCTTTTAGCTATGGTGAGTGCGTTTAATCTGGAGCTTGAGCAGCTCGATGTCAAAACTGCATTTCTTCATGGAAGCTTGGAGGAGAAGATATATATGTCACAGCCTGAAGGTTTTCTGGGTTCTAATAAGGATCATGTGTGTCTGTTGAAGAAGTCTCTTTATGGTTTGAAGCAGTCTCCTAGACAGTGGTACAAGAGATTTGATTCGTTTATGACTTCGCATGGCTACATTCGGAATCAGTTTGATAATTGTGTCTACTTGAAGCAGTTGTCCAATGGGTCCTTTGTTTATCTGTTGCTATATGTTGATGATATGCTCATTGCAGCCAAGGAGATGGCTGAAATTAATAACTTGAAGAAGCTTTTGGCAAGTGAGTTTGAAATGAAGGATTTGGGTGCAGCAAAGAAGATATTGGGGATGGAGATTCAGAGAGACAGGAAAGCAGGGTTGTTATATGTTTATCAGCAGAAATATATTGAGAAAGTCTTGCAGTCTTTGAGTATGGATTAGTCAAAACCAGTTGGAACTCCTTTGGCAGCGCATTTTAAATTAAACAGAAGTACTATACCAACTACGGATGAGGAAAAAGACTATATGAGTAGAGTTCCGTACTCAAGTGCAGTTGGAAGCCTTATGTATGCTATGGTCTGTACTAGACCTGATTTAGCACATGCAGTTAGTGTGGTTAGTAGGTTTATGAGTAATCCTAGGAAAGCTCACTGGGAAGCGGTCAAGTGGATCTTGCGATACTTGAAGGGGACTAAGGATATTTGTCTGGTCTATTGTGGTAATACTCATAGTAACTTGGTGGGATATATAGACTCAGACTATGGTGGCGACTTGGTGAAAAGGAGATCGCTCGCGTGTTATATTTTCACTTTGTTTGGATGTGCAGTCAGTTGGAAGTCAACTTTACAGCCTACTGTTGCCTTGTCTACAACTGAAGCGGAATACATGTCAATGACCGAAGGTATAAAGGAGTGTATCTGGCTACATGGTTTGGTGGAGAGTCTGGGGTTGAAGGTGGAGAAGCCTGTCTTGAACTGTGATAGTGAAAGCGCTTTGTGTCTAGCGAGGAATCTGGTTTATCATGAAAAGACAAAGCATATTGATATCCGGTTAAATTTCATTCGTGACATAGTTGAAGAAGACAAGTTCTCAATCTTGAAGATCGATACCAAGGTGAATCCGGCAGATATGTTGACGAAGTCGTTACCCAAGGAGAAGTTCGAGCTATGCTTGAACTTGGTTGATGTTCACAGGAGGTAAGTCCCTACGGGGCAAGTTGGCAGGAGACGAGAGGAAGTTTTTTGGTTTCTAGAGCGAGGTGGAGCTATGTTGAATTCGCAATTCAAGGTGGAGATTGTTAAATAGTGAATTGGGAATTAAAACCCGTATGAATTGTAAACACGCGCGCCGCGGCCCATTAAATGTCCGCGTCGCGTGGGCCGTGAACAGCTAGGGTACGGCTAGGGTTTCTTGTAATGCCTATAAATATAAAGGCTGGTCATTAGGGTTTTGGTTGGCCGTCGTGTTGTCAAGTCAGAAGTCAGTAGTCAGAAGAGGCCGATTTACTAGCAATCTAGGTATGCTCTGTAACACCTGTATTTAGCTCTGGAATAAAGAATACTCTCTCCTGCCCGTGGACGTAGGTCATCTTGGACCGAACCACGTAAATCTCTGTGTCGATACTTTGTGTTTATATTTCCGCATTTATATTCTCGTTATTATTCCTGGGCAATAGGCTATAGATTTAGGTCTATTTCCTAACAATCCTAAACTCATAGATTAGTTCATATGATGAGCTTATCTCAAGCTAAAACATGACGAACATTGATGCGACAATCTTAAGATTGCATGACATGCTGAAGACAGAAGAGTCTCGCATTATCAAATCTAAAGCCTCCAACATTGAGACTCCTAAACAAGGTGTCAACGTAAACAGGTCAAAACCCTATTGAGGTAGAGAATAATTCTAAGAAACTTCAATCTAATAACCTTAAGGGAGATATATTATTTCCACTACAAGAAAATTGGACATGGAAGGCATAGCATGTCTATATAATCTACTGGTTTACTGCATTTTTATTGCCGGTTTTCTACATTTATTATTAAAAACAATTATGACGACACTAATAGGGCGACACTAGCAATAGGGGCAACACTATTAATGGTGATATTATAGGGTCGACAAAGTTAATAGTGGTGATGTATTAGCGGGGAAATCCTAGTAATAGCAACGACACTATTAGCGGTGACATCCTAAATAACGACAACAACTTATCAATAACGACGAAAAATTTGCAGCGACATGTCGTTGTTGATAGCGACGACGTATCGCTACTGATACTGATACAGCGACATTTGCCGATAAACCTATTAGTAGAAATGAGTCATGGCCATCCGGTTAGCATATTTTGTTGGCTTGTAATAATAAAGTCGTCAAAGACTTGGCGACCTCATACATCGGATTGTTACGTGTGACCAAAATACATTTGTTTTGTGGATTTCAAAGCCATATATGCAAAGACATGTGTCCCAATGCGATTGTTCTGTTGACTTCAAAGGCATCACGGGAAGATTTTTGTGATCCAATAATTTTGCCCTGTTTACTTGGGAGTTTACTTGGGAGCCATGTAAAGACCGGCAACCAGAATATCTTGACCTCAAATAATAATTTTTGACATTTGATAAGGCCGTTATTTTTATTTTCCAGTTTTCTACTTTCTATGATAATAGTTTATGTTGTGGATTCAAACTGTTATTTTTTATTAAAGTATATATTTTGCAAATTTAACTAATGAAATATGGATGTAATGGTGTAACTTATAATGTGTGTGTTTTTCATTAACCTTACCATTCTCTCATTTAAAAGAAAAAAAATTCTCTAAGCTTATTAATTCCCAAAAATACGTTATATTTTTCTTTGTATTGCTATAAATATACATACTCATACGAAAAGTTTACGATATGTATTTGTGGTTAACAATTATTGTCGGATATCTATGAGATTATTGTAATCCATAGATTTTATTTCACTTGTCCTGGAAACATGTTTTAACTAAAAGGTAGTCACAAGCATATATTGAATATGTAGGTTTATCATTTTGTCTCACTTTTTTATACTAAATCAAAACATGAAATAAAATAATATTATGAGTTCAATCCAATACTATTGATTTAAACATTATATAAAATTATTGTTTTTAAAACTACATAGTTTATCCCCTCGTGAAATTATTGTTTTTAGAAATATAAAGTTTATCCAATAATATAATATTATGTTTTGACAGAGTAGTTGAAAATATAGTTGTTAATTGATCAAAAATGTAATCTGGTAAAACAAATTGATTAGCCTAGTTGAGAAATATAAAATGTATGTAGACAAATAATTCAATATTATAAACAGTGTAGCAAAAGTCGCTAGACGGTTTCAAGTCCGTGAACTAGCAAGTAGAGAATACTCGACTTTGTTGCATTCGGTGAGTACTTAGATAGTATAAATATATACATATTATATTATTATATACACTGAAATACTAAAAGTTAGAAATACACACACACATTTAATAAAGAAATACATATACATAATATGATTATACACACTGAATGAGTGAAATACTAAAAGTAAAAATACATACACATTTATGAAACTCTAAATACATACACATTATATGTTTATACAAACTAAACTATTGAATACAATGATAACTGCATCAAGTTTGAATTAAATATGAAAACAATTAAAATTAAACAATACAATGTTTAATTAATAAGTAAATATATGATACGTGTTAAGTCAATTACATCCCAAAAAATTTGTACTTATTTAAAATAAAAGTCAAAATTTTCAAGTTTGACTGATTTTTCCAAATTGGCCAAGTTTGAATGAGTTGGACTAAGTTGCTCCGAGTTTGACCAAGTTTCACCGATTTTGAGTTTTTTGACCGATTTTCGGAAAACGATTCGACATATTCATGATACCGAGTACTCAACCGAATTGGCGAGTTTTACAACATTGATTACAAGAAAAATACATAGTACATTTGATTAATTTAAAGTAAATATTAAATAAGAGTTATCCATTTATTTATGTTTAAGTAAAACTTCTCTCATTTCATATCATATTCACAATATTATCATGAATAATTCTTATCTTATTGCATGACTCTTGAATATTACCATATATTGCTCCTTCTATGTAACTTTCACCTTTTACTTGAATTATATATTTGGTATAAAATGTATTTAGCTTTTAAAATGTAATAGTTATACTACAATTATAGATATTTAAAACATTTTTGAGTTACTTTTTTAAATTGTATTTTATATAAGTATTTGTATTTATTTACATAAATTACAAAAAAAGAATGGAATTATAGATAATTTTTATTCGTATATTTAAAATATAATTACAATACTAATAATATATTATGGAAATTTGTCAAAAAGTCCTTAAATTTTGGCCAAAATATAGGGACTTTTGATTTAGAGGATTAAATCACAAAATAAAATTCGGTGGAGACTTTTTCTTAAATAGAGCCAAAATATA
This sequence comes from Cichorium intybus, assembly GCA_023525715.1. Taxonomy (NCBI): domain Eukaryota; kingdom Viridiplantae; phylum Streptophyta; class Magnoliopsida; order Asterales; family Asteraceae; genus Cichorium; species Cichorium intybus. The sequence goes on along the minus strand of CM042010.1, from coordinate 100,363,741 downwards.
GAGATTTTTGACAAATTTCCCTAATATTTTATATCATATAAGTACCTAATTCTTTAAAATATGGACGACTAAACATGAAAATTATTTTTATATAACAAACATATGCTAATGCTATGACTATTTTCTATTTTACTTAACAAATCTCTAAAGTTATATTTTTGTAGTAATTAATATTACTAATATCTTTCAATGGTATATTATGTTTTATTTGACAATAATATAATAAGATAACATAGAGATATTTGAAATAATCAACTAGAATATATTGGAAACGCTAATATAACTATAATATAATAAAACAAGATGACCTCTCATAATTAATGACTTTTATATATGGAAAAATTATAAAAAAAAATCTGTATAAGCTCTTTGAAATGCTAGTCATAATCAATATATTTTTAAAAAATCTAATTTACAACGCTAGTAATAATCAGTATCTTTTTTAAAAATCTAATTTACAAGCTATTTTTTGATTGCTCAAAAGCAAGACAATCTAAAAGATAACTCAAAATAATTACCTTATAAGCGAGTTGTAATGTGTTTGGATTTATCTTGAAAGTGCTTATGGTGACTTAGGTGGTGTTTGTTTTTGAAGATGTAAAATGTCTTTTGTATTTTTTTCATATTTGCGAAAGAAGATGTGGACCAAAAGTCTTTTTCCATGTGTTTTGTTCTTTATAAAAAAATTGTTTGTGGAATAATGAACATGGATGCTAAGGTTTTCTTCTCGATAGTCGGGTGTTGAGAGAAAAATGGAGAGACGGGAGAGCTGGAAGAAAAGTTGCGAACAAAGCTCCAAAAAGATGCAAAAAGATAAAAATTAATCTTTTTGAAAAAGACCTGAAAAAGATTTTTTTAAGAATTTTTTCTTCAAGAAAACAACAGTCTTTTTGATGAACTTCTACCCGCCTGCAGACGTTTTGATAGAAAAAGTCTTTTTGAACAAAAACAAACACCCCCTTAGAGTTGTAGTAATTTGTATTTAATATTTGACAAAAGGAAACCATCATGTATTTTCACTATATAGTAAGTGATAAAATCATGAGATTCGTAAAAGTCATTTAAATACTTGTTGTAAGATAAGTTAATGCTAAATTAAATATATGTAAAGTTGTGTAACAATGTTAAAGTAAAAAAGATGATCATATATTTGGTTGCTGTTCTTATTTAAATTCAATGATGGTGTCCTCCGTAGTTAACAGTGTGCAAAAAGCTTAAGGAAATGAACTCATGGAATAAAAACAGAGGGATCATTATATCTATTGGGAAGAAATAGAACAGAAAATTGCAATAGAAAAATGTTTGGGGGATTAATTATGACAATCTTGTGTGTGTACTAGCTGTAATAGAGTTTACTCTGTTTATTTCCGTACACATGACACCCGGCCTACATCCAAAAGTGTTCCAGGAGAATAACATCAATTTGCTAAAATCCGAAAATTTATAGTATTATGGGACATGGGTCACAAATTGGAGAGAAAATTGTTGATTTTTTATATAAATTGTTAGATTTTAAAGTTAATTATATTAAAGATACCTTAGATCAAAATATGAATATAATTTATTTTTAGATTTAAAAAAAATAGAATTTATGTGTGCATATTACATATATGTACATAGAAAGAACCTTGTGTAACTCCTTACAAATTTAATGTTTGCGATCCATCGTTCAATTAATTAAGAAAATATTGTCCAATGCCAATTACGAGTCTAAAAAGAACGGGTTCTCAAATTAAAACATCCCTGATTCGATTAAGAGTTTTACACCAACAATCCATATTACGTAAGCCACTTAATTTAATTGAGAAAAAGAAATTTGGCCACGACCGAAGGAATACAAGTTTGCTTGTGGATGAAATTGTTGATCGATTCCAAAGTCTTTTCTGTTGACTTCCATGGAAATAAGTTGCTCTTGAATTGTGGGTTTATAAATTAACTGACAACCCATCACAACTCATCTTTCTACTTCGTTCTTTTTTTTTTCTAAACTAAATCGAGTTAGGCTTGATGGGAAAGCAGAGGGGTTTGGGGCTTCATTTCATTTTGGTAAGTATTTTAGTCCTTGCAACCACATATCCTTGTTTAGGTGTTCAAAATGCCACTGTCGTTTGCTCTGAGCAAGAGCGGCTTGCTCTTCGAAACTTCAAGCACAGCATTGAAGATGACTCTAACATGTTGTCATCGTGGATTGGCAACGACTGTTGCCAGTGGGAAAGAATCCACTGTGATGCTATCACTGGAAATGTTGACAGCCTTCATCTCAGAGGAGACATAAAATATGTGTTTCCTCTTGAGAACAATGAAGGCTACTACTTAATTCCTGATGGCAACTACCTTGTTGGTCGTATGGCGAACTCTTCCTTGGCAGAATTGAGGCATCTAAAATACCTGGACCTGAGTGGGAATGATTTTCGAGGTAGCCGGATACCCGAGTTCATTGGATCCTTTAAACAACTGAGCTACCTCAATCTCTCTTATTCTGGTTTTTATGGTATTATCCCTCCTGCCATTGGAAATCTTTCTAATTTAAAAATTCTTGATCTCAGTTCAAACTCTAAGCTGATGGCAGATGATATGTCATGGACTTTTCATCTTCCATCACTCGAGCATCTTAACTTGAGTTTCGTGGAACTTGGTGGAGCAAAGAAGTCAGACATGATGCTTTACATGATACCTTCGTTAAAAGAGTTAAGTTTGTCTTCATGTGGACTTTCCAATGTTGATCTTCTTCCTTTTCGCAATTCGAGTAGAATACTTCCCTTCATCGAACACCTGGATCTTAGCTTTAATTATTTCAAAGGTCAACTCCCTGTCTTTTTTGAAAACATGACATCCCTCACATTCCTGGATCTTTCATGCATGAATCACGATTTGGCGTGGAACTTTGCTAACTTGCTACACATGATCCCTTCTTTATCCCAGCTGCATGTATCAAACTGTCGGCTTAATAAAACCCATCTATCTCCCCGTCTTCTTAATTTCAGTACCTTGTCTAACATCCAGTACCTGGATCTTAGCAGAAATTCAATTGAAGGCACATTTCCATCTCTTTTGACAAACATAAGTTCCTTAAGAGTTCTTGACCTTTCAGAGAACAGCCTGAATTCATCTGTTCCGGTCATGCCTAACCTTCTTGAGCTTGATCTTTCATTAAACATGTTTGAGCAGATTGAGCATGTTGGAATCTGGAGACAGTGTTACCTGAAACAGTTACGTGTCTCAAGCAGGTTAGAAATGATTAACTCACCAAAAAACGTACCGGAGTGCTCCCAATATGCTTTTGAGAGGTTGTATTTACATTGGTGTTCAATTGGTACATTCCCAGAACCAGTCGGAAGAATGGTGAACTTAAGAGTCATAGATCTATCGGGAAACCAATTGACAGGTCGAGTCCCCGAACCCCTAACAAGATTAAGATTTTTAGAAGAATTAGATCTGTCTGATAACCAGCTAACCGGTCTGATTCCAACATTCCTTGGGAAACTTTCCAAACTCGACCTTTCTTGGAATCAATTGAGTGGTTTGATTCCACAATCCATTGGAAAATTAGATGCTTTAACAGAATTGCGTCTAGAATCCAATCTGTTAACGGGACCCATCCCAGCATCTATAGGAAGACTTGTTTCATTACAAGCATTTTCTGTGTATACAAATTTGTTAAATGGGACTATTCCCATTTCTATTGGGAAACTTGCCAAACTCCGGTCTCTAGATATCTCTGACAATTCTTTAGAAGGAGTTGTGTATGAAGCCCATTTTGCCAACCTTTCAAACTTGAAGAACTTGGATACTTCTTTTAATAGTAAGTTGACATTTAATGTTTCACCAGAATGGGTACCTCCATTCCAATTGTTAACACTTCGACTCAGTTCTTGCAATATCGCAAATGGATTTCCCCAGTGGCTTCAAAATCAAATGAAACTTGAGAGGTTAGTGCTCCCCAATACTACAATTTCGGGACCGCTACCTACATGGCTGCAAAATATGCCCATTATTCCTTACTTAGATCTCTCTTACAACAAACTCAGCGGACCTTTGACAAATCTTCCGAATGGGGGAAATGTTCATGTGTTTGGAGATCGATTTAAGTGGGCATTATTTCTGGAAAATAACATTTTCAATGAGTCGATTCCAAGTTCATTATGTAGAAGGACAGATTTACAATACCTTGATCTTTCCAGAAATAAGTTAACCGGTGACATACCCAAGTGTCTTGAGAATCTGCAAAGGTTGGAGGTCATATTATTTAGCTCTAATCTGCTGTCCGGTGTGATTCCAGGTTCCATAGCTCCTAATTCTTCATCATTAATTTGGTTAAGTTTGGATAACAATAACTTTATTGGTGAACTTCCTCGAGAATTAGGGAATTTACAAGACTTGAGAGTCTTAGATCTGGGTGATAACAAATTATCTGGGAATGTAACGGAGTGGATTGGAGAAGAACTTACATCCTTGATGGTTTTGAGGTTGCACAAAAATAATTTTACGGGAAGCATTCCTCGTTCTTTGTGCAAGGCTTCAAATCTTCAGATTTTGGATGTTGCATACAACAACTTAGTGGGAACTATCCCCCATTGTTTTGGAGAGTTGTATGGCATGGTTAACGGTAGCCGAGGATATTCGATCCGTCACACTTTCGATTCTGATGAGACTGTGATGCAGGTCATAAAAGGTCTTGATCTTGAATATACAACAACTTGGGATATGGTTTTTAACATGGACCTTTCAAGCAATAAACTTGTTGGAGAGATACCGGTCGAGCTAACTGCACTTTCTAAGTTGATGGGTCTCAATTTGTCTTATAATCATCTCACTGGGGGTATTCCAAACAGCATTGGTAATATGACAGCGTTAAATTCGCTCGATTTATCTAGAAATGAGTTGATCGGGATAATTCCTCCGAGCATGGCAACTTTGAACTTTTTGAGCCATTTGAATTTGTCACACAACAATCTGTCAGGACGAATTCCAACAGGAAATCAATTGCAGACCCTTACTGATCCATCCATATACGCTGGAAACAAAGATCTCTGTGGGCCTCCATTGCCAAAGAATTGCTCAAATCATGAAGACCCGACAACAACGCCCCAAAAGAAATACGGAGCAACCGATGGGCATTCAAAGGTGTGGTTGTTTTACCTAGACATAATTGGTGGTTTTGCAACAGGGTTTTGGGGTATTATTGGAGTTTTGTTGTTCAAGAAGGAGTGGAGATGGAAGCTTTTCATGTTTGCTGATGAAACCATGGACAGGATATATGTCGCAGTGATGATAAGAGTTGCCAAGTTGAAAAGAGGAAGAGAATCTGCATAGATCCTCTAACAAGCAAGTAATTTTTTAATATATGTTATCAATGACTATTATGGTTTCTAATACAGTTATTGTGCTTATTTATTATATTATTTGGATTTTATGGGTGTATTAATGTATAAATTTGTAATATGGATGTTGTTTAAAGGTGTAAATCTTAAATTTTTTGTTGGATTTCGTATTATACAAGATAAAGTTGTTGGATTAGATTATAGTGGAATTTCATGAAATTCACAAGACCCATGAGTGGTAAGATTTCAAATTGAAATACCTTTCTCTCTTGCTTTCGGCCTGCCGCTCTGCTCTTTACTTCTCTCCCATCTGTCGCATTTCATCTAAATTGCATCCTGAAATCAGGTATATCAACTCATTTTTACGTTTTCAACTTTTGATGTTGGGTGAAAGGCAGAAATTCTTTTGGATTTGGTATATACAAGATGAAGTTGCTAATTTAAATTAGGATTTGGTCTCGGTTAATGTTTTGGTTCTTCTTCAAAAACTTAACCCTTTAATCATGGGGTAACTGTTTCAATCACATCTTTTGTTTCTTTATGTGTTTTCTTAATTCTTGTATCTCGTCCAATTCTCTGATCTGTATCTGCCTTTGTTACTTGAATTTTGTATATTTCGATGTAATTCTTCGGTTATGCAATTATTGATTTTTAACATCATTGTACTGAATTTTGAGTTGAATATCTGCTCCTTTTGCCGTTGATTGATGTTCATTGTTCAATGACAAATATTCATGGACAGTACAGATGGGAGTTTGCAAATGAAAGGTTCAATGGAAGTAGAGATGGAAAGAATATGCTAAGGGAATACAAAATGTTGCAAGACAAAGTTATCAAGTAACATCACGAACATCAATCCAATAAACAAAATTTTGAAGCAGCCAAGAATAGACAGAAGCAAATGGTTTTGTTCCTGGGTAAAGTGTTTCAAGACCTGACATGCATTTGTCTTCTGCTATACGAGAAAAGAAAAGGCAGCAGCTTCCAATTGCTTCTCCAAGAAACACTTAAAAAGGTCTTTAAACATCTAGCACTATGCAATAAATCTTCTTCCAAGTTGCGTGAATGACTGACCTTGATTTTATGTCAGTACCCAATATTATGTCTTTAAACGTAAGTGTGTGAGATATTATGAAACAAGGGGACGGAGGTGTAGAGTTTTTGTATCTGTGAAACTTTAAAACTTCCAGTTGTGAGAATTTACCGAGATCGAAAGGCATGGACATATTGTCAGAGAAATAGATGCATAACCGACAGGAATCTAATTCGTTTAGGATCAATTTGTTATATTCAATATCTGATGATTTCTTTTTTTTTTTTCTTTTGGTTTTATAGAAATCGATTGCTTTGAATACAAACTTACAAAGTGAATCAAGCTCGTTGCCTCCCTTTTGAGATATGTGAAATCTTATTCTAGGGAAAAAAAATTGTTCATAATGTTGTTGATCTCGTTTTATATATATACTAGTTACATTTTAAGAGCCGTGCTGATGGGTTAGCTGTTTGTTATGAAAAGAAGGTTGAATGTTATAATTTGATGGCTATTTTACATGTAATGTGTTTAGAGGTATGCTAAGTTACCCTTGAAGGTAATTTGCGAAATTTGTTCGCAAATTTGAACGAAACTGGAATTATTTAATGGAATTTTTTTAAAATTACAATGTAATTTAAAAACATAACACATTTTGGTTTTTTGGATTTAGCGTAAAGTTAATATAAAAGTGTCGATATTTTATGTTTGGGTATGCATGAACTTCACAAACAAGAGTAAAACTGTAAAAGTTCAATGATAAAAAAAAAAAAACATACCACCAGAATATAAAAAAAGGCGTTATAATACACAAATTCAGACATTTGAAAATCATTACAAGAAAATACACAACACTAAAAAGAAATAATTTGAAAAGTCAAAGTTTAGTTAGGTTTAATGAAGGTTAAAATAACTTGGGAGCAAGTGTGGTGTTTTACCTGGCTTGGAAAGATCATCCTGGAACAAACAAATTAGACAATAAATTACTATAAATTTTAATAAGTACATCTCATGGTGGCAAGTGTTTGTGATTATCATATTATTTAATAAATGTTAGGAATAACAAAACAAGTTAGGCACTTCCGAAAAACGATAAACGATTCCGGTAAAACACGCGGAAATAAAATGGAGAATAACGGCAAACCAAGAAAAAACTGTAAATCGAAACACAATATTTAACGTGGTTCGGTCACGGGATCACGACCTACGTCCACGGGCGAACGAGAGAGAGAGGGTTTTATTAACACCAAGAAATTACAATCATACAAGGCTAAACTGCACTTATAGTCTGACCACTCACAAGAAAATATCACTCGCACTTTTGGCTGCCAAACTGGACTTTGCACAAAAGGCTATCTCACAAAATCGTGATATATCTATCTATGTGTTTGTGTTTCTTTGTATTTGTGTTTGTGTGGTGCATTGGTTTGCTTCTCAAAGCCTTGTATTTATAGGCATGGGAGCTAATGTGAAAGTGAAGTATGAAATCAAAGAAAAGAGACATGCATGAGAAGCAGCCATTTGCTTCCTCCTTTGATGACTTTCAAAGCATTCACATTTAACAATCTCCCACTTGAATGCTTGAACAACTTAGTCTGTCGTCCAATTCTTGCAATGATTTTCCAATCTCTCTCGTTCCTGCCATCCCTCCTTTTCAAACTTCTAGAAGGTCAGTTGAAGTCATACAAAACTTCAACTTGTCTGTGGTAACCACCTTGGTGAACATATCTGCTGGATTCTTCGTTCCAAGGATTTTCTTCAGATTTAGAGTTCCATCATTGATTAACTCTCGAATGAAATGGTACCTCATCTGAATGTGTTTCGTTCTACTGTGAAACACCGGATTCTTTGCCAGGTGAACTGCACTTTGGTTGTCACAATGCAGTACACAATCCTCCTGTTGCATTCCAAGTTCTGATAGGAAGTTCTTCAACCATATAAGCTCCTTGGCTGCTTCTGCAATAGCCATGTACTCTGCTTCTGTGGTTGAAAGAGCAACACTCTTCTGTAACCTGGACATCCAACTGATTGTCGTACCTCCGATTGTAAACACATAACCTGTTGTGCTCTTACCCGAATCCACACATCCACCCAAATCTGCATCGGCAAACCCTTCTAAGACTACCCCCTTTCTCCTAAAACATAGGGCAATCTCAGCTGTTCCTTTCAAGTAGCGTAACAGCCACTTTACTCCTTCCCAATGCTCTTTTCCTGGATTTGACATGAACCTGCTAACAACTCCCACTGCATGAGCAATATCTGGTCTTGTGCATACCATTGCATACATCAAACTACCAACTGTAGATGCATAAGGAACTTTAGCCATCTGTTCTCTGTCTTCTTCCGTCTTTGGGGATTGCTTCTTTGAGAATTTTAACTGACTTCCCAAAGGTGTACTTCTGGCCTTGGCATCTGCCATGCTGAACTTTTCTAAAACTTTCTTGATGTACTTTGTTTGCGAAAGTTTTAATGTACCGGTAACTCTATTCCTGGCTATGCTCATGCCCAATATCTGCTTAGCAGCCCCTAGGTCCTTCATCTCGAACTCTCTGGACAACTGCTTCTTAAGCTTGTTGATCTCCTGCATGTCGGATCCAGCTATCAACATGTCATCAACATACAATAACAGGATGATGTAAGAGGAGCTGAATTTCTTCAAGTAACAGCAATGATCCATCTCACATCTGCGATACCCACTCCTTTACATGAAGCTATCAAACTTCAAGTACCACTGTCTTGGAGCCTCCTTCAATCCATACAGACTTTTCTTCAGTTTACACACCAGATTTTCCTTATCGACTGTAGGAAAACCTTCTGGTTGTACCATGTAGATGTCTTCTTCCAGGTCGCCATGGAGAAAAGCTGTTTTCACATCTAGCTGTTCTAGATGGAGATTTTCAGAGGCTACAACACCCAAGACCATTCTGATTGTAGTCATCTTCACAACTGGAAAGAAGATCTCATTATAATCGACCCCTCTTTTCTGTTGGAACCCCTTGACCACTAATCGTGCCTTGTATCTTTTACTGCCATCAATCTCATCCTTTACCCGAAACACCCACTTGTTCTGCAGTGCTTTCTTCCCTGCTGGGAGCTTGACTAAGGACCAAGTATGGTTCTTGTCAAGTGATCTCAATTCGTCTTCCATAGCCTTCTTCCACTATATGGAATCTTTCATCCTTAAGGCCTCTGGATAAGACTCAGGTTCACCATTCTCTGTCAGCAATAAGTAATTTGCTGAAGGAGAATACCTGACTGGAGGTCTTCGTACTCTAGTGGATCTACGAACAGTAGGAGTTGAGGTCTCTGCATCATCTGCAACCCCATCTTCAGAACTACTGTCATCTGTGCTCCCACTATCTCCATATACATCAGAGCTCCCACTGCTTCCTGAACTTTCACCTATCTCTGGAGTACTGATAGGTTTCACAACGTCATCTTCAGAGATCTCTTCAAACTCAACTTGATTTTCTGCTATCTCTGGTTGTTTGTTTCTGCCTGAGCTCTCTGCAAGTTCATCTTTATATAGGACGTTCTCGTTGAACACCACATCCCGGCTTCTGATAACCCTTTTATTTTGGTTATCCCAGAAGCGGTACCCCATGTCGTCCAACCCATAGCCTATAAAAGTGCATTTCCTTGCTTTTGCCTCTAGCTTGTCTCTCTCCGAGTCTTTAACTTTGACATAAGAGACACAACCGAAAACTTTCAAGTGTTTGAGTGTAATCTCACGACCTTGCCATTCCTCTTCTAGAATCTTGAACCCTATGGGGACTGAGGGTCCTCTGTTGATTAAATACGCAGCTGTGTTGACCGCATCTGCCCAGAACATCTTGGGTAAACCTGCATGCAGTCTCATGCTCTTAGCCCTTTCGTTCAATGTACGGTTCATCCTCTCAGCTACTCCATTTTGCTGAGGTGTCTCTGGAACCGTCTTCTGCATTCTGATTCCCTGGTCAGCACAGTAATCAACAAATTCTTTACTACTGTATTCGCCCCCATTGTCTGATCTGAAACACTTGATCTTTAAGTCTGTTTCATTTTCCACAGTAGCTTTCCATTTCTTGAAAGTGCTGAAAACTTCAGACTTATGCTTCAAGAAATAAACCCAAACCTTCCTTGTGCAATCGTCTATGAACGTGACATAGTATCGGGATCCTCCCACTGAAGAAACTGAAGTGGGACCGTAGACATCTGAATGAACTAGCTCCAGCTTCACAGACTTGGGCTGATGACCCACCTTCTTGAAAGTGACTTTCTTCTGTTTGCCAAGAACACATGGCTCACAGAAATCGACTTTCACAGTCTTTAGCTCTGGTATTCTTCCTTTGGAGGCTAGCATCTTCATTCCCTTCTCACTTATATGCCCAAGTCTTTGGTGCCATAGAGTGAATGCCCCAACTTCTTCAACAGCGTGTGCTTCGGCATCAGAAACTTCCACCATATAAAGTGTACCCCGCTTCTGTCCTCTAGCAACAACTAAATTCCCCTTTGTCACCTTCCACTGATGATCACCAAATGTAACATGGTGACCTTCATCATCAAGCTGCCCCACGGATATTAACATCCTCTTCAAGTCAGGAATGAACTTGACATTCTTCAAAGTCCAATCTGTTCCTAAAGTTGTCTTGAGGACCACATCCCCAACACCTGTAATATTCAGGCTCTTGTTGTCTGCTAGTCTGACCTTTCCTTTGTACTGCCGGAAATTCTGCATTACTTCTCTCGAATGACTAGCATGGAACGACGCACCAGAATCCATGATCCAGGATTCTGTTGAGTTTTCAACACAGCAAATGAGAGCATCATCTTCAGAATCTACTGCCATATTGACTTCCTTCTTGCCTTTGTCTGTCGAAGGCTTTGGGCACTGATTTCTGAAATGACCATTCTCTTTGCAGTTCCAACAGGTAACATCAGTCCTGTTTTTCTGACCACCTCTCTTTCTCGACTTCGATCTTCCTCTACCACCGCCTCCTTTGTTGGGCCTTCTTCCTCTGTCTTCTGTACTTAGGAGACTACTGGAAGATTCTCCGGCACTCCGTCTTCGCACATCCTCTCCAAGGATTAAGTCGCGAATACCTTCGAATGACAACTTAGCACCTCCGGCTGAACTGCTAACTGCTGTTACTGTACCGGACCAACTCTCAGGCAACGAAGATAATAACAGCAACGCCTGTACTTCGTCTTCGAATCCAATATCAACAGATATCAATCTTGATATTATTGAGTTGAATTCATTCACATGGTCTGTCACCGAGCCGCCTTCTTTCATCTTCCGATTCACCAACTGCCGAATCAAGAAAACCTTATTTGCCGCTGAAGGTTTTTCATACATATTAGACAGTGCATTTATGAGATTGTAGGTTGTCTTCACACTTACAATATTGTATGCTACATTTTTTGCCAATGATAACCTTATAACTCCAAGTGCCTGCCGATCTAATAAGTCCCATTCTTCCTGCGCCATCGCTTCAGGTTTTGTTCCGAACAGTGGTAGATGTAATTTTTTCTGGTAGAGATAATCTTCGATTTGCATTCTCCAAAATCCGAAATCGTGACCTTCGAATTTTTCGATCCTAACTTTCCCATCTTCAGCCATAGCTCGAAAAATAATATTTTATAAGGCCAATCGAAACCTCATTTCTGATGTGGAAGATCAGACTAAGCTGCAACCACAGAGCATACGCGAGATACGACTTCCTTTAAACCCGGAGCTCTAATACCGGTTTGTTAGGAATAACAAAACAAGTTAGGCACTTCCGAAAAACGATAAACGATTCCGGTAAAACACGCGGAAATAAAATGGAGAATAACGGCAAACCAAGAAAAAACTGTAAATCGAAACACAATATTTAACGTGGTTCGGTCACGGGATCACGACCTACGTCCACGGGCGAACGAGAGAGAGAGGGTTTTATTAACACCAAGAAATTACAATCATACAAGGCTAAACTGCACTTGTAGTCTGACCACTCACAAAAAAATATTACTCGCACTTTTGGCTGCCAAACTGGACTTTGCACAAAAGGCTATCTCACAAAATCATGATATATCTATCTATGTGTTTGTGTTTCTTTGTATTTGTGTTTGTGTGGTGTATTGGTTTGCTTCTCAAAGCCTTGTATTTATAGGCATGGGAGCTAATGTGAAAGTGAAGTATGAAATCAAAGAAAAGAGACATGCATGAGAAGCAGCCATTTGCTTCCTCCTTTGATGACTTTCAAAGCATTCACATTTAACAATAAAGTAAAATATAAAACGGGTACAAAATAGATATGATTAATGATTGGGATATCCTTGGAGACTGAATCGTTTTGGACGTTCACGTACGGTTCCTCTTACTGAGTGAATTGCACAAGAAACAGAGTATTGCGTCTTCACATAAACTTGGCAACTGCATACTCTAAAGATAAAAAGCAAAAATTTAGTAGCATTTGAATCTGAACCAACAGATATGAAAATTGGTTCTTATTCCAAATTCAATCATTCGGTGCCTCAAACTGTGTAGAAAAAATTGTAAAAAAGTATGTCAAAACTATAATCATAAATATACCTGTGCTTCAGGCTCTATGAGTTCCTTAAACCTTCTAAAAATCCAGTTATTATCTCACTTGGGGTTATCTTGAAATCAACTTCACTTGCTACATCAATTTGTACTCTTTTGGAACACATGAAATAATGAATGCAGGAACATGTGTAGACACATTTCCAAAATCCGATATGTACTCCAACTAGGGGTGGCAAATCGGGCAGTCGTTTCATGTATTTGCCTAACACGACACGACACGAATTTGTTTTTCTTAACCCGAACACGACACGACACGACGTCGTGTTTTTTTTGCTAACACGAACACGACTATATTAAAACACGAAAAACCCGAAAAAACCGAAAACACGACAAAAAACATAAAATAGTCATTTGCATAATATCATCCATAAAATTAATACACGACAAAATGAAAAACACGAAAACACGATCGTAAACACGACAACACGATAAACATAATATAAAATGGTACTAGAATGCTTCAAAATAATAACATCAAAAAATTCTCTAAAGTGTATGCCTCCATCGATTCATTTTTAGTCTTGCTATTCACTTCCATAATATCATCGGTAAGATCTTGTAAACACAACTCCTCATCACCTACAAGACAATAAACAAAAATATTAGAAGTAGTTAAACACTAAATACAAATTTTCAAAAAGTAGTGAACTCAATTACCTTTAATTCCAAAAAGCCAATCTTTTGAACAAATTAGAGCCTCAACAACTTCGTGCTTCAATGAACTTCGATATTGATCAAGAACACGACCACCATTGCTAAAGGCGGATTCCAATGCTACAGTAGAAACCGGGATGCTTAAAATATCTCGTGCCATTGAAGCAAGTTCCGGATGACGATATTGATGGGCTTTCCAAAAAGAAAGAACATCTAAGTCTTCACCTATGTCACTTCTAGGCTCCTCTAAGTATATCTCCAATTGTGATTTTTGAGATAGGGCAAACTCTTTACTTTCATAATTCTTGAACTCCTATAAAAAAATTAGAAAAAGTTATTAATAAGGATAATATACTTTTTAATAAAAAAGTTCTTACTTGAAACATGTCTCTTGTGCCTTTACTTAGCACCGTGTCATTCTTCTTTTCAAGTTATTAACATGGAAGCACCCGATTTTGAAAGAAGCAATTGTGCAACATTAGTTGTATCCCTTCTAGGACACTTTCTTATGTGATTTCTCAAACTACCTGTCCCATTTTTAGTTTCACATATATATTTCTTTGAGCACCTTTTACATTGTGCTCTTTCCCTTCCATCGGAACCAATTGGGAGTCTTTCAAAAAAGCTCCATACCTGAGACCATCGTTCTCTTTCACTTTTTACATTAGCTTCACCACCTTCTACTTTTACATCTACTTCCACAACATCAATGTCATCGAACTCTTCTTCAAGTTCAACATCCTAAAATACAAATGGAACCCAAAAATCAGAAATCTTGAAGCAGAAAAATTGGTAAAATAAAGGACTACCTGAGGAGCAACATCTACAGAAGGTGTGTGTGTCTTATCAAGCCTTGCCCTCTTCATATTAGATGATTGAAACTCAGAAATCTGTAACATTAGCAGATTCAATCAGAAACCCAAAAGTATTAGACACTACATATTCAATCAGATGCAATTACATATTAGACATTACATATTCATATTCAATCAGATGCAATTACCCAAAAGTATTAGACATTACATATTCAATCAGATTCAATCAGAAACCCAAAAGTATTAGTCTATTAGACATTACATCTTCATATTAGATTATTGATTACAGATTCAATTCAGATTCATAATAGATTACAGATTCATAACAGAGAACCGAATTAGAGATTCATAACAGATTAGAGATTCATAACAGATTATCCTAACAGAAAGAGAACCAATATAAAGAACCAATATAAAGAACAAAAGAGAACCAATTCGAGATACAAAAGAGAACCAATTCGAGATTCAATACAAGTTATCGGAACTGATTATACAAGAGAACCAATATAAAGAACAAAATAGAACCGAATTAGAGATTCATAACAGATTATCCTAACAGAAACAGAACCAAAAGAACTTACTATGTATACGATCGATCGAATTAGAGATTCATACAATCCACAAAGTCACTCTTACGATATCCTAATTAAATATTCCCTAAATCAAAAACCCTAAATACAATAATTCAATTTTTCGAAAACCAATATCCAATTTATCAACTTAAAACTAAACGTAAAATGTATTTCATACAATCCATAAAGGAGTAACCCAGATATACCATCAAAAATCCTAATAATTGAGTTCCGAGTGATAGTGAGTCAAAAAATCCTAATAATTGATAGTAACCCAGATATACCATCAAAAATCCTAATAATTGAGTTCCGAGTGATAGATGATAGTGAGTCAAAAAAGGATGATAGGTAGATGATAGTGAGTCAAAAAAGGATGGGAAGGTGTGCATGTGGGAAACAAATGAAGGTAAAAAAGAATATTCTTCTTTAATTTACAACACACCTGACTATTGGATTGAACCAACAATAACTAATTACAATGGATTCGTACATTTAGTGCCAGATCCATTTCCCGTACTGAACTTCGTATGTCTGCCGATAATCAAGAGGAAAAAAAGACGCATCAGGCCGTCGAACCTGCTAGAGAAGCGGAAGTTCGGCAACCCATTACTTAGTATTCATCAAACCCCAAAATGTAGAAATTCAAGGAAATCGGAATTGCCCAGCACCTTCGTCCATTAGCGGGTAGAAGAAGTAAATTTTAAGCACCGTCTATGGAATCAATGTTGGTGATTTTAGTGTCACCAAGTCATTTTATGTAATTGGAACTAACATGTGAGCTAAGGGGCTACTTAGTTTGTACTCTAATACATGTTTGGGTAATGTGCGGAGTGCACGCATGTATAAGATCGAATAAGTAGCCGGTACGACGACTATTCGGGGGTCCGGGGGCAGCGCCCCTGGGTTCGGGGATTCCAAAGGGGCAGCGCCCCTTTGGCGGGGTCCAAGGGGCAGAGCCCCTGGTGGTGGTCCCAAAAGGTCTTCGGATTTTTGGATTGGTCACTTAGTGGAAAATCCGAATTCTTAAGGGTTAATATGGTATAATTAACTGATTATCGTTAATTATGGAAACCATCAATTAAACCCTAACCCTAAGGAAATCTTAAGTCGGCCCATGATCCCATAACCCTAATTCGTGGGTTATATAAACGCCTCTTCTAATCAGAAGAGATACACACGAAAATCATTAGCTCTCCAATCGTTCCTCACGAACATATAAACTTCTGGCAATTTGGCTTACGAGTTTGTGCCTAAATTCGTAGGTGTTCCCTTTGGATTATCCTAGACTGGATTTCCTGTAACCCGGGCATAGGGTGGAAATATCAGTTCGGAAAGTGATCACACGATCCATAGGGCAATCCGGATCTTCTCCAAACCCACCCCTTTTCTAACATTCGAACTGATATTCCGTTTCTGGAGAAGATGAATGCCTCAATCCAGGAGATGACGAACAAGTTCAACAAGCTGGACAAGTTTGAAGGCGTTGATTTTAGGCGATGGTAGAAGAAGATGCACTTCATGCTGACTACTCTGAAGGTGGCGTATGTGCTGAGCACCCCCAAGCCTAAGGTGGTTGAAAACGAGACACAAGAAGCAACAAGGCTGAGGAACAAGTGGGAAAACGACGACTACATCTGCAGAGGCCACATCTTGAACGGTATGTCTGATTCTCTTTTCGATATCCATGGTGATGCCAAAAGTGCGAAGGATCTGTGGGATCTCCTTGAATCAAAATACATCGCTGAGGATTCTTCTAGTAAGAAGTTTCTGGTGAGCGATTTTAATAGCTACAAGATTGTTGATTCAAAGTCGATCACTGAACAGTATAATGAATTAATTCGCATCTTGGGTCAATTCAAACTACACAACATGAACATGGATGAAACCATTGCTGTGTCTAGTTTGATTGACAAACTGCCACCAAGCTGGAAAGATTTCAAACATAACTTAAAGCATCAAAAGGAGGAACTGTCCTTGGTTCAACTTGCTAGTCATATTCGTATTGAAGAATCTCTTCGTGCGAAGGAAAGTGACAAAATTGATAAACCCAATGGGAAAGTTGAACCTGGACAGCCCTCGGTTCATGTGGTTGAAGACAAACGTAAGAACCCTAATAACAATAAGGGTTATGGCAAGAAACGCAAGCAGGAATATGTCCCAAATAAGTCCAACAAACAGAAAAAGGAACTAGTTTGTTGGAGGTGCCACAGGGTGGGACATTGCAAGCGTGATTGTCGTGTGAATCTGGGTAACAATGGTGCCAATAATTCTGGTGCAAGTGGAAGTGGAAACGGGTCTAAGGACCAGATTAAAGGAGGTCAGTTTTTGACTAACTTTGATAATTCAATTCAGAATTATGTTCATTATGTTTCCCTAATTCCTGAATCATTCTATGTGCAGGATGATGATGTTGCTTGGTGGATCGACTCTGGAGCAACGAGCCATGTATGCAAGGATAAACGGTTGTTTGAAACATTAACACCGCTTGAAGATGGATCGGTGCTCAAAATGGGAGATGAATCTTTTATTCCTATTTGTGGAGTCGGTGTCGTTTGTCTTGAGTTTACTTCTGGAAAACTAGTTAAACTTTTTGATGTTTTGTTTGTTCCTAAGATTAGAAAGAATCTTGTTAGTTCTAGTTGTTTGAATTCTGAAGGTTATAAACAAGTTATTGAATCTGATAGGTACATTCTATGTCGTGGTGGTATGTTTATTGGTTTTGGATATTTGAATAATAGAATGTTTCGTTTGAATATTGTTGATAAGTTTTTACCTGTTCATAATTCTGCATTTGTTTCGTCTGCTTCTAAAATTGATGAATCTATGCTTTGGCATGTAAGATTGGGTCATGTTAATTTTAGAAGGATGCATGAGATGTCAAAAGATGGTTTAATTCCAGGCTTTGACATGAACACTGAAAAGTGTAGGACATGCATGCTTACAAAAGTGACAAAACAACCTTTTCCTAGTGTTACTAGAAAAACGAGTGTTTTGGAACTTGTACACAGTGACCTGTGTGATTTCCACTCTACTCCTTCCTTGGGTGGTAAGCATTATGTAGTCACATTCATTGATGACTATACCCGGTTTTGCTATGTGTATTTGCTTAATGCTAAAAACGAAGCATTGGAAAAGTTCAAAATATACAAAACCGAGGTGGAATTGCAATTGGGCAATTTGGTTAAGTGTCTTCGGACTGATAGGGGAGGTGAATATATGGATCCCATATACTTCCAATCAGTGGGCATCATTCATGAAACCACAGCACCTTACTCGCCCCAACAGAATGGAATCGCGGAACGCAAAAATCGAGTTTTAAAGGAAATGGTAAACTCGATGCTTTCATACTCTGGATTGAGTAATGGATTCTGGGGAGAAGCCATGAAAACGGCTTGCTATTTGCTAAATAGGGTTCCTAACAAGAAGAGCAAAACAGTCCCATATGAACTTTGGTTCAAGAAAAAGCCGAATTTGACATATTTTCGGGTTTGGGGATGTCGGGTGGTTGTAAAACTAACCGAGCCCAAAATAAAAACTTTGGGAGAACGTGGAATTGATTGTATATTCATTGGGTATGCTGAACATTCCAAGGCATATAGGTTCTATGTCATTGAGCCTAATGATTACGTGTCGATTAACACCATTATCGAGTCACGGGATGCAATTTTTGATGAGATGCGTTTTTCATCGATTCAAAGGCCTAAGGATCTGACCTTTAGCACTAATGAAGTGCAAAATCCAGAAAGTTCAGATGGTGTTTCTAGTCAAGAAACACAGGAGCTTCGAAGAAGCAAAAGAGGTCACATTGCGAAAAATTTCGGGTCCGACTTCCAACTGTTTTTGGTGGAAGGTTCAAGGGATGAAATTGAGAATCAATACTCATATTGTTA
Organism: Cichorium intybus; assembly: GCA_023525715.1. NCBI lineage: Eukaryota > Viridiplantae > Streptophyta > Magnoliopsida > Asterales > Asteraceae > Cichorium > Cichorium intybus. Next base: position 100,344,888 of record CM042010.1, on the reverse strand, counting down.
TAGTATTGAAGATGATCCAAAAACTTTTCAAGAGGCCATGGAGTCTCGAGATGTAACGTTTTGGAAAGAAGCCATTGATGATGAAATGTCATCAATTCTTGAGAACAATACTTGGGTATTGTCTGATTTGCCTCCAGGTTCTAAACCACTTGGTTGTAAATGGATTTTCAAAAAGAAAATAAATGTTAATGGGACCATTGACAAGTTCAAAGCCCGGTTAGTCATTCAAGGTTTTAGACAAAAACCCGGTATTGACTATTTTGATACGTATGCTCCGGTGGCGCGTATTTCTACCATTAGATTGTTGATTGCCTTGGCAAGTATCCACAATCTGGTTATCCATCAAATGGATGTCAAAACAGCCTTTTTAAATGGTGAACTTGATGAGGAGGTTTACATGAAACAACCTGAAGGTTTTGTTATGCCTGGTAAAGAGCATATGGTTTGTAAACTGGTTAAATCATTGTATGTGTTGAAACAAGCACCCAAACAATGGCATCAAAAGTTTGATAAGGTTATTTTGTCTTCTGGTTTTAAAATAAACCAAGGTGACAAATGTGTTTATAGTAGATTTGATGATGCTACTAAAACAGGGGTGATCATTTGCTTGTATGTAGATGACATGTTGATTTTCGGGACTGACCAAAATCAAGTAGATGAAACAAAGAAATTGTTGTCATCTAAGTTTTCCATGAAAGATTTGGGAGAGGCTGATGTTATCCTTGGTATAAGGATCAAACGGATGAACAAAGGTCTGGTAATGACTCAAAGTCATTACATTGAGAAAATTCTCAAAAGGTTCAATTTTAGTGATTGTACTCCCGTGAGCACTCCTATGGATGCAAGTGTGAAGTTAATGGCCAATAAAGGCAAACCAATTTCACAATTGGAATACTCTAAGGCTATTGGTAGCTTGATGTATGCCATGACAAGTACCAGGCCTGATATTGCTTTTGCTGTGGGAAAATTGAGCAGGTATACTAGTAATCCTAGTGCTCAATACTGGCAAGCAATGAATAGAGTGTTTAAGTATCTCAAGGGAACCATGGATTATGGCTTGAGTTACTTGGGATATCCTTCAATTTTGGAAGGACATTCGGATGCAAGTTGGATATCGAACAAAGATGATCATACCTCAACAACTGGTTGGGTATTTTTGCTTGGGGGAGGTGCCATTTCTTGGTCTTCCAAGAAGCAAGCTTGCATTACTTTGTCAACAATGGAATCTGAATTTGTTGCATTGTTTGCTGCTAGTAAAGAAGCAGAATGGTTAAGGAATCTGGTTTATGAAATTCCTTTGTGGCCAAAGCCGATTGCAGCTATTTCTATCCTTTGTGATAATGCAGCTGCCTTGGCTAAGGCATACAGCCAGGTGTACAATGACAAGTGTAGGCACTTAGGTGTTAGACACGATATGGTTAGAGAACTAATCATGAGTGGTGTGATATCGGTTCAGTTTGTAAGGTCACCACAAAATTTGGCGGATCACTTGACTAAAAGTTTGCCAAGAGACTTAGTGCACAAGTCTGCGATCGGGATGGGATTAAAGTCCATCTAAGTACTATAAAGGTAAGACACCCAATTCCCTTCTAATTTTATTTAGGAGCTGAATTCAATGCGGAAAGCTTACACTTATAGATTGGAACACATAAAGTATTCATCCCAAAGGATGTGTTCGGTTCTGCAGTTGACCAGGTTGAAGTTAAACTTCTTAATAACACCTTTGATTAAATGTATGTGCAGATACATGGAAAGGAGTTACCTACGTGATTGTGAAATGTAGCCGCATTTCAAGAGGTTGGGGACTTGGCCTTGATACGATCATGAGAGGATTAGGACACACGGCTTAATAATAGTGTCAAGTTGTATTTTGCTAGAAAGTTTGATAAACTAGTATGTATTTTATCTTCTGGTATTCATATGAGTTGATGGGTTCAATTCTTGGAACACCCTGATTCTCGAGTATTTGTAAGGATATTATACTAAGGTGGAAAGTCAATCGTTTCGACATTTTCATTTATGTACTGGTTTGGTTCGTTTGGATAATTATTATGTTGTTCAAGGGTTACACTAAAATGGGGGAGGATTGTTGGTGATTTTAGTGTCACCAAGTCATTTTATGTAATTGGAACTAACATGTGAGCTAAGGGGCTACTTAGTTTGTACTCTAATACATGTTCGGGTAATGTGCAGAGTGCACGCATGTATAAGATCGAATAAGTAGCCGGTACGACGACTAGTCGGGGGTCCGGGGGCAGCGCCCCTGGGTTCGGGGATTCCAAAGGGGCAGCGCCCCTTTGGCGGGGTCCAAGGGGCAGAGCCCCTGGCGGGGTTTGGGGCAGCGCCCCAAAAGGTCTTCAGATTTTTGGATTGGTCACTTAGTGGAAAATCCGAATTCTTAAGGGTTAATATGGTATAATTAACTGATTATCGTTAATTATGGAAACCATCAATTAAACCCTAACCCTAAGGAAATCTTAAGTCGGCCCATGATCCCATAACCCTAATTCGTGGGTTATATAAACGCCTCTTCTAATCAGAAGAGATACACACGAAAATTATTAGCTCTCCAATCGTTCCTCACGAACATATAAACTTCTGGCAATTTGGCTTACGAGTTTGTGCCTAAATTCGTAGGTGTTCCCTTTGGATTATCCTAGACTGGATTTCCTGTAACCCGGGCATAGGGTGGAAATATCAGTTCGGAAAGTGATCACACGATCCATAGGGCAATCCGGATCTTCTCCAAACCCACCCCTTTTCTAACAATCAAGTGGCATTCGGGGGAAACAGACGATGTATATCTATGATATAAGAGCGGTGGTGATATGAACAGAATATGTGGACACAGAGTCTGCAGAAGCAACAAAGAGAGGGGGAATGTGATCCAATTTAAGGGCCATGGCGTCGTTCACAATTTAAATACGCGACCTACAAAAAAACCTGCGTTAAGCAGAAAAACGGTGTGCCTAAATTGAAGAGATGTGATCGAAGTCGAAGTGTCATGGTGTCTTTTAAAGGATGAACAGGTGGCGTACGGAAAACGTTAAAAGTAGCAGAATACACAAAGGAGAAAAAAAATGGTTTTTTAATATAATAATGATATATATATATATATATATATATATATATATATATATATATATATATATATATATATATATATATATATATATATATATATATATATATACTAGGTACATTTAAAGGGTCGTGCTCAGCACGGCCCACGACGGGTTAGTTCTTTGTATAAAAATGAAGTTGCATGTTATAATTTGATGGATACTTGAAATTGTGATGTGTTGAGAGGCCTGCTAAGTTACTGTTTAAGGGGTTAGTTCTTTGCATGAAAATGAAGTTGAATGTTATAATTTGATGGATACTTGAAATTGTGATGTGTTGAGAGGCCTGCTAAGTTACTATTTACACTACAAGAATTTGGGTCTGTAGGGACGAACCCTATAGGGACGACAATTGTCGTCGCAATAGATAACCCTATAGCGACGACATGTCGTTTCTATAGGGTCTACAGTCCAAGTCAAACGTATTTAGCTATAGCGACGACATGTCGTCGCAGTAGGATGAGGCGGGAAACGAAAAACTTTTGGCGCTTTTCTAAATATGTATAGCGACGACATTTTGTTTCAATAGATTAAAAATAATTTAATTTTTTATTTTTAAATGTATTTCAGTCATTAACGGTTACGACGTCGTAGAGGGTTCGGCTATAGCGACGACATGTCGTCCCTATAGCCTTACCAGATCCCTAAAACTTACGCGAACCTCTTTTCTGCTCCATTTCCTCCCTCGCGTTTTCTCTCTTTGCGATTCCGGCGATTCTCGCCCTTTTTTGGTCCATTTCACCCCACATTACAGTTTCTCCGGCCAAGAACGGTGTGCAATCGTCCTTGCTGTGGCTTTTCGTGGCTGATTTCATGAATACCTAACGATTTCGGATTGTTTTTGTAGGTTCCTTGCTGTGGGATGCTCCGGTGGTCGTCTCCAGCTGTGGGTTGCTCCGGTGGTCGTCTCCGGCTGGAAGGTCAGTGGTTCACTTCTCTTCTCTCAGTATCTCATTTTCTCTATTTCTTTCTCTTTCTTTTCTTCTCTTGGTATCAATATTCCACCGGTGGTAATTGATATTTACTGCAATTTTTCATGGGACCTTGAAGTAACAGTTCACATCTTCTCTTCTGGCTCGAGTGGTGGCCGGAATCCGGCTGTTGAAAGCTTGGTGGTCTTTGGTTTTTCCGTTTGAAGAAAATCAACTAGTTTGGTTAGTAAATCTCGTTTTCTGATTTTATCAAACTGCATATTTGTTTGTATATAGTTTATTTGTTGATTACTTGCTTATAGCTCAATTTGGGAGTACTATGTTCCCGTAAGAAGTGTTAAAACGAATTTTAGGACCTTTTATGTAATTTTTTTTGAAACCGGCATGTGAAATTAGCTACAAATCATGTGTTTATGTATTGATTAATTGGTTATATGCAACTTTATGTAACATTTTTTGAAATCTGCATAAAAAATCATGTAGAAATTAGGTTTTAAACGATTTTTAGGACCTTTATGTAACCTTTTTTCAAATCTGCATAAGTTTCAATTTAGCCCCTGAAGTTTGCTGATTAGGATTAGATTGTAAAGAATTCTCATATCTATGAAAATTTCAAATTAGCCCTTGAAGTTTGCTTAGTTGCTGTATTTTACCCATATATGAATTAGATTGTCTTTGGAAATTGTATTATTTTAATTATATTTTAATTACCAACATATGTTTTAATTATATTTTAATTACCAACATAAATAGAAACATAAAATAGAATGGAAAAAAGTTATAAAAAATATCATAAAGAAATAAAAAAAGAGTTGTACAAAAGACGTAAACAAATTGTAATAAAGTTTAGAAACGTATCAAAGATTATAAAAAATAAATTTTGTTAAAAAAAACTATTTTGATGCAAATTTGTTTGAAAAATATTTAATCAATTTTGTAACAAAATTTAAAATTTATATAAAAATTGTAATAACGAAAGTTAGGGACACTTCATAATCATTAACCTTTGATGTAATAAAACTGTTCTTATCTAGTTTAGTATGTCATTATAAACATTTCGTAATTATTATATTTGATAATAATAAAATATGTATATTAGTAATTTGGGAAAAATCAAAATAATACGTCTCTCAAATATATATATATATATATATATATATATATATATATATATATATATATATATATATATATATATATATATATATATATATATATATATATATATATATATAAACATAAACATGCATTGCATTAACCTTAGTTGTATCCCCGTCCGAAATGAATTTAGAAATTCATTTCGGGCAGTCCCCGTTTTAGGACTGCTTTTTAAATATTTTGTCTCATTTATGATGTGAATAAATATTACAGATTGAGTATTTAAGGAAAAATCGATACACATTTCTCTTTACTCCTACGAGTTTGCGTTTCAAACGCATACTTGGGGAGTTAAGGGGAAATGCTGTCGATTTTTTCTTAAATACTCAATCTGATAATAATCATTCACATATGAGACAAAGTATTTAAAAAGTGGGTTAGGTGGCCACCTTTAGACAAACATGTAGTGGGTTCATACGGTGCATTCATCCAGTCAGCCTCAACTTACACAAATCTTAAAAAAAAGTCTAACTTATTATAACTAAACACAAACTAATTAGTATGCATACGATCTAAGTCTTAATAATGAAGCAGTAATGACAATTGATAAGAGCTGGATTAAAGAGCGAAATCGGCGGTCTCCGGAGTTCTTGGAAGGTCTAAGAAACTTCATAGAGATTGCCAAGAACCATCTAGACGATGAAGGGAAAGCGTTTTGCCCATGTAGAGATTGTGTGAATTCGTACCGGCACGTTATGTCTACGATTTACGCCCATGTACATGATCGTGGCTTTCAACAGACGTATAAGATATGGACTTATCACGGCGAGGAATATCCCGCTTCCGATTTAGACACACTTTGGGCTGCAAGAAGACGTACTACAACAACGCATGAGATGTTTGACGTAATAGATGATGTTATGGCAGAGCAAGCTACATTTGAAGAAAATAGAAACGAAGAGAGAAGTGGTGCGGACCCGGAATTTGATGCATTGTTTGAAGAGCTCAATACGGAGTTATACCCTGGCTGTACCTGGATGTCTTCTCTAAACTTTCTAGCAAAAATGACGCACATTAAAGTTATCAACAAATGGACAGACAGATCATTTGACCAACTTTTAGAGTTTCTTAGAGTTGTGTTCCCGAAAGAAAATAAGATTCCAGCTTCCCACTATGAAGCGAAGAAGAAGCTAAGAAAAATTGGATTAGGATATCAATCTATCCATGCTTGTGTTAATGATTGTGCTCTGTATTGGAAGGAGAATGCCTCATTGCAGAATTGTCCCGTCTGTGAAGAGAGTAGATGGGTTGACAAAAACACAAAAGTTAAGAAAGTGCCACAGAAGGTGTTACGTTACTTTCCTTTGATTTCCAGGCTTCGTCGAAGGTATAGTTCCAGATTCACTGCAAAAGATATGACTTGGCATAACACTGGGCGTTCAGATGATGGTATGATGCGTCACCCGGTTGATGGGAAGGCATGGTAAGAATTTGACAAGAGATATCCTGAGTTTGCCAAAGAACCTAGGAATGTCCGCTTGGGTTTGGCTGCTGATGGCTTTAATCCATTTAGTAACATGACTCAGCCTTACAGTATGTGGTCGGTAATATTGACAACGTACAACACACCACTGTGGTTATGTATGAAAGAGTCTTCTTTCATGCTGACACTGTTAATCCCTGGCCTTAAATCACCAACGAAAGACATTGATGTGTTTTTGAGGCCTCTAGTGGACGAGTTGAAAACTTTGTGGACCGAAGGAGTCCAGATGAGAGATGCATCAACCAACACTCTATTCACGATGCGTGCAGCATTGCTGTGGACGATCAACGATTATCCAGCTCGTAGCAGTTTGTCTGGATGGAGTGGTCAAGGTTATAAGGCATGTTCCACTTGCAACAAGGACACACCATCGATCCGTATAACCAAAAAGATAGCTTATGTTGGTCACAGACGATTCTTACGTAGCAACCATAAATGGAGGGACAGTCTGTTGTTTAATGGCCAAAAAGAGTCAAGAAGGCCTCCAAGAAGATTTAGTAACGTAGCAATATTAAAGCAGTTGAAGTGCGTCTCGGTCCGTCTTCCAGGGAAACATCCTAAGTTTGGGGGTAAGAAACCGAAAAAAAGCGTACTGAATTACTGTACAATTGGAGCAAACGGAGTATCTTCTACGAGCGTCAGTATTGGTCTTCTCTTGAACTAAAACACAATCTGGATGTCATGCACATAGAGAAGAACGTATCTGAGAGCTTATTAGGTACGTTGGTGATGAACGACAAATCAAAAGACACTCAAAAAGCAAGAAAAGATTTGGAAAATTTGGGTATTCGCGAAGATCTATGGATGCAACAGAAAAACAACAAGACACATCAACCACATCCTCCTTACTCTTTCAAACCAACCGATCGTGTACGTTTCTGTCAGTTCATTAAAGAGGTGAGACTACCCGATGGCTTTGGATCGAACTTTAAGAATAAGGTGCTTTCTAATGCTTCAAATGTCATGGGTTTAAAGTCTCATGATCATCAGCTACTCATGCAACGATTGCTACCAATAGGGGTCCGAGCTGGCTTGCCTTCAAATGTTTCAACAGCTATCATTGACTTTTGTACATTTTTTAAAAAAATTTGTACACGGTCAGTGAATGTGAAAGACATGTACGATTCACATAATGAGGTCATAAAGATACTATGTAATTTGGAGTTGATATATCCACCTGCATTTTTGACATAATGGTCCATCTAATTCTACATTTACCTGAAGAAGCTATTCTTGGAGGGCCTGTGTATATGAGGTGGATGTACCCTTTTGAGAGATACATGAAAAAACTGAAAGCCTATGTTAGAAACAAAGCCAAACCTGAAGGTTCGATAGCAGAGGGTTATGTTGCAGAGGAAGCATTGACATTTTGTTCCATGTATCTTGAGGGTATGTAAACCAAATTCAACCGTCCTGATAGAAATACGGATGATGGCATGCCAAAGAGGCAGTTTTCTGTGTTTTCATCACAATGTCGACCAATGTCCAAAAAGAAAATCATTGCTCTTTCTGGAGAGGCCAGCAAAGCATTACATTGGTTTGCACTACAGAACTGTGATGAAGTAAAAGACTATTTATCGTAAGTATTTTATTTCTTTATAGTTTCGTTGTTGGTATTGTCATAAACTAATTTGTACATTTTTCCGGTGTACAGCCAATATAAAGCTAAACATCCTCACACTGATGAAAAAGCTAAATTCCCGTCATGGTTCAGTGATAAGGTGAATACATTATACGATATTATATATGAATCTAAAGTATAATATTATATAAATGATCAATTTTATATTTTTCTCCAGGTCTATCGTCTACAAAAAGAAATGTCCCCGGACTGTACCAACGAATTAAAGGCATTGGCACATGGCCCGTTGAGCGCATTTTCTTACACTGCTTGCATAGTCAACGGTGTTAGATTTGTCGTGCGCAGCCGCGATCTCCGACGTACTACTCAAAACAGTGGTGTCGTTACAATAGGTGAAGACGGTACACCATTTTATGGTCAACTGGAGGATATAATACAGTTGAACTATCTAAGTGGTTACTCGGTTGTACTATTTCGTTGTAAATGGTTCAACACATCGGGGAAGAGGCGATTGGTTGATAAAAATGGTATCGTTGCTATCGACATCAGCCGTGAATGGTATGTCGGTAAGGCATGGTACGATACTCAACAATACATTTTAGCCACACAAGCAAAGCAAGTGTTTTATCTCCAAGATCTTTCTCGAAACCCAAATAATTGGAGGGTCGTGGAAGACGCTCACCATCGGAAACTTTGGGATCATCCGAGTATCCCTGTTGTTAATGATGTAGATGTCTTGCACGACACTCAATCGTCTGATTATGACTTGGTTGTCGACATAGGCGATGCTGGTGAAACAAGTACGGTTGTTGAGAGATTTGTCGCCCCTGTTGTGGAAGATCACTTATTTCATTGTAACTTGGTTGTCGACTTAGGCTATTTGCCTATGCAAGCAAGTTTAGATGTCGTTGCTGAATCAAATGATGACCCTATTCCAGAGGATGAAAATTGTATTAACGATGATGAAGAGGACGGTGACATATACCCTTCAGAAGACGAGCTCATTGTTGATACAGATGATAGCGATGATGATGATGATATAGATGCATGTTATTCTAGTGATGGCTCTGATTGAATGTAATGTAATGTTTTTTTGTATGTTTAATGGATGATTTTTGTTAAATTGCTATGGTGTTGCTTATATTAAATTGTTGCTTATAGTATTTGTTAAAAATATGTATGTTATTTATTTCAATTGAAGGCATGGCAACACGTGTTGCCAGAGGTCACGGTGGAGACGGTGGGGCTGACCCTCCACGAGGCCCATATAGGATTCCTTCGACTTGCGAGTATTGTAAGTAACTTGTTCCAATTTACTGTATGATTTTATATTGGATATATTTTTTTACTTACTAACTTATCAATTACATGTATCAATGCAGCCAAACCCAAAAAGACTCGTGGAAAGGGAAAAGACTTAAATCTTCTTGAAGAGTTTGCAAAAAACAATGAGCAACCGCTCCCTCTTTTGTTAGATGACGAGGGACAAAAGTTCAAAATGATCGGAGATAACTACCAGATGTATATACGATTGGTATCAAACGAGGTTGGTAGAAGAGTGCCAATGCACTATCCCAGTTGGAAAGTTGTGCCTAGCAAACACAAGAGAGAGATTTATCCGACGCTTCATGTAAGTATATGATATAATGTTTTATTTTTCTTTCAATTTTATAATTTCTAAATGTCTTCTAATTCTTTGTTTTGCAGCACTATTTTGATATTGATGCATGGAAGAACACACGATATTGGAATGGTGTTGTACATGGAATAGAGGCCGACTGTGCCAACGCATACAAGCAACGAAAACACGATTTGAAAGAATATTTTGATGAGCAAGGAGGTTACGATGATATTGAGAGGGCAAGGGCGCATCCCCCGCCTACACAGACTCCCCGGGCGTGGGAGAAGGTTATTGATAAACTATTTACCACAGATAAGTACAAAACCCGTTTACAAAAAAACAAAGGCAACAGAGAACTTCTACCGTATACAAGTTCTCATGGGACGGAATCATATGCCCAAAAACGATATAAAGAAGTAAGTATTTTTTTAAGTATTTGAGGAGTTATTAATAAGTCTATGAGATTATATTAACTCTTAATGTTAATTTATAGGTCCAAAAAACCGGCAAGAGTAGCGACATAGAAGTGTGGAGAAAAAGCCACTTCAAAGAAGGTCGTGGCTGGGTGAATGATAAAGCACAATCTGATTGGGTAAGTAAAATTTCTAGCTATATATATGTTTTTAGTATGTTTGTTTTATTGCGTAACATATTGATATGCAATTTAGTATAGAATGTCTATTTTGGTATTAGAAATCATTGCATATATTGAAATATGAGAATTGTTATTGTTATTATTTATAGGTAAAGAAGTTGGTTATCCATTTTATAGCAGTTATGCTGTCGAATTTTATATATAAAAACTAACATTCGTTTGTTGTTTTGTTTATCGTAGGAAAAAATACAAGTCGAGTACAAAACAATGCTTGACAAAGCTAACGGTGACGAGGAAAACGTTAATGAAATTAAATGCCTTCAACGAACGCTTGGAGAAAGGCGTGGCCATACACGGGGAGTTGGTAGAAAAATCCAAAATATCCCAGCCCACTACGTACCGGATGCTTCAACATCATCCCAAAATTTTACCCAAATGACCCAACAGTTTACCCAGCAGTTTACCCAGCAGTTGACACAACAATTCAATCAACACTTACAAACAATTTTCACCCAAAATAACATACCGTTTCAACCGTTTCAATTCAATCCAACACAACTACAAAATATACAAAATCAATCTCCAAACAACCAAGGAGGTGGAACCGGAAATGAAGATGCAACCGCGAATAATATTCAAGGAGATGACGCCGGAAATGTAGTTGAAAGCGGAAGTGAAAGTGAAAGTGATTAAAACTTTTAAATGTTTTAGTATTCATGTTTTGACAAACAACTTTTGTTTAATATTTTACATGTTAACGTTATGTGTTATTGGTATGTTGTTTTAAATGTTTTAGTATTCATGTTTTTATATTTGCAGAATTAAATTGTTAATGTATATAAAATTTGACATTTTGTGGAAAATATAAAAAGAACCTGTACAGTGGCTATAGGGACGACATTTAGTCTCTAAAGCCTGGGCTATAGGGACGACATGTAGTCCCAACAGATAATGCGAATTTTTTCTAACGGCTTTTAGTGATGACAAGTCGTCGCAATAGGAGCATCTATAGAAACGACAAGTCGTCGCAATAGCTTGGGCTATAGGGACGACATGTCGTCGCAATAGTTAGGGCTATAGGGGCGACCTGTCGTCACTAAAAGCCGTTATTTTGAAATCGAACCTTTTTTGAAACGACTTTATATTCCACGAAATGCTATAGAGACGAAGGCTATAAGGACGACATTTTTTGGTCTATAGCGACTAACCTGTAGGGACGAAGGCTATAGCGACGACATGTCGTTGGAAGGGTCTATAGGGACGACAATGAGGTCTATCGGGACGACAATTGTCGTCCCTATAGCCTTCGATTCTTGTAGTGTTAAGGTAATTTGGGGTTTTCATTGACAAATGTGAAAGTACTTGGAATCATTTTTTAAAATACGTTGTTCTTTGGAAGTTCAATGTAATTGAAAAGATGAAGAAAAAATAAATATAATGTAGATTATAAATCCAATGAAACATATGAAATACAAACCCAAATAGCAACATAGACAATCTTGTAATAGTTACAAGATTGTGATTTACTGGTTGATGATTTTATTAGAGTATTCCTAGCTTTTGAATCACATAGATCAAGTCTGAACTCCTTAGATAATAACCTGCAGCCAATGTGGGACTAGCCCACTTGGTAGAGGCTTTGCCTCTTAGATTGGAGGTCTTGGGTTCTATCCCAAGCATAGGCGGAGTTGACTAACAAGGTGTACTAACTTCTAACAACTAATCAGCCGTTCAAAAAATAATAATAATAATAATAATAATAACCTGCAACAAAATGCCAATTTCAGAAAAGATTGAACCAAAAATCCAACTCATTAGAGAATCTTATATGTTAGCATAATTTCATTAATTTCTTATTCAGTATCTATGAAAGTTAGGAAAAAATTTAACAATTTAGTACAGGTTAGAAGTAATAAAAACGTTGTTAATTTTAGAACGACTCATTTCTCTAAGGTTCAAGTTGAAACTATGTGGGACACAATTAAAAGTCATTATTTATAATGAAATACCCATAAAGCATAAAATATTAAAAAGTTTATTAACACTTTCATTATTAAGATACAGAGCACTAAATTAAGTTAACATGCACTTTTACAGAAAAAAGCTTATCAATAATATAATTAAATACAAAAATAGATTTATGAAGTTCATGTATAGATATAAATTTATTGACTTTTTCTTTACCACTAAGTAAAATATTAGTTTTCATTATTTATTGATAATCCATAAAAATATCTAATGTCATAAGATTTAGTCACAAATAAATATACATCGATACAGGCTCATAACCTAAGTAATGATAATCCATATTAACGTATAAAAAAACAAAATTAATCCCAAAATAAAATTATATAGACAAAAAGTTAAAATACTCTGAATATTTTCACGAATGACATTATTAATTAATTGATAATCCATGTACTTGTTAGAGTTCCTTCATTACAGTACTCATTATAGAAGATGAACATTATGAGATAATTTTTGTTGAAACAAACACCTAAAGTCCTAAACACTCATATACTTGTTAGAGTTCCTTCGTTAAAGTAATCTAACGCATACCACTATTAACCCTTTGTTAAAGTAGATCCTCGAGAATCATGTGACTTCCGGCTGTAATAGTTGTTTAAAACACTACTCAAGAGATATCTTTTGAATTTAGTGTCATCCAATTAGACGGTTTTTAGACATAACAACCTCGTAGGTGGGTATTACTTTTACCTTATTTACTCAGTTTTGCTAAAAAATTCTAAACTTGTGTCGATGAGTCATCTCTAATTTAAAAAAAGACTTTAAGATCTGTTAGTTACTATGGGAAGAAGACACTGTTAAAGTGGTTGGTGTAGAATGCCCTGGTTTACTATCGAAGCAGCTAATACATAGTTTTCTAGCTTTTAATAGTTAAGAAAAAAGTTCTATTTTTTAAGACACAAATGCATTGTGGGAACATTAGATGGGAATTGCAGTTTCTTTGACACGATTGATACTTAACACAAAGTGTCTGATATGTAAATAAGGAAAACTCACACACTTGTTGCACATAATGCTCTTCGATGTTGTAATTTAATGACTGTTTTGTTATTAATCTAATAAACGAAGAACAAATGAAAGAGGAGAATTGGTCAGTTAATGCCTTGTTTTCATTTCATCATTCAATCTGAACAAATGGTAGCATGTTGATGTTGGCGGCTTTTGTTAGATTGGATGCGTATTTAATGTAGCCTAGGCAAACTCTTAATACAATTAGTTAGATTTTACATCGTTTACTTCTGTTGTGTAATGTAAATGGACTTAACACAACACCTTGTTGATAACAGTCTTGTTAAACATAGAGAAGATGATGCAGGTAATAAGAAGGCAGAGTGAAAAGACGTAGCTAACCTGCAAGAACCGGTTTAAAATTTTGAACAAAGACTTTGATGATTTATTATTATTTTAAAAGAAAATACAAGTATAAGAAAAAATGAACATCTGTCGGCCATATACTAACTAACTGGCTGTTGAATATTAGGCTTTGCAATTTTGAGTAAACCCAAAATCGCAACTCTTGAGAAATGGCTTCAAAGATTCTGAACAAGAAAATCATGGAATGGTGTATTTGCTTTAAGAAAAGATAATACAAAAAGAACCCACGATATCTAACTTACATTTCCTTCCCCTCTTCATTATTTTTGTGCCTTGGGTTTCTTAAACTCCTCTACTTCTGCTGAATTTTATATAATCAATTAACTAAATTTAAGATAACATGTAAAAAGAAAAATTAAAAATTAAGCAGTCAAGGAAAGAAATTAGTTTTGTTAGTAACCTTCTCAATTGGGTACTCAAGGAAAGAATGTAGGCGTAACTCTTATATATTGTAAGCATCTTTTTTAAGAGGACAGTGCAGACCCCTCTAAGTACCAAACTTGAAACTCCTTGGGAGATTCAATTGAGGTTTACCAGCAACATTACTCAACTTGGTCAACCAAAAGTTGAAAAAACTACATTGAGATTACAAAAAATGTTAGATAGTACAATGCTCAATTGTGTACAGATATCTGCCTAAAAGAGAAAGAATAACAAACTCTCAATATACAAAGGGAATCAGGAGTTGAAGGAGGCCTTACCCAACATAACTTGACAATTTCAAAGTTTGAGTTGTGTTATAAGCCTATTCTTTTAGCTTTCTTCTCCAAGAATTTGATTGATGATGAGATGATTGCAAAACATCAAGAGAAGGTGATAGAAGGAGAGAAACGTCCACATGATAAACCCTTAATCACTTTTGTTACCTGCTCAAAGCCCATCAAATAAAAAATCAAATTTCAATAACAGACGATTAAAATAAAAACCTAAAGTGGTTCTAAATTTTTCTAGTGACAAAAATAGATGAGCCATCAATTTGAGTGATTTAATGTGGTTCCACTCATATAAATTGTGTAAGAGGACTAATTTATCCTTGGGTTTGTAAAATCACCTAAATACACAATGAATTGTCGATTTTCTTGTACTATAAATTGTTTTATTTCGATGTAAATGAAAATTTTAGAAAATTTGGATGACAGTTCATCCGGAAACAGATTAAATGGTATCAAATTTATAGTTTGTTGGCGTAATTGCCTAAATATCATACAGGTAGCCTAAAAGTGACAATCCTTGTAAAATATAGTGGCTCTAAATATACAAATATTTCATTTATAAAAATATTAATAATCGATAATAATAATAATAGTAACAATACCAATAATAACGTTTGATTATAAATTTCGTCCAATATTGAATTCCATGAGAGTTAGCCATCAGAATTGGTCACTCCATCCATGTTGGTAAGGAATGACAAGTTTATATTATAAGCATTAAGAAAACGTATTTATTTTCACTGGAAGATATGATTGCAGTTTGGAATACACAACATACCTATATGATTGTACAAGTGAAACCATAAACTTAAATTCTTGGATGTTCAGAAAGATTCATATTTGCAAAAGCACAAACAAATAAAATCAAATAATAACTTAATTCTTTAAAACTTATCCAACCTAATTGAAAAGAGACGATAATGAAGATCAATATACTTAAAAATACATTGAGCATCTGTAGAAATTTTAGGAGGGTAATAGAGTAACTGGAAGGAAACTTGGGTCGGTTGAAATAAACAAAACAACCTCATTGCTACTGATTTTTTCTGTCCCCCCTTGTTAGTTTGAATGTGGGACTATTATGTGAAATCCATGGGGAATGATGTTCCCCAAAAGAATTGGATTGGACAAAACCCACACAAAAAGTGTGCGTAAATGGATCCATGGACCAGAATGTATTTGCCGACGTTGATTTTGAAATTCCAAGGAAAGGTAACATATACTGAATTTTTAAAAAGCGTGTGTAAATGGATCCTTCAAGATTAATAAATACATCTGATAGGAACCAATTTATATTAAAATCGGAGATAAATTGTTAAACGTACACAACAAACATGTAATTGAAATTAAAATTAAATAAACTCTAACCTTTGTTAAGAATCCAGAAACGACAAGTTGATACAGATTATCCGAAAGATGAGAAGAAATGGCGGTGATGAGTGGAGAAGGATTAGAAGGATACACCAACGATTGTATGAGTAGGTTGAATCCCCAGTGTCGTCCATATCCAGAATATCCGACGAATGTAGGTGGATCATTTTCATTAACCGTATCCCTAGTGTCGACCAAATCTGTACCCAAAAAAAAAAAAAGATCACCGATGGAGATGATGATGTTGCAGGTTGAATTAAAAATCAAGTGGGTATTCCCAAATCATATATACATCGGAAGAGCAAGATTAAACCCAAACATCTCCATACGATTGAACCGTCTTTATAAATGCATTTTTGATCCGGCGGACGGTGTGATGACCGCAATTGAAACGGCGAACGGTGTGATGTATGCAACTGAAACGTGAGAAAGGGGGTACCCGGGAGAGATTGTGCGAGATGTGAGTTGTATTTGAAGCGGTGTGGACATATTCGGAAACGACATGGCATCGCTTGGTGGATTAGTAGATGGCAGCTTGAGAACCCTACTTCGAGGCAAATAGTGAAAGGAGAAAAAAAGGGTTTTTTTATATAATAATGATATATATATATATATATATATATATATATATATATATATATATATATATATATATATATATATATATATATATATATATATATATTAGATCATAAAATAAGTATCTTATTTTACTTTCATATTTAAAGGTGTTGTTTCTAGGAAATATGTTTATTTTTGTTTTTTTTCTTGGAAGGACTGATTAGTTGCTAAAAGTTAGTAAATGAAGAAGGTCTCATAACCCAATTCCATAATTTTATAAACAAAAACATCAAAAAGAAAATTGAGAGAATTTGGTATATCCATTCATTAAATATTAAAATATTATATTTGTCTAACTTAATTTTTTAATTTCATATTTACCCTTTATAAACTTAAAATATCAAATTTGTCTAAATCTTTTTTTTTTTTTTTGAACATTTTACAATCATCTTAAATCATTACTTTTATCAAATAAATATATACTCTCTGTAAATCTAAGTTTAAAATATTATCTATTCCCTTCACATATTTTCAAAGTATCATATCTACCTAAATTATTATTTTAATTAATTTTAATAAGTTAAAAACTAAAAATAATAACAACTACGTACATATTATGTAATATAAAGTTTTGGGTTTACGGATTATATTTATTTATGAACAAGTTGTTGTACCACAATTATTGTAACTATTTTTAAAAGGTCGTTCCCATCGTGATGGGTATCACAAAGGGTGCAAAGTTAATTGATGTTTATATGCACGTTACTCGTTAAGGTATTGGTTCGATGACAAGTATGTGTTTTATGTAGAAGCGAGACCAGTTAAAACTTAAAATTAAAAAAGTTACATATTATAAATGGAACATGTATTACACTACAAGAAAAATCCCTGATTGGTGACAAACATAACGTGGTCACTAACAGTAGAAGAGTACTCATAAAATAATTTAGTGACCAAAATTTTGGTGGTCATTTTCCGTCATGGTCAGTCACTAACCGGTTAGAGATAAAAATATATAAGTGGTCAATAAATAATGATTAAAGTATGGTGGTCACTAATCATTCAGTCACTACCATTAATCAATGACTCATTATTTTATGGAATTGCTGGCCTGTTTATTGACCATAATAAAAACGTCACAGATCTTGGTTACCTTGTTAGTGACTATAGTGACCAAATATATGGTCACTAAGTATTTATTGTTAATGACCAAAAATGGTCACTAAGTAAAGAATTACGAGAAAATATGACATCTACTAAGTTAAGTTGCTATAGATGTTCACAATGAGAATGTGGAAATATTAAATTTCATTCTTAAGACACAAAATCCATGCATGTGATCTAATGTTTCCAAAAACAAACATATCAAGTTAACTTTATATCACTAAGTTCACTTAACCATAAAACAAAAACAAAAGATAACATAACATTGTAGATATGTAATATTGTATGTTGCTATTTCCTGCATATAGATATAGAGCTTCTACACACCGGATATTTTAAAATTAAAATACATCAAAATTGAATATACCTTTTTAAGTGTCTCTTCATGGCCATAATACAGAATTCTAGAATGGCTCGTGATTTTGTGGTCGGGTTTTATGTAAATTATTATAGGCCGAGTGTTTTTGAGGATCTTCATGAACATAGTCGGCCATTTGTATTAGTGTATAGCCGGAGCATAGTGTTTTTGTTTCTTGTATATATTCACTATATATACAGCTTATGTTTGGTGTGAAAAAATCACAAATATTTCACGGTATCAAAGTGTACCTAACATTCTCCTATTATATCTCCAAAAAAATTCTACTTACTTATCATCCTCTTTTTTCCTTTCATTTATGACGGCACACTCTCCTAACCCTATTGTTGCCGCCGCTTCCCTCTGTTGGAACTTATTATGGCCGGTAATACCCCTGCTCTTCCAAACAAAGGCTACGGAATTACTAACATCAAAACCTACGTTCCTCTCCTCCTCGATCTTGAACACTTCAACTATGATGCAAGGAGGGCTTTGTTCAACACTCATTGCAAAGTCTTCGATGTTATCGATCACAGATGAGACGTCACCCAAACCAATGGATGTCGAATGGGACAATATCGACTCAATCAAGAAGTTATGGTTGTACGGTTCTATCTCTCAAACCCTTCTCAACACAGTTTTGAAGGATGGTCAAACCGGTAGCGATGTATGGGTAAGTCTTGAAAATATTTCCAATCCAATAAAGATTCAAGGGTTATGCAATTAGATAATAAATTGTGTAAAATCACGATGGGAAACTTATCCGCCTCGACATACTTCTCCAAGATAAAAATGTTGTTCGATAAACTTGAAAACCTTGGCACCAGAATCCCCGAAAAGAATATTGTTATGTATGCCATTAATGGTCTTCCGTCAAATTTCCATAACGTGGCAAGTGACACGCCTATGTCGTTATGCGGTCAAAAATAAGAAAATAAAACCTCACCAATCACTAGTATAGCGGTAGCAATGGTCGATCCATAGGAGTTTGAGTGGTCAAGATAGGACGATAGCTTACCAACTGTAGTGTCACACTACAGCGAGATGGACTAGTTCTACTTTTCCAAAAACCAACTAAAAACACAATTCCAAAACCAATACTAAAAACCAAATCACACATAAACTAAACTAAACCAAACCAAATCCTAGACTAAGATTACTTACTGAAATCTGAAACTAAGTTTAAAATCCCGAAGCAAACAAACCAACCAATCAAACCAAACATGCATCCAAACACAATAAATACCGAAAATTGCAATAAAGCATATAACCGAATGATTACTTCAATTAAAACTCAAAATCAAAGATCCAAGGTACTGAAATCCGAAAATAATAAACCTAGACTACTGCTACTGATCTGAACAATCCAGAAACAATAGACTAGAAGCTAATCTAAACTAAAGAATATTAAACTAAAATTGAAAAAATGAAAAAAATACCAAGAGTGTTGCTGAAATTCCGAATCCTTGAGTCAAAGAAGCCTTAAGTCCACCTTAGGAGTCGTTCTTCGCCTATGAAATTCGAGCTAATGGCCTCTATTTATACTTGTAAAATATGTCGATCCGCGGCGCGCAAGTCATAAGTCCGCGACGCGCGTGTTGCATTATCCCTGTTTTTTCACTATTTGAATCGTCTGACATTTGACATGGCGCGACGCACAGGCTCCTTTCCTACGGCACGCGTATGAATTCGACTGAATTGGCCTTGATCCAAACTTCTTTCATTTTGTCCGCTTTTAGTCCCTGTTTTCAACATTTTCTTGCACACAAGTCCTAGCACAAAAAGTGAGAAATATCAATACAACTATGATATAAATTCACCAAGAATAGTAGGGCTGGCAAATATGTACCACGGAGAACCAACCAACATGTTACCAACCGTACCAACAAAATTGGTAGCCAACATGTTTGGTAGCCAATATTTTTGGCTGGTAATACCATACCAATTAAGCATTCTTGGTACGGTAACGGTACAAAATTTTTGAATACCACGGTTGTACCGTACCAACCAATTCATATATATATATATATATATATATATATATATATATATATATATATATATATATATATATATATATATATATACATATATATATATATACATATATATATATATATATATATATATATATATATATATATATATATATATCAATTTCAACTCTCATATATTTATGTTTTAATTAGGAGTAATAACTAACAAGTCACACTTAGAATTGAATTACTAAAACAACTGTTAATACTAATTCTTTTTTCAAACAACACCATATATTAATTAATATCAAACTACTAACACAAGCGACGAGCAGTTTATCTTAAGGCAAACAATATTAAAAGAGACTACTCACGTTCATATTTCTTTTAGGGCAAACATAAAAATATAAATTAAATAAATTTTTTGGTATACACCAATACCAACATGTACCAACCAAACTTGTTGGTAGCCAAAGAAGTTGGTACCAAGTATACTTGGTACGGTACTGGTAATTAAATTTCTCTACCAATTATAGTTGGTACGGTACACGGTATAGAGAAAAAAGAGTCGGTACCGTACCAATTCCACCCCTAAAGAATAGGGCCTAACAACGACTAAAATACTTGATATTGATAGGCGTTGTCAGCAAGCATCATGAGGCATCGGCGACCATTTCCAACGTTCGTTGAAACCCGAGACATCATCACTCTTGAAGAATAAGAACCTGCCCAACCATTGTCACTTACCGTTTTACACACCACCGGAAAAAATAATGGCGGATTTCAAAACCAAAACAACGGCCGTCGTTTTGACCGGCGAAAATCCAATAGTCGACGTTAAGAATTAGAAAATCAGCCTACATATGATTGGTTGTATTTTGCTCCAGCAACGTCTCCAGTTCAGCAGCCTTTTCATGTGCCTGGACAGCCACACGTTGGCCCACAGTAGCCGGCCCAACAGTGGTCTTTAAACAACCCATAAAAGTGGTTAATTCGTTTGCCGGCCTTCTTGACGCACCTCCCACCTTCCTTCCAACTTTCCTATAGGCCCACTACACATCATCAAGCCCATTTTGCTGCCAAAAATACTAACGTGACAACTCCTACTCCTCCACATGAGACATCTCCACAACTATGGCAACACTTGTATGACCAACCCACTTCCTTACCTCAAATGTTTAGCACCTTCTCATTGGACGATCCGGTAAATTCCGGTTGGATTATGGACACAGGTGCAACGAATCATGTGCACTCCAACGGAGGTGTTCTCAAAACTATTTCATATAATCATCATACTCATTTAATTTATATCGGTAATGGGTCCAAAATGCCAATTAGTATGACCGGACACTATTTTTCCCATACCTAACCCTTTTCGCACCATTCACCTAAATAATGACCTAATCACTTCCAACATAATTAAAAAAATCTTATTTTCGTTCATAAATTTTCTCGCTAAAATAAATGCTCTATTGAATTTGATGAGTTTGGTTTTACTGTCAATGATTACAGGAACAAACAACATTTAATCTGATGTGATAGCCAATGCCCCCTCTACGATGTCACCTCATTTACTCCTCAAGTGTTCGTTGCATCAAGTCCTTCTCTTTGGCATCAATGCTTAGGTCACCCCGGCGATCAAGTGTTGCAATCTCTTATTTCAAATAATTTTATTTCATATAATAAAGAAAATTCTAGTGTTTCATGTCAATCTTGTCGTTTAGGAAAATTTTCTCGTTTACCATTTTCTACTTCCAATTCCGTTGTTGAAAACTTGTTTGATATTGATATTTGGACTTCGATGGTTGCTACATGTAGTGGTATTCATTATTATGTCATATTTTTAGATCACTGCTCACATTTTCTTTGTGTTTACCCTTTAAAACACAAAAAGCGATGTGTTTAGCAAATTTCTCCATTTCTCAAATCTCATCAAAAACCAATTCCGAACAACCATAAAGTATTTGCAATGCGACAGCGGGGGGAATACAGCAACCAAATCTTCCATGAACACTTTACCAAAAATGGCATCACGTTTCGCTTTTCATGCCCGCATACTTCTCAACAAATGGCAAATCCGAACGAATTCTTAGAACAATAAACAATGTCGTTCAAATACTTCTTTTCCAATCACACCTCCCACCAACTTTTTGGGTTGAGGCTGTTAACATGGCCACCTATCTTCTCAACGTACTCCCATCCTCCGCCATATAAAATGACACACACCCTATTTTCTCCTTTTCAAACGCCATCCCTCCTACTCAAATTTACGCGTTTTTAGATGCTTATGTTACCCCCATATCACCACCTCTCACAAACTTCAACCCCGAACAATACCTTGCATATTTCTAGTACCCTACCCTTTATAATGGCTATCAACCTATCCACACGTAAAATGATTATTTTATGTCATGTCATGTACGAGCAAAATATTTTTCCATATGGTTCGATCACTCTTAATGCATCTCCATCTGTAGCTTCCTTGATGAGAACCTAGACACATTTCCCATCCTTCGTGAATGCCTCTCCCCCTCTTGGTTTCCCACAACCAATGCACCCACTGACCCATCGACCCACTCCTCACCTCAATCCGCCTCACCCGGACCAACCTCCCATCCCCACCCCATAATCCTTGGTCAACCCCTCTCTCCTGCTTCGCTTTCCACCTCTGTCCCTAGGACCTCCCAAGCACCTACTCAACCTCCCATCACCTCTCACCATATGACTACCCATGCCAAAAGTGGGATTCATAAACTCATTCAACACCTCAATCTCAACACCACACTATCTCTCCTGTCCCCCGGTCACACTTACAGACATTACATGGCACTAACTAGCATAAAGCCATGAATGAGGAATATCATGCTCTTATTTTGAAAGGAACAAGGGTGTTAGTTCCTCGTCCCTCAGGGTGAATATAGTGAGGCCCATGTAGTTATTTATGCAGAAATTTAATGTTGATGGGGCTCTTTCTCCATACAAAACTAGACTCGTAACCAACGGCCTTAGTATTTCACCAGTTTCCACAAGAAGAATCAAATGAAAATTTCCAATTTAAAGGTCAGAACCCATGATACTTTGGTGATTGAGCATTAGAGGATATCTAGGATTCTTTCATCTAAGGAAAAATATAACTTGAGAATTTCAATCTCATTTCACCACGTGGATTTTTTGGACCCGCTTCACAGTCGACACGTCGTTCGGAATTGTGCACTACTCTACCCCATCACTTAAGATCAGTTAATGAGAATATTCACACTTCCTAGTTAAGTCCTCAACTATAGCGTATTAGAAGCTCGTAACTCATCACTTAAGAAGGGAATTGCGTCTTGATATATATATATATATATATATATATATATATATATATATATATATATATATATATATATATATATATATATATATATATATATATATATATATATATACACATAATAAGATGGATCATAGTACTACATTGGAGAAAAAAGATTTGAAAAAAAAAACTTTTTGGATCATTCATTATTTTCTTTTATAATGAAATAATGATCCAATATGAAAAAAATTTGGATCATTACATATATATATATATATAGGGTCAGGATCAAATAGATCCTGACAATTATTGTGTAACCTTGAAACTCAATATGGACCACTCATGTAAAACACATTCTTTTAAGAATAACTTATCTGTTCATTTAGAATATTGTTGTTTTATATAAAATATATTTCATTCTTTCCAGAATTGTTACAATTTTTTAGATTCTTATTGTTGTGCTGTAAATTTTCTAGTAATTTTGTCATAATTGAAACAATTCATTACATTCTTGTTGTTTTGATGTACAAAATTTAGTTCATTCTTTTACGAATGGTAAGAACTCATTTTGTCAAGACTTATTCTGTTAAGAATGTGTTTTTTTTCATTCTTACGATAATGAAATCTGATTGTCAGGATTTGGTTACAAGGTAACACAATAATTGTCATTCTTATTATAACCTAGCCATATATATATATATATATATATATATATATATATATATATATATATATATATATATATATATATGTAATTATATGTAGTACTAAAAGAACCCCATTTCATCATATGGGATATTTGGACATGGATCGTTTCAAAGTGAACATGTAACACCCAAAATTTTTTTCGCAAAATATTTTAACTTTCAAAGATAACTTTTATAAAAATAGTTATAAGAATCCAAAATAAATAAGTAGCTCAAACCCAAAACATGGCAAAATACTAAAGTAAAGTGTGGAAGCATAACATGTCATAGTCCCAAATAAATAAAACTCCTAGTAGTGGCAATCCCGGTGCTCCAATCAAGCCTGAGCCTCTTTGATCTTAACACCTGAAAAATGTTTAGGGAAACCGTAAGCAAAAGCTTAGTGAATTCAAACACAAACATCATATTAATATTCACATTTACCAGCCCTAATCCATTTCCAATTATAATTATAAAAACTAAGCAAAGAACAAATCAGTGCTTATATAAAATAGGGCGGACTTGTAGGTTTGAGCCGCACCGGGTAAATCCCGTATCCTTTGGCCCTGATCCCCGCACCTCATAAAGAGTATAACGTTGGTGATCTTACCTAACTACCCCTCATAGTAATAATCGATTACATACAGTGCACATGTACGATTTATAATAATAATATAGCATATTTTAAATAATAAATCTAAACAATCACACACGAGCTAACTAGTAAACACAAACATCAATACAACGGTGTGAGAGAACTCACCTTGAGTGAGTGATATAATAGATAGAAGTCAATATATGGCTACCAAACTTGTGCAAACTTCAACACTTCACCTTATTAAGACTAAAGGTTAGAATGATGAAGTTGTGAAGCTAATGAATGAGAAAGGAGTAATCACAGCAAAGTCTCTAAAACAGACCTGCTATTTAAGACTGAATTACTCCAAAATATAAAACAGAAGGATAGGTTTAAATAATTTTTACAATAAACTTCAATGACTTAGGTTTCCATAACCATAAAGAACTCCTCCTAATTCCAAAGGATGAAAGAGATATAAAATTTACAAAAAGACATGTCACTGCTGTCTTCAGACGGACAGTCAGGTGGTGTTGGCCAATTCTACCCAACTTGTGGGTGGAATTAGTCCCAACCAAAAATCAGAGGAACCATAGATACATAAATAAAAGTCTCAGAGTTGGAATCGATTAAAAAGGGCTTCCTAAGGTCTGGATATAAAAATCACAATGTGGACAATCACAGAATCAGCATAAGCTGGTGACTGTCCACTGATCTGGAGTGTGGATTCTTTCTAACCAAGTTATAATGCGAATTAGCAACCAAACTTCTCCAGATCTTTAATTCAATATGTAATGTACATGTTGGAACTTGGAATCACTCTGGATCATTTTCCAAACCCTGGTAATGATAAAAACAAAATGACATATCACAGCAGACCCGGATTAGACCTAACAGCAAAGAAGCTGTTGTTGCCCATGATAAATCCTTTTTCAGGGAGAGTGGTATTCTTAAGAAAGTTACTCAACTCAATGTTTGAACATTGGGAACTGGTTGTGGGTCTATTTGAGTCCTAGAACTCGATATATGATTTTTACAAGAAAGGAGACTCTGCAGTGAAATCTGACAGAAACCCTAGGTTATGTTGAGAACTTCATAACTCAAAATCTATACCTTGAAAACACAATTCCTTCGGTCAGAACCTTCATATATGTCTTGGGAACCTTCAGTTAAAGTTTCGTAGCGATCCAACCTTTCAATCTCTGGGAATCGTCCAAACACTGCAGATGTGTTCTCATATTCGGGATTAAAGAGAGATGTAGAGGGAGAGAGAGAGAGAGAGAGAGAGAGAGAGAGAGAGAGAGAGAGCTTTGAGTGAGGAGGGTGAGAGTCCTTTGAGTGAGTGTTTACTAGAAAATGAGTGAAATGAATTAATTTGAGCTTTAAGTACTCTTGGAAAGATGGGCTAAAACATAAAGCCTATGGGCTTGATTAATCCTTAAGCTTATTGGGTTTAGTCTCTTAACCCATGAACTTAAATTAAAAGATGACACTATAAGCCCACCACATAAATAATCAGATCTTAATTAATTAAATTAATATAATGTTACAAAATAAATTAAATAAAATAAATAAATGTACCGGGAAAATCCGGGGCGTTACAACTCTCCCCCACTAGGAACGGACTTCGTCTTCGAAGTCATCACCAACAAATAAATTCGGATAATGAGCCCTCATCTCGTCTTCCGGTTCCCACGTCCATTCCGAACCCCGTCTATGTCGCCACTGAACCTTAACCAAATTTATAGTTTTGTTCCGAAGGGTCTTTGTTTCCCGATCTAAAATTGCAACTGGTTGCTCAACATAGTTGAGACGCTCATCAATCTGGATATCCTCCAAAGGTACCACCATGGTATCATCAACAACACATTTCCGTAGCTGAGAGACGTGGAAAGTGTCATGGATCAGGCTAAGCTCATCAGGTAACTCCAAGCGATAGGCGACCTCCCCAACGCGAGCAATGACCTTGTAAGGTCCAATGAATCGTGGTCCTAGCTTTCCCCGCTTCCGGAAACGAATCACGCCTTTCCAGGGAGAGACCTTTAACAACACAGAATCTCCCACCTGAAATTCAAGGTCGGAGCGTCTTTTGTCGGCATAGCTTTTCTGACGACTCCTCGCAGTGGCCAAATGGTCTCGTATCACCTGTATCTTCTCCGTAGTTTGCCGCACGATTTCGGTACTCCCAAGTACCCTCTGCCCTACCTCGCCCCAACAAACAGGCGTTCTACACTTCCTTCCATACAAAGCTTCATACGGGGGCATTTTAATGCTTGAGTGATAACTGTTGTTATAGGAGAACTCGGCTAGATGCAGGTGATCATCCCAGCTACCCCCAAAATCGATCGCACATGCCCGAAGCATGTCTTCCAGTGTCTGAATCGTCCTCTCACTCTGTCCGTCTATCTGTGGGTGGAAGGCTGTGCTAAAGTGTAATCGTGTACCCATCTCTTCCTGAAATTTCCGCCAAAACCGAGAAGTAAATCGGGTGTCACGGTCGGAGATAATAGAAACGGGCACACCATGCAATGAGACAATCTCTCGATCAACGATTTCGGCCAACTTCTTCACAGATGAGCTCTCCTTTATGGCCAAAAAGTGAGCGCTCTTAGTCAGACGGTCGACAATCACCCAAATAGTATCAGCTCCACGGGCAGTCCTAGGAAGGTTAGTGATGAAATCCATGGTCAGATGCTCCCATTTCCATTCCGGAATCTCCAAAGGTTGCAATTTCCCATGCGGTTTCTGGTGCTCTGCCTTGACCTTCCGGCAGGTCATACATTCTTCCACATACTGGGCTACATCATTCTTCATTCCATGCCACCAGTAACCCTCTTGTAGATCTAGATACATTTTGGTTGCACCCGGATGTATAGAGAATTTAGACTTGTGAGCTTCCTCCATTAGGGTTTTCCGGTTGCCTCCTGTATATGGAACCCAAACTCTACCATGGCGAGTCAGCAAACCCCGCCCATCTACTTCCATCTTAGGCAGTTCATTCTCGATTTTCTCCCGCTTGATGTTTATTGCCGTCTTTTGAGCGTCACGAATCAGGTCTAGCAAGGGCGACATCATCGTCATACGGAGACACTTGGCTCGAATAGGCTCAGTAGTCGGTTTGCGACTGAGAGCATCAGCCACCACATTAGCTTTACCGGGGTGGTAGTGAATTTCGCAGTCATAGTCTTTCACCACATCCAGCCATCTAATCTGCCTCATGTTTAGATCCCGCTGATCGAACAGATACTTCAAGCTCTTATGGTCGGTATATACAATCAACTTTACCCCATAGAGATAATGTCTCCAAATCTTGAGGGCAAATACAACAGCCCCGAGCTCCAAGTCATGAGTGGGGTAGTTTTGCTCGTGGGGTTTTAGTTGTCGGGAGGCGTAGGCTATAACCCTGTCTCGCTGCATCAACACTGCACCAAAGCCCCGAAGTGATGCGTCACAGTAAACTACTATATCTTCCATTCCATCCATTAGGGCCAAGATCGGTGCATCACTCAATCGTGATCTCAACTCATCAAACGCCGCTTGTTGCTCCGGACCCCACACAAACTTCTCTGACTTCTTGGTTAGTCGGGTAAGTGGTAACGCAATCTTTGAGAAATTTTCTATGAATCTACGGTAGTAACCGGCCAAACCCAAAAAGCTACGAATTTCGGAAGGCATTTTTGGAACCTCCCACTGCTTAACTGTTTCCACTTTGGCTTGATCGACCTTGATACCTTCTTTGTTCACCACATGCCCCAAAAACTGAACCTCATCTAACTAGAATTCACACTTCGAGAATTTAGCATAAAGTTTTTCTCTCGCAAGAGTCTCTAAAATTTCCCGAAGATGTCGCTCATGCTCCTCCTTGGTCTTAGAGTACACTAATATGTCATCAATGAACACAATAACAGAGCGGTCAAGCATCGGACTACACACCCGATTCATGAGGTCCATAAAAGCAGCGGGTGCATTGGTGAGCCCAAAAGGCATCACCACGAACTCATAATGCCCATAGCGAGTATGGAATGCGGTCTTCTAAATGTCTTCTTCCCGAACTCGCATCTGGTGGTAACCGGACCGTAAATCAATCTTGGAGAACCAAGATGCTCCCTGTAGCTAATCAAAAAGATCGTCAATACGTGGTAGCGGATATCTATTCTTTATCGTGCGCTTGTTCAGTTCCCTGTAATCGATACACATACGCTGGGTGCCATCTTTCTTCTTGACAAATAGAATAGGAGCTCCCCATGGTGAAGAGCTAGGCCGTATAAAACCCTTATTACTTAATTCATGAAGTTGTTCATGGAGTTCTTTCATTTCGGGTGGCGCCAACCGGTATGGGGCCTTAGCTATCGGAGTCGCACCTGGCAATAATTCAATGCGGAACTCCAATTGCCGAAAAGGGGGCAAACCAGGAAGTTCCTCCGGAAAAACATCGCTGAAGTCTGAAACAACCGAAACATCATTAAGTACTTTGGCAGAAGAACAAGAAGCGATAGCCATGCAAGGAGTATCTCCCTGAATGATAAGTTCTCCACCCTTAGGGTTTTGAACACGGATTTGTTTCTTACGACAATGGATCTCCGCATCAAACGCGTCCAGCCAATCCATACCCACGATAACACAAAGATCCCGCATCGCAATGGGGATAAGATCAATAGGGAATTCAACCCCGGAAAATTCGAGAGTACAGCCCCGATACACGTCGGTGACATAAATCATACGGTTATCGGCAACCTCGATAACCATTGGGCGAGCCAATTTTCCGATACTACGCCCCAAACGATTAATGAATGTACGAGATACGAAAGAATGAGTAGCACCGCTGTCGAACATAACAGCAGCGGGCTCGGAGTCTAACAGATAAGTGCCTGATTCACAACATATAAATACATAGACAAACTTTAAAACTATCATCAAATTAAACAATACAATAGTGAAGGAGAATGAAGAAAAGTGAAATTTACCCGCCACAGTTGCTGTAATAGCCGGCTCCTCCGCTGTCAGCTGGTGAGCACGTCCTCGTGTCACCATTGCAGGTCCTTTAGAGGACGATGCACTCAGGGGTTTCATACCCCCGCCTCCACCACCATTCTTCAACTGCGGGCAATCAGGCTTCTTGTGTCCCTTCTCGTTGCAGTTAAAGCAGGTAGGAATCGTAGAAGCAACCTGTGGTGATGCCACCACTACTGAGGACTTACAATGCTTCCAATGATGACCCGGCTTCTTGCAATTGTAACATACTAACCGACTCTTGTCGTCCTGTCCCGCAAACGGCCTGTACTCGTATCTCGTCTTCCCACCGTTCTTCTGCTTCTTATGTGCATCCTCGGACGTCTTGGTCAGGGCGTTTTCTGCCTTTCACTTGTGCTGCTGGGTCTGTAGCTCAATCTCCCTCCTCCTAGCGGCATCCATGATAGCTGACAATGTCGTGAACTCCTGCATGCTCACGAACTCCCGTATCTCTGTACGTAGGGAATCTTTATACCTACTAACCAACCACGCCTCATCTCCGGCAAATGAGGGATAGAAGGACATCATCTCCAAGAACTTAGCATTCAGATCCGACACGCACTCCGTAGTCTGCTCAAAGGTCATAAACTGTTGCTGCATCCGCTGCTGCTCCACCTGGGGCACATACTGCCTCTCAAACCTCTCCACAAACTGGGCCCAAGTCATGGCTCTCAGCTCCTCCTCAGTCATCAATGTCGTAACAGTTTTCCACCAGGTATTTGCTTTCTTCCTAAGTTGGCTCATAGTAACAACAACCTTGAATTGATCTGGGCACCGGCAAGTCATGAGAGCGCTTTCGATATCGGCAATCCAGTGTTTAGCCTCCACTGGATTCAAGTCACCATTCCACTGTGGAGGGTGGCACTTAGAGAACTTCTCGAAATAATAGGCTGAGTCGCGAACAGGCGGAGCGGGTAAAGTTCCTCCGTGAACAGCTGCGACGCGCTCATCCAAGAGAGCACGAAATTGGGTAATTATGTCAGAAGTGACATTCGGAATGAGCTCGTTAAAGGAATTGTTGAATTCTTCAGCGATGAGTTCCCTAACTTGCCTCATTTGGGTCTGATTAAGACGAGTTGTCGGAGCCATCTAGATTCGCAGAATAAAGAGATTATTAGGAGTTATTCACCCTAGATTTTCCGAGGAAGACTGAAACACTCAGCTCACCAGACATTTTCAACCTTGCCCCGACCCGAGATCGGCACCGGTGCTTCAAATAGTAGGGCCCTTCTACTACCTTCCACACAAGTTCCAATCTCGCATTCGTGTCTAGTTTCAAATGTTCCAGTTTGCTCTAGCCGTTTATTTAAACAACTCTCTCACATGATATTACTAACATGGGTGAAATCTAACAATTTAAGGATAATTAAAGGTATGTTTGCAGATAAAACTTATAATAAACAACTCAAGATATAACAATCTATCGAAATAAGAATTTAAGAAACAAGGCTTATTTGGCTAACAGGCGCACCATAGGATCTTCCACTACTAGTCCTCAAAAGTCTTAAGAAATTCTTTTAAGGAAAATATTTTTAAAGAAAATAAAATTTTTACGAGCCTCAAATTTGAGTCTAGAACATTCCTAAGAATGCCTAGTTCCCTCAAACGTGTGCTCTGATACCAACTTGTAACACCCAAAATTTTTTTCGCAAAATATTTTAACTTTCAAAGATAACTTTTATAAAAATAATTATAAGTTTCCAAAATAAATAAGTAGCTCAAACCCAAAACATGGCAAAATACTAAAGTAAAGTGTGGAAGCATAACATGTCATAGTCCTAAATAAATA
This sequence comes from Cichorium intybus, assembly GCA_023525715.1. Classification (NCBI taxonomy): domain Eukaryota; kingdom Viridiplantae; phylum Streptophyta; class Magnoliopsida; order Asterales; family Asteraceae; genus Cichorium; species Cichorium intybus. The sequence goes on along the minus strand of CM042010.1, from coordinate 100,313,490 downwards.
AAACTCCTAGTAGTGGCAATCCCGGTGCTCCAATCAAGCCTGAGCCTCTTTGATCTTAACACCTGAAAAATGTTTAGGGAAACCGTAAGCAAAAGCTTAGTGAATTCAAACACAAACATCATATTAATATTCACATTTACCAGCCCTAATCCATTTCCAATTATAATTATAAAAACTAAGCAAAGAACAAATCAGTGCTTATATAAAATAGGGCGGACTTGTAGGTTTGAGCCGCACCGGGTAAATCCCGTATCCTTTGGCCTGATCCCCGCACCTCATAAAGAGTATAACGTTGGTGATCTTACCTAACTACCCCTCATAGTAATAATCGATTACATACAGTGCACATGTACGATTTATAATAATAATATAGCATATTTTAAATAATAAATCTAAACAATCACACACGAGCTAACTAGTAAACACAAACATCAATACAACGGTGTGAGAGAACTCACCTTGAGTGACTGATATAATAGATAGAAGTCAATATATGGCTATCAAGCTTGTGCAAACTTCAACACTTCACCTAATTAAGACTAAAGGTTAGAATGATGAAGTTGTGAAGCTAATGAATGAGAAAGGAGTAATCACAGCAAAGTCTCTAAAACAGACCTGCTATTTAAGACTGAATTACTCCAAAATATAAAACAGAAGGATAGGTTTAAATAATTTTTACAATAAACTTCAATGACTTAGGTTTCCAGAACCATAAAGAACTCCTCCTAATTCCAAAGGATGAAAGAGATATAAAATTTACAAAAAGACATGTCACTGCTGTCTTCAGACGGACAGTCAGGTGGTGTTGGCCAATTCTACCCAACTTGTGGGTGGAATTAGTCCCAACCAAAAATCAGAGGAACCATAGATACATAAATAAAAGTCTCAGAGTTGGAATCGATTAAAAAGGGCTTCCTAAGGTCTGGATATAAAAATCACAATGTGGACAATCACAGAATCAGCATAAGCTGGTGACTGTCCACTGATCTGGAGTGTGGATCCTTTCTAACCAAGTTATAATGAGAATTAGCAACCAAACTTCTCCAGATCTTTAATTCAATATGTAATGTACATGTGGGAACTTGGAATCACTCTGGATCATTTTCCAAACCCTGGTAATGATAAAAACAAAATGACATATCACAGCAGACCCGGATTAGACCTAACAGCAAAGAAGCTGTTGTTGCCCATGATAAAGCCCTTTTCAGCGAGAGTGGTATTCTTAAGAAAGTTACTCAACTCAATGTTTGAACTTTGGGAACTGGTTGTGGGTCTATTTGAGTCCTAGAACTCGATATATGAGTTTTACAAGAAAGGAGACTCTGCAGTGAAATCTGACAGAAACCCTAGGTTATGTTGCGAACTTCATAACTCAAAATCTATACCTTGAAAACACAATTCCTTCTGTCAGAACCTTCATATATGTCTTGGGAACCTTCAGTTAAAGTTTCGTAGCGATCCAACCTTTCAATCTCCGGGAATCGTCCAAACACTGCAGATGTGTTCTCAGATTCGGGATTAAAGAGAGATGTAGAGGGAGAGAGAGAGAGAGAGAGAGCTTTGAGTGAGGAGGGAGAGAGTCCTTTGAGTGAGTGTTTACTAGAAAATGAGTGAAATGAATTAATTTGAGCTTTAAGTACTCTTGGAAAGATGGGCTAAAACATAAAGCCTATGGGCTTGATTAATCCTTAAGCTTATTGGGTTTAGTCTCTTAACCCATGAACTTAAATTAAAAGATGACACTATAAGCCCACCACATAAATAATTAGATATTAATTAATTAAATTAATATAATGTTACAAAATAAATTAAATAAAATAAATAAATGTACCGGGAAAATCCGGGGCGTTACAGAACATGCACTACCCGATCCTTCATTTAAGATGGACTACTAAGGTTATTCAGAGTTCCGTTTCGATTAGTAAACTATGGCACCATATAACCCCTCGACTTTCACTTAGGAGGGGAACTGTATCGAAAAAAATGCATTGTTAGATGCTCACCCCATGTAGTTCAATGTGTGACTTTGTTGTAATGGACCCCAAGATTTACATCATAAAATATCAGGCGTAACAAAACAAGGAAAATCTTGAAATACAGAGGATCCTAAGAACCACGTGTGCATTCTGATTAATTAATGTCAGCTAATTGATCAGAAGTGTTAACAAAGTGTGAAGGCTTTTTCTTCAAGAGGGTTGGCGAAAATGTCAGCTAATTGATCAGAAGTGTTAACAAAGTGTGCTTCCGTATTGCCATTTTCAACATGACTTTTGATAAAATGGTAGTGAAGAGCTATGTATTTTGTCTTGGAATGTTGAACAGGGTTATGACAAATCCAAATTTCACTTTGAGAATAAAAAAACAAAGGTATGCGCCTCATGTTGATTGCATAGTCATGCAGTTGGCTTTGAATCTAGATAATTTGTGAACTACACGCATCAGCAAAATTATATTCAACTTCGACAGTCGAAATGGATACACATGCTTATTTCTTCGACTGCTAGTTAATGAGTTTTCCATCCATGAATTGACAACCCCCCGAAGTACTCTTACAATCAATGGGACAACCACCAAGATCCGCATATTAATAAGCTTGTATATATAAAGAATCCAAAGTTGGTAGGATACCAAAGACCACAAGACGAAGTGCGACGTAGATATCTGAATATACTTTCTACAACACAGAGATGAGGTTCTCTGGGATTAGATTGCTATATGGTGCAGTTGCACACATAGAACATTATGCGGGGCTGACTTGCTGTAAGATATAGAAGAGATCCAATCATACTTTGGTATGTGTGAAGGTCTACTACTGGTTTATCAAGAGAAGGATTCAACCTGGTACCTATACTCATTTGAACTTTTTCACCTGAACAATTAGTCATACTAAAGCAATCAAGACGGCTTTTAGTATATTTTTATTAATTGATAAAAATTCCCTGTTTTGTTTGTTTAATTTTCAATCCATGAAAGAAGTTAATCTTTCCCATCATGCTCATTTGAAACTTACCTTTCATCAGGTTTCCAAAATCTTTTGTTAAATAAGGGTCTGTGTATGCAAAGATTATGTCATCAACATATATTTGGATCAACATAAGATGTTGATCAACTTTCTATTGGAACAAATTGGGATCCACAAAACCTTGTTTGAAATTCGATTGCTTCAAAAATCTAGTTAAAGTTTCGTACCAAGCTCTTGGTTCTTACTTTAAACGATATACTGCTTCGTCAAATGTGTAGCAATGATCTACAAAATATTTATTTACAAAGACAGGTGGTTGTTCAACAATGATTGTTTCCTCGACTTTGTCATGTAAGTAACCACGTTTGACATCCATCTGATAGACATCAAAGTTTTTGTGAGTAGCATATGCAAGAAATATGCAAAAAGACACGAGTCTAGCAACAGAAGCAAATGTCTTTTCGTAGTTAAGCCCCTCTTATTGACAGTAGCCTTTAACAACCAACCTTACTTTAATAAAAACTATAGTGCCTTTAGTGTCTACCTTTTTGATACACCCATTTGAGTCCAACGACAGATCCATTACTCGGTGTGAGAATAAGTCTCCAAACTTTGTTTCGTTCAAATTCTACTAATTTATTTTGCATTGCCTCAACCTATTATGGGTGATCAAAAGCATCTTTAACATTTTTTAATACAATTTTTTAGATGAAAACATTTAGCATACAGAACTAAACATGTTTGTTTAAATTGTTTCTTTTTCACGAAGTTGTACACATGTGAGAACCCCTTCTTGAACATTTCCAATAACTTGAGATTGATGGTGATCACATGTCTACTTCTGCAATGGTAGATATTCAAAATTGTACTCCGCCAAGGATTTGGCAATGACGTCTTTAGTGTCTGAAGGGTAACATGAAACATATGGAATGTTATCATTAATAACATAATCGGGAACTGATGGAGAATATATAGGATATTGTTATTCAAAATAGGCTCACTCAATACGAGCATCAGGGTCCGGAGAAATATTTTGAGATTCAAATAACCCTCTCTCCCCATAGATAGATGGATATTGTGCAAGAATATGACGAATCGCATTTGAAAAATTGTTGATACAATAGCAAGATGCTCCCCCTCGGACAATAGTTCATCTAAAGGACCACCAGATAACTCCTCCTCGACAGAAGGCGAGGTAAAAGTTATGGTTGCATAAGCATATATCAGACCATCACAAAGCTTTATTAATTTGGCAATGCTATTGTCTAGAGCATTGAGTTCGACATCAACAGCACGAATTGGATTGTCGACATTAATTTTGCAATGTTATTGTGTAGAGCATTGAGTTCGACATCAATAGCACGAATTGGATTGTCGAATAAGAGAAGAATATCAGCATCAAAGGTAAGCATAGGCTGAGAAGTAGATTTAGGAAAGATCGGAGATAAAGGAATTTTTGTCTCCGACTTCTTAATGTAGTAATCATTGACAACGCCTAGTAATATCAAGTATTTTAGGAGTTGTTGAGCCGTGTTTTAGTTAATTTATAATTATTAATTGGCTAATATCACTTACTTTTGTGTCAAAGTGCTTGGAAATGTTTTTAGTGTAAATGCAGGGGTTTTAGTGCAATTCTGGAGAAGTTATGGAGCGAAAAAGGCAAAAAGATGGACCTGACAGAAATAGAGGCGCTATCTCTTGAGATAGAGCCGCTATCGACAATAGAGCCGCTATTTCTTGAGATAGCGCCGCTATCTCGCGACGCGGAAACCCTAATTTCGCACAACTATAAATACCGGAGTCCCGTCCGACTTTTCACTCATCCCGGGACACGAAGGAGGGATCCAAAGGCACAATTTCGTCAGTTTTTCAGTGGGAATCACTATTTTGGTTAGTAATTTAGTTTTTCTCTTATTTTATCAACTCGGTATCGAGGTATTCCACAATTGGGATTTCCATCGATTACTCGATGTTTGTTGGGATTCATAGTTTCTGATTTCAGTAGAATAATCAGTAGGTTAGATCTGGTATTTTATTGTGATTGTTTGAATATTGGTTTGATTTGGATTTATAAAAGTTAATCATTCGGTTTATGGTTTATTTGCAATTTTCGGTATTTTGGATGTTTGAATGCTTGTTGATGTGTTTGGAACTGTTTGTTGCTTCTGGATTTTGGACTTAGTTTCTAATTTCAGTAAGTAACATTAGTCTAGGATTTGGTTTGGTTTAGTTAGTTCATGTTTGATTTGGTGTTTGGCATTGGTATTAGAATTGTGTTTTTAGTTGGTTTTGGGAAAGTAGAAACAATACCGCTGACTGTAGAGTGACACTACAGTTGGTATACTATCGTCTTGTCCTAACCACCAAACTCCTGCGGATCGACCCTGACTACCGCTATACTAGTGTGTGTTAGGTTTTCTCTTATTTTTGACCGCACGACGACCGCTGCGATGTCAAATTTTGGCGCCGTTGCCGGGGAGTTGTGCGCTTAGGATAGACGATCAGTAGGGTTGTTTCTTTTGATGTTGATTTTAGTTTTGGTATGTGTGCATCCTCATAATGGGTGATTACATATACCCGAATCAGTATTTTGAGTATTATGAAAATCCGGCCGACACCTATTACGAGGATGATTGCTCATCCGATGACAATGGATGGCGGACCGAGGAGCCATCTCAACCCGAAAATTCTGCAACTTGGGCCCAACTTTGGGTACTCATGTATAACAACTACCACGAGCAGAAGGACCAGGCTGAAGCTCTTGAAAAAGTGCAAGCTTCTTTAGATAGGTTAGAAGAAAATTGGAAATGTTCACCACTTACGCCAGAACCGGAGGTGAGTGATTTTTATACCAATTATAATGTGTGTGAACTTGCATCACCTGAATATGTGATGGAAGGGCATGCACCGTGGGAAAGTCAAGAGACCATTGAGAGGGTCGGAAATGTTGTTGAGGAAGAGGTTGTAGGTGACAATGCTTCCCCTGACTCAACAGCTTTTGATGTTTTTGAAGTTTTTGAAAATGTTGATAATGTTGATCTGGTGATGAGTGAATCCATACCATCACCAGACAATTTGGTTGATGAGGATGTTGAGGAGGAGGCTGTAAGTGACAGTACAGACCCCAGCCCAACAATTCCTGAAATTTTTGAAAATTTTGAGCATTTTGAAAGTGAGGATCTGGTGATGAGTGAATTTGTACCACCACCAGATCAAACCAGTCGTTCACTCTTGGTACCGATCCACCTGTTGGACGATGATCAAAAAGATGATGCCGACGAGTTGATATTTGAAAATAATAAACATGATTTTATCGCCACTCATGATCCATTCATGAATGGAAAATTAGATGTGATCAATACCATCGATGAAGACATATGGAAGCATCCTGACATGTTGCCTTCCGATCCCATTCGATTGGAAAACTTTTATTGGTACTGCAAGCCAAAATTGCAAACTGAAGATAGCACGCGAGACGCAAGCAAAATGAAATCCGCAAAACAATTATTGGGAGCGGCACTGGGCGCGCTTCATATCAAGCCGATGATGTTGAAAAGACACCGCAGGAAGGACCGAGCTTGAGGTTTAAAGCTACTTCTAAGCATTCGCGCGAAATAATCAGGAAACAGAAACCGGACAGCAGCAGAGGAACCGGCAAACCATTTGACCCGGGAAAATTGGAGTACGGAATCAACGAAGGGACGGTGGTGACTGGAAATCAGCAGAGTCAAATGGCGTACGATCCACCGTAGCCACAGAAAGACGGTCCAGCTAAAAGACCGAACAAAGAAGCGCTTTCGGGAGGCAACCCGATTTTCGATAATTATTTTTATTTCCATTCTTATTTTTGGTCAAAATATCATTGAAGATAATCATTGTTGAGTGTGATACGGTATGACCCAAGTGTGGGGTGACCATGAGGGATTCGAACGGAAAAACAAAACAATGCACGCGCCGCCAACACCATCAAACCGCGACGCGGGTCGAGGAGAGACCCGATGCACAGGGGCTTTTTGCGCATACTCGCAACGCGGACATCTTCATTTGGCGCCGCAGACTTTCAACTTTGGTTGATGGACACTGGATCTCATAGCATTTACGCGTCGCGGCCTTGACACTCCGGCGTCGCAGAAACGGGGAATCAGCAAGAAGGACAGCAACTCGCAATGTATAATCTTCTTTTGTATTTTGCAACTTTTATTTTTAATATGTTTGTTAGTATCTTGCCAAACCGTGATTGCTGCACCAACTGATGGAGTTGCATAACACAAGTGTGGGGTCACTGTACCCCTACACTCGTGTTATGCCTACGTGTTTACTGCTGCGCCCGACTCCCGGATTTCATCGTGAATGACGCGAACAATCGACCCTGTTACAAATGGTTCCGACAGCAAGTAGTTCTACCGTTCTAAAGGGGTAACTCTTTCTCCCTAGTTCTAAAATATTTTTTGTACAACGGGGACGTTGTACGGTTTTAAGTGTGGGGTGTGGACGGTCGAAAGAGTTTATTTTTGAAATTTTTGCGGGAAATGGCCGATTTTCAAAATTTTTAGCAACTTTTTCAAAATGTTTTTAATAGGTTGTAATTTCGAAACGAATGGTTTGTGAATGTTATAGCATTGATATTTTTCGAGAAATACTATTTAGTTGTTATCATGCTATATGTTTAGTCAAATAAGTTAAGTTTTAAGAGTTAGAAGATTGGAGTGTTTTAGGATTGGAATTTAGGAAGGAAATGTCAATCTGTGGCCTTTGTTGTTCGAGCCGGTAAGACTAAAATGGGTGGGGCTTATGCACCTTGCCACCTAAGATCGTCTGGTCTGGGATGGTATTTCTGAAAGCTCGCTACACGGACAACATCGAAAGTCATGGACAATTCCTTAATGGCCTTTAGAATCTGAATGAGTACGTACACTTCATTGTGGACAGAAAATTTGTAATCAAGGGTTCTCTAGAAAGCCATGAATTCCAAAGAACACTCTGATTAGGTTTTCATGAACTATTTCACTCTAACTCATAGGGCAATAAGCTTTGAAACTGAACACAGTCAAAAATAATTCGAGTCTTAGTTAGAATTTATTAAAAACTCTCTTGCTTGGGGACAAGCAAGGCACAAGTGTGGGGTGTTTGAAAACGCCTAGTAATATCAAGTATTTTAGGAGTTGTTGAGCCGTGTTGTAGTTAATTTATCATTATTAATTGGCTAATATCACTTACTTTTGTGTCAAAGTGCTTGGAAATGTTTTTAGTGTAAATGTAGGGGTTTTAGTGCAATTCTGGAGAAGTTGTGGAGCGAAAAAGGCAAAAAGATGGACCTGACAGAAATAGAGGCGCTATCTCTTGAGATAGAGCCGCTATCGACAATAGAGCCGCTATTTCTTGAGATAGCGCCGCTATCTCGCGACGCGGAAACCCTAATTTTGCACAACTATAAAAAACCGGAGTCCCGTCCGACTTTTCACTCATCCCGGGACGCGAAGGAGGGATCCAAAGGCACAATTTCGTCAGTTTTTCAGTGGGAATCACTATTTTGGTTAGTAATTTAGTTTTTCTCTTATTTTATCAACTCGGTATCAAGGTATTCCACAATTGGGATTTCCATCGATTACTCGATGTTTGTTGGGATTCATAGTTTCTGATTTCAGTAGAATAATCAGTAGGTTAGATCTGGTATTTTATTGTGATTGTTTGAATATTGGTTTGATTTGGATTTATAAAAGTTAATCATTCGGTTTATGGTTTATTTGCAATTTTCGGTATTTTGGATGTTTGAATGCTTGTTGATGTGTTTGGAACTGTTTGTTGCTTCTGGATTTTGGACTTAGTTTCTAATTTCAGTAAGTAGCATTAGTCTAGGATTTGGTTTGGTTTAGTTAGTTCATGTTTGATTTGGTGTTTGGCATTGGTATTAGAATTGTGTTTTTAGTTGGTTTTGGGAAAGTAGAAACAATACCGCTGACTGTAGAGTGACACTACAGTTGGTATACTATCGTCTTGTCCTAACTACCAAACTCCTGTGGATCGACCCTGACTACCGCTATACTAGTGTGTGTTAGGTTTTCTCTTATTTTTGACCGCACGACGACCTAGGCGTGTCAATCATCGAAAGTAAGATTAAAGGTTTCTTCAAGTTTTATCGTCCTTTTGTACATTACCCTATAATCCTTTGAGTGAGAAGAATATCACAAAAAATTGCTTTGTCTGAGTTTTGAGTAAACTTTGTCAGAGTATCTTTCACGTGCATAATGAACCATTTACATCCGAAGATGTTGAAAATTTTCACATTTTTCTCTTAGAATGTTTGTGTCTGAGTGAACACTTTTGTGTAAAGCATGTAGTTGAAATAGCTTCAGCCCAAAAATACATTGGTAAATTTTCGAAGTTGAGCATGGTTTGGGCTGGTTCATATAAAGAACGATTTTGAGGTTCTACTACTTCATTTTGTTGTCGAGTGTAGGGAGTTGAGAAGTTGTGAGATATGCCTTTTTCATTATAAATAAACATAATTCTTAAACTTAGATCCATTATCACTCCGAATTGGTCTCAATGTCATTTTCAATTGTAGCTCATTATTTTTGAAAACATTTTTGATTCTTTGGGGGTGTAGGATTTTTTCGTAGAAAGATAACCCAAGTGAAGCATGAAAAATCATCAACAATAATCAGAATGCACTTCTTACCACCCAAATATTCGACTGCAGATGGACCACACAAATCCATGTGAATCAGTGCCAGATGTTTGATGATTTTTGTATATAAGGTAATTGGATGACATTGTCGTTTTTGTTTCCCATGCTCACAGGCCGAACACGGAGTATCATTATCAATTTTCAATGCATGCATCTCTCTTAATAAATCAATGGCAAGTAGTCTATTAATTCTTTTGAAATTCAAATGAAATAACCTTCAGTGCCATAACCAACTAAGGTCAAAGGATTCTTTAGATAAGAGACACAACGAAGGTGCACCAACGATATGCATCATATCTAAGGGAAACATAAAACCTTTTCTTTTGGATTTAACTTGAACCTCTTTTGTAGATTTCTTGGCAATGACACTTCCTTTATCATAAAATGTAACTTGATTCCCAGTACCCACAACAAGTTGTGACCCACTTATTAAATTGTGTTTTATTCCTTCTACATATGCCACTCGGTTAACCCCACAACAAGTTGTGACCCACTTATTAAATTGTGTTTTATTCCTTCTACATATGCCACTCGGTTAACTGTAAACTTCCCATTCGTAATTTTGCCATAACCCCAAATTACACATCTTTCATTGTTGCCAAATTTTACATCACTCACATCATCAAGACTTTAGAAAATTCAGGTACCCAAACATGCTTAGGTCTGAAGGGGTTGGTGGTGGAATTCTCTATCCATTTTTCAATGAAGTTAACCTCTTTTGTTCTAGAAATAGAACATTCTTCTGAAGTGGGTTCTTCCTTCTGAGTCAATTTGACTTTAGACATCAGAATCCATTTCAAAGTTATAGTTTTAGATGAGGTTGATTTAACTGACTTTGTATCGAATGTTGATTTTTGTTCCGAACTTGATTTATCTTTTGTAATTATTTTTTTACCCGATGCTTTTTATTTTTTGAAGATTTACCTAATGAAGAGCAACAATGAGTCGAAGCGCTAAAGTATTCTTCGTAGGAAAGTTTCAAATCCTCAGTTGATATATTTTTATCCTTGAATAACTCCAAAATTTTTTCCAAACAAACATGAAACGTCTCCACCAAGTTGTTACCTTTTGAAAATGTTATCTTTCTAGGTTTTGAATACTTTGGATTTGGAAAGTTTAGCTTGTAAGGGACGAAATTTGTACTTGAATTTGATGTTGTCTATTTTTTAAATTTGATATTTTTGAATTTGAAAATGATTTTTTTAAATTTTTGAAACTAACTTCATAATATTTTTGAGAACGATAACTTTTCCTTCATTGGTTGTTATAAAGACCTTGCTTTTTTGAAAATTTTGTCTATTTTGAAAATGAGGCTTGAAAAATGAATTTTTGTTATTGGACTTCTGATTTGAATTTGTATTGTAATATTTTTGCGATTTTCTAGTATTGATTTTGACCTCAAGATGATCCTTCAAATTCTTCTCCAACATCTTATATGAAGAGAAGAATCATTTGGTAGTGACAGTTTTATTATCTTTTTGGATCATTGAAGTTAGTTCATTATCAACATTCAAAGCAGCGCCACTTTTGACAAAATTAGCATTTTTAAAAGGGTTAAGGTCATTGTTGGTCATTTAACTTTCTAGTTTGTGCACATTTGGTCACTTAACTTTGTTTAAGTTCTACAAGGTCACCTAACTTTTTATTTTGTCCCGAAATGGTCACTGTAACCTGTTATAGCCGGTTACAGTGACCATTTCGAGAATAAATAAAAAGTTAAGTGACCTATTATAACTTACATAAAGTTAAGTGACCAGATGAGCACAAAACAGAAAGTTAAATGACCAAATGAGAACATTAACCCTGAACAAATTGATTTTATGAAACGTTGGATTTTTGGGACTTCCATTAGTTGTATACGTTACTCCGATATAATAAATTTTTATAAATGAACAAATATGTTTGAGTCGTGTTAAGTTGGAACCATGGAAACCGTTTCTATGTTCATTTTACTCTCATAATTCATCTTTATAAATGAACGAAAAAAACTACTTAAATAAAGAAGAAGGACCTCGAAATTATTGGTTCATCCTTATTATAAATCATCTGCATAACATTGTTCGGTATAAATTGTAAATAAGATTTTATTGAGTTGTAACACATAACCATTTCTCTTTTTAGACAATTATAACATTTTATTAGAAGCTAAAATCAATCAATTAAAAAAATACCAGACAATTATAACATCTACTAGAAGCTAAAACCAACGAATTAAAAAACCACCAAACCAGAACCGATCAACTGATCCTTCTTCTTTATCTACGTAGTTTTTTTCGTTCATTTATAAAGATGAATTAGGAGAGTAAAATGAACATAGAAACGGTTTCCATGGTTCCAACTTAACACAGCTCAAACACATTTGTTCATCTATAAAAATGTATTATCGGATTATCATATACAACTAATGCAAGTCCCAAAAATCTAACGTTTCAAAAAATCAATCTGTTCAGGGTTAATGTTCTCATTTGGTCACTTAACTTTCTGGTTTGTGCTCATTTGGTCACTTAACTTTATTTAAGTTATAATATGTCACTTAACTTTTTATTTATTCTCGAAATGGTCACTGTAACCGGCTATAGCAGGTTACAGTGACCATTTCGAGACAAAATAAAAATTTAGGTGACCTTGTAGAACTTAAACAAAGTTAAGTGACCAAATGTGCACAAACCAGAAAGTTAAGTGACCAAATTTGACCTTAACCCTTTTTAAAATTTGCAACTTTGGGATAAGTACATGTTATGTGAACAAGTTGTTTAGAACTTTCCTTGGATAAAGTTTGAAATTCATTAAATAGACCAGTGATCTGAATTTTGTTTGATTCTTGTTCATTTGGTATTCAAAACATCTGAAGTTAAATCAGTATGAGGAATAATCATTTTATATGAATTTGAATACTAGCTTTGAAATTTTGAAGTAGAGTTATCACCATTTTCCGAAGTGAGTTGCAAGTTCACTTCGGATTTTGGAAGTGATTTTGAAGAAGATTTAAGCATTATTTAGATTCACACAATCTACTTCTTCAAATTCGGATTTAGAGTCAGCTACATCAACATATTTAACATTTAGATCAACACAATTGTCAGCAATCAAAGGAACATCTAGTTTCAAGCAAGGAATTGTGCCGGATAACATCTTTAACAAATCATCTGATTTCAAATATTTCTCAACTTGAACTAATATATGTGTGTATGTTTTATTAGGAACATTAGTAGATGACACAATGGATTCGCATTTAAATGACATGTTATCAACATCCTTTAAATCAAATTCAACAAATGGAAGAATTTTTCTATGTTGTTCGTTTGAAATAACTGAAGAGTGATAAATTATAGTAATGTGAGCATACAGACGTTTCCTAGTTTCGCAAAAGATGTTTTTCTTTTTTAGCAAAATGTCATTTTACTTTAACAATTGTTCCCTACATTCTTCTAGAATTTTAGTTCTTAAATCGGACTTCTTTATCATTCCTCTTATTCCTTCTATTTTATTTTATAGTCTTGAAATGTCGTCTTGTGCATAAGTGGTTTCTCTACTTGCAACAATAATCATTTTATTCATTTAAGCACAATCACATGTAATTTAATTAAGATCGTTAATAAAATAAGATTTAGGAATATTAAAGGATGAGAGAAGATGTGATACCTTCTCCTAAATTGGTTTTTATTCATTGTAAGAAGAACTTGCATCCTTCGCCATCAGACAGAACTCCAAAGTGTTATCATCAATCTTCTCATCCTTTTCCTCTTCTAAATCATGCTCCCAAATATTTTGATCCACTTAAACAACAAACAAAGCCCTATGAGTAGGCTTTCGAACTTATTCATCATCAGATCTGGATGACCAAACCTGATAAGTGCCATCACCATCACCATCACCAAAATCTACAGTTATAATTTGTCTTCGCCTTTACATCCTTAAACGTCAATGCATAGTATGCTTCGTCTTTCACATGATTCTTCTTATCATGCTGCTTCTTTAGCATGTAATCCTTTGACAGGTGGTTTTTGCCAAAGCAATAATTTCAATTATAACCCGAATCACCCAAAAGTTTACTCTGAGCCTTGCGAGTGTGTTTAATAGATGGATTGAGCGTGAAAAACGGTTTTGGCATCTAGTTGAATTCAGAAGACTTTGCATATGATTTCCTGAAGGCTTCTTGTAGAACTTGTTATTGCTTGAATACAAAGCCATAACTTCTCCAGATTCGTTCATCACATATTCAACTTCATCTTCATTCTCATCACCTTCGGTTTAAGATTTTCTCTTCTATGGAGACAAGTGCGAGAGAACTAACATTTGAAAAACCTTCCATGTTCTCTAAAACTTCTCTTTCATGAGACTTAATAAATTGAATAGTACAGCCAGCGAATAGGTGTTGATGTTTTCATGAAACTTTATGATTAGAGTGATGGTTCGCCATTCCTTTCTTAAACTCTTCATAAACTTAACATTGACCTCATGTGTACTTTTCTCCATACCATACTTCTACATTCTATACACAATGTCACTTAATCTTTCAAACATCTCATCAATGGTTTCATTTTCGTTCTGTCTGAACTCGTTGAATTCAGATAGTATGTTGGTGATGATGCACTTCTTCATAACTTCAATTCCAGTATAACGTAACTTCAATCAATCCCAGATTTCTTTGGCTGATTTTGCACCCCAAATATGATGATAACCCATGAGTGGAAGACCACTGCGTAATTAACACATACATTGTTTATGATTGTCAATTTTCCTCTTGTTATCAGCTAGAATAACTTCATTCTCAATTGCATCACCCAACATAAATATTCCTTAAATGTTTACTAGTGGACCTTCGACAACAAAACCCCATAGATCTTTATCAAGGCAAGTGAGGTAATCCTCCATACAATTAGCCCAGTGATCATAGTTCTCTAGAATCAGGATTGGAGACTTGTTAGGATACTCTAATAGGTTCATGCAATTCAACATCAGTGTATTGTTGTAATTTTCCATTGAAATATACTAAAACGGATCAAATACAAAAAACGAGTGAGACTGATAATTCGATTGTGGAAAAATAGATCTTAGAGCCGATTCAGGTCTAGAAATCAAATACTAGAAAAGATTTTCCAAAACGTTTAGATTTGTATCCTACTCTGATACTACTTGATGAGTAAAACTAAGATTCAATGAAACAATTTATCAAACACAATCAATAAAACAGTAATGAAAAATAGTGATTAAATATGCAAAGTGTTGAATGCTTGAATTGATAAAGGTTTTAGTACAAAGGATCATACTCCAAGTTGTTAGAGTAACAATAAGCAACGCTAACAAGTGAAAGTTTTTCAAGCATACAAACCCTAAGATATCACCTTGATATTTATACTAGAGTAGGGGAATGTTTATCGGAAATGAAACGATCACACGTGTCTAACTAACTACAAAAGCTAAACTACTTATGACGCATGGTGCATGATAGCCTTCACAGGTCTGGCAGAGAGCATCTTCACTTCTGTAGTTAGACAAAAGTATTTTGAATATATGGTAACTTTAGACATATACTTGACTTTGAATCCATAGTGAACTACACTTTGACACAACAAAATGTGACTTAACAATATGACATGAGAAGCCGTTATCGATGTACTATTCATTGCCCTAGTGCTCGTCATTCATCACTTGTGATCAATGAGAAGGTTTAGGATCCAAATTCTATTTGGTCCTAGAGGGTAAGTTGTGGAATTCTCAATCCATGTTTCAATTATTTCGGCTTTGATAGAAATCTTGGACTTCGGTATCCATTTCATAATTTTCTTTGGAGAAGGTGGTTTGAATTTAGAATTTAATTTGACGTTACTTGATATTTCATATTTGGGTTTTGCTTGTTTTGAATTGTTTTGTACCCAATTTTCTTGTTCCTTGAAGTCTTTCAAAATTAAGAACAATATTGAGTAGACTCAGTTATAAATTCTTTGTAAGCAAACCTGATAATTATTAATAGTAATGTTTTATCTTTGAATAGGTCGTGGTTCTTGTCCAACCAGACATGAAAAGTATCCACAAGATTTTTTTCAATTAGAAAAGGTTTGTTTTGTGGGTTTGCATGTTTAGGATTTGGAAATTTTTCTTTGTAAGGAATGAAGACCTGTTTTTGAGAATTCGGCTTTTGAACATTTTTAGTCTCCGGCTGATGTTTAGGTTTTTAATAAAAGTTGATGAAATTTTGACTTTTAAACTCCTTTTTCGAACCTTAATTATCGCAAAAAGTTCTGCTTATTCAATTTTCATAGAAAGATTTTAGATTTTGAACAATCTGTTTAACATTGAAATTTCTTCTGAAGGGAGATTTTTGTTGGTTATTCCAAGAGTTAGCATTTTTCATTTGATTCATCTCTTGCTTTCTAATGTTAATCTTAACATCAAGATGTTCATTAAGATTATTTTATAGGATTTTATCTAAAAAGAGGAATCCTTCGGTTGTGATTGTTTCATTGTCCTTTTGCGACAAAGAAGTTAAATCATCATCTACAATGACTTGTACACTTTGCTTAAGAAAAACAACATTTTTTAAGTTTGCAATCTTCAGATAAGTACATGCTAAAGGAATAAGAACCTTTGTGCTATTTTTGGATAAATTTTAAAATGCTTCAGAAATGTCAAGTATTTGAAAAGCATTTAAACCATTTTTACTTTTAATTTCTTCATCTTTGGGATTAATTTTCTCAACGTTTTTGCTGCACAGAAGAACACCTCAGAAATTTGGTGTCTAAGGAATCACAATTCTCAGATTTTGATTCTAAAACCAAACTAGATTCTAAAGAATTTTTAACATCAGATTTTGTATTGACATGTCCATACAATCAACTTCGTCACAGTCACAGTCACAGTCACAGTCACAGTCACAGTCACAGTCACAGTCACAGTCACAGTCACAGTCACAGTCACAGTCACAGTCACAGTCACAGTCACAGTCACAGTCACAGTCACAGTCACAGTCACAGTCACAGTCACAGTCACAGTCACAGTCACAGTCACAGTCACAGTCACAGTCACAGTCACAGTCACAGTCACAGTCACAGTCACAGTCACAGTCACAGTCACAGTCACAGTCACAGTCACAGTCACAGTCACAGTCACAGTCACAGTCACAGTCACAGTCATCGATAGGGTTATCATTTGAAATAATATTTATAGAAGTACACACATTTGATGATTGTTTAATGGGTAGAGAATCATTCATTGAAATTAGTATATCATCATATTTAAGGAATTTTTCAAAAGGAACTAGCCCATGCACATATGTCTGATTAGGATTATCAATAGAAGAAACAATCGATTCATATTCATACGGAATCATACCAACATCTTGCAATTTAAACACGAGAAAAAGTAAAAGCTTCTTGTGATGTTCCATGGTAATATCATAAGAGTGTTAGATTCAGGTGATATATGCCTACAATCATTTAACAGTTTCCCAAAAAATATTACGTTGTTTAAGAAGTAAATTATTTTCATATCTTAACTAATTCGTACTTTCTTCGATAATTCCCATTCTAAGTTCATGTTTCTCTACTGCCCCCGAATTCCTTCTAACTTTTTCCTTAGAGTTGTCACTTCGTCCTTATCCTGACATGCCTCATTATTTGAAGAAAGAACCGGTTGATTCATATGCAAACACTCAAAAATACTTTCATTTAAATCATTAATAAAATAAGCTTCAGGAATGTTAAAAGAAGAGAGTAAGTGTGATACCTGCTAGGGGATGGTTAGTCGAGAGTTGGACGAACCTTTAGATCCTCTATCCATGAGACAAATACCGGTAGCTTCTTTATCAACATCATCTTCATCACTACCTTCACCTTCTGATCAAATATCTTTTCTAGTGTGAGCAACAAACATTACTCCATGAGTGGGTCTGCGAATTTCCTCATTATATGACCCCCCCGAAGGCCATACTTGATACCTCCCATTTCCTTCACTAGACGCGATAAGAAAAAGATCATATGCCTTTTCTTTCACCTCATGCAGCTTCTTCGCATAATAAGACTCATCTTTAACTCGTTCTTTCTTTTTGTTTTGCTTTTTCAACATACAATCCTTTACGAGATGGTTCTTTCTAAGGCAGTAGTTGCAGTCATATCCCAAATCCCCTGACACTTTCTTCTTTGGATTTGGAAAGGAGTCCACCTTGGCTTTTGATGGGTACTCAGAGGTTTTTATAAAGCTTTTTGCGGAATTTGTGCTTCAGAGTCCCTTTGAGCTTCCATTGGGCTTCTTAAATAATTTTTTGTTGTTGGAAGAGTAAAGAGTATATTAGGGATAACAACACAAGATCGATAAACTTCAAACCTCACAAGATCAAGAACAACCAAACTAACTCTCTACAAGAAACCACAAGGCCATAAAATTGTTGCAGCAAGAAAGACAAATAAAAAAACAAGAAAGATCAACACACAAATTTAAAGTGGTTCACTTATTCAAGAATCAAGTTACGTCCATTGTGGCAAACTATGGAGATTTAATTGATAACTACTACACACTTTACAAAGGTATTTACTATACTCTCTTGATGACGGATGACAATCACTCTCACATCACAATTAAGGTTTACATTAAAGGGGTACATCTATTGTAATGATCAACCTAAAAAGCCTAGGCCTGGGCCCATCCACCAGACCTACGAAGAGCATGTCATGCACCCATGCACCCAGATGATATCTACGTACATCTGTCAAACGTATTCCATAAGTTACCCCATTCGCATTAGCAGAGAATTCTGCAACCAAGCTAGTTGCGTATTGGACTTTTCCTCGGACAGAAGTGACTCCAAAAAGTACTGCACACTTCGAATCAACTAACTCTGGACCGAACTACGTACTCCGTATCACACCAGACAGAACTGCACTCCAAATCAACTATCTTCGGATCGCAGTGCACTCTTCTATGATGTACTCCTCTGTTATCGAACGTAGTTGCTTCTCCAATGCTGATAGACTTGAAGCGCTCGACCTCGGACACAACTCTACTTTGGATCAATCGTTAATTGTAGCTCTAGATGATTAGCCTCCACCTGCTCAACAATTTCCCACTTAGAGCCTCCATTCGATCTCCAAGCCACCCAAGTTTTGGCCTCTTCGTCATCAATCAACTCTAGTTTTCCCTGCCCTCGCCTAACTCTATAGAAGGCCAGCTGAAGTTATGCATAAATTTAGCTTATCCAACAAAGCAACCTCGTGAACATGTTTGTAGGATTCTTCGCACCATAAATAATGATATTATCATTTATACTCTCTTGTACTAATTCATACCATGTCAATTAACTCTAGATATCATATCGTCTTACCCATAAAATGGTAAGCACAAGTATTATATTATTTCATCATGAATCCAAGTGATTATGATGAATGATCATTTAGGTGTTTAACTTGTTGTTGATGTGACCGTTTAGGATCATATGATATTCGCAATATCATTCATAGATTATGCTTAGACGTCTAGGTCTAATATCTCTCACCAAGTTTTCTAGTCTGACTTATTATTTTGATATGTGTTTCAGCTAGAAGTAGTAGGGATACTAGCAGTTAGAGAAATGAGACTCTCTGAGTGTATGGAGAAACTTTTGTTTGCCGTTTAGTTAGAACTTAGTTGATAGTTCTGCTTTTATGTTTATTTGGACATCTCATGTAGTATTATTTCGAACATTTTATAAGTTATAGATGTTTTAAATTATCTGGCATTTTTTCGTTTTCGATATTTATTTAAATTTGTGAAGTTTTAAATACACAAGACTATTTTCATATTGGACCAAAATATGGGGATGTCACTCTCTAATTTTTAGAGCCCATTTGTATATACTGAAATATACCTTTAATGCCTATTTGTTATAGAATTAGAGAAAAAAATTACACTGGCAGTAAAATGTAGCCAAAATCGGTAAAGACTAAGTCATGTGTCAGTTTGCGATTCTTAAAAATTTTATGGTATCCCCATTAGGCCTCTTATCATGCCAATCTCTAATGTTAACAAGATCCGAAGAAGTAAGTAAATATTTTAACTTTACTAAAGCTTAAAGAACGATTATGTTTTATGTAAATAAGGATTCTAATTCACTAAAGAATGATTCTAACTCTAATTTTATTAAAACATCAAATTTATTTTGATTTCGATTCTGATCTGCCATTACATTCTGAATTTCTAATTTCAAACATGAAACATCATTAATGTATTGATTCTGATTTATGAAATTCTAAAGGAAGAAGCACAATGATTTTGAAATGCAGTTATGCAACAAACAACAATTTGTTAAATCCTCAAGGAAGAACAACAATTGATGATTTCTCGCATTCTCATATTATGTAATCTATTTAGTGTTTTTTAACTTGTTTAGTGTACTGTGTTTTGAAGTGAATTCTTATTTCAGTTTTTTGATTTTTATTCTAATTTTTAAGTGAATTTTTATTTCAGTGTGTTCTTTTTTCAGTTTCCGACTTTTTTTGTAATTTGTTCAATGTTCTTTGATGCTAAATTTTTGAATTATATGCTTTCCTTTATTGCTTCTAATTTTCTGGTAATAATTAATTTATTTGTTTCTTTTTTTATTCTTTAAATTCTGAAAAGTGTTGTTTTTTTGGAACGGAGTCTAAAAATTGTTTACTTGTTGTTGGAGACTGGAAACTTCAACTCTTAAAAAGGTGAAAAGATTAAAACAGCTGCGACATCCAAATCACTCAATCAGATATTTCATTTCTTTACATGTTTTTTCTCATAATCATTGTTTTATTTAAGTTTGAAATAATAACATGTTACCTAGGAAACATTTATATGGTAGTGGAAAAAGAAAAATAACAGCAAATTTCACTACTAATACTATCTCAAAAAGGATCTATAGATAAATATATAAAAAAGTAGGTACTTCTAATGCTAATAGTAACGATGAGAATGAAAATGGCATAAATGAGACTTATTTTGTTTTCAGATTCTTTCCAAATATCTATATGAATGGTGTCTTCAAAATCTGCTATATCATCATCTCCTACATCTCCAATATCATTCATAAACTTCACAACTGGAGTTTCACCTATATCATTAGAATTTGAAGTTCTTTATAACTTGAAGGTTGATATATGTAATTTATAAGGGTTGAAAGTGTAAATTCTTGAAACATCCGGATTATTTACGTAGGCCATAACCAAAAGAGACCTATTTTTAAAAGGAATTTAAAACTAACCTATTTTTGAAAGAGATTTTGAAATAGACCTATTTATAAAAAAAATTCACCCCGTGATGGGGGACCGTGATGGCCAAGTAAGGCGCCATCACAGCGTGCACACCGCCCCGTGTGACCGTGATGGGACATGGTCGTGGTCGAGCGTTATCCCTTTCACGTCGTATCACACCCAATGAAACCAAATTAGCCGTTGAACGGCTATAATTTAAAAAAAAAATTACCTGTTTTTAATTTACCAACATTTACACATATATATACAACACATCTTTTTAACCTCAAACACACACATCTTCTTCATCTTTTTAACTCAAACACACACAAATATTCAAACATCTTTTGCAATGGAACAAAATCCAAACACTCCACCTTCAATTACAAAGCGACAAGGTCGGGATTATGGGTCGGGTCGAACAAGAAATAGTCCAAACGCAACGGGAGTTACAACGAAACGCCGATATCGACTTGTTGGCAAAAAAACCAACCGACTTCAAGGGCGAGGATTTGGAGATTTTCTTGGCGATGCGGGAAAGTGTCCGCGCAAAATATCGCCCTAGGAACGACAACTAGTTTACGTTTATTTTCCAATTGTCGTTTTTTTTCTAAGTTAGTTTTTTTTGTTTTTGTTGTTTTTTAATTTTAGTGTAATTTTATTTTTAATGAAATGATTTTTAATTTAAAAATTATGTTTTAATTTATTTTTGAATTTTTTTTAATTAAAAAGATGATGTGGTGTGATGAAAATGTGATGTGTATAAAATGGGTAATGTGATGGAGTGTGATATGGTAAAATCCTATATGACGATGACGTGGCGCCCATCACATTTTGGCAATGTAATAGGTACTCCCACTAGGCAGCTAATATGTAGTTCGCTTGTCGTTTGGATCCTGGTCTTTCTTTTTTATAGATGGAAAGTCTCAAGACTATTATTGTATATTATTATGATTAATAAAATTTTCCAAATGTGCCGTTTTCTTTTACACAAAAAATATATTGTAAAGAGCCTTCTTTTCCTTTTGCTCTTTTGAGGCTTGAAACGACGTTCATAAAATTTAAAGTAGAATGACAACTTTTGCGATGAGAGTCTAGTCAGTTTAAGATGCAAAATTCCACACAGAAAGTTCAATGTTCAAACATTGACATTTCGTAAATATCGTTTGTAATCCGCATTGGCCTCCAACTTGGCCTTGAGATGGTTGAAGTTGAGTCTTGTTAAGTTTGCCATTTTTAGAATGATATCACGTGTGAAACCATTAAACTCTCGTAAGTGCGCCTAGAAAAAGTTTATACTAATAGCATTTTGGTCGATAAATTTTTAAACACATTAGGAATAGTAAAAAACTTTGAATAATTAGGATGCTCTAATAATTTATGTGTTAGCATATGACATGAGACGACGAGCTGCACTAACACATTTTTGACGGCCTTCGATCGATTATGAGTCAACGACGATAATTATATATCGTAACCGAAACGGTCATCTGACACAAACACAATGAACAATTATACAAAACAACACATATATAAGAAAATGCCCAACAGCTACATGCATGTTTTTTGTTTAAGACATTCCAGGTTCATTTCGAAAGGTTTTTTTCAATAATTACGAACACCTAAAACAAACACCATGAAAGGAACTCTCTCAATGTTCATGGAAAGGGTTTATTCTTCTACCACCAACAAGCATAGATGGTTTACTTAACATACCCTAGATTGATGACCCCCCATGCAGTTTGTGGCCAAGACTTCTCCTTTGCCTTGTTCAACACCACCCTGGTCCAAGCAACCCACCCTTCCCATGAGATTCTCTTGTCCCATGAACAGCCCCACTGCAACAAAAGAGTCAAACCCTTCTCAGCTTCCTTCTCACCCTCCTCAAACCTCCCTCGACTCAGATAAAACTGGCTTAACAACACATGAGGCTCACCCACAAATGGGTTCTTCTCAATGCATTTCAACAACATCTCTCCTGCATTCTCCCTCTTGGCTTTGTCATTCCCATCATCGTAAACCGCCTCCCAGTACAAGTCCCTTGCCTTGATCTGCTCACTTGCGTCCAGAATCTTGGTGCACTTGTCGAAAACGGGAGGGATCACAAGCTCGATATCTTCATCTCTATCAAACCCACCACTTATGTTTTCTTGAAGAAAAATCTCTTCTTCTCGCACCAGCAATGTGTAAACTGCAGCCATTCTTGATGCTGCATTCATCCATAAACCTGGCTTGCCGTTTCCTGGATACAAAGTGTCAAAGCTATCTCCCGTTAGCTCAAGACGACCGTTTGAGTCAGCGTACAGAACGTCTTGGTAACCGAAATATTGTTCGCTGATATCGGCTAATGTCATCAGAAGAAAAACTCCGATAACCCTACGTGAAACTGGGACCTGTTGGCCAGTTTCGTGATGCATTCCGATCAGACCGGTTGCCGGGATGAGTGTTTGAAGCTTCTTACGCCAATTTTCTTCGCCATTGAAGATACCCTTCTCCTTTGCGTTCCTCAAGGACACCTCAGAAGCCTCGAGGTATTCTTGAAGTTCGGACTCAGTGAACTGACACATGATGTTTTTGTGGACGAGAGATTGGCGGTGTATGATGCAGAACAAGTAAGCCAATCTCTCGGCGGCTTCTCCGATAAGGCTTCGGACGGTGTCACGGTGGGTTTCAGGGTCGAAAAGAAGGATGTTGCTGTAGGAGTTTGAGTAAACGGAGTGGAAAAGGGCGCAAAGTGCGATGGAGTCCGGTGCCTTCCATAACATGATAATGCGGTAAACATTGCGGAGGTGGTCAAGGAAGCTTCCTGTGCGGTGGTAACACTCTCCTGCACCGGCTGAGCATAGAATGGCGACTAGGGATGGAAGCCTCTTATCTACTTTCTCGAATTCTTCACGAAGGAAAGGCTTAGCGGACTCCAAGAGAGTTTGAAGATTTTGAGTTTCAGAAGCGGAAGGGGACATGGATGAAGGCATGTTGATGGCTGATGATGAGAGAAACTGTTGATGTGTGTATAGGCGGAGATGCCGAAGTTCTTCATATATATAGACTGAAAGATGATCTGAAGCGTTAGAAACGTGTCCAGATATTGACAAAGTTATGGGTTTTCTGAATTTGGATACTTTTGCATGAAAGAGTTCCAAATATTTCTCATTTTGCATAATGGTATATATCTAGTATATTTAGTAATTCTTTTAATGGTGTATATCTAATAATAATTCTCTTAAAAAATTACTTTATCAACTTATCATTTGACATTTAAAATAATTTGAATCCGGTTAAATTATTAAACTATACTTGACAACCCTCGGTATACCAAACAACCATTGAAATAAACTGAATCCGATAGATAAATTATTAAATTATTTTATGATAAAAATCTCATTTTAGTGGATTTCTCGTGTTTGGCGGGAACCATTAATCCGCACTTAAAACTACTAGGCGTGTAGGCGGAGATACCAAAGATCTGCATGAATATGGATTGGAGTCATTGGACGGTGATCTGAGGCGTATGAAACATGTCTAGATATTTGAAACATTTCATCTAAACATATTAAATGAAATTAAAAATATTTTTAAGCACAAAAATATTTAAAAGCATTTTCTCTAAACCTGTCTAGATATTTGAAACATATCTACTCCTAATTAAATGGATAAATAGTTTTCAAAATATTTTTATGCACACGAAAATTTTATCTCTTTATTATTTTCAGTCCTTTTAAATTTTATCACAATAATTGAAAAAATGTATGACTTCATATATTTTTAGCGCGTATAAATATTAGAAAATAACTTGGATGAATATAAGCGCATGAGTATATTTCATGAAATGTTATTTTATACATATTATTATTATTATTATTTTAATTAAGCGAATATTAGTGTTGTACATAATTAAATTATACAATAAAAGTTTTACAATATATATGTCGAAAATAATCATTTATTAATATTAACCATAAAATAATTATTATTATATTAAATTGATGTATAAAGTTACACTTATTTGGAACCATATGAGAATCATATCATTCAAATCCATCTACTTGCGTCTTGCATTTAATTGAATTGAATTTGGTTTTTGACTTGCTTTTTTACTTTTATATTCATGATTAATTAATATAGGATTACTTATGTGAGTATTTTTAATTTCGATCTTAATAATTATTTAAAATATCAAGTATTATATGTAATGTATAATATAGATTCATGTACTTTTAATTATTATTTCTTTTAATAAAGTTAAAAAATCGTCTATTTAAAAATGATAATTATTATAAAAAAGTAGTTTTAGGATTCTTTTAGCTAAGTTGACATGGGGATTTAGATTTTTTTATTTAGAATATTGAACATTTTTAAGTATTTTAAAAAGTACTCTTTGAATTTTTTTTTAGTTTATTTGATATTTTGATTAAGGTTTTGGATTTAACATCATGTTTAAATTAACAAATTAATTATATTATATTGATAACGGTTTATTCCATAATGACCTTACATTTTACATTTTCATGGTTAAAATCAAAAGTTTATTGTTTCCAAAAAAGACTTAAAACTTACCTAAACTTGTTAAGTTTGCCCAATTCTTGGTTTCCAGGTCATTATCCGACAATATTTTTTTTCAAAAAATATCCTACTTTTTCTAGAAAAGAAGCTAAGTTTTTTTCTAGAAAAAACATCACATATGAGCAACTTTTTTTATTTGCACATAATTACCATGTACTTGTCTTTGTTGTTGGTTATTGTGTTCTTGATAGAGGAAGTTAGATATTTGATTGTATTTATACTTTTTATCATGATAAAAACAGATATTTTATTATATTTGTGATGGCTTCATCTATAAAGGTGTATATAGGAAAAATCTCTTGTGAGTGATCATAAAGATTCACTACGATGTGACACATAATTTACATGTAGAATACCTGATCATTTAGATTTTAAAGATCTAAATCGCTTAAAGTGGATCAAAAAACTTGAGTTTAGATGGATTTGTATATGTTTGATTTGCCTCTATATACCAAGCATCCTAAGTCATTAAATTATATTCTTAGTAATAAGGTTGTATGTATACAATGTCAGAGTTAGAATGACCTAAATGAATAAACTCTGTTATATTGAATGTCATTGTAGACAACATATAAGATTCATAATCAGTTTATCCCGCTAAAATCTACTCCAATAAAGTAATGAGAACCTAAAAAAAGTTTAGGGACCTATTACTACAATTAAAAGATAAGTGACCTAAAGAGCAAATGATGTATTCTTGGTTGTCATTTGATGACATTAACCCGAAAATTAATTATACATAACAATGTAAATATATGTTGAGACCAATATTGTCTCTCCAAAAGAATCCGTGTGGAGAGATGGGAGACTCTAACATATATACACACACTTATAAGACCATGTCGCACCAATGTGGGATACACTAACACTCTCCCTCAGAGACGGAGGCTCGATGAGGTTACAGGGGTGCGGGACATCGGCTCTGACACTATGTAAATATATGTTGAGCCCAATATTGTCTCTCCAAAAGAGACCTTGTGCAGAGAGGGGAGACTCCAACATATATACACACTTATAAGACCGTGTCGCACCAATGTGATATACACTAACAAAAAACTTATTTTTGATTTGTAAAGATGAAAATATCAAATAAATATGTATAGATGTAGTATTTTCCAGCCCTACAGGCATGCAAACATATGTGTTTAAAATTGGAAAATGTTTTTTAACAAAAACTAATCTATAACACGAATAAAACATAAATGCATAAAAACATAGATGTCGACACGGAAAGGTAGCGTATTTTTAAAAATGATCTCATAAAAACAAAGTTGTAAAAAAATATAAAAACGATTAAACGAATATGTAATTTGTAAAATAATATTTCTTAAAAGACTTATAATAAGAAAAAATGAAAGAATTATAAAAAAGTAAAATTTATAAAAAAGGTTTGATCAAATTTGTAAAAGAAAATCAAATTTGGGTCAAAATTATAAACAAAAATGTGTTTAAACCAAAATTGTAAAAGACATTAAAAGTTCGGCTAAAATTATAAAAAGATAAACTTAATAAAAATATTATCAACAATGTTCATGCATGTTGTTAATTATATGGTATATGTAATATCAATTATTATTTTAAATGTAGTGTACTATATTTTTTTAATATAATGTTATTTTCAAGTATTATTATTGATACTGAATTTAATAAATACATATTTATAAATTTTACTATTATAAAAAGTACTTCATCGACAACTTTTGAATTTATTTGACATTTCCAAATTATGTTTTTTTAACATTATATTTAAATTTTTTAGAATATTTAAACATAAACAATCTTTGAATATTTTTCAAATTGATTTGTAACGTCCTATTTTTATTTTAGCGTTTAATTATTTAATTGCTTATTTATTTTTCGTTTTAAAAAATGGTTAAATAATAATAATAATAATAATAATAATAATAATAATAATAATAATAATAAAAGTAATCCCAGAATGTTAATTATATGTTGGAGGGGATTTTGGCATTGGAAGAAACTTAGTTAGTAACCTATTTTTTATTAAGGTTAATATAAAATAGTGGGTCAAAGATAAGGGGCTTATAGTAACATTATGTCAAAGTTGCATGAATTAAATCTATTAAGGTCGATTTACACTAGCGGATTAGAGGTGGCAAAAACTGACACGATACATAAATTCAACATAAACTCAACACGAAATAAATGGGTTTGGGTAAGGGATTTAAAGCCGTACAATTAAACGAGTTGGTATGACACAACATGATTATTAAATGGATAAGGGTAGGGTTGATAGTTTCAACTCAAAAATGACTCGTTTATCTATATGCACTTTTTTTAATTCTTTATATAAAATCCACACACCTAAAACTAAAAACAAAACCAAATATAAATTAGAAGTTTGGTTTAAGTTAAAATGACTTGGCTGCCTAGGTTAATACTTCGTTTTTAGTTTTTTGTTTCTCTTATATACTATACAATCCTACTCAGTTACTCCTTCTTCCTCGTAACCTCATTCCTCCGCCTTTACAAATTCTACTCTTTCTACTCTATCCTCTAAACTTACTATGAATTTCACATTTCCGTATCTTAACTACTACTCTTTCTAGTTTTTCATTTTTTTCCTTTCGCCTCCCAATTCCTACTCTTTCTACCGTTTAGTAGTTCAACTTGATATAATATCACACATTTATAATGCCTAAACCATAAACCCGCTAACCCAACACGAACTCGACACGAAAATAAATGGATTAACAGGACACGATAATTAAACATGTCGGGTTAGGGTCAAGTTCTCTCAACCCGTTTAATGTTTCACGATATGTTTTCAAGGTCTATAGCGTATTGTGTGATCGGCCATGAGCCTTAGGGTTCTTGCTCAAGTCTAAACCAAATCTTTTCCTTTGTGTGTGTATGTGTGTGTGTGTGTGTGTGTGTGTATATATATATATATATATATATATATATATATATATATATATATATATATATATATATATATATATATATATAAGCTACGTATCACACCCAACCCTAATCACATGTGTTGAGCTGTAACCTCCCTCTTTACTAAGAACATGTTAACAAGAAGCAAATAGGGATGTTGAAGGTTTTCCTCCTTGGTGGGATTTCCCTGTGAAAACCGAGAGCAAAGGTGCAACAACAACACAATTTGAGAATGGAAGAAGAAGAAGAAGAAGAAGAAGAAAGTATTAGTTATTGGAAGTTAAGTCTTGAAAGTAAGTGATTTTAACCTTGTGTTGTGTTTTTTCTTCTCACCATCATCTCAACCATAAGCTACCACATAGGTGCTGGTTCAGGGTTGACCAAGCCATGACTGCTGGTCTTGTGATGGTGCAACTATTGATCTAGATAACCATGTATACACACATATATTAACCATGCATCTAGCCAAGTTAAACCTAGGTGCTCACATATATTAACCATTCATCTAGCCTAGTTAAACCTAGTGTTGGAAAACTTTGATTCATGCTTTGACTTAACCCATTAATTGGTTTGATAAATATGTGATTTTCCTTTATAAGAACTCTTTTTTAGTTAAGAATTTAATAATAGAAGGCTTATTAAGAACTTAATCGGTTTCTGATAAATAGGTCGGTTCGGTTCCTATGGGTCGGTTTTAACATGGGAAACCGAAACCGAACCGACAGTTTCGGTTTCAAAAAAAAAAACAAACCCGCACCCTCGTTTCCGCTTTGGTTTCGGTTTTTCGGTTTCGGTTTTGTCGTTTTTTTCGGTTTCTCGGTTTCCGGGTTCAGTTTTGCTTATCCCTAGTATGAAGTATGATTATGGATCACTACCCAAGTTTTGACACTTGTATGGTTTGTAGGTTTCCTAGATAGGGTTCTTACCTATATTACCCATTCCTTGTAGTAATTGCTAACATCTTTCTATCAAGTGAGTTTCACTTTCTATATGTGTGTTATGTGCTTACGTATGTATGTGCCTGTGAGTTAAGTATGTTGTGTTTATGATTATCCAAGCTCTGAGTGAGCAGTCAAGGTTATTTTGGTTAGTATTAACTCATACTCTTTGTGAGGTAGTTATCCGACCCTTCGTATGATAGTTATTAGCCTTTTTTAAGGAACCTTACATGTTACATGTTATTTGTATATAATTGTATATGTAGATTATGTGCTCACTAGGATTCTACCTTATCCATTGTTGTTTAAAACTCTTCAGGATCTTGGGGTTGACAAGGGGAAGAACCCGGTGTGATCGTCGTGTACTCTAATTTTTCTTTATTTTAGTATTTTATGTTTTAAGACTCCCATATTTTATGTTTGATACTTATGTTTGTTTTAACACACATACACCTTGATTGTTTTGAGGATTTGGTTTAATGGAAAATATTTGATTTATCTAACTATTTTAAACAAATTGGGTGTTACATGTTTTAACATTTTGATTAATATTGTATTTAATCTTATATCAATATTAACAAATTAAGTATATTAGATTAATAATTCTAAAGTTGTATCATTAAAATTATAACTTTTACATTCAACAACATGACTAAACTGATAAGTTTAGTATATTAAATGAAAATTGAAAAGATTAATCAATTTAACATGTTAATTAGCAAATAAAAACTTCAAATTAGTATAACTATATTTATCTTTAGCTTTATAACTCTTATAATAGAGGTCAACTAAATTAATGTAATTCAAGATAGACCATTTATCTTGAAACATATTCATTTGAAATCCATATAATCCAGAAAACTCTATCGAGTCATATAACTTCTTTCATTCATTTCATCGAACACTTGTTTTGCATATGTGACCTGGCCACATACGCAAGAATATACAAAACAAGAATCTAACATATACACGCCCCACATATTCAAAATTCATAAAATTATACAGCAAGAAGCCGACATATACACGCATTACATATTCAAAATTTATAAAATTCCAGGGTAAAAACTGTGTAACTACAAATTCTATTGTGAATGATTATACCACAACTTCAACCACAAAGTATCAATTGTTAGAAATTTGGGGTAAAACAATGGCTTGGATCTCTGAAAATCGTTGGTAACACTTTCAAATCAAAGTATTTCAACGGTATAATTGAATCTTTGATTGGATAAGATTCAGAGTTTGTTTTAGAACAGAGAATGAGAGAAAGTTTAAGTTTTCGTACCCTGAAAAATGACCAAAAACGACTATAAAACCTGTCAAAAACCGTCACTGGGCATGTTACATGGGTCATGTAAAATGACACGGGTGGTGTAATTCCTCAGAAAAGTTTAGGTCAAGATGCCTTTGCAATTTACATGGGTCGTGTCAGGCTATTTTTTGGAAAAGTGAATTTCTAACCGACGGCTACTATGTATCTTGATCAAATTCAAACAAGTGTGCACTCCACACCTTCCTTACTTGTTTAATGTTTTTCAAGATCAGATTTGGTCAAAAAATTGATACATTACACTTAAATACATATTGGTAATATATATAATTACCAACAAACCTCCCCCATTTAAGTGTAATCTGGATTAACTTAAAACAAAACATAACTATAACAAACTGATGCACAAATGAAATATCATGACGATTGAATTTCACATTAGTGTATTACACATTCCAAATATTCGAATATCAGGGTGTCATTAAGGATTGAACCTTTTCTATTCATAGTGAATACATGAAGATAATAACACACACCAGTTTACATTCTCATAAGATCTAACTTGACATTATATTTACTAGCTTGTGTCCTACCCTTCAATAAGCATATCAAAAATAAGTCCCAAACTTCTTGAAGCAGATAAACTTCATTCTTATATAGGTAGTTCTTTTATTCTTGAACATGCATATGTAATTTTTCAAAGAACTATTAAGAAATTAAATTTCAACCTCCATCACTTGTAGTGCTGAACACATACCTTGGGATGACAAAATATAATGTGTTCCAATCTTCAAATATTAAGCTTTCCACATTGAATTATGCATCTAATATTATATTAGATGGGAATTGAGTATCTTAATATAACATATTTTAATTAGACTTCAAACACATCCCCATAGCCGCCTTGTGCACAAGATCTCTCACTAATTGTTTGGTTAGATGATCAGCTAAATTTAACTGAGTTCTTACAAAATCCACATATATCACACCATTCATTATGAGTTCACGAATTATACTATGTCTAACATCTAAATGTCTAGACTTCCCATTGTACACTTGACTATAAACCTTAGCCAAAGTTGTAGCACTATCACACCTAATAGAAATGGTATATATTAGTTTAGGCCATAATGGAATTTCACATATCAAATGCCTTTGGCACTCTGCTTCTTTGCCATCACCAGCCAATGCTATAAATTCAGATTCCATGGTTGAACTTGTAATACAAGTTTGTTTCTTAGATGCCCAAGAAATCGCACCTCCTCCAAGAAGGAATACCCAACCACTTATGGAGGAGTGATCCTCCAAATTATTAATCCAGCTAGCATCTGAATAACCTTCTAAAACCAAAGGCTATCCAATGTATGTCAAACCATAATCCATGGTTCCTTTCAAAAACTTGAATACTCTATTTATGGCTTGCCAATGATGTGAACTAGGATTGTTAGTATACATACTAAGCTTTCCTATAGCATAAGCAATATCAGGCCTAGTGCTAATCATGGCGTAAATAAGACAACCAATAGCCCTTGAGTATTCTAGTTGAGGCACAAGAGATCCTTTATTAGGTAGAAGCTTAAGACTATGATCTATAGGAGTGCTAATAGGAAAACAGTTCTCAAAATTAAACTTTTTCAATATCTTCTCAATATAACAAGATTGAGTGATTGAAATATCATTCTTTCCTCGTTTGATTCTTATACCAAGAATCACATCCGCCTCCCCCATGTTTTTCATGTCAAAACTAGATGATAAGAATTTCTTGGTTTTGTCAACTTCATTTTGACTAGTACCAAAATTAGCATATCATCTACATATAAACAAATTATGACTCTTTTCCTAAAAGTATCAAATTTGCTATATACACACTTGTCAGCTTGGTTTAATGCAAAACCATTAGACAAAATCACATCATAAAATTTTTGATGTCATTGTTTTGGTGCTTGTTTCAGACCATACAATAATTTCTTTAACTTGCAAACCTTGTTTTCATTTCCAGGCATCACAAACCCTTCAGGTTGTTTAATCTAAATCACCTTATTTAATTCACCAATCAAGAATGCAGTTTTCTCATCCATTTGGTAAATTACAAGATTATGTATAGTTGCAAGAACCAACAATAATCTAACAGTAGATATTCTAGCCACAAGAGTATAAGTATCAAAGAAGTCAATGCCTTCCTTTTGCCTAAAGCCTTGGATAACCAATCTGGCTTTATACTTATCTATTGTGCCATCCACTTTCATTTTCCTTTTAAGGATACATTTACATCCTAATGCCTTGCATCCAGGAGGTAAATCAGCGAATACCCAAGTATTGTTTCGCATGATAGAATCAATTTCATCCTGAATTGCTTATTTCCATAAATGAACATCCCTTGAAGCCATAGCTTCAGTAAAAGTCTTTGGATCTTCCTCAACAATAAAACAATATTGATGTTTAGACAAAGTATTATCTCTTGTTCTTTCAACTAAATAAAGTTGAAAATCAGATCCAAAAGACTTAGCTTTTCTTGTCCTAGTACTCCTCCTAGGTTCATGTACAGAACTTGTACCACCAGTAACATCATAACCTTGAGTTGTGTTCTTGCTAGAAGATTACTGAATCATGTCCCTTAGTCTAGGTATAGAATTAAATTTCCCTTCATCAAAGATAGCATCTCTTGACTCTATAATAGTGTTCACAGACACCGAGTCATTAGATTCTATAACATATAATCTATATGCCTTGGAATGCTCAGCATACCCAATGAAGATACAATCTATACCCTTTTCTCCCAAGTTTTTCCTTTTTGGTTCAGTGAGTCTTACAACAGCTCTACAACACCAAACCTTGAGATAAATCAAATTTGACGCCTTTTATGCCAAAATTCATAAGGAGTAGCCTTACTCCTTTTGTGTTGAGTTCTATTCAAAATATAACAGGTTGTTAACATAGCCTCACCCCAAAATCCTTCACTAACACCAGAATAAGATAACATGGAATTAACCATTTCCTTTAAAGTCCTATTCTTCATTTCAGCTACACCATTTTGTTGTGGTGTATAAGGAGCAATAGTTTGATGTATTATTCCGGTAGATTCAAAATAAACAGAATCATAATACTCACCACCTCTATCCATATGTAAAACCTTTATTAACTCATTCTTATGTAGCTATATTTGTTGCTTATAAATTTTAAATTTATCAAGAGCTTCATCTTTAGAATGTAACAAATAGACATAACAATATCTAGATGCATCATCAATAAAAGTAACAACGTACTTTTTGTTTCCTAGGAAAGGTGTTGCATGGAAATCACACAAGTCACTATGTATGAGTTCCAACACCTTACTTTCCCTAACAACATCTTTAAAAGGTTGTCTAGTGATTTTGGTCAACATACAAGTTTTACATTTTTCAATAGTCATATCAAAAGCACGAATCATACTAATTTTAGACATGTCTTTTAATCTCTTGTAATGAATATGTCCTAGCCTAGCATGCCATAAATGTGATTTATTCAAATTATTGCTAGTACTAGTTGAAGCCATACAAATCGAATTATCATAAGAAGGATAATTAAGAGTAAGCCTAATCATACCATTACATATATAACCGAATCCCACAAAAGTACCATGTCTAGACAATATATAATTGTCACTTTCTAATACTTGTTTATAACCACACTTACTTAATACAATTTCAGATAAGAGGTTCTTCCGAATCCCCGATACATACAACACATTGTCTAAAGTTAAATATTTTCTAAAAGTAAAGTTTAATAAAACAGATTCTAGTCCCTTAATTGGTTCGATAGCAACATTCCATCTTTACAACATGTCCATCTTCTATTAGTTGATAGTCTTTATACCTACGAAGATCCTTGCAAACATGACTTGTTGCACCCAAATCAACCCACCATGCAACATCATCATCCTACATATAGAATGCTTCAGAAATCACAAAAGTAATTCTGTATATATTTAAGATTTTGAATAAAATCATATTTTTGACCTTGTTGCTTGTCCGGATCCTTAGATCCACTTGGACCCACATCCTTGTCCTTCTTCACCTTACGAAGGAGACAATCTTTCTTAAGATGACCCGGTTTGTTACAACCCCAACAAACCAACTTAGCCTTTTTGTTTGAAGACTTGTCATCCTTCACTTTAAACTTCCGTTTGCTTTTAAACTTATTGGAATTCTTAGACCCTTCACCTTCCACCATGTTAACAGAAGAAGAACCAACTTGGTTCTTGCCTTTAGGGTTGTTATCAAGTTCTTGAGTCTTTAGACACTCCTCAATCCGTAAATGGCTTCCAAGTTGAACCAATGTCAACCATTTTGGATTAGGTGTCTAAGCCATAACTATAATTTGTGAATATACTTGATTGATAGCAGCACGGTCCTTTCGGGTTGCCCTCAAAGCCTAGCAGAGGACAAGATGACTTATAGAGAGAGAAAGAGATTAATATGTTATTAGGATACTATATTAATATGAAACAGGAATATTTGATTTGTTAATATATTATGAGAATAATATATTAATTAGAGATCATAATATTTAATTGATAATTAATCACAAATTAATTTGTGAATTAATTTTGGGATTAAATATTAGATTAATTAAATGTGCAAGGGTTGAATTATAATTGTTCAATAGTTGAACAATAGATAAATATATATTATATATATACTGGATGAAAATTATATATATTTTTTTGAAATATATATATACATATATGGGAGTTTTGATTATTTATGGTAATGATAAGTGCATTTACTTGTATGATAAAAGGCTTATCATATCAAGGGTTCAATTGTGGCAGTTATATGTCATACGACTTATCAGTTTGAGACTATAAATAGAGGCTTCCCCCACCCTCATATTCAAGCCATTTAGAGGAGTCTCTCCTCTCTCTCTCTCTCTAGTCTTTCTTACTTGCTAAGTTTTGGGTGTGAGCCATTATAGGCATTACACTTGTGGTGCTTGCTTCCAAAAGATCAAAAGGTATGTTTTCTTTATGAAATTTTCAATATACCTTAGTGTTCTTGATATGTTCTTAGTTATAGGTTTAATAGAGAAAACATAGATTCTATTAGGGTGCATGTGAACTTAAGAGCTTTAAGTTTATTGTTTGGTTAAAACCCATCAGTGGTATTAGAGCCTAGATCTGTTTTCTGTTGAATTGCTTTAATAGAAGAACTGTTATTAGGGTTTATTGGATTTAAACCCTTGGCCACAAGGGTGTCGACTTATGGCTAGGGTTTTAGAAACCCTAGCCTCCACCCTTGTTGTTCACGAAAATAAGGAGGCTTTTTTAGGGTTTTTCTATTTTTGGTAAATGTGATTACTTAATAAATGGAAACCCTTGGCCTTTATTTTAGATAACTCGGTGGGCAAGGAATAGGAGTAAATTAATTAATTTAATTTGTTAATCCTTATGTAATTTAATTAATTTAATTAATAGTTAATTAAAAGACAAACATTAAATCACTTTAGGTTTAATTTTAAATTTTAATTAAAATTGTTTAAATTTCGAAAATTTAAAAGGATAAACCCAAATATTTTAAAATGTTTAAAATACACCTTATACATATTATTATTAAAGGTTAATACCTATATTTATAAGATTAAGTCAGTCAAATCGCTAGTATGCCTCATTCAGAAAAGTGGTCTATAAGGGGTATAAGGAAACTGCTTATAAAATGGCGGTTGAATGAGTGTCCACTCTCACCCACCGCTCCCTTGATCAGTAGACAGTTGTTAGCAGAACGGATTTGATAGGACAAACCTAATATCATTAAAAGTATAATGTTATTAGTGAAAAAGTACCAGAACCTTTAAAATCTCAATCTAGTTACTTTAGGAAAATGTGAAAAGTATGCTAATCCATCAAATTGCACATTGCACTTTGTGGGTCGTTAGTGGAGCGTGTGTGGTTTACCGACACACTAATAGGGACTCATAAAGGGTAGTAATGGGTATCTCATGATTTATCATTGTTGATGGAGCGTGTGTGGATAATCGACACATTAATCAAGATGATAAACGACAATGAGGTTACCGAGCAATTTGCATGGTTATTCACATCTTTTTTGTGATCCTCGGCATCCCAGTCACAAATAGAAGAGCATAATCCGAGATTAAACATGTCATTGACCTCGATCAATGAATCTCACAGATCTAGGAATTTCATAAGACTGAAATTAGTAAAAGAATATCTATCTTAATGACCATTATGTTGTGATTACGACATCCCTCTTCACACCATAGTTGGGGAATTTTGGGTCCTAGCCTTGTTAAATAATAATTGGGTAATTATCTAAAAGGATTAAATTAAGCTAATAAATTTTGATTTTATAGATGTCTGAAGCCAGTGTCAACTCTCCTCCTCCTCTAACACCCATTCCTGAGACCTTCAGGAAGTACCTTTTAAATATGGATAAGCTGACTGGATTAAACTACGTAGATTGGCTTCGCCAGTGGAAACTGGTTGTGAGATACGTAGGAAAGCCATATCTGATCGAGTGTCCACTTCCCCGCCTTCCGAAGCATGGCATCACACAACAGCTTCTTGATGACCATGACTTCCTGATTGATGAGTTCGAAGAGGTTCGTAGCATCATGTTGTTCACCAGTGAATTCCTGGGGCCATATGAGTTAACACTACTGGTTGAGGAAAAGTTCCAAGAACCGGATAGAGAGGAACGAGTTAAGATCATCGAAAATCTTGGAAAGTGCAGGCTGAAAAATGGAATTAAGGTTGGTCCACATATTCTCAAGATTGAGGTATACATGGAAAAGCTGTACAAGCTTGGTCACCCTTTCAATTAGGAGACGAGCGTCAACTATTTGCTCGCGTCTCTGACTAAGTGATCGTAGTCGTTGATGCAATGAAAGATAAACATTAAACACACCACTATGGATGATTTGGCATGGTGGGAAGATCACAATAGAAATTTCTTACACTCAATCAATGAACATAAGAACAAGCAATGGAAGTCTAATCATATGATTGAAAAACAAACAAACCAAATACTGTGTTCATGAATCTAAAAGGTTCAAATCTAATACAATACTGGAAAAGAAATCAAAACATACTCCCGGTTGTGATCACGAGATGATTTAGCTGCTCTTAACTAGAACTGATGCAAACATTGTGTTGTAGATGTTGAACATGGTTGGATCTTCAAAACTTCAGGAATTGTGGCTTGATCTTGATGCAAAAGAGGTTGGATTTGTGAATGGGATTATTGGAATGTGTTTTGGGGATGTTTTGGACCTTGGAAAAGCACCAAAACCTTGTGAAAATTGTTTGGAGGCTGCCTTGGGTCGATGGGAAAAAGTCTCAATAAATAGAGCGGCTTAATTAAGGCAATTTAGGGCAAATTTGACGGCGGCATCTCAGGCCAGCATCTCAGACGCCCCTGGGACGCTGGGTGTTTTTCTCAGACTTTTATGACGAGCAATGAAAGACGTATCTAAAACGATGGGGGTCCTAGGCCAACATCCCAGACACCACCTAGGACACTGACGGGCTTCCTCACGTATTTGGCTTGCGTTTTCTCTTCAAAATGGCCCAGAGTTCCAGGTCAGCTTCTGGGACGCTGAGCTTTTTCTTCCGCTTCTGTTGTCTGTTTAATGCTTACTTTTTGCCCAAAATTCCCGTTTTTAATCCCTGCATGTAATGCACTCAATTCCATCAGAAGTAGGGCCATTCTTGGTTAGACAAAGCTTAATTATCATGTTAATCACGTATTACGTTCAACCAAAATGGCCCGATCACTAAGCAGTACAGACCGTTCATATAGATGTACCGGAAAAGAGACTTAACACAAGACCTTCATGAAAATGCATTCAATGTTGACTCTATACGAGTCGTTCATGGAGATGCATAGTTCAGGATTGAGTCCGGTTATGAAGCGCATCAGGAAATCGTACAGACCAGTTTTGAGATTTCTCAAACTAGGAATCCACAGGGTAGGGTACAGTCACAGGAAGATTGGAAGATGCTCCAAAGCCAAACAGTTTGGCAACTCATGTATATCTAAAAACTCAAAACTCCTAATCCTTAATTCCTTGATAGAAGATGTGATTGTCACATTTGCTTTGTATGCAGGGTCTCAGTAGGATGCAGGACATTGACGCATGAGAGCATATTCGGATTAGATCACGAGCTAGTGCAGTTTTGAAGTTCAGTTAGATATTTGATATTGTTATTAGTCAGTAGATAGTATGACATTGTTTTTCCACATAGTACATTGTTTGAGGATATTTTGATTTAATAAAATGTTATTTTCTCTTAAAGCATGCTTATTTAAATTATCCTTGAAATGTTGTGTTGATTACAGGATTAATAACTTGAATGTTGATGCATCCAAAGTGTGTTGGATTTATGAATTATATCTTATATGATTGTTAAAAATAAGTTTTATATGAATCACTTCATCTAAATGTCCGGATAGACAGGACTTTGGAATCATTTGACTTAGAGTCACATGATGAAATGAGTTCTTGAAAAAATGGATTGTTACAAGAAATGAATCATCTAAGGATCCAATGGATGGGATTTTAGAATCATGTGTCTTAGAGTCAAGTGATGAATTCATATCTTGAACATTTAACAAAGTCATAAATTTACATAGGAATGTAAAAGAAATTGAGATTAAGAGCAACATACACATTAGTGATTGTGAATTGCCTAAATCAGCAAATAAAACACAATCAATTTTACTTCACAATATTTGCCAATCGGTATGAAAAATATGACTTCGCTTATCGGTATAAGCGATTGATTGAAACCTTGAACTGCTCAAGGACTTCAAAGGAAGTATAAGATCAACAAAACCTGAGTGAAAACATAAACTGAGAAAATGTTTCACAGTTCTCCCTCTTCTAAGAACATTAATGGTTATAATGTGTCATAAGGAAGAAGATCGAGCATTCGTCAAAAAAGTATGATCCTCGATGTATTAGACACACTTCCAATGAGTTTTGATAAATTAGACGTTCAACCAGTCAGACCGTAAAACCATATTCTGACCCCATCTTAGACTAAGTAGGTTACATAGACACCATCTGAAGTGTAAAGCATGGTTCGTCCCACTTGTACATAAAGGGTCCAGGGTCATGTAGCGTTCGTCTGAACCTCATGACTGGCCTGAACCTGATCAACAGTGTCACTTCATTGGTTTTCCCGGAAGTACTTGTGAAAGAAGAGTTCTTTTAGAAAGGACTCACATTCTAAGGAAATAGTTGGAGAAAGTGTAATCCTGAAGGAGTTCAAGGATTAGCCAAGTGAAAGAACCCCTAGTCACCACTAGAACTTGACCAGGGATCTGATTCCTGTTAAAACTAACATACCCTTTCTCTTCGTAGGCCAGTAGTATTAGTCACCGTCATAAGGGATTATGATGATTTGGGTGACATACCGATTAGTGGTAAAACACTAATTGGTATGGATAAGCAATCCTACTACTTGGAAGCATTGGTGAGCCCGGTTGCTACTAAATAAGAGAACCTAAAGGCGAGACCAGATCTATGTGATAATTTGACTGATGTTACACTTGGCCTATGAACCAATGGGAGTAATTGAATCATCAAAGGATAGCAGCATAGATTGAAATGTACCAACATTCTAAGCAAGAATGGTTGAGTGATGGGATACTCAAAGTCATATGATTGATTTTGATAGAGACGCTCTCAACAGAACTGAATATGAAGGGATATCATGTGTTGTAACTGCACCTCGTAAGTTATTGTATGATCAGATTATCTGAACCGCTTTCCTTAAATGGAAAACACAAAGGTTGTGTAAGACACAGCCAAAGGGGATTAGAACATGCCAATATATCCAAACAGAAAGGTACATGGCCCCGATATTCATCTTACGGGCATCTCGCTAGAAAGGATATTTGGATTATCAAATTTGCCAAATGTTTG
Source organism: Cichorium intybus (assembly GCA_023525715.1). Lineage (NCBI taxonomy): Eukaryota > Viridiplantae > Streptophyta > Magnoliopsida > Asterales > Asteraceae > Cichorium > Cichorium intybus. The sequence continues at coordinate 100,273,046 of CM042010.1, read as the reverse complement.
GAGTTTTGTGAATAACCCAAAAGAGTCCTCTAATCATGTCATAAGGTTTGGACTTTGTGATAGTCTAAATCCCATAACTATGTCAAAGCTAGTGGGAGTATCGTTGTGATCTGTCTATCGGTTACATACCATTTCTAGGAAACATCTCTTGTCATTGCAAAGTGAAATGACTTAACATTAAGAGATGATTCGCTATGAAAAATCTAGAATAGATACAACATACTCAGGTGGTCGCAAGCATCTATCAGATAGATGACATCATCAGTGTAGACCTTGCCAATGAAAGTCTGATCTTGATAAGATTCGAGATGCATGACTTCAGGAAATGAGTTTCTTGACATTACAAAGTGTAATGAATTGGCATGGTCTAAAAGAAATATGACGTAATCACGTAGTTGCCAACATCTATCAGATAGATGAAACCGTTAGTATGGACCTAGCCAATATAAGTATGATCTTGATAAGATTTAAGATATATGTCTTCAAAAGAAAAGGTTTCTAAAAGTCATGACAAGGGGGTTATGAGTAATCCTCAGATTCTGAAAGGTTCATAATTGAATAGATCTGATTCCATGAGCTTCTGCAAATTAGGTCGATCATAAGTGTCATGGACCTATCCTGATAACTTGATGCTTAGAGCATAGTAAGTTGGATTCAGGATACAACCTGGCTGAGAATACTGGACAGATTGTTTGAGAGCATGTGAGAGATCATTGGGGTGAATGTAATAATAATAATTTGAAAGGGTTTTGCGAATCTATAATTATTGACATCAATGTGTGGTGCTGAGAGACTTCATGGTTAAAGAATTTCATTGGTATTCTGATGGAGCGTGTGTAGCTCACCGACACATCATAACACCTTGGAATTGTCTTAGGGTGCAGTCATCTGGAACAAAGATCCCGAGAACCATGAGAAGTCTCTAGACACACCAACATTGCCAGGATGGAGTTAGGAGAGAGAAAGACAATATGACACATTGAGGTATCATCGGAAAAGTGTCTGATTGGCAATGAAGTGTATCAATGAAAGACATTTTGGATACATGGAAAGAGTAAATGTCATTTTTGGTATATAGACATATAAATCTTAATTGAAAGTTTAATAGAAACCAAGAAGCACATATAACAGTAACATAATGAATCTGACTTGGTGATTACCTAATGCAGACTTGGTAATAAGCAGGAGTAGCTGCCAGTCAGATCTTTATGTTTCATTTATGCATGTTCTACTTCCCGAATAATTTTATTATTCAAAGTTCCACAATCGTTCATGCTTTCGTAAGTAAGTAGTGAATTAAGACTGTCATGAATTGAATTGTAGACTATCAAAGGAGTTAGACATAGCAATATTTTGTTGCAATGTTCATGAGTACATAGAAATGGATATTTGAGTATTAGAGAAAACCCACGCTTAGAGAATTACTTCATGGATTATATCATGAGTAATTCCGAGATGATAACATCTTATGCTCTTGAAATGGAGACATATGAGTTGAAATTTTCAAGTCGGTTGTGTTGGATTAGGTGTCTAAGCCATGACAAATAATTTGTATTTACCTAATTAATAGTAGCAGAGTCCATTTCGGTTGCCCTCATAGGTAAAGGTTTGGCAGAACTATCAGAATAGAGAAAGATTGATTTATGATATGATTAATAAATCAATAGAAATAAAATAAATAGTTTATTAATATATTATGTTGATAATATATTAATTAGAATAGTATTAATTAATTAGAAATTAATTTGGTGATTAATTGAATTAATTAAAGGTGCAGGGCCTGAATTGTAATTATTCAATAGTTGAGTAGTGACTGTCCAGGACAACTTGGAGTTGGCGATTTTAAGGAGATATATATATATATATATATATATATATATATATATATATATATATATATATATATATATATATATATATATATATATATATATATATATATATATATATATATATATATATATATATATATATATATATATATATATATATATATATCTCCTTGAATTTCGATTGTGATAAAAATGATAAATAAGAGTTTGAATCAAATGATAAAAGGTTTATCTCATTTGAATTCAAAAAGGTTTATCTGTAAGGTTTATCCGTAATCACCTGGAAGCTATAAATAGGGACCCCTGGGTACCCTTTTCTGCGCCATTATTATTGTTCCCTGACTCTCTCTGGATTTCGACCTCACTAGCTATTGGGTGTGACTTCATTTGAGGCAAGACAATTGTGTTGCGTAGCTTGCAAGAAACAACTAAAGGTTAGTTTTTCTTTTATAATTCTTTTAGTAATTTTTGATTGGCCTTAGGGATTTTATTATATGTTCAAATAGTGAAAACATAGATCCAAACTAGGTTGCATGTGAACTTAGGGTTTGAGTTTATTGATTTGCATAAAACCTATCAATGGTATCAGAGACAAGTTGTTTTCTGTTTGAATAGTTGTAATTGTTATTCCTTAAATTTAGCGTTTATTGAAACTAAACCCTAAAAGAAGCCTAATCGATTTCTAGGGTTAGGGTTTTCGAAACCCTAGCCCCTCCCCACCTTATTTGCGATTTTGACTATTAGTTTAGAAGGTTTTCTATTTTTGGTAATTGTGATTAATTAATAAATGGATAACCTTAAACCCTTCTTTGTTATTTTCGAAATCTAGTAGGTTAAGGATACGATTAAATTAATTTGATTAATTTGCGATGGCTATCTGATTTAATTATGTAATTAATTGTTTAATTAAAAGATTAACATTAAATCAATTAAGATTTAAATTTAAATTTAAATTAATAGTTGATTTTCAAAATTTAAAGGATTAAACCAATAATATTTTAAAAGTTAAAATACATCTTATATATATTATTATTATATGTTAATACCTATATGTATAAGAATTGGTCAGTCAAATCGCTAGTAAGCCTCATTCACGAAGCTGGTCTACAAGGACGGTATAAGGAAACTGTCTATAAAATGGCGGTTGAATGGGTGTCCATTCTCACCCACCGCTCTCTTGATCAGTGGAGGGTCGTTAGCTGAACGGGTTTGATAGGATCACTTAATTTCATTAAAAGTGTAATGTTATTAATCAAAGTACTAGAACCATTTTATAAAATCTCAAATCTAGTTACTTTAGGAAAAATGTGAAAGATATGCTAATCTATGAAATTGCACATTGCACTTTATGAGACATTAGTGGAGCATGTGTGGTTTACCGGCACACTAATAGGGGCTCATAAAGAGTGGCAATGGGTATCTCAAATTTATCATTTTTGATGGAGCGTGTGTGGTTCACCGGCACATCAATTTGAGATGATAATTGACATTGAGGTTACCAAGCTAATATGCATGGTTATTCACATCTTGTTTATGATCCTCGACTTCCCAGACACAAACGGAAGAGCATAGTATGAGATTAAACATGCTATTGAACAGTTCAATAAATCTCAAAGATCTAGGAATTTCACTTAATATGATTATCTTCCGCGGTGGAATTGGTGAATCGTCATTCACCTACCTTTATAAAATTTACAATTAGATTACGGCATCCCTCTTCTAAGTTGTGAATTATATAGTTGGGTCCTAGCCTTAATATTATTCTTGGGTTAATATTAAGAAATAATTATATCTAATTAAACTACCTTCTTTTATAGATGTCTTCCGCTGATGCTTCTGTTCCCCAACCCGCATCCCACTCCAACAACAGTTACGTCAGTTCAATCCTCTCATTGTGCTCCAAAGTGACATTGGATGGCACTAACTACAATGATTGGATGAGAAACATTAAAATGGCATTAAGGTTTGAGAAAAACGATAATGTTCTTGACAAAGAGCTTATTGAAGTTGACCCCGACACCACTACTCCCGAGGAATATGCCTCGTACAAGAAGCACTATGATCATGCGACCAAAGTGGCCTGCATCATGGTTGCTACAATGGTTCCCGAATTGCAAAGGTTTTACGAGGACTATTGGCCATATGAGATGCATAAAGACCTTGTGGAAAAGTTCCGCAAGCGAGCTCGTGTGGAGAAATGTGAAGTAGTCCGAGCCCTCATGACTAGTAAGCTGAAGGACGGAGAGTCTGTCTGCACTCATGTGCAAAGAATGCAAGGTTATGTTGAGAGGCTGCATAAGCTAAGTATGCAGATCGACAAGGAGCTGGCCATTGATATGGTCCTTAACTCTTTGTCGAGTTGTTATGATCAGTTCATATTGTCATATCATCTGAACAACACTCATACCACATTGGCTGAGCTGCATAACATGCTGCGGACTGCAGAAGATAGGCTGAAGGGTAAAAGTGTACCTTCTGCGAACGCTCCTGTCTTGGCGATTGGACAAGGGAAAGGAAAGAAGCGGAAAGGTCCTCCCAAGCAGAATTGGAAGGACAAGGTTCAAGCCGAGTCATCCAATAATGGCCCGAGACCCAGGCACTTTATTCCTCATGTCTCAAACCCTAAAGATGCCGACTGCTTTTACTGCAAAGAGAAGGGCCATTGGAAAAGAAGTTGCCCCAAATACTTGCAGGACATCAAGGATAGAAAAGTGAAGCCATCGGCAGCAGGTATATACACTATCTCTAAAAACTCATCATCTTCTAGTTCTTGGGTCCTTGATACCGGATGTGGTTTTCACATTTGTTCTGATTTGTAGGGCCTAAAGGAAAGTAGGGAGGTGGAGCACGGGAGAATAAACTTGATCATGGTCAATAGGCGATCGTCAATTATAACCAATATCGGAGTTTATAGCTTAGTTCTTAGTAGTGATGTTAGTTTAGAACTTTTAAATTGTTGCTATTCGCCAGATATGGCAAGAAATATTACTTCATTTCATGCATTGTTCAAACAATGTTTTAAGTATTCTTTTGATAATTTGAATGGTTCAACTTCTGTTTATAAGAATGGTGTCTTTATATTTGAAGCTTTACCTTGTGATGGTGCGTATCAAACTGAAACTTGTGTGGACAATTTATGTAATAGTGTGTTGCAAATTGATTCTTCTAATGGTGTAGAAAAAGCATGTTTGTGGCATTATCGTCTTGGACACATCAACAAGAAACGCATCGCCTAACTCCAAAAGGATGGAGTGTTGGAATCATTCGATCTTAAGTCGGATGATGTATGCGAATCTTGTCTGTTGGGCAAAATGACAAAGTCACATTTCACACGGACTTGTGAAAGAGGTGAAGGTCTGTTGGACATTATACACACAAATGTGTGTGGACCCATCAGATCAACCACAATGGATGCCAATCGATTCTACGTGACTTTTACTGATGATTATGGCAGATATGGGTATATCTACTTAAACAAGCATAAGTCAGAAACCTTTGAAAAGTTCAAAGAGTTTAAGAATGAAGTTGAGAATCAATTGGGCAGGAAGATAAAGATGCTTAGATCCGACAGAGGCAGTGAGTATCTTAGTATCGAGTTCCTTGACTATCTTAAGGAATGTGGAATGGTTTCACAGTTGACACCTCCTAGAACACCACAGTTGAACGGTGTTGCTGAGAGGCGCAACCGAATCCTGTTATACATGGTTCGTTCCATGATGAGTCAAGCTTCTCTTCCCATCCACTTCTGGGGGTATGCCTTAGAGACTGCTGCCCACATCCTCAATCTTGTCCCTACTAAAAAGGTTGCCAAAACACCTCACGAGATGTGGACAAGGAAAGTTCCCTCATTAGCACACATCAAAGTCTGGGGTTGTGAAGCTTTTGTAAGACGAGAGACTCACGACAAACTCGCAGCAAGAAGTGAGAGGTGTATTTTCATTGGATACCCAAAACAGTCTTTTGGATACTTGTGCTGAAAATAAGTATTAAGCATTTATAAAACAAAACAAGCATTTTAGCCTTAGAGTACATGTTTCCCTGATTCCGGAAATATAAATAACGTTCAAAACGGAGCTCATATGCAAAAGTTACGATTGTTATAAGAAAGCAAGCCAAAACAAACCAGTGTAACACTGATTTTCTTTAACTACAAAAACCGTTTCGATCCGTTGAGGCACTTGCGCACCTCATATGGAAATTCCGAGAACATTATTGGACTCAGACTATGGTCTATTATTAGATTCCATACTCGAAATATTTTTAGCAAAAATATTTATAAAAGTCAAACGCTGAATGCTACGAATAAACGAATGCACATATTTAAACACGTTTTCCCAGTGTTCTGCAACTCGAAAAAATAATCCGTTTGGGTTTCTGAAACCGGTGCACTCGGCTTGACAATTCTCCGCTCTCGAAAAAATATTAGGCATCGGGATCTTGCGCACGAATTATGTCATTCATGGCATCACATTCACCAACCATTCATCAACCATTCACCAACCCCAACTAATCCATGAGACTATAAATATGAGGCTTTGCATCTCATTTTTCTTCACCAATTCAACAAAGCTTCTAGCTTTTTCTTTCTTTCTCCAATTGCTCTCCTTTTGGCCAAGAACACCACCACCATTGGTCATCGCTCCACTACCGTCACACCATCACTTCGCCGCACAAAACCTTGTTGTTTTGTGGTGTTATTTCGCGGTGCTTCTCAAACACGATCGTTCTTATATCTAAGCTGAATTCACGCTTCAAAAGTGAGTGTTACGGCCCCTTTGTCTATGTTTTTATATATTATGGGGGAGAATACATGTGCAATATAAACATTTACCAATTTCATATCAAGTTTTATAAATGTTATTATAGCTTTATAAAATGTTTTCAATAAGTGAGTGTTACGGCCCCTTTGTCTATGTTTTTATATATTATGGTGGAGAATACATGTGCAATATAAACATTTACCAATTTCATATCAAGTTTTATAAATGTTATTATAGCTTTATAAAATATTTTCAATAAGTGAGTGTTACGGCCCCTTTGTCTATGCTTTTATATATTATGGGGGAGAATACATGTGCAATATAAATATTTATCAATTTCATATCAAGTTTTATAAATGTTATTATAGCTTTATAAAATGTTTTCAATAAGCGAGTATTGTACTCTTTTATGTATATACTTATCAACATACTCGATTAGACTTGTCTATCCTACATTTATCAATGGCTTAGATAGTGAGACACTATTCATAACTAAGTAAAAATACTTCGACCCTACACTACTATAACCATTAATCAAGCAGAGCGAGATACATATGTATAGATTATCCTGTACTTTACTATTATTATTTGTAATAACTCTGTATTCAAACTTCAAGATGAAATACAATTATCCTTTTGTTTATCGTTGTACTTGGGCTGTATATTCAATTGCTTGAGATCCATGAACTAAGTCGCACAGCCCGGCGTATTCCGCCGCCTCGGCCGGGGGTGTGACAGAATGGTATCAGAGCTAAATTGGCTATAGAGAACTCGTATCCTCGAAAGAGGAATACAACTATAGCAACAGGCTTCTAATAAAAGTATTATTACTAATTACACTACTTCTCGACTACTTACGGGTGAGGTGTCTAGTTTGAACTATCGCTTGGGTTTTGGATTCAGAACAGCTTTAATGCCAAAATGATCCTGCCCACCGGTACTTCTCATCTGGCCGATCCTTATTTGATAGTCTTGAGGTACAAAACAAAAACTAATAATATTGCAAACCCCACCAATAATATATATTGGAGTTATATATATACTCTGGCCCGTGATGAGAATACTTAATAAAATTCTAACTTATCTTCAACTAAAACTACAAACTCAACCCTTTAGGTCAAATACCTCGACGAAGATAGTACCGTACATAAGCCATACCACAAATAAACATGGAACGTGCGCCTACGTTATTTATGGTCGGACCGGTGAACAACCAATTTTGATCAAGGTGTTTGACAGCCTACAATGGTTGAGAGTTTTAGAGATTGAAGAATGTTCTCAAGATTCTCTGGAGATACTTAGTACATTAGAAACTGTGTACAGTTTTATAACACTTAAACAATTAAAAACTCATTACCTGTAAAACATTATCATTACTTAAAGCATAAGTGGATACTATCACTCTATAATTTGGAAATCTGTAGGATTTCAGGAACAAAGTACACTGATACACTATCATAAGATACAACTCATACATACTCGTTCAGAACTAAATAGTGTAAAACGACTTAACATTTCTATTCTAAACGTATTAGAACAATGCCTCCACGAAGGAGTCCGCGAGACCATCAAGCACCAACTCCTCGAGTAAATGCAAGAGTAGTACCAACGATAAACCCAACTACTAGAGAAACTCCAACCGGACCCACTGTAACCCCACCATTCCAAATGGATTCCACCCAAGTGCAGACCTTGATGGTACAAGGGATTGCCACAGCCTTAGCTGCATATGAGGCTGCCCGGAATGAACCTTCTGGGAATAGTAGAAATGGTAGCGATATTCCGATTGCTAATCGAAACAATTGCAGACCCTGCTCATATAAGGATTTCATGGCCTGCAAACCACAAAACTTCTTCGGTAATGAAGGAGTTGTCGGTCTATCCCGCTGGATAGAAAAGATGGAGGTTGTGTTTCGCATTAGCTATTGTCCTTATGACTGCCAAGTCAAATATGCTACTTGTACGCTGATGGATTCCGTCCTGACCTGGTGGAATGAACATGCCAAGTCCATGGGAATCGATACGGCATATGACATGAGTTGGGCATCTTTCAAACAGATAATGGTCGAAGAATATTGCCCCCGACAAGAAATCCAGACTCTGGAGCAAGAACTCTGGAATCTTACCATGAAGGGATCGGAGGTGACTGCCTACACCTCTCGATTTAACGATCTTGCAAGCCTTTGTCCAGGGATGGTAAACCTAGAACATAAGAAGACGGAGAAGTACATTTGGGGATTAGCTTCACCTGTTCAAGGTTTGGTTACTGCATCTAGACCTACCACCTTTGATAGTGCTAAGCAATTGGCCTATCAATTGACTGAACAATGTATCCGTCAGGGTACCATGACCCCACAGATAGAGAAGAACCAGACCGAGAGTATGAAGCGGAAGTTCCATGGGAAGTTAGAAGAGAACTCCAAGCATCACAAACCTAAGTCAGAACCTGTAACTGTTTATGCCGAAATCACAAACACTCCCACCTCATTCAAGCCTTACTCTGGAAAACTACCTCATTGTACCGAGTGTAATTTCCACCATGTCGGAAACTGCATGTTCTGCGACAACTGTAACTTGAAAGGTCATACCTCCAAGTTCTGCAGAAAGGCCCCAACCACTACAACCACAACCCCTGCTACAGGAGGAAGCCGCAACTGCTACGAATGCAATTAACCAGGGCATTTTAAGAGGGACTGCCCGAAACTGAAGAATAAAGGAAGATCATTCGTTATTGGAACCAGAGATGCTCGCCAGGAACCGACTGTGGTTACTGGTACATTTCCTATTAAGAATATTTATGCTTCCATATTATTTGATACAGGTGCTGATAGAAGCTTTATTTCCCATACATTTAGAAGTATGATAACCCATAAAGCATGCAAACTTAACGAACCTTACGCGGTAGAAGTAGCAAACGGCCAAATAGAAAGCACTTTAGAAATACTCACAAATTGCCTTCTCATCCTAAATAACCACGTCTTTCACATTGACCTAATGCCTATAACCATTGGAAGTTTCGATGTAATCATCAAAATGAATTGGTTATCGTCCCATCGAGCAGAAGTAATGTGTTACGAAACAATTTCGGGACGAAGTTTCCTTTAATGGGGAGGTAATGTGACATCCCGGAAATTTATACCTAGAACTATAAACAGTTAATTCACCGCAAACCTCTTTATAACCAAACCTTTTGAGCTTCAATGCATATTTTGGAAAATATAGTGTCATTACGATTAAAATAAGATACGAGATGAGATCTTACTTCCTATAATGGAATATCTCAAGCACAAACTGAAACCCTAGTTAATACGTCTGAAAAACTGAAAATAAGTATTAAACATTTATAAAACAAAAAAAGCATTTTAGCCTTAGAGTACATGTTTCCCTGATTCCGGAAATATAAATAACGTTCAAAACGGAGCTCATATGCAAAAGTTACGATTGTTATAAGAAAGCAAGCCAAAACAAACCAGTGTAACACTGATTTTCTTTAACTACAAAAACCGTTTTGATCCGTTGAGTCACTTGCGCACCTCATATGGAAATTCCGAGAACATTATTGGACTCAGACTATGGTCTATTATTAGATTCCATACTCGAAATATTTTTAGCAAACATATTTATAAAAGTCAAACGCTGAATGCTACGGATAAACGAACGCACATATTTAAACACGTTTTCCCATTGTTCTGCAACTCGAAAAAATAATCCGTTTGGGTTTCTGAAACCGGTGCACTCGGCTTGACAATTCTCCGCTCTCGAAAAAATATTAGGCATCGGGATCTTGCGCACGAATTATGTCATTCATGGCATCACATTCACCAACCATTCACCAACCATTCACCAACCCCAACTACTCCATGAGACTATAAATATGAGGCTTTGCATATCATTTTTCTTCACCAATTCACCAAAGCTTCTAGCTTTTTCTTTCTTTCTCCAATTGCTCTCCTTTTGGCCAAGAACACCACCACCATTGGTCATCGCTCCACTACCGTCGCACCATCACTTCGCCGCACAAAACCTTGTTGTTTTGTGGTGTTATTTCGCGGTGCTTCTCAAACACGATCGTTCTTATATCTAAGCTGAATTCACGCTTCAAAAGTGAGTGTTACGGGCCGTTTGTCTATGTTTTTATATATTATGGGGGAGAATACATGTGCAATATAAACATTTACCAATTTCATATCAAGTTTTATAAATGTTATTATAGCTTTATAAAATGTTTTCAATAAGTGAGTGTTACGGCCCCTTTGTCTATGTTTTTATATATTATGGGGGAGAATACATGTGCAATATAAACATTTACCAATTTCATATCAAGTTTTATAAATGTTATTATAGCTTTATAAAATATTTTCAATAAGTGAGTGTTACGGCCCCTTTGTCTATGCTTTTATATATTATGGGGGAGAATACATGTGCAATATAAATATTTACCAATTTCATATCAAGTTTTATAAATGTTATTATAGCTTTATAAAATGTTTTCAATAAGCGAGTATTGTACTCTTTTATGTATATACTTATCAACATACTCGATTAGACTTGTCTATCCTACATTTATCAATGGCTTAGATAGTGAGACACTATTCATAACTAAGTAAAAATACTTAGACCCTACACTACTATAACCATTAATCAAGCAGAGCGAGATACATATGTATAGATTATCCTGTACTTTACTATTATTATTTGTAATAACTCTGTATTCAAACTTCAAGATGAAATACAATTATCCTTTTGTTTATCGTTGTACTTGGGCTGTATATTCAATTGCTTGAGATCCATGAACTAAGTCGCACAGCCCGGCGTATTCCGCCGCCTCGGCCGGGGGTGTGACAGAATGGTATCAAAGCTAAATTGGCTATAGAGAACTCGTATCCTCGAAAGAGGAATACAACTATAGCAACAGGCTTCTAATAAAAGTATTATTACTAATTACACTACTTCTCGACTACTTACGGGTGAGGTGTCTAGTTTGAACTATCGCTTGGGTTTTGGATTCAGAACAGCTTTAATGCCAAAATGATCCTGCCCACCGGTACTTCTCATCTGGCCGATCCTTATTTGATAGTCTTGAGGTACAAAACAAAAACTAATAATATTGCAAACCCCACCAATAATATATATTGGAGTTATATATATACTCTGGCCCGTGATGAGAATACTTAATAAAATTCTAACTTATCTTCAACTAAAACTACAAACTCAACCCTTTAGGTCAAATACCTCGACGAAGATAGTACCGTACATAAGCCATACCACAAATAAACATGGAACGTGCGCCTACGTTATTTATGGTCGGACCGGTGAACAACCAATTTTGATCAAGGTGTTTGACAGCCTACAATGGTTGAGAGTTTTAGAGATTGAAGAATGTTCTCAAGATTCTCTGGAGATACTTAGTACATTAGAAACCGTGTACAGTTTTATAACACTTAAACAATTAAAAACTCATTACCTGTAAAACATTATCATTACTTAAAGCATAAGTGGATACTATCACTCTATAATTTGGAAATTTGTAGGATTTTAGGAACAAAGTACACTGATACACTATCATAAGATACAACTCATACATACTCGTTCAGAACTAAATAGTGTAAAACGACTTAACATTTCTATTCTAAACGTATTAGAACAATGCCTCCACGAAGGAGTCTGCGAGACCATCAAGCACCAACTCCTCAAGTAAATGCAAGAGTAGTACCAACGATAAACCCAACTACTAGAGAAACTCCAACCGGACCCACTGTAACCCCACCATTCCAAATGGATTCCACCCAAGTGCAGACCTTGATGGTACAAGGGATTGCCACAGCCTTAGCTGCATATGAGGCTGCCCGGAATGAACCTTCTGGGAACAGTAGAAATGGTAGCGATATTCCGATTGCTAATCGAAACAATTGCAGACCCTGCTCATATAAGGATTTCATGGCCTGCAAACCACAAAACTTCTTCGGTAATGAAGGAGTTGTCGGTCTATCCCGCTGGATAGAAAAGATGGAGGTTGTGTTTCGCATTAGCTATTGTCCTTATGACTGCCAAGTCAAATATGCTACTTGTACGCTGATGGATTCCGCCCTGACCTGGTGGAATGAACATGCCAAGTCCATGGGAATCGATACGGCATATGACATGAGTTGGGCATCTTTCAAACAGATAATGGTCGAAGAATATTGCCCCCGACAAGAAATCCAGACTCTGGAGCAAGAACTCTGGAATCTTACCATGAAGGGATCGGAGGTGACTGCCTACACCTCTCGATTTAACGATCTTGCAAGCCTTTGTCCAGGGATGGTAAACCTAGAACATAAGAAGACGGAGAAGTACATTTGGGGATTAGCTTCACCTGTTCAAGGTTTGGTTACTGCATCTAGACCTACCACCTTTGATAGTGCTAAGCAATTGGCCTATCAATTGACTGAACAATGTATCCGTCAGGGTACCATGACCCCACAGATAGAGAAGAACCAGACCGAGAGTATGAAGCGGAAGTTCCATGGGAAGTTAGAAGAGAACTCCAAGCATCACAAACCTAAGTCAGAACCTGTAACTGTTTATGCCGAAATCACAAACACTCCCACCTCATTCAAGCCTTACTCTGGAAAACTACCTCATTGTACCGAGTGTAATTTCCACCATGTCGGAAACTGCATGTTCTGCGACAACTGTAACTTGAAAGGTCATACCTCCAAGTTCTGCAGAAAGGCCCCAACCACTACAACCACAACCCCTGCTACAGGAGGAAGCCGCAACTGCTACGAATGCAATTAACCAGGGCATTTTAAGAGGGACTGCCCGAAACTGAAGAATAAAGGAAGATCATTCGTTATTGGAACCAGAGATGCTCGCCAGGAACCGACTGTGGTTACTGGTACATTTCCTATTAAGAATATTTATGCTTCCATATTATTTGATACAGGTGCTGATAGAAGCTTTATTTCCCATACATTTAGAAGTATGATAACCCATAAAGCATGCAAACTTAACGAACCTTACGCGGTAGAAGTAGCAAACGGCCAAATAGAAAGCACTTTAGAAATACTCACAAATTGCCTTCTCATCCTAAATAACCACGTCTTTCACATTGACCTAATGCCTATAACCATTGGAAGTTTCGATGTAATCATCAAAATGAATTGGTTATCGTCCCATCGAGCAGAAGTAATGTGTTACGAAACAATTTCGGGACGAAGTTTCCTTTAATGGGGAGGTAATGTGACATCCCGGAAATTTATACCTAGAACTATAAACAGTTAATTCACCGCAAACCTCTTTATAACCAAACCTTTTGAGCTTCAATGCATATTTTGGAAAATATAGTGTCATTACGATTAAAATAAGATACGAGATGAGATCTTACTTCCTATAATGGAATATCTCAAGCACAAACTGAAACCCTAGTTAATACGTCTGAAAAACTGAAAATAAGTATTAAACATTTATAAAACAAAAAAAGCATTTTAGCCTTAGAGTACATGTTTCCCTGATTCCGGAAATATAAATAACGTTCAAAACGGAGCTCATATGCAAAAGTTACGATTGTTATAAGAAAGCAAGCCAAAACAAACCAGTGTAACACTGATTTTCTTTAACTACAAAAACCGTTTTGATCCGTTGAGTCACTTGCGCACCTCATATGGAAATTCCGAGAACATTATTGGACTCAGACTATGGTCTATTATTAGATTCCATACTCGAAATATTTTTAGCAAACATATTTATAAAAGTCAAACGCTGAATGCTACGGATAAACGAACGCACATATTTAAACACGTTTTCCCATTGTTCTGCAACTCGAAAAAATAATCCGTTTGGGTTTCTGAAACCGGTGCACTCGGCTTGACAATTCTCCGCTCTCGAAAAAATATTAGGCATCGGGATCTTGCGCACGAATTATGTCATTCATGGCATCACATTCACCAACCATTCACCAACCATTCACCAACCCCAACTACTCCATGAGACTATAAATATGAGGCTTTGCATATCATTTTTCTTCACCAATTCACCAAAGCTTCTAGCTTTTTCTTTCTTTCTCCAATTGCTCTCCTTTTGGCCAAGAACACCACCACCATTGGTCATCGCTCCACTACCGTCGCACCATCACTTCGCCGCACAAAACCTTGTTGTTTTGTGGTGTTATTTCGCGGTGCTTCTCAAACACGATCGTTCTTATATCTAAGCTGAATTCACGCTTCAAAAGTGAGTGTTACGGGCCGTTTGTCTATGTTTTTATATATTATGGGGGAGAATACATGTGCAATATAAACATTTACCAATTTCATATCAAGTTTTATAAATGTTATTATAGCTTTATAAAATGTTTTCAATAAGTGAGTGTTACGGCCCCTTTGTCTATGTTTTTATATATTATGGGGGAGAATACATGTGCAATATAAACATTTACCAATTTCATATCAAGTTTTATAAATGTTATTATAGCTTTATAAAATATTTTCAATAAGTGAGTGTTACGGCCCCTTTGTCTATGCTTTTATATATTATGGGGGAGAATACATGTGCAATATAAATATTTACCAATTTCATATCAAGTTTTATAAATGTTATTATAGCTTTATAAAATGTTTTCAATAAGCGAGTATTGTACTCTTTTATGTATATACTTATCAACATACTCGATTAGACTTGTCTATCCTACATTTATCAATGGCTTAGATAGTGAGACACTATTCATAACTAAGTAAAAATACTTAGACCCTACACTACTATAACCATTAATCAAGCAGAGCGAGATACATATGTATAGATTATCCTGTACTTTACTATTATTATTTGTAATAACTCTGTATTCAAACTTCAAGATGAAATACAATTATCCTTTTGTTTATCGTTGTACTTGGGCTGTATATTCAATTGCTTGAGATCCATGAACTAAGTCGCACAGCCCGGCGTATTCCGCCGCCTCGGCCGGGGGTGTGACAGAATGGTATCAAAGCTAAATTGGCTATAGAGAACTCGTATCCTCGAAAGAGGAATACAACTATAGCAACAGGCTTCTAATAAAAGTATTATTACTAATTACACTACTTCTCGACTACTTACGGGTGAGGTGTCTAGTTTGAACTATCGCTTGGGTTTTGGATTCAGAACAGCTTTAATGCCAAAATGATCCTGCCCACCGGTACTTCTCATCTGGCCGATCCTTATTTGATAGTCTTGAGGTACAAAACAAAAACTAATAATATTGCAAACCCCACCAATAATATATATTGGAGTTATATATATACTCTGGCCCGTGATGAGAATACTTAATAAAATTCTAACTTATCTTCAACTAAAACTACAAACTCAACCCTTTAGGTCAAATACCTCGACGAAGATAGTACCGTACATAAGCCATACCACAAATAAACATGGAACGTGCGCCTACGTTATTTATGGTCGGACCGGTGAACAACCAATTTTGATCAAGGTGTTTGACAGCCTACAATGGTTGAGAGTTTTAGAGATTGAAGAATGTTCTCAAGATTCTCTGGAGATACTTAGTACATTAGAAACCGTGTACAGTTTTATAACACTTAAACAATTAAAAACTCATTACCTGTAAAACATTATCATTACTTAAAGCATAAGTGGATACTATCACTCTATAATTTGGAAATTTGTAGGATTTTAGGAACAAAGTACACTGATACACTATCATAAGATACAACTCATACATACTCGTTCAGAACTAAATAGTGTAAAACGACTTAACATTTCTATTCTAAACGTATTAGAACAATGCCTCCACGAAGGAGTCTGCGAGACCATCAAGCACCAACTCCTCAAGTAAATGCAAGAGTAGTACCAACGATAAACCCAACTACTAGAGAAACTCCAACCGGACCCACTGTAACCCCACCATTCCAAATGGATTCCACCCAAGTGCAGACCTTGATGGTACAAGGGATTGCCACAGCCTTAGCTGCATATGAGGCTGCCCGGAATGAACCTTCTGGGAACAGTAGAAATGGTAGCGATATTCCGATTGCTAATCGAAACAATTGCAGACCCTGCTCATATAAGGATTTCATGGCCTGCAAACCACAAAACTTCTTCGGTAATGAAGGAGTTGTCGGTCTATCCCGCTGGATAGAAAAGATGGAGGTTGTGTTTCGCATTAGCTATTGTCCTTATGACTGCCAAGTCAAATATGCTACTTGTACGCTGATGGATTCCGCCCTGACCTGGTGGAATGAACATGCCAAGTCCATGGGAATCGATACGGCATATGACATGAGTTGGGCATCTTTCAAACAGATAATGGTCGAAGAATATTGCCCCCGACAAGAAATCCAGACTCTGGAGCAAGAACTCTGGAATCTTACCATGAAGGGATCGGAGGTGACTGCCTACACCTCTCGATTTAACGATCTTGCAAGCCTTTGTCCAGGGATGGTAAACCTAGAACATAAGAAGACGGAGAAGTACATTTGGGGATTAGCTTCACCTGTTCAAGGTTTGGTTACTGCATCTAGACCTACCACCTTTGATAGTGCTAAGCAATTGGCCTATCAATTGACTGAACAATGTATCCGTCAGGGTACCATGACCCCACAGATAGAGAAGAACCAGACCGAGAGTATGAAGCGGAAGTTCCATGGGAAGTTAGAAGAGAACTCCAAGCATCACAAACCTAAGTCAGAACCTGTAACTGTTTATGCCGAAATCACAAACACTCCCACCTCATTCAAGCCTTACTCTGGAAAACTACCCCATTATACCGAGTGTAATTTCCACCATGTCGGAAACTGCATGTTCTGCGACAACTATAACTTGAAAGGTCATACCTCCAAGTTCTGCAGAAAGGCCCCAACCACTACAACCACAACCCCTGCTACAGGAGGAAGCCGCAACTGCTACGAATGCAATCAACCAAGGCATTTTAAGAGGGACTGCCCGAAACTGAAGAATAAAGGAAGAGCATTCGTTATTGGAACCAGAGATGCTCGCCAGGAACCGACTGTGGTTACTGGTACATTTCCTATTAAGAATATTTATGCTTCCATATTATTTGATACAGGTGCTGATAGAAGCTTTATTTCCCATACATTTAGAAGTATGATAACCCATAAAGCATGCAAACTTAACGAACCTTACGCGGTAGAAGTAGCAAACGGCCAAATAGAAAGCACTTTAGAAATGCTCACAAATTGCCTTCTCATCCTAAATAACCACGTCTTTCACATTGACCTAATGCCTATAACCATTGGAAGTTTCGATGTAATCATCAGAATGAATTGGTTATCGTCCCATCGAGCAGAAGTAATGTGTTACGAAACAATTTCGGGACGAAATTTCCTTTAACGGGGAGGTAATGTGACATCCCGGAAATTTATACCTAGAACTATAAACAGTTAATTCACCGCAAACCTCTTTATAACCAAACCTTTTGAGCTTCAATGCATATTTTGGAAAATATAGTGTCATTACGATTAAAATAAGATACGAGATGAGATCTTACTTCCTATAATGGAATATCTCAAGCACAAACTGAAACCCTAGTTAATACGTCTGAAAAACTGAAAATAAGTATTAAGCATTTATAAAACAAAACAAGCATTTTAGCCTTAGAGTACATGTTTCCCTGATTCCGGAAATATAAATAACGTTCAAAACGGAGCTCATATGCAAAAGTTACGATTGTTATAAGAAAGCAAGCCAAAACAAACCAATGTAACACTGATTTTCTTTAACTACAAAAACCGTTTGGATCCGTTGAGTCACTTGCGCACCTCATATGGGAATTCCGAGAACATTATTGGACTCAGACTATGGTCTATTATTAGATTCCATACTCGAAATATTTTTAGCAAAAATATTTATAAAAGTCAAACGCTGAATGCTACGGATAAACGAACGTACATATTTAAACACGTTTTCCCAGTGTTCTGCAACTCGAAAAAATAATCCGTTTGGGTTTCTGAAAACGGTGCACTCGGCTTGACAATTCTCCGCTCTCGAAAAAATATTAGGCATCGGGATCTTGCGCACGAATTATGTCATTCATGGCATCACATTCACCAACCATTCACCAACCCCAACTACTCCATGAGACTATAAATACGAGGCTTTGCATCTCATTTTTCTTCACCAATTCACCAAAGCTTCTACCTTTTTCTTTCTTTCTCCAATTGCTCTCCTTTTGGCCAAGAACACCACCACCATTGGTCATCGCTCCACTACCGTCGCACCATCACTTCGCCGCACAAAACCTTGTTGTTTTGTGGTGTTATTTCGCGGTGCTTCTCAAACACGATCGTTCTTATATCTAAGCTGAATTCACGCTTCAAAAGTGAGTGTTACGGCCCCTTTGTCTATGTTTTTATATATTATGGGGGAGAATACATGTGCAATATAAACATTTACCAATTTCATATCAAGTTTTATAAATGTTATTATAGCTTTATAAAATGTTTTCAATAAGTGAGTGTTACGGCCCCTTTGTCTATGTTTTTATATATTATGGGGGAGAATACATGTGCAATATAAACATTTACCAATTTCATATCAAGTTTTATAAATGTTATTATAGCTTTATAAAATATTTTCAATAAGTGAGTGTTACGGCCCCTTTGTCTATGCTTTTATATATTATGGGGGAGAATACATGTGCAATATAAATATTTACCAATTTCATATCAAGTTTTATAAATGTTATTATAGCTTTATAAAATGTTTTCAATAAGCGAGTATTGTACTCTTTTATGTATATACTTATCAACATACTCGATTAGACTTGTCTATCCTACATTTATCAATGGATTAGATAGTGAGACACTATTCATAACTAAGTAAAAATACTTAGACCCTACACTACTATAACCGTTAATCAAGCAGAGCGAGATACATATGTATAGATCTATACGGGTTGACACCCCCACCTATGGTTGTTAGCTACAACTTCGACTTGCAAATCGATGTAGGTGATACTTATCTTTTTCATTACTACGACGTCCATGAAGCGTTGTAGGGGGGTACATTTTAGTCAAATAGCTCGGTTATAGGACTCAACTATACGTATTGATGGTTTTTCTCATAAACGTACATATCATTTATAAGTATGGTATTACTTACGATTTTCAGCAACTCTATACATTTCATTTATAAGTATTATTTTACTTACAAAAGGAATACTTTTAGTTATTTTAAAAGTATTACTACTGCGTTTAGCAGAAAACCTGTAACTCTCACCAACCTTGCGTTGACCCTCAAAACTACATGTATTCTCAGGAGATCAGTAAGCCTTTCAGAAGATGGAAATGTTCACGGATATCAGGCAACTTAGTTTACTGTTTTTATTTTATATCTACCTATCTGTTTAAGGCATTTCATGTACTTTACTATTATTATCTGTAATAACTCTGTATTCAAACTTCAAGATGAAAAACAATTATCCTTTTGTTTATCGTTGTACTTGGGCTGTATATTCAATTGCTTGAGATCCATGAACTAAGTCGCACAGCCCGGCGTATTCCGCCGCCTCGGCCAGGGTGTGACACTAGGAGGCTATCAAAGGAACCTCCTGGCTCACCATTTTCTGCACCGCTTTCATCTCTCTGAAGTTACTCTGCTGTCTTCTCTCCTCCATTGCCTGGGTGTGACTCCATTTGAGGCAGGACACTTATGCTGCTAGCTTTTTGAACAAGAATCAAAGGTTGGTTCTTCTGTTTTATACTTTAGAAATTATTGTTGGCCTTTAGGTTTAATATTATATGTTCATAGTAGAAAACATAGATCTCTCTTAGGGTTGCATGTGAACTTGGGTGATTTTCTAGTTTATAGATTATGTAAAACCCTTCAGTGGTATCAGAGCCAATTTGTTTTATTGTGAATTTGATATAATTGCTTGTGTGCAAAGGGTTATTTGCGAAAATTAGAACCCTTGGTGACCAAGGTTTAGACTTGGTGGCTAGGGTTTGAAAACCCTAGCCTCCCTTCGCTTTTCTACGATTTGCATGCTGCCCTGATTAGTTGGCTGTTATTTTTGGTAATTATTGGATAATTAAATAACTGGAACCCCTTATCCCATGCAGGCTATTTTCGAGATCTAAGGGAAAGGGTTATGAAATTAATTTGTTTAATTTTCGTGATTCCCTTACTTGATTTAATTAGTTTAATTAAATTGTTTCATTAAAAGACCAATTAAATCACTTAAAGATATAATTTAAAATTTTCGAAAAAATGCATATAAAATTGCGAAAATTCTTAGAAAATTAAATCTAAAATATTTTAAAGAGTTTAAAATATATCTTATATATTTATGATTAAAAGTTAATATTTATATGTAAGATAAAACTGGTTAGTCTTACCGTTAGTAGGCCTCATTCACAAAACTGTTCTATAAAGAGGGTATAAGCGACTGCCTATAAAATGGTAGTCTAATCGGTGTCTACTCTCACCCACCGCTCTCCTGGTCAGTCGAGTGTCGTTAGCTGAACGGGTTTGATAGAACCGCTAAGCCTCTTAAAAGTATAATGCTATAATTGAAAGTACTAGAACCTTGAACAAAAATCCCAATCAAGTTACTTTAGGTCAAAAATGTGAATGAGTTGCTAATCCATGAAGTTGCACATTGCACTTTGTGAAACATTGGTGGAGCGTGTGTGGTTAACCGACACACCAATAGGGGTTCACAAAGAGTTGCAATGGGTTTCTCGATTTTTCCATTATTGATGGAGCGTGTGTGGTTAACCGGCACGTAAATTAGAGATGGTAAATTGACTTCGAGAGTACCAAGCTAACTTGCATGGTTATTCACACCCGGTTTGTGATCCTCGGCATCCCAGTCACAAACAGTGGGGCACATCCGAGATTAAAGTGTCTATTCTCTCCCTTCTCATCCTTCACCCATTTCTGAGAGCATCAGAAAGCACCTGCCAAATATGGAAAGGCTGACTGGCCTTAACTGTAAGGAATGGCTTCGCAATTGGAGACTGGTTCTCGTTATTGCTGGCAAGCTACATCTCACCGAGTATCCGATCCCGGTTCCACCGGAACAAGTCATCATAAAGAGTCTTTATGATAAGCATGACTTCTTAGTTGATGAATCCGAAAAGATTCTTGGCCTCATGCTATTGACCATTGACCCCGAGTTCCGCACGGATTTTGAGTCCTTGGGGCTATATGAGTTAATGCAATTGGTTGAGGAAAAGTTCCAAAAACCAGTTGAAGAGGAACGAGCTAGGATCTTCAAAGGACTTGCAGAATCCAAGCTAAAAGAAGGAAGTAGCATCGATTCGCATGTTCTTCAGATTGAAGCATACATAGGTGAATTGTACAAACTTGGTTATTCCATGAGTCAGGAGATGAGTGTAAACATTCTACTCGCTTCGCTGACTAGTAAGTACGATCTGTTCATTCAGACATATAGGAAGGAAGACCAGAAAAAGGCTTTTATGGAAATGCATCCGCTGTTGACTTTATACGAATCACTCTTGGATAGGCATAGCTCCAATGGTTCAGCTACTTCTGGATTAAGTCCAGTGAAGAGACGTAACAAGAAACGATCCAGATCGTCTGGACATATCTCAAACTAGGAATCCACAGAATCGGATACAGTTATAGAAAGATTGGAAGACGCTCCAAGGTCAAAAAAATTTGAAAGCTCAGGTATATCTAAAAACCTCAAAACTTCTGTTCCATAATTCGTTTATGCATTATGTGATAGTCACATTTTTGTTTGTATGCAGGGATTCAGTAAGGTACAGGACTCTGGCGCATAGGAGCACATTTGGATTGGATTTCCAGCTCATGCAGTTTTGAAGTTCAGTTAGATATTAAAATCATGTTATTAGCTTATTAGATGCGTTTGACATTGTCTGTCATATAATACATTGTTCAAGGATTTTTGTTTTAATAAAATTGTCGATTTTCTTTTAACACCTGTTGTTTTGAAATATCATTGAAATGTTGTATGAATGTGTTGAATGCATGATTAGTAATAACTTGAATGTTGATGCATCCAAAGTGTTTGGATTCAGGAATTGTGTCCTTTATGATTGTTAAAGTGAATGTTATAAGAATCAATTCAACCAAAGATCCAGTTGGACAGGACTTTGGAATCATTTGACTTAGAGTCTCATGATGAATTGAGTTCTTAATGTGGCAAGAAATGAATCACCCAAAGATCCTGTTGGACAGGACTTTGGAATCACCTGACTTAGAGTCAGATGATGATTAAGTTCTTTATACAGCACATGTGGCAAGAAATGAATCACCCAAAGATCTAGAGGATAGGATCTTAGAATCAGTTGACTTAGAGTCAAGTGATGATTGCAAGTCTTGAACGGAATTAACAAAGTCATAAGTTTACATAGAAATGTAAAAAGACATTAAGATTAGGAGCAACGAACACATCAGTTACTGTGTATTGCTCGAATCTTCGAAAAGAAAACAATTAGTTATACTTCGCAATATTTGTCAATCGTTATGACGAATATGGCTTCACTTATCAGAATAAGCGATTGAATTGAAACCTCGAACAGTTCAAGGACTTCAAAGGGAGTATAAGATCTACAGAACCTGAGTAACAACATAAACTGAGAAAATGTTTCACATTTCATTCCCTTCCAAGAACATTAATAGTTATAATGTGTCTTAGAGAAGATAATGGAGCATTGGTCGAAATAGTTCGATCCTCGATGTATGAGATACATTGTCAATTAGTTTCCGATAAATTGAATACTAAAACAGTCAGGCCATATAAACCATATTCCGAACACATACTAGACTAAGTAGGTCTTGAAGACACCGTCTGAAATGTAAAGCTGGGATTGTCCCACTTGGACATAGAGAGTCCAGGGTCTTGTAGTGTTCGTCTGAACCTCATGACTAGCCTGAACCTGATCAGCAATGTCGTTTCACTGCCTATCCCACTGTACCTATAAAAGAAGAGCTCTTTTAGAAAGAACTCATGTTCTAAGGAAACAGTGGGAGTTGGGACAGTCCTGAATGAGTTCAGGATTAGCCAAGTGAAAGAACCTTTAGTCATCACTAGGCTTGGAACAGAAATCAGATTTCTGTTTTACAACTGACATAATCTCCTCTTGACCAGTAGTATTGATCACCATCATAAGTAGTTATGATCGGGGTGACATACTGATTGGTGGTAAAACACTATAGTTGGTACGGATTAACAATCCAACTACTTGGAAGCATTGGTGAGCCCGGTTGCTGCCAATTAAGAGAACCTTAGAACGAGATACAGTCTATGTGACAGTTTGATTGATTTTACACCTGGTCTAAAAACCAGTGGGAGTAATTGAATCATCAAAAGAAAGCAGCATGGACAGAAACGTACCTTCAGAACATCTTGTTGAGTGAGACGATACTTAGAGTCAAGCAATTGATTCCGGGAGAAGCACTCTCAATAGAAGATGAAGTCCGAAAGATACTAGATGGCACATTGTAAGTCGTTAGTGGAGCCGTGTGGATCACCGGCACACTAATAGGGACTCACAAAGAGTATGCCAACACAAAGGTACATAGGCCCGGGATTACCCCATGGGTATCTCGCAAGAAAGGATATTCAGATTCTCAAAATATGCCAAATGATTGGATTTTGAGAAAGGGCTGAAAGATTTCCACTAAGATGTCAGAAAGGTTTGGATTCTCCAAATATGCCCAAAGTTCTGGATTTTGTGAATAGTCCACGACCGTGTCAAAGCCAGTGGGAGTGTCGCTGTTATCCACTATCTCCATATGTGGGTTACATACTGTTTCTAGGAAATGTCTCTTTTCATTACAAAGTGTAATGACTTGGTGTTAAGAGATGGATCGCTATGAAAGACTTAATAGAGATACGACATACTCAGGTGGTTGTAAACGTCTATGAGATAGATCGAAACTCTGGCAAGATGATCTTGATGAGATTCAAGATGCATTGCCCTGGGAAAGAGTTTTCTATCATTACAAAGTGTGATGATTTGGCATGAGAGATATAAAGAAGATGCAACATACTCACATAATCCATAGACATCTATCAGATAGATGTTATCATCAGTATAGACTAGCCATAGTAAGCATGATATTGGTATGATTCAAGATGCATGAGAAAAGTCTCCGAAAGGATATAGTTATTAAAAGTCGTGACACAGGGATTATAAGTAATCATAAGATTCCAAAAGGGTTTGGAATAAGATCAGATCGGATTCCATGAGTTTCTTGGATCGATCAGAAGTGTCACAAACATGTCCTGATGACTTAATGCTTAGAGCATAGTGAGTCAGGTTGAGGATATGACCTGGCTGGGAATACTTAATGGATTCTGTACATACGTGAGAAATCATTGAAAATTGATTGGGGTGAATGTTAATAGTAATTTGAAAAGAGTTTCAAATAAGTAAAAGGACTTAATGGTTAAAGAGTTTCGTTGGTATTCCGATGGAGCGCGTGTGGGTCACCGGCACATCGTAACATCTCGAAATAGTCTTAGGGTGCAGTCGTGTGGACTAAAGATCCCAAGAACCATGGGAAGTCACAGTACACATCACAGAATGGAGATGTTAGTGAGAATGACAATATGACTAAATTGAGATATCATCGGAGGAATGTCTGATTAGATAAAGTGTATCAATGTAAGACATTTGGATACATAGAAAGAGTGAAAGGTCATATAGACATAGATATATAACATGAATTAAAAGTTTAAAAGGAATCTAGAAATCGATAATAGTCTTATGAAGAATCCGACTTGGTGATTACCTCATGGAGACTTGGTAATTAGCAAGAGTAGCTACCAGTCAAATTTTATGTTTCATTTATTGCATGTTTCACATCCTGAGTAATTTGATTATTCAAAAAGTCCACAGTCACTCATACTTTTAGGAAGTAAGTATGAACGAAGACTATCATGAATTGGTTGTAGCTTGTCTAAGGAGTTAGACATTGCAGTAAGACTGCTACAACGTTCATAAGTACTTAGAAATAGAGATTTGAGTATTGGATAAACCCGCGCTCAATAGATTGCTTCATGGATTACATCACAAGCAATGTTGAGACGATAATATCCTATGATCTTGAAGCAGAGACATATGAGTTGAAATTTGCGAGTCGGTTATGCATTGATAATACGTAAACGCATCGGTAACTCGATGTTATAAAACGTATTGTTGTGTGCGATTTTGATAAGTAAAAGACACAAGCATATGAGTCGAAGCTTATTTGTTCCTTGACCCTGATGGGAAACAGATATTTGTAGGCCTCTCGATGATTTTGAAGTTGACTAAAGTGTTGGCCACCCTGGACTAAATTGATGTGTTCAATTAGAAGTCCTAAAGTCATAAGCAGAATCGGAAATCGAGAAACAGAGTATCAGATAGAGATTAATCTCAATCCATGTCTCGTGTCTGAAAATATCTTGTTGGATGAAGGATCATATGATCACTTATCTATGGACAGAACTGACTGGGTCAGTGTTCGGCAGCAGTTTCTAGGAAGCTGCAGGTTGTTTATTAATCAGAAGATAAATTAAAGTCATAGACTTATCCAAGTGGGAGACTGTTGGATTAGGTGTCTAAGCCATGACTTTATATTTGTATTTATCTTATTAATTGAAGCAAAGTCCATTTGGGTTGCCCTCATAGCAGGAGGATTGATGTAGAAGTCAGTAGAGAGAAAGGTTGATTTATTAATTGTTTAATAAATCAATAGAAATAAATAAATAGTTTATTAATATATTTAAGTGTTAATATATTAATTAGAAACTATAATAATTAATTAGAAATTAATCTAGAATTAATTGGATTTAATTTGGAGATTAAATTAATTAATTAAAAGTGCAGGGACTGGTTTGTATTTATTCAATAGTTGAATAACTGGCAAGCCAGTAGCTAGGGGCCAAAGTTGACGTCAATATGGAGGGAACTCCATTGTTGGCGAAAACCCTAATTAGGGTTTGGAAGCCTTGGTCCAAATGGTCAACAGGCTTTCCCATTAAGGAGGCTCCTCTAGGGTTTCAGCTGTAACCCTAGGAGGCTATAAAAGGAACCTCCTGGCTCACCATTTTCTGCGCCACTTTCATCTCTCTAAAGTTACTCTGCTGTCTTCTCTCCTCCATTTCTTGGGTGTGACTCCATTTGAGGCAGGACACTTGTGGTGCTAGCTTCTGGAACAAGAATCAAAGGTTGGTTCTTCTGTTTTATACTTTAGAAATTATTGTTGGCCTTTAGGTTTAATATTATATATTCATAGAAGAAAACATAGATCTCTCTTGGGGTTGCATGTGAACTTAGGTGATTTTCTAGTTCATAGATTATGTAAAACCCTTCAATATTCATTCCATTTAGAGAAGTCTCTCCTCTCTCTTTCTAGTCTTTCTTGCTTGCTAAGTTTTGGTTGTGAGCCATAGAGGCATTACACTTGTGGAGCTTGCTTCCAAAAGATCAAATGATAAAAAGTTATTTTTCTTTATGAATTTTTCAATATACCTTAGTGTTCTTGATATGTTCTTAGTTATAGGTTCAATAGAGAAAATATAGATCTTATTAGGGTGCATGTGAACTTAAGAGCTTTAAGTTTATTGTTTGGTTAAAACCCATCAAACTCTTCCTTCTTGTGTTTTAGAGTGTGTTTAGAATCTTTCCAGGATGGGGGCAATTTGTCAATGATGACCGCTACAGAAATGGCTTCATCCATTTTCAAATTGTGTTGAGAAATTTTTCCCAAAATCCTTAGCATTTCATGGTATTGTTCCATTACGGGCCTGGAATCAATCATTTTGTATCCCATGACATTGCTGACAAGAAACTTCTTACTAGAAGCATATTCAGCCATGTATTTTGATTCCAACGAATCCCATAGTTCTTTTGCGGATTCAACATTTTGATAGATATCAAACAGAGAATCAGACATACCATTGAGAATGTGACCATGACAAATGTAATCATCATTTTCCCACTTTGATCACCTTCTTGTTGCCTCCAGGGGTTCATCTTCAACAACTTCGGGCATGGGAGTACTTAGAACATGTGCCACTTTGAGGGTTTGTGAGAAGAAAGTGCATCTTCTTTTTCCATCTCTAGAAATCTTGTCCTTCAAACTTGGTTAACTTGTCAAACTTGCTTGTCATATCTTTCACAAAAGTTTCATTCGCCATTATTGCAGAAAATACTTTGATTTTTGTTAGAATTTTGCGGTAAAACAATGGCATGGATCTCTGAAAATCGTATTGGAATACTTTCAAATCAAAGTATTTCAATGGTACAATTGAATCTTTGATTGAATAAGATTCATAGTTTATTCTAGAACAGAGAATAAGAGAAAGTCCAAGTTTTCGTACCCTGAAAAATGACCAAAAATGGCTATAAAACCTGTCAAAAACTATCACTGGGTACGTTCCACGGGTCATGTAATTCCACACAACTGTTTTTGTCAAAATGTTGTTGCAATTTACACGGGCCGTGTAAATATTACACGGGTCGTGTCAGCACTTACACTGGTCGTGTAATTCCTCAGAAAAGTTTCTTTCAAAATGCCTTTGCAATTTACACGGGTCGTGTAAATTCTACACGAGTTGTGTTAGGCTATTTTTTGGGAAAGTGAATTTCTAATTGACAGTTTACTTTGTATCTTGATCAAATTCAAACAAGTGTGCGCTCCACACCTTTCTTACTTGTTTAACGTTTGTCAAGATCACATTTGGTCAACAAATTAATCAATTACACTTAAATACATTTTGGTAATATATATAATTACCAACATCAACTTCAATTGAGAATCGATAACAGTTAAATGAAGCCTGTTCATGTTATTTTATTATAGAATACGATGACTAGTTTTTGGCGAATTTGATAGGATCGTGATTAGTAATTCGATTTTGATTGGGGATAGAGGGGAATTTGGTAACATCACCCTCTTCTCGTGCAACTGATACTATTACCTAAATTACTGCTATTGAATTGAAACAAACCGCATTGGTTAAGGGATTTTGAAATGATAATTCTATATGAATGACCTAAACACATGTAGTATGATGAAGAGGGAGAAATGATAATTCTATATAAGTAATATGAGGGAGAGGGAGAACAGAAATGAATCCCTACCTAAATTACGCCTACATAATTTGAGATTTATCCCAAATATTAAGGATTACTGTATTCCTATATTGATGAGTTAAGAAACCGTTTCAAATGACGAGGAAAGAGACCTAATACGAGTGAGTGGGAAAAATTTCTAGCTGATGTATAAGAGAATGCCACATGAGAGGATCAATAGTTATTTATTAAAAGTAAAAGATTTTTGGGTTCCACACTGTAAGACCCATTTCCAGAAGGAGAGAAGAAAATGAGCAAAGAGTTCTTTCTAGGTCTGATTTAGAGCGTCATCAGACCCTAACACCTTTAATTTTTGGGCAAAATGGTGAATAATGACAAAAGTTGGAAGAAGGGGCAAAAGGTGTCAAGATGGTGAAAATACGAAGTTAGCGGCGCTAACTTTCGGTTTCGAAAGATCTAGCTTGTTGCGAGTTTGGAGGGTTGACCGAGCCGAGTCTCGTATAGGACCAAGGTTAGCGGCCCTAACCTTGGAGAAGCGGTGCTAACTTCCTCAAGCTTATAAATAGAGGCTCATTTCCGCCTTAGAATGAGTTCAGAAACCCTAATCTTTTCCCATGGCCTGGAGTGTGTTCAAGGCATTTTTCTGAAGGTTTTGAAGGCCAAGGCACATCTTTGAAGATTCAGTTTACATACCTTTGGTTGGTATGTCGTGTGTGTGGGATGTAGGTGATCGGACGAGCCTAGATTGGGATAGTAGAGATTATCGACGCAGTTTTGGATTCAGGCGAGTATCCTCACCTTACTATATGATGTTACATGTTACGCAACTTGCGTGTTATTTACAGTTATATGATTTGTTCTATAATTGTGGTTATCATATGTTGTTGGGCTCAGTATTGTACTGATGCGTGTTCACCCGCGTGCGTTGTATCACGGGTTGGACTATCGCCTTGTCCCATCGGTGTTGTATCATGGGTAGGCCCAAAACCGAGAACCCATAGGTGTTGTATCATGGGCGCCTGTAGGTGTTGTATCACAGGTAGGGTCGGGTCGTTCTCGATGGCTGGTTGTTGAATGTGAAAGGTTTTCCGCAACCATGAACTAAATAACCTAAGTTCACATGCAACCTAGAAAATATCTATGTTTTCTTACATTGAACATGTAACTAATTCCTAAAAGCCAAACAAAAAAAATAACTAAAAGAATAAATCAGAAAAACTAACCTTTAGTTTTTAATCTTGAAGCTAAGCAGCACAAGTGTCCTGCCTCAAATGAGATCACACCGAGGGAGCCTGAGGAAGGTCAGGAAAAATTCCAGAGAGAATTGAAGAATGAGCAACTGATAATGAGGTCTAGGGTTCCCTATTTATAGGGAACCAAAGGGTAAAGCTAAAAACCCTAGCTGCAGCCCATTTTCCGGATTATCTGTACGCGCACCGCGGCCAGATCGTTTGCGCGCAGCGCGCCGCAATTCAACTATTGAATTCGTACGAATATGTACGCGCGTCGCGGCCTTTACATTGGTGCGCCGCGCGCCGTAATTCAACTATTGAATTTGTACGACTTTAATCCCTGACCTCCTGATTAATCTAATTAATGCCATAGAAATTAATCCAATTAATTTCTGATTAATTATTAATCAATCAACACAGTTTCTAATTAATATATTATCACTTTAATATATTAACAAACCATATCTTTTATTTCTATTGATTTATTAATCCCATAATAAACCAACCTTTCTCTCTACCGAACTTTCTACCAAACCTCCAGCTATGAGCGCAACCCAAATGGACTTTGCTTCTATTAATTAGGTAAATACAAATTATTAGTCATGGCTTAGACACCTAATCCAACAGTCTCCCACTTGGATAAGTCTATGACTATAATTACCAATTTAACCTCTAATTAATCAGCAAACTGTAGCTTCCAAGAAACTGCTGCCGAACTCTGACCTAGTCAGTTCTGTCCATAGATAAGTGATCAGATGATCCTCCGTCCAACAAGATATTTTCAGACATGAGACATGGATTGAGATCAATATCTGTCTGACACACTGTTTCCCGATTTCCGATTTTGCTTATGACTCTCAGACTTCAAATTGAACGAATCAATTCAGTCCTGGCTGGCCAGCACTTCAGTCAACTTCAAAATCATCGAGTGGCCAACAGATATCTGTTTCCCGTCTGGGTCAAGGGACGAATAAGCTTCGACTAATATGTTATATCTTTTACCCGACAAATCACTCATAACAGCACGTTTTATAACACCGAGTTACCGATGCGTTTTCGTACTATTAATGAACAACCGCCTTGCAAATTATAACTCATATCTCTCCACTTTAAGACCATAAGATATTATCGTCTCAACATTGCTCGTGATATAATCCATGAAGCAATCCATTGAGCGCGGGTTTATCCAATACTCAAATCTCCATTTCCAAGTACTCATGAACGTTGCAGCAATCTTATTGCTATGTCTAACTCCTTAGACAATCTACAAACCAATTCATGACAGTCTTCCTTCATACTTACTCCCTAAGAGTATGAACGACTGTGGATATTTGAATAATCCAATTATTCAGGAAGTAAACATGCAAAAGTGAAACATAAAATCTGACTGGCAGCTATTCCTGCTTATTACCAAGTCTCCACGAGGTAATTACCAAGTCGGATTTATCATAACTATTATCGGTTTCTTATTCTCTTTTAAACTTTCAATTCAAGCCTTTTATATCTATGTCTATGACCTTTTCATTTTTTTTCCTATGTATCCAAGTGTCTAACACTTATACACTTTATTGCAGATGATCCTATCGGATACTCTTCCGATGATATCTCAATTTTGTCATTTTGTCATTCTCTCTCACAACTCCATTCTGGTGATGTGTACCGTGACTGCCCATGGTTCTCAGGTCTTTAGTCTATATGACTATACCTTAAGACAGTTTCGAGGTGTCATGATGTGCCGGTGACCCACACGTGCTCCATCAGAAACCAACGAAATTCTTTAACCATGAAGTCCTACAGCACCACATTCTGGTGTAAACAATTACCGATTTGAAAACCCTTTCAAATCAATCACCCTAATCATTTCCCAATGATTTCTCACGTCTGTTAAAAAAAATCCATTCAGTATTCTCAGCCAGGCAATATCCTGAATCCAACTTATAATGCTGTAAGCATTAAGTCATCAGGATATGTTCATAAGACTTCTGATTTGTCCAAGAGGCTCGAGAAACCTGATGTAATCTCATTCCAAGCCCTTTCGGAATCCTAAGATTACCAATAATCCTTGTGTTATGATTTCCGGAAACCATTTCCTTTCAGGGACTCTTTCTTATACATCTTGAATCCCATCAAGATCATATTCTCAACGGCTAAGTCAATACTGTCAGTCTCATCTATCTGATAGATGTCTATGAACTACGTGAGCATGCTGCACCTTCTTTGTTTCTTTCATGCCAATCCATTACACTTTGCAATGACAGGAAACTCCATTCCTGGGGTTATGCATCTTGAATCTTATCAAGATCATATTGGCAGAATTCTGATCTATCTAATAGATGTTCATAGCCACCTGAGTATGTTGTATCTCTTAAAAGTCTTTCATAGCAAACCGTTTCTTAACACCAAGTCATTACACTTTGTAATGATAAGAGACGTTTCCTAGAACCAGTATGTAACCC
The DNA here is from genome assembly GCA_023525715.1 of Cichorium intybus. NCBI lineage: Eukaryota > Viridiplantae > Streptophyta > Magnoliopsida > Asterales > Asteraceae > Cichorium > Cichorium intybus. The sequence continues at coordinate 100,240,759 of CM042010.1, read as the reverse complement.
ACATACAATGATAGCAGATAACAACGATACTCCCACTGGCTTTGACACCGTTATATGACTCTTTCGGACTATTCACAAAATCCAGAACTTATGGCACATTTTGCGAAACCGAAATCCAAACCTTTCTGACATATTAAATGAAATCTTTCAGGCTATTCACAAAATCCAAACCTTTTGGCCTATTTTGAGAATCCGAATATCCTTTCTTGCGAGATGCCCATGGGACGAATCCCGGGGCCATGTACCTTTTGTAATGGCATGCTCTATGTGAGTCCATATTAGTGTGCCGGTTAACCACACACGCTCCACTAACGACTCACACTATGCCACGCAGAATCCTCTCGGATTACATCTTCTATTGAGAGTGCATCTCTCAGAATCAATTGCTTGACTCCAAGTGATGACTCATTCAACCAGATGTTCTGTAAGTACATTTCTATGTTCCCTTCTTTTGATGATTCAATTACTCCCACCGGTACCTAGACCAGTTGTAAAGATCAATCAAACTGTCACATAGACTGTGTCTCGCGGTAAGGTTCTCTTATTTGGCAGCAACTGGGCTCACCAATGCTTCCAGCATTCGGATTACTTATCCGTACCATCTTTAGTGTTTTACCACTACTCGGTATATCACCCAAATCATAACTCCTTATGACAGTGACAATAACTACTGGTCAAGCGAATAGAGGGTATGTCAGGTTTAACAGGAATCTAATTCCTGGTCAAGTCCCAGTGGTGACTAAAGGTTCTATCACTTGGCTAATCCCTGAACTCATTCAGAATTATTCTTACTCTCACTGTTTCCTTAGAACTTGAGTTCTTTCTAAAAGTACTCTTCTTTCAAAGGATAACCGGGATGGCCAATGAAACGACATCGCTGATCAGTTTCAGGCTTGTCGTGAGATTCAGACGAATGCTACATGACCCTGGACTTTCTATGTACTAGTGGGATGATCCCAGCTTTACATTTCAGACAGTGTCGGCATAACCTACTTAGTCTAAGCTATGGTTGGAATATGGTTTCTGCGGTCTGACTGGTTGAATATTCAATTCATTGAAATATTTGTCGGAAATGTATCCAGTATATCTTATACACCGAGGATCAAAACTATTTCGATCAATGCTCCATCATCTTCCCTAAGACACATCATAACCATTAGTGTTCTTGGAAGAGGATAAAATGTGAAACATTTTCTCAGTCTATGTTGTTACTCAGGTTCTGTTGATCTTATACTTCCTTTGAAATCCTTGAATACTTCAAGGTTCCAATCAATCGCTTATTCCGATAAACGACGCCATATTTGTCAAACCATTTCGCAAATATCATGAAGCATAACTAATCGTGTTCTGTTCGAAGATTCGAGCAATACACAGTAACTTATGTGTCTGTTGCTCAAAATCTTAATACCTTTACAATTCCATGTAAATTTATGACTTTGTTAATATTGTTCAAGACATGCAATCATCACCTGACTCCAAGTCAACTGATTCCAAAATCCTATCCATTGGATCTTTGGGCGATTCCTTTCTTGCCACAATTAATTTTATTAAGCACTCAATTCATCATGTGACTCTAAGTCAAATGATTCCAAAGTCCTGTCCAACTGGACCTTTGGTTGAAGTGATTCTCATAAAATTCACTTTAACAATCATAAAGAACACAATTTACAAATCCAATCCTATTGGATGTATCAACATTCAAGTTATTACCATTTATGCCATTAACACATTCACACAAACATTTCGAGGATAATTAAAACAATCAAAAGAAAATCAACATTTTATTAAAACACAAAAACCCTCGAACAATGTACTATGTGAAAACAATGTCGTTTGCATCTAATAATCTAATAACAAGATTGTAATATCTAACTAAACTTCAAAACTGCATGAGCTGGAGATCCAATCCAAAAGTGCTCCTATGCGTCAAAGTCCTGTACCCTACTGATTCCCTGCTTACAAACCAAACGTGACTATCACATTATGTATCAAGGAATTATGGATCAGGAGTTTCGAAGTTTTTAGATAAACCTGAGTTTCTAGAGATTTTACCTTGGAGCATTTTCCAATCTTTCCGTGACTGTATCCGATCCTATGGATTCCCAGTCTAAGACATCTCAGAACATGTCCAGACGATCTGGAACGTTTCTTGCTGCGTCTCTTCACTGGACTCAATCCAGAAGTAGCCGAACCAGTGGAGCAATGCCTGTCCATGAGTGACTCGTATAGGGTCAACAGAGAACGCATTTCCATAAAAGTCTTTTTCCGGTCTTCCTTTCTATACGTCTGAATGAACAGATCGTACCTATTAGTCAGCGAATCAAGCAGGATCTTAACACTCATTTCCTGACTAATTGGATGACCAAGTTTGTACAATTCGCCTATGTATCTCTCAATCTTGAGAACATGCGAATCGATGCTACTTCCTTCTTTTAGCTTGCACTCTGCAAGTCTTTTGAAGATCCTAGCTCGTTCCTCTTCAACCGGTTCTTGGAACTTTTCCTTAACCAGTTGTATTAACTCATACGGCCCTAGGGATCCAAAATCCATGCGGAACTCGGGCTCAATGGTCAATAGCATGAGGTCACGAACTTCCTCGGATTCATCAAATGATAGGTCATGCTCATCATAAAGACCTTTTGTGATGACATGTTTTGGTGGAACTGGGATCGGGTACACAATGAGGTGTAGCTTGCCAGCAATAACAAGAACCATTCTCCAATTGCGAAGCCATTCCACATAGTTAAGGCCAGTCAGCCTTTCCATATTTAGCAGGTGCTTTCTGATGCCCTCAGAAATGGGTGAATGAGGAGGAAGATGACAATAGACACTCGATTCAGACATCTATAAAAAGAAACAGAATTTATTAGTTTAATTAATCCTTTTAAATAATTACCCAATTTATTATTTAACAAGGCTAGGATCCAAAATACCCCAACTATGCTGTGAAGAGGGATGCCGTAGTCACAACACAGTGGTCATTAAGGTAGATAACTTTTATCAATTTCAGTCTTATGAAATTCCTAGATCTGTGAGATTCATTGAACTGTTCAATGGCATGTTTAATCTCGGATATGCCCCACCGTTTGTGACTGGGATGCCGAGGATCACAAACCGGGTGTGAATAACCATGCAAATTAGCTTGGTACTCTCGGGGTCCATTATCATCTCAAATTGATGTGCCGGTTAACCACACACGCTCCATCAACAATGATAACACCCGAGAAACCCATTGCCACTTTTTATGAACCCCTATTGGTGTGCCGGTAACCCACACACGCTCCACCAACGTTTCATAAAGTGCAATGTGCAATTTCATGGGTTAGCATCAAATTCACATTTTTTCTAAAGTAACTAGATTGGGAATTCTTGTACGGGTTCTAGTACTTTGATCATTATACTTTTAATGATTAAGCGGTCCTATCAAAACTGTTCGGCTAACGACCCTCCACTGATCAGGCGAGCGGTGGGTGAGAGTGAACACCCATTAGACCGCCATTTTATAGGCAGTCTCCTTATACCCACTTTATAGACCAGCTTCGTGAATGAGGCCTACTAATGATTTGACTAACCAATTTATCTTATACATATAGTATTAACCTTTAATAATATATATAAGATGTATTTTAAATCTTTTAAAATATTCCTGGTTTATCTTTTAATTTCCTGAAATTTAACTATTAAATTTCAAATTAAATTAAACCTTTAATTTGATTTAATTTATCTTTTAATTAAACTATTAATTAAATTAATTAAATCTAGATATTTTAAACCTTTTAAAATATTTTAGGATTTACCCTTTAATTTTCGAAATTTAACCATTAAATCAAAATTAAATTAAATCCCTTGAATTATCTTTTAATTAAACAATTAATTAAATTAATTCAAATGTAGATAGGTTTTTCCAAATTAATCAAATCAATTTAAACATATCTTAAACCCCTAATTATCGAATTCAAACAAACTGGGTTTAAAGTTATCCATTTAATTAACCAATTAAAGTTACCAAAAATAGAAAACCTCCTAAAACCCTAACCAGAAAAATCGAAAAAGAAGGGGGGGAGGGCTAGGGTTTCAAAAACCCTAAACCCTAAAATCGAAATCAGGCCCAAAGGATTTATAAACTTTAAACCCTAATTTTAGGAAAACTATTACAGCCATTCAATAAGAAAACAACCAAACGCTCTGATACCACTGAAAGGTTTTCCGCAACCATGAACTAAATAACCTAAGTTCACATGCAACCTAGAAAAGATCTATGTTTTCTTACATTGAACATGTAACTAATTCCTAAAAGCCAAACAAAAAAATAACTAAAAGAATAAATCATAAAAACTAACATTTAGTTTTTAATCTTGAAGCTAAGCAGCACAAGTGTCCTGCCTCAAATGAGATCACACCCAGGGAGCCAGAGGAAGGTCACGAAAAATTCCAGAGAGAATTGAAGAATGAGCAACTGATAATGAGGTCTAGGGTTCCCTATTTATAGGGAACCAAAGGGTAAAGCTAAAAACCCTAGCTGCAGCCCATTTTCCGGATTATCTGTACGCGCGCCACGGCCAGATCGTTTGCGCGCCGCGCGCCGCAGTTCAACTATTGAATTCGTACGAATATGTACGCGCGTCGCGGCCTTTACATTGGCGCGCCGCGCGCCGTAATTCAACTATTGAATTTGTACGACTTTAATCCCTGACCTCCTGATTAATCTAATTAATGCCACAGAAATTAATCCAATTAATTTCTGATTAATTATTAATCAATCAACACAGTTTCTAATTAATATATTATCACTTTAATATATTAACAAACCATATCTTTTATTTCTATTGATTTATTAATCCCATAATAAACCAACCTTTCTCTCTACCGAACTTTCTACCAAACCTCCAGCTATGAGGGCAACCCAAATGGACTTTGCTTCTATTAATTAGGTAAATACAAATTATTAGTCATGGCTTAGACACCTAATCCAACAGAATGTGTGGCATGTATGGTAATTTGTGGAACTCACTAAGATTTGTGCTTACCCATTGATTTTAAAATATTTTCAGGTACTACAGTTGTAAAGGGGTGAGCTCGGTGTGACAGCGGTGCATCGCATATTTATGATTTTCAGTTATTTTATTAAATGAGATTTTCATAATTATGAGACGGATATACTCTGATAATATGTTTTAATGAACATCGTTTTAACATTCTAATAACATTATTTTTGTTTTTACATATATTTTTAAAGAAAAATTTTGGTTGGAAACTGGGGCGTTACACACACTTTTTTGCGGTTGTCCACACATTTTCATTAGGCCATATCTATGAAAACGACGTCCCTTTGAACTTCTAAGGAAATTTCGCAACATATAGGGATTTTTGCAAGCCTTGACCTGCAAAAAGGGTCATTCTATACATACCCCCTATAGTCTGTTTATACCCCCTGATGTGAAATTTTGTTTTTTGTTGTGTTTTGTTTTTGTTTTTTTAACTATTTTGTCTTTTTATTGTTTTTTTGTTTTTTTTCTTTTTACAAATAATATTTGATTTGTTTTATTATTATTATTATTATTATCATTATTATTATTATTATTATTATTATTAGAAAAACAATAATAATAAATTTACAAATAATATTTTTTTTCTTTTTTTAACTATTTTGTCTTTTTGTTGTTTTTTTTCTTTTTTTTCTTTTTACAAATAATATTTGATTTGTTTTATTATTATTATTATTATTATTATTATTATTATTAGAAAATGAATAATAATAAATTTACCTTTTATAATTTTTATGTTTTAATAACAATAAAACAATAGTTTTTTATTAATTACGACACAACGAACGACGTTTATAAATTTATAAAATTATATCAAAACGGCTATGTCAAATTCGAATGATTGTATAAAAAAAATACAAAATAAATAATAATACTAAAGCAAAGTTTGTCTTATTAATCAGAGATAGTAAATGGTCCAGTATTACAATTGTGTGGTACGTTATCTGGATAACGAGCATAAGCATTTATTCGAGCAGCATACAATGTTGCAGGATCATGATTATGTTGTAATAATAATAATAAAAGGTAAATTTATTATTATTGTTTTTCTAATAATAATAATAATAATAATAAATTTAATAATAATAATAATAATAAAGAAAAAGATAATAAAAGACGAAATTGAAATAAAACAAATCAGTATATCAGGGGAGGTATAGTAAGAAATAGGGGTAGTTATAGCACTACCCCTACACAAATCATGACTATTTTTGTCAATAACTATATTTTTGTCTATTTTTAGAAACTCATTTATAAAATTAATCTAATTTTGTAATTTTCTCATATAAATACGGTTATCTTTCTTATTTTCCTAAAATATACCATTCGATTTCTTTACATTGCAAAAAGAGATAATATTCGCCCCTCATGAAATACAAGTACCTACCACTCAATTCAAGTCCACCAACCGTCGTCTATGGCTAATTGTCTATAGTGTCAATTAGGGTTATCTTTCTTCTTATTCACCAGGCAATACAAGCGCTAACGAGGACTACTTCGCCGCTCAGGCTAATTTGATTTTGGATAAGGTCGCCTAAATTCGTCAAGGAGTAATCCCAATTTTGTACCCTCTTTTGATTTTTCTCTCAGCATAATTGTTTGATTTTTGGAAAGGGATGAGTACATGGAAGCAATTGGATATCGATTTTGTTATAATTTCCTTTCCATTCTGATTTCACACAGAGTAATATAGCAAGAATGCAATTGATGAACCGTTCATCTTCTTATTCTTCTTCGGGTTTCTTAGTCCGGATTTCCCCCAAAATCACTCAAATCCTAATTGCAAATTGTAAATCAGTAGATTAACTAGATTCAGATCCAAGTGACAAATGAACATAAACTTTTACTGTTCTTGATTTGCAGGAAAAAGAAACCAACATCGTCGACGACAATGGCGTTTCAAAGAGGAGACAGGGTGGAAATTTCCAGCAACGAAGAGGGTTTAGCGGGTTCATACTTCACAGCAAACATCATCGCTTCGATTTCCAAAAAAGAATACATCATCCAGTACAGAACCCTTCTCGACGACGACGGTTTTGGGCCGTTAAGAGAGATTGTCTCCGCCGATCAAATCCGGCCAACTCCTCCGGAGATTGTGACAACCGAGTTTTCTTTGTTGGACATGGTTGATGCCTGCGACAATGATGGATGGTGGGTGGGGAAGATTATCAGGAAAATGGGGTCGAATTACTTGGTGTATTTTGAGAATTCAAGGGAAGAGATTGTTTACCCATTGCGTCAATTAAGGATTCATCAAGAATGGGATGGAGGTGTTTGGGTCTATTAGAAAAAATAAGGTAGGTATCTTTGTTATTTCTCCTTCTTTCTATCACCGGTGTAAATATGAGTTCTCGATGTCGTGCCTGTATTTTTTAGAACGTTTTGATAGTGTGGGATAAAATGGATAAAGGAATGGAATAAAAACGAATTTGTGGTTGTTTGAATGATGAAATGAGTATGAAATTAAATTGTTAAATTAATGCCAAATTATTATTTTATAAGGATAAAGCAAAGCTCTAAATGGCGCATTACTTGACAGCAATGTCAAGCCTCAAGTTTTACGAGACATGGCGAGTTAGGACGTTTTTCAAAACGTGATACAAAGACGGCAACATATCTGATTTTTAGAAATGTTTTATCATCAACTAATAACAAAAAGTTAATAAAACCTCAAAAGTTTAATGTCCAATCAAGAAATACAAAACAAACAAGAAAAAACACGTATCAGATAGAAAAAACTAGTGCCATGGCACGCCAGACTTGCTTTGGCATGCGCCACGTCTAACAACGCTGCCATAAGAATTTTCGAGACTGCGAAGTCGCGCCTCATCCTATTACACGTCTACACGTCTTAACGTGCCTTTTAGAATGCTGGGATAAAGTCTAATTAAATAAAGATATCCCACTAACAAGTTGGATATAAATATATTTAATATTTGTTTAAAATATATTACACATAATGACAAATCGTTAAAAAATATTATTTATCATTTTAATTAGGACTTTGCGTCGTAAAAGCATTAATTTGATTGAATAATAGAAAACAAAAAAACACATCTAGCCAATTCTTTTTTTGCCAAGGATCTGTAGCCTAGCTGGATGAGGCATTGGGTTATATACCCATGTGGGGTAAAGGTTCCGGGTTCAAACCTGGTTCCAAGCGCCTGTGGGGATTTTCCCTGAGGCGAGACATGGTCGAGGGAAAAGGCTTTGCGCCTATAGTAATCGCCAACCGCCCTGGGTGGCGGGGTCGAGTACCCTCTGGTGAGACCACTAAAAAATTGCCGGCTTCTAAAAAAAAAAAAAAGCCAGTTCTTTTTTTTAAATTCGTTATAAAATAGTTAAAAACTATTTATTCTTTGAAATAGATATTAATTTCGGAATGTCCATTAGAAATGCACCATATACTGTAAATTTCTTATTAAAAAAATGGCTAGATTTGTTTTTTGTTTTTTTTTTTCTAAAAAAATGTTGTATTTCTCAAAGAAAGTGCATACCTGCTTGTCTGATTTTTGGGTAAGGGAAAAAACTCAGAATCCGTGAAATCATTCCCAAGCTTTTGGTTCAGAATTAGTATTTAATTTTTGATTTATTTTTTAAAATAAATATTATATTATTATTTGACGTCATTTAATTAGTTTAAATATTTAGAAAGCTACTGAAATAACAGTTATTTATAAGTAAAAATTTTCCATTATTTTAAAGTTTGCAAAGCCTGGATTTTGTTTAGAAATGTTTATAATCCCATCTTTTTTTAAAATGTTAAAACATGCATGTGGTATTATATTAAAAGATATTACCACAAAGAATTGCTCGAAAATTTTCACATTTGTCAAGAGGTAGACAAAGAGAACGGATCATATTGTTCATGTTTGTTATGTCATCATACAAAAGAAATCATGTTCTATAAAACAAATGGATGGATTATCAAATATTCGGTATTGATCCTAGATGAATAGAATTTAAGTCTCCTATTGATATTGCAAAATCCCTCAATCATATCACATGAACCATTAGAAAAAGAATAGTAAGAAATTAGATTAAAAAAACCAGTACAGTGATGTTAAAATTAAAAAATGAGACGAATAACAAAGGCGTATGTCTAATATGAAAGAACATACAAATTGAAAAATTGGAAAAACATGAGAAAATCAGAAGAAATGAGAAATGATAGTTTACATGTGGATTAACAGCCTGATGATCTTGTTAATGAGACTTCAAATAAAATGATCAAAATGAACCCAATTAAACAAACTATTAAATTCAAGTCCACAGGCTAAACTTGGTCACTATCCATGGATGTTGATGTTGTCTTCATTTTATTTTTTTTGCATATAGTACTTTCAAATAGTATCTCTAGAACGATATCTTGCATATCTAAATGAATTGTTTATAGTTGGACATTTTGGACTAGGAAGACGATCAACTTTTATCCCACAAATATAATTCATAGATAATTTTAAGATGGATGCTTCTATATTTGATTTGAGATTGTTGAATAGAAAGAAGCTAAAAGAATGCACACATAACTTAAATGGGTGGTTATGAAACTCGTCAAAATGTTGACCCGGACCACCCTGCTGCCAGGTGTGCGTGGGCCCCGAGGTTGCTTCATCAGGGTCATCCAAAGGATGGGTCGGGTGGGGTCCTCGGTTATCAAAAAAAAAAAAAAAAAAAAAAAAAAAAAAAGAAACTCGTCAAAATGGGTTGGGGTCTAAAAAGTGATATTCACTTCACGTTGAACCGGGTCTAGTTGGGTTGGGTTGATCCATAAACATTTTTTGTTTTAAAAAACGAAACAACTAGTACACTAAAATGATTACAATAATGATCTAAACTTTAAAAAAGAAGTAATTTAGGGGATTATTGGAAAACCTAGAAAATACACAAATGAAATATATAATGAGTTGGTTGCATTCTTACTTGGCTCCATGTAGATGAAAACTGATGATGGATGCAGCAGCAGGTCAGGAGAAAGAACAGTAGCAAAAAGTTGAGTGTGGTAATTCAAATGAACTCCTACCACTACTGGATTTTGCAAATTCAAACTGAATTTCAGTTTCATAGTAATCTAATCTAACAATATATATATATATATATATATATATATATATATATATATATATATATATATATATATATATATATATATATATATATATACACACACACACAAAAATCCAACAAAATTTTTAAAATTCACACATTTAAACATCCATATTACAAATGGCATACAGATAAAATCCAAATAGTCAAATAGAAGTACGAAAAAGCAAAATGATCATTGACAACATATATTTGAGAATTACTTGCATTCCAAAGGATCTATGCGGCTTCTCGTCCTCTCCTTATCTTGGATATTCTCACCATGACAACAACGTATATCTTGTCCATGGTTTCCTCAGCAAATGTGAAAAACTTGTGTCTCCACTGCTTCTTGAACAACAAAACTCCAATGACACCCCAAAACCCTGTTGCAAAACCACACATTAGGTCCACATAAAACCATACCCATGTCAGCTCATCAGATGCTTCATATTTCTTCTCGGGCATTGTGGGGTCTTTGTGACTTGAGCAATTCTTTGGTGATGGAGGTCCACAAAGATCTTTGTTTCCAGCGTATATTGATGGATCAGTAAGGGTCTGCAATTGATTTCCTGTTGGAATTCGTCCCGACAAGTAGTTGTGTGACAAATTCAGATGGCTCAAAAAAGTTAAATCTGCCATGCTTGGAGGGATTGTCCCGGTCAACTCGTTTCTGGAAAAATCCAGAGATTCTATCTTTAACATATTTCCGATACTGTCAGGAATACCCCCACTGAGATAATTATTTGACAAATTGAGACCCATCAACTCGGAGAGTGCAGTTAGCTGGATGGGTATTTCACCGACAAGTTTGTTACTTGAAAGGTCCATGTTAAAAACTAGATCCCAAGTTTTTGTATATTCAAGATCAATACCTTTTATAACCTGAATCACATTCTCGTCGGAGTCCGGAGTGTGAGTTCTCTTAGTGATTCCCCCAAGCATGGTATCCAACTTTCCTAAACAACGAGGGATGGTTCCTACTAAGTTGTTGTATGCAACATCCAAAATTTGAAGAAATGATGCTTTGCATAAAGATTTAGGAATGGTTCCCGTAAAGTTATTTTTGTGTAACCTCAAAACCACCAAAGATGTAGGTTTGCCAATCCATTCAGCTATATTTCCAGAAAAATTGTTATCACCCAGATCTAAAATTTCCAAATCTTCTAAAAGCCCCAATTCTTGAGGAAGTTCACCAATGAAGTTATTTTTGTTCAACTTTAACTGATATAAAGATTCGAGAGCTATATTTCTTGGAATGAAGCCAGACAAACGGTTTGAGCTAAATGCCATGGTAACCAACATTTGCAGATTCTCGAGGCACTTAGGAATTTCCCCAGTTAACATATTTCTTGAAAGATCAAGATACCTCAAATCTTTCCTTTTGCATAGTGACCTTGGAATCGATTCATTGAAAAGGTTATTTTCTAGAAATAATGCCCAGATAGAAAATCTATCTACAAACACATCAAAATTTCCACCGTTAGGAAGGTTTGTCAAAGGTCCGGTGAGTTTGTTATGAGAGAGATCCAAGTAAGGAACAACGGGCATCCTCTGCAACCATGTGGGCAAAGGTCCCGAAATTGTAGCATTAGACAATGCTAATGTCTCAAGGGTCCTTTGGTATCGAAGCCATCGCGGAAATTCATTTCCGATATTGCAAGAACTAAGTTGAAGAGTTACCAATTGGAATGGAGGTATCCACTCAAGTGAAACATTTAGTGTCAACTTAGTGTTAGAAGAAGTATCCAAGAGCTTTAACATCGAAAGGTTAGCAAAATGGGCTTCGGTAACTACTCCTTCTAAAAAATTGTTGGACACGTCTAGAGAATGAAGTTTGGCAAGTTGCCCGATTGAAACTGGAATAGTCCCATTTAGCATATTGGAGGACACCAAAACTGATTTTAATAAAGCAAGTTTTCCTAGAGATGTGGGAATGGGGCCGGTTAACCAATTTGATCCCAGGTTCAAATGTTTTAAAGCTGCTAATTTTCCTAAGGATTCTGGAATTGAACCATTCATTTGATTAAAAGAAAGGTCGAGTCTGGAAAGTTTCCCAAGGAATGTTGGAATGGGACCTATTAACAGGTTACGAGATAGATCTAAAACTTCTAAAAATCGTAGTCTTCCTAGAGATTTGGGCATTGTACCTGTCAATCTGTTGTCCCATCCCATTCTCTGGTTATAATAACCCACAATTACTGGTGCTGAACTGAGATCAAGAACCTTTAAATAAGACATATTTCCAATGTGAAGAGGAATAATACCTTCAAAACCAGCATTAGAGAGATTGAGGTAGCTGAGCTGTTTGAAGGACCCAATGAACTCAGGGATCCGACTTCCTCGAAAATCATTTCCACTTAAGTCCAAGTATTTTAGATGCTTCAACTCTGCCAAAGAAGAATTCACCTCTTTGCCAACTAAGTAGCCCCCATCACCGGTTTTTCCACTGTCGACATCATCAAATTCAACATGATAAGGGGATTCCTTTGCTCTCAAATCCAGGCTTTCAACATTTCCAGTGACATTGTCACACTGGACTCTTTCCCACTGGCAACAGTCATTGTTAGTCCAAGATGACAACATTGCAAATTCATCGTTGACACTTTGTTTAAAGTTGAGAAGAGCAAGTCTCTCTAGCTCAGAGCAAACGACACCAATATTTCCAACACCCAAACAACTATATGTTGTTGCAACCAAAAAAATACTTAAAAGAATGAGATGAAACCGCAAACCCCACTGGTTCCCCATTATCAACCCTATCTTTGTTTGGTTTAAGAAAAAGAAATGAAGCAGAAAGATTGCTTGTTATGACAAAGTGATGGGTTACTTATTATCAAGAAACTAGTCCGTTTTATAAAGACATAAATGAAGGCATAACTTATTGCCATGGAAGAGTTGATAGTGGGTCTACAAAAAAATATACTAAAAAAAGGCTTTTCAAGTAATGACCCAAAAAGTAAAGTATTGGAACCTCTTTTCCTCAAACAGAACTAAAAAATTGGAAACCTTTTTTCTCAAACAATTCCACACGCATTCAATAATTATAATACAAATATAACAGTAGAAAACCAAATTAAATTAATAAAATAGAATTGTGCAATTGATCTATAACGAATTGAACCCTTTTGGTCAAATGAGTAATTTTCTTTTTCTCTAGACATAAATAATTGTTTCTAATTCAACAAAGCAAATACATTTGGTTGGTCACATGACTTGGAAGTCAAGAAAGCAAATGCATTTGGCCCACTAATACCATCACGTAATATTAGTGGCAAGACCATAATTTCGTATCAAATTTTCTATGCTACTGCTCTTTCATGAATCACCCAAGCAACTTCTTTTTCATGGAATTTAAAAAAAAAAATGCATTTTTAATACACTTGAATTCCATGAAGGATTTTGTACTCAGTTTACTCATCAACAAGACAACATCACTACCGGTATTATTCGCAAACAATATTTTAAAAAACAAAATCAACCGCATAATACTCAAAATAATTCAAATTTGAATGATATTTTAATATGTTACTGAAACACATTTTTTAAATCTACCCCTCCTACCAATTTTCAGCTCTGATAAGATGGTAAATCTAATTTCTATAACTGATATTTCATATTTTCTATTCCCCGTAATCCCAATTGATGATTTGAACAATCAAAATCAAACTCCTTTCTGATTCGAGTTGTGCGAATTGCAATTTCTCTTTTAGTCATTCTTTGTAATTTGTAAAGTGGTTGATTCTACTAATCTCCTTCTTATTCTAATTTCTATGTTTTGCAAGACTGACTCCTGTAATCCCAATAGTCACGGTTATGAGGTTTGAAAGTTTCCTTTCAAGTCACGGTCCTGTAGTTCGAGTCCGAACAAGTATAATTCAGTTCTAATTTTGCCCTCTTATGAATTGCTATGTAGCATTGAAATGTATTATTTGCAAATATCAAGATATATGTTTTGTTGGTACGCTTTCCTTTAAGAAATGCTATAATACATCAGTTTTTGGGAATTTGCAAATTTCAGTTTGTATAAATATGAGTTTTTTTAGATAGAAACGTGTGTTGCATTGTTGCTTTAGATGTTGAGGCCATATAATCCGAGAGAATATCTAAAGGAAGATGTTTTCTTCAATGTTAGGTCTCATAAGAAACCCAAAAAACCGGTCAATTCCGTCTCCAATCAAACTCTTTGAAGTATGGGAGAATAGATCGGATTCTTCATTACATCTAATAAATTAGAAAACCAATAATACAAATTAACAATAAAGAAATAGAAATTTTAAATCTAATTGTGACACATAAATAATGACAGTAATTTGATATTATTTTATAATACTCTTACTTTTTCACCGACCTAGGTGTGCATATGCAATACTTTTGGGCTCTACGACATATTCACACGGAGCAAGCTCGAGGTCAGCACAAGAACAACCACACCCTGTGTAGTTCGGGCACTGAGATGAGGGAAAAATGTGTTCGGGGCATGATGCTTCTTCTCTATTGCTGCTCGGGCACACCACACCACACCACATCTGGATGGGTGATGCGGGGGTGTGGTGTGGTAGAGGAAGGGTTGAGGTGGGTGGTGGTGGTGACTAAAAGGGGGCGGATGGATGCCTCATTTAAAATTTTGTGGTCTAGATTTGTTTCCGCATTCTTGATTAAATAATTGTTATATATAATTGGATCCAATAAGAAGGAAAATTTTGGTAGGAAGGATAAGAAATGTTTCATTTGTATTATTTTTGACAAACCAAATGGCCATACTATATATGGTTGTTAAGTATCTAATCTATACTATCTAATAAAGCAAAGCTTTTATTGCCACATGTAAGTTTTCTAGACCATATTTTGCCACGTGTGATGTTATTACGCATCCTCATTCTAAATTTCCCGCTCATTCCAAAAGGTCTGACAGTTCCCTTGATAACCTCTCCTTCCTTTAGAAAATCCCATTTAATCGGAAACCAATGATCGCTTTCCAAATTTAAGCCAATAAATCAGCCATGAAATCAGGGATTTTTGTTGCAGTTTCGTGTCCCCCTCATATTCACCCTCACTATTAATTTTACGCTCAAATCCTTTACCGGCTTCTCCTCTTTCTATCACCCCCAAACTGAAGGCGAACAATCAGATGTGAATATTGATGATGACGATCCCCAAATATGAGGAACAAAGTCTTCCCCAAAATTAGCGCAGTAGCTTTTATGGAAAATTGTGAATATTTGATCCCTTTCTCTTTCAATCTGTCAAGCCTTAATCCCGCTTTTATTTAAGATAACCCTAAAATCCATAATCACACATCCAGACACCTCATTTGTATATCATGATTCACGAACACACTATAGGCCTTCGATTAAGCCACGCCCACTGGGGGGTTTCTTTGATTTAAGGTTAATCATTGTATATTGTGTTGCAAGGGATTTCTTTTATAGTTTCTTCACAATTTACATTGTTAGTCGTCTTTATGTGTTGGATATTTTCGTGACTAGGTACTGCAGTTGGTCGTTTTTGATTGTCCAGATTGGTTGGTTGTTATACCTTTCGCGACTGCCCTATTAGTAAGTTGCTTTTATAATTTTTTTAATAATACGACCAAAGGGGATCCGAAGTGGATGTAGACCGAAAGGTATGAACGGATTACATTCCTTATTTTCGTTGCCTCGTTGTTCTTGAAGCCCTGGTGAATTAATGTTCGTTATTCGTTTATTGGACATACATATTTATAACTTGACTGGAAAACTTGATGTTTTTGTTGGTTTATTTTGTATATGAATATGTTATTTTCTTATCTCGGTTCAGTAGAGTAACAAGGATTTTAGTTCACGGTAATTTGAATTTGGATGAAAACTCCACGAGTTTTCCAGTTTAATAAACTAAATGATTCCACTCTAGCTCCAAAGGATTCTGAGAGTTGCGAAGTGTGTGGATGTATTGAATGTTGAGTTCCCAAATTTTGGGGAGAGGTCTAGGAGAGGATTTCTTCACAAAAAATATTGGATAACGATTTAAAGCAACATACGTCTCTCAATCTCTAGGGTTTATCTTTATGTTCATTATCTTCATTCTTCACAACATGTGGCTGTTTTGGTCAGGGCCGTTCCCGGGTTCGATAACCTGGATTACACTACAATCACAACACATATATTAAGCATGTGCATACTGACAATGTAGGTCCACCCTTAACCTGGGTGACTTTTACACGGGCTTGTGCCATTATATAGGGGTTGTATACATTAGTTGTTAATTATTTTAAGTTTTTTATTTCTATTTTGGGTCTATTTGATTTGGTGTAAAAGCTTTTTTTTGTTTATTTGATTTATACGGTAACAAATGTGATGGCAATATACCATTATGTTGTAGTTTTCAGATCTTTATATAATGTTTTGGTTTTGATATGGTGTGTAAAGAACATGACGAAATAAAACTAGAAACCAATTAGATTTGATTGTAGCGGGATGTTGGAGTATATTAGGTAAAATATATAAGTACATTGCTATTATATGTAAAGAAATGTAAATTCATTTGTATAAATGGGTGGATTTATAATTAATAATGGGAAGTGATTTGTACACAAAATTTTTTCTCAATACATATCAATTCATGCATTAGAAGTGTTGTACATTATGCATTAATTTTTACAAAAGAAATTTTGGATGGTGTTGTAGTTCATGCATTAGAAGTGTTGTACTATTCAAAGATCACATTCACATTGCCCAAAAGTTGCTTATAAATCTTCTTTCCATCAACTTTGTTTCTTTTTACCTTTACTTTTCTTATAACCTGTCAATTCACTTTATGGTCGCTGATTTTCATTTGCAGTGTCATGAAATAGCAGTTGAGTTGGTTTCATTCTTTTTTGCAGCCATGAAAATCGAGTCATTGTTAGTCTTCATTGGTACAAATATTCGCATTTCACTAAGTTAAATATTCCAGGGCCCCAACAGCAAGGTGGTGAATTTTAAACATTCTGGAATAACTAAAAGGCATGTGAGTTCATTTTGTTAGTTTTATGATTTCTTCTTAAATTTGGTATTGACCAAAATAATTCATATAATAAATCCAAATAAATGATTTCATTTTGTCGGGATTTGGATTGCTTTTTAGAAGTTGGTTTTAGTTCGGTTCAATTTAGCATTTATTTGTCTATCATATCATCCTACTTTCATTGTCAAATAGCATGGCTACTGAATAAGAAAGCAAATTTCTATGCAAACATCTGCTACATGCTTAATTTGCCAAGTTTAGTGTTTAAAATTTAACAATAAACATGAATGTCTGATAACCATTGTCAATCATAGATTCTTTGTTGTAATTATAAAATTTTCTACATTTACTCATGGAAAAAGAGTTACTTGATCGTTTTAGTGAGGTCGAATGACGTATCTGCTTTTGCGATTAGTCTTGAAGTTATATCATAACCAATGTTTTGAAAATCAGACCTTGATCGAACCGTTCGGCTTACCGGTTCAATGGTTCATTAGGTTGTTTGTTTTTTTTTGTTTTTTTTTTGTCAAAAGTACATATGGCTGTTAAAAGCATGGGTTAAAGGAAGTCAAAACATCTTTTATATATTTCTTCCTGTTTTAACAGTTCTTTTGTTTTTATATATTAGTCTTGATAGATAGTTTTTAGATTAAGTATGTTCAATATCGAATTTAGACACGTCTTGTGTATGTATATATAATTTAGGGATGTGTATGGGGCTTTGATTAAAAAATTGGATATATAAAGCAAGGTACTCATGGAAAAAAAACACTTGTGCTTAAACGTTTTTGACTAAATGAACACAGTTGCAATATTAAGCAGTTTATGTATGTTTTATTAAATCCAGAAAGTACTTTAAGTGTGGAAGTCATAAAAACCAATAACGTTAATGAATTATGTTCAAAAATACTAAGTTTAATTGGTGAAAACGATGGGTTGGTAAAACATAGTACAATAAATATCATTTAAATAGCTAACTCGTTTGTAGATTACCGGACGATATGTTAAATAACTATTAATTGAAGCCCAGCCTAGCTGGGTGGATGCGCCCGGGTTATATACCCCATGTGGTGGAAGGTCTGGAGTTCGACTCCTACCAACCCCATGTGAGGGATTTTCCCTCGTCGGCGAAAAAACAGGTGGAGGGGAAAGGCTTTGCGCCTTAGGTAATTGCCAACCGTCCTGGGTTGCAAGGCTGAGTACCCTCAAAATGTTAAAATTGCCGTTTCAAAAAAAAAAAATTATTAATTGGTGGATTACAAATAGAGCCAATATACCAAACCACTTGTACAAAAGCCTTTGAATTGCTATATATTATGGTTGACATAAATAAAAGAATTTATTTGTTGTTTCATTTTAATTACGACTTATCTAATTATAAATCAAAAATAGATTATGAGATTTTGTATTAGTCGTTACAAATAAAGAAAAAGTTCTCAAATAGGTTATTTCATAGACTAAGCACCTAATACGGATAAATACATATGTTTGTTTTTATTTGACTTAATATGGACATAATGACTTAATAAGTTAAGCAAAAAAAACATGACTTAATATATTAAAACACCAGCCTTTTAAATATCAAAATTTTAATTAAATAAAATGATCTTCTTATTATATAAGTTTATTTTAATTGTCAAACCGTGTTATATACGGGTTTCTAACCTATTATTAGATATAGAACCGTTTTTATAACAAAATATAATTTATTTCCCTGATTTCTTGGTTTATTCTTTGCATTGCGTAACTTTATTCTCCACGATCTTCCTCAATCAATTGATCGACATTAATCCTAATACTATATACCAGGTTCGCATTCTTTCAATTCACATATTTTCTTCTACGATTTCTTACTCTTGTTCCACGTTTAATAGGACACGGATCATTAGTAATTAAATTTAGAGTTCGTCTGACTATTGATGCGGGACTTCGTACATATAACTTATAAGGTTTCAATTCATATATTGATGCGTGACTTTGTACCATATATCAGGTTCGTATTCTTTAAATTCAATGATTTCATCGTACATGTTTAATTGGACACACTAGATATTTAAGAATTACATATAGAGTTAATTTTAGGCAAAATGACACTCTAACCCTACGAAGTCTTGGATTTTGGTTTAAAAGGTCCCTAAATTATTTTTTTAGTTGGTCTAAGGGCATGAACTTTGTTATCACCGATTTATAAAGGACCTTGACTTACTAAAGCCGGTTTCCATTTTACGTGGCATTAAAATCAATTGAGTTATGTAGCAGTAGAATAGGCAGTGGACCCCTTTTTTGACTTTTTAAAAATGACACTAACATAAGAAGTAGTAGTTTAGGAGTAGGAGTATGATAGATTTGCCGTTCTAAAAAAAAATTACCCAAGTTTTTTACATGTCTTTCCGCCATTAACGCAGCCTACAAAGCTTTATGCACAAGTGCAATCATCTATTATACTTATGTAACTCAAGTCTCATGGTCTCGACATAATATTTAGCCCACCATGCGTCACATGGATCACTCTTTTGCCATTTCTCACTCTTTCGCTTTTGTCGATCTCCCCGTACCCCATGTCACTTCTGCCCGACCACCCACCATATCTCAACGGAATGATGCCACGAGCCAACCGTATAGTCCCATGTGTTACAACTATCGACAGGAATAACCTCCACAGAAAAGTAACATTATCGACGTTTTTTGTCGTCTCTTAAATGATGGAAATAAAGGATCACATGGACCGCAAGACGGGGCTGTGGTCTGTTATTATCAGTACCTCCAATTCATTCTACTTGTTTGCTCGGCACCGTCGGTCACCAGAGATGGTGGTCGGAAACTACCAGCCTTTACACACACACACACACACTCACGCACTCTCTCTTTGGGTTATGTAAACCAAAAAAACCCTCTTGGTTGCCTCTTATGCATCGTATACATATATGAAGGTTGTATGAGATAGCAAAAGAGATCATCAGGTTTCAAACCGGGAGATATCTAGCTCCAGCTTCATCTTTTATTATTTTATGACATTACATTTAAATATGCTGACTGGATATAGTTAACCGGGTAAAAACATTATGACAGGACAGAGTTAACCGGATGACCCGTTTCTTTGGAGGTCAATGGTATTTTTAACCCAAAATAATAGACTTCATTCCCCTAGACCACAAAAAATATACTTTAGGGATCTTTTAAAACAAAAATTAAAACTTCGTAGGGTTATGGTGTAATTTTGCCTTAATTTTACTGCTGATGCATGACGTCGTAGTGGATATACCTTATAAGACTCCAGCATGGAGCAATATTATATAATTATTAAATCATAGATGAGTTAGGCGTTGAAATTAAAATACAGAGTTATGGCAAATCTTACTATCGATGCAAATAATAATTTGACTATTGATTGTCACTTATCGGTTCGTATCGCATAGTTTGCATCAAACAGATTATGCATCATGCACATGAAAATAGCAAGAACTAGAAAAAATTGTTTATAATAACTGATATATTGACAAACGAATTTCATAAAATATTTATATGATATAATATAATGTGTTTATATTAATCACATAAAATTTTATTCTTGTTTTACTGTTATTTTTATGAATTATAAGTTTGTACTAAGGCTTAATTATTTATGTGTATCAGGACCTTCACTATGAATTTAGAAAAAGAAGTAGGAGACGAGCCAATTGAAATATGTAAGGTTGAAGATAATGATGCAAATAATAATCAGGAATCAACCTTTGAATGTGAGGAAATAAATGATGTGAATCTTAGCCATAATGAAGATGAAAGTATCATGAGAAAGGTCTTCAATACACCTCGTGATGCTTATAAGTTTTATAATCAATATGGTTTTTTACATGGTTTTGGCATACTTATTCATTGGTACTTTAAAGATAAGACGACAAATGAGATTTACCGTAAAATGTATGTTTGCAACCAAGAAGGGTTTAAAAGATCGAAGGGTAATAGTTCATGTGGGGATGCAAAGAAACGACATAGAGAGTTAAGGACCGGATGTAAAGCAATGCTCCGTATATCAAAAGCGGAAAGATGGGAAATGGATTGTAGATATGTTTAACGGTACACACAATCATGAATTAAGTAATACACCGACAAAAGTAATGAAATATCGTTCTCATGGAAAGTTCCACCGTTCATTGGCGTGAAATCTCTTATGGTGGAACTCGGCTAATCTGGGTTAAAACATTTTCAAATCGAAAAGGCAGTTAATGCAAATGAAAACTTCATATGAACCGGATGTTACTTCAAAGCAATGTGTTGATATCTTATCGGAGTAACGAAGACAATGCAAAGGAAATGAGTTTTATGGGCTTATCAAACATTTCCAAGATAAAGCATTAGTTGATGTCGACCAATATTTTGTTGTTGATTTATTTGAGGACGGGTCTCCCAAAAATATGTTTTGGGCTGATGGAAGATTAAGAGATGCATACACTAAATTTGGAGACGTCCTTGTGTTTGATGTTACGTATATGACAAACAAATTAAAGATGCCATTTTCTCCTTTTGTTTTGGTGAACCACCATGGTCAATCCATACTTTTTGGTGGCGCGTTATTAGAAAATGAAAAGGAAGAAACATTCCAATGGTTATTTGAGCATTTCTTAAAATGCATGTTTAACAAGTACCCATCTGCAATAATAACTGATCAAGATAAAGCTATAACTAATGCAATAAAATTTTCCAAATAGTCGTCATCGCTACTGTGCGTGGCATATCAAGAAACATGATCCGGAACATCTTCGACCGCTTGTTGCCCGTTATAGTGATTTCCAAGAATCTTATAGACAATGGGTAAAAGTGATACGATTGAAGAATTTAAAAGGAAATGGGAAGTTATGTGTGGTAAGTATAACCTTGAAAATAATCATTGGATTACCGAGATGTATAACCAAAGAAAACATTGGGTTAAAGCCTACTTGAAGGATGTTTTCTTTGCTGGTATGACAACAAACGGGTGAAGTGAGAGCATTCATTCTTTTTGATGGATTTGTCAATTTGAAGAACATGTTGAATGAATTTGTAGTTCAATACGATAACACAGTGGACTCTCGAAGAGCTGTTGAAGAAGATGAAGACTTTAAAACTATGAATTTGAAGCCTTCTTTCTTTTTTTCATCCAATAGAACCATAAGTAGGTGCATGCTATACCAGAAAGATTTTTTATATTTTTCAAAAAGAACGACTAGAAGCTACAAAGAATTTAACTCATGAGACATTAAGTATATGCACATAAGAAATCAAATATCGGGTTGGGTAATTGAATGTTGATAAAGAGCATTGGAGATTTGCCGGCTTTCATTTCATGAATCAAGTGAATGTCACATGTTCATGTGCTAAATTTGAAACATTTGGAATATTATGCAAGCATAGTCTATATGTGATCAAGAAGAGGCATGTTCAAACCCTTCCTAATTATTATATTTTACCAAGGTGGACGCTTGATGCTAGGTTCAAAGTGGGTACTCGTGGAGTCGGATTGGATGACATGAACAAAGGCGAACGATGTGAGAGAATAACAAATGACGAAATTGAAGGTGTGTGTGTGTGTGTGTGTGTGTGTGTGTGAAATGGCGAAGGAAAGAGGACGGAGATGAGGGAAGAATTCGGAAAAAAGGGAACAGGAAACAATTGGGTTTTCCAGATAACGACGGCGTTTTTAAGGGTTCTATACCTAATTTAAGAGAGAGAGAGGATCGGGTAAGATCTCGAAAACAGTAAAAACTGCGAGAACAAATCTAAACATATGTTTTTGAAAAAAATGAGTGCTGAGATTAATTGTAAATTTTAATTTTTTAATTCAAAAATACTAACCAAGTTGAACTCCTCTTTTCGATTGAAGCATCAACCACTTCGTATGCTTCTAAAATCATTGAAAATTCTGATGATAGTTTTTGAATCTTCGTGTTTTAGCTCCGTACCTTAAATTTGAAGAGTGGTCTATTTAATCTCTAGGAAAATGGAAGCAAGTGAACTCAATTTTAGAACTTACTGTTTACAATTGTTAAGGTGATCCCAATACTAGTTTAGTTGATACATTGGATCGTAACATGGATAAATTAAAAAAAAAAGAGTTGATATGTATCAATCTGGATGTGGTGTATTTGTTCACATCAAATAACATCATCTTCTATTGTGAAACATCTTCTTTATGACTCTTTCACTATTGAATTTGCTTTTTGAAATATGTATTTCAATGTGTTTAATCTCATATCTTAATGTTGAAAGTTTTTGAATTATTCTTTTATATTGAAATTAATTGCACAAGATTTCATGTTGCTTGTAAGTTGGCTCCCATGGTAGGGACGACATGTGTTGAGGGGTTATTTGTATGACACGGAGCTTCCTTTGTACTCTTAGCTTTTTTTCTCACGACTATTGGGACCACCAAATGATGAGTACATGTATCATCACCATTTTTGGTTCTTACTTGGCTCGTCTGATTTCGTGTCAATATTATTGAGGGTTGCACCATGCTGCAGGGCACCTAGTATATTTTTTCAAGGAAAAATATAGTCATTTTGATGTTGAAAGACACATGGTCTCTAATTGTTTTGGAGACCTTGAGAATTTAGATATGCAGTAGCTCTTTTAGTATACTTTACCCTCCTCAATTAAAAAAAACTGAATTTTGTTGCCTTCAATTTTGGAAGTGGTAGCATCGGTGTTATGTTTATCGATGTTGAGCCAAATAAGTGCATCTTGTGAATAAGGTTATAGGATACTTCTATGGGGAATATCTTCGTGATTTTTCGTCATGTTTATACCTCTGGTCTCTAAGAAGAAGACATTTGTTCTATTTTACCAACACATGGAGTTCTCATCTCAATTCAGATACTTCTATGGTAGCATTGGTGTTATGTTTATTGATGTTGAGCCAAATAAGTGCATCTTGTGAATAGGGTTGTAGGATACTTCTATGGGGAATATCTTCGTGATTTTTCATCATGTTGATACCTCTTGTCTCTAAGAAGAAGACATTTGTTCTATTTTACCAACACATGGAGTTCTCATCTCAATTCAACCAGACAACCCGATGATAGCTTGAACTTACTTGAAAACTGAGAGTATTATTCCTAGAAGAAGTCCTAGGAATACACTTTAATGCTTAAGTTAGTTCTACCATAAGAAGTTATACCATGATAAGGAAAGTATGTATTTTAAGAATGTATGAGAATTGTTGCATGCATATTACATGACATAGGCACAGTAACAGACTTTGTAGGGTTAAGAACTATCACTTCTATACTTATTTAGTCACCTTTTTCTTTTACACAATTTACCATTAAACTTAAATTTGTTGTTCGAGAAATACCATGTTAATAGACTATTCTAGGTCTAGCTATTGTAACTATTCAAGAAACACTACTAGCCTCACATTTACCGTTCAAGAAACACCTTTAAACTTATATTTTCATAGATGATTCACCTTTAAACTAACTATTATACACATTTAGAAAGTTACACATTTATCTATTATCATCATTTCCTACCATCACCAATTTCCCGATCATCTTCTTTGACCAAAGCAATTCCAAAGAAGAAAGAAAACTTCATTTTACATGTGTATTTTTTTTAAAAGTATTGCAAAAGCATAACCTTCTCCTTCTCTTATGCGAAAACACTTTTCCCATCTCCATTTCCTCTCCTGCTGCTTTGCGAAAACCATCCTACCCTCGCATCCCTATATTGCCCCTTTTTTCTTGAATTGTGTACCACCAAGTGGATAGTAGTGGTAGAAGGTAGATGGTGGTGGTGGGAGTGGACAGTGTTGGCAGGAGAAGATGATCAAAACATAATTTAATGCTAAATTATATACAAAAAGTTTAATGTTAAATTGTGTACAATAGAAACATTAACCTACAATTCTCAATCAAAATTATAGGTTTTAAACAGCTCGGATGAGTTCAATAGTAAATTGTGTATAAAAACATGCCCAACCTTAGCTTCCTTACAAAGTCCTTTTTTTCTCCACAAATAACTCTATTTATAGTTGTGTATGTGTGTGTGGGGGGGGGGGGGGGGGGGTTTGAATGTCCTCCATAATTTTTTTATCTATACAAATTAAGCTAAGGTTGGGCATGTTTTTACCGAGATAGTACGGCAGAATGATGTTTTTAGAGTGTTGGGCATACGAATATGAGATGGGACAACATGCCTTAGGGTTTGTTTCTTGTTTTGTAGTGACATTGAACAACCATCTAAAAATGCTATACTCCAAAAAAATTAATCATATTATAATAATTGTTTTTTAATCATGTAAAATACTGATTAATGGTTATATATAATCTATAAGAGAGAAATACTTGTGGGCCAGCCCAACCATCCTAAATGTTATACGATATCCCAAACTATTGGTCTTTGGTATGGTGATCGAATAAATAAGTCCAATACTAGTGAAAAGTAATCTACCTATTCTTTTTGAAGTATTAATGTGTGTTTGTCCATACTATTCTTTTGTTATAGTTTTCATACTAAGGTATGCATTTCATCATATCTATCCAAAACATAATGGAATCATAAAAAACACACAAACATCCTAAGAAATGATCAGGGTCATGGTATGTTCATAGGAAGCTGCAATTAGATATATGCAATTAGATATAAGGATTTATAGGAAGCAACAATTAGATATATGCAATTAGATTTAAGGCAGTAGCTCTAAAGAAAACATGATAAAGTATATTTCACATCGAACACAAAGATAATTCCGTATAAGATGTAGAAATGTAACAAAAGGGGTTCAAAGTATTTCCATATGTTTGGTTGCATTTACCAAGTGTTGGATTGCAGAGTGCAAATCAGAAAGTTTGATGCTTTTAGAGATTATGCAATCTTCTTCATTTACCGGACAAAAGGCAATAAAACACAATAAAGGACAAAAGGCTATCATGATGTCAACAAATGTGAAAGTGTGTAAAAGTATCTAATAGACTCTAGGAAGTAGAGGACTGAATCACATTTAAGGAAAAGTACTACCAAACTAATATTAATGATACTACCATAGAGCCTAATGTTGTAACATCTAAGAAGGAACAAACAAAGACAATTGAAAAGTAGGGATACGCGGCTATACCAAAAATCGTAACCCTGCCTGGTACTAGGTGTGGCAAATCTCAACATGACATGAAAATAAATAGGTTTGGGTTAGAGATTTCAACCCGTTTAATTAAACGAGTTGACACGACACAGAAATTAAATGGATTGAGTTTGGATCCAAACTTTTAACTCGATAATGATTCGGTTATTTATATGCAAGTTCTTTTATTTCTTTAGGTAAATTGAGCATGGTTGAAACCAAAGCTAAATGTCAAAGAAAACTTTAGGTTAAATTGTTTTATAATGTAGAAGTCACGAATTAGTTTGCCTGAATCAAGACATAAATTTAGATTTTCACTTTTTTCGTTAATATCTCATATTCTACAATCGCACTCGACCATTTTCACCTCACTAAGACTTCTTTACCTTAAACTTATTGTGAATTTCGTCCAACCGACTCCCGAACTATTATTCCTTCCGGTTATTCACTTTTTATTTTTACACCTCACCAACTCTTACTCTTTCAACCTATTCGGTGTTTCAATCTAGCATGCTACGACACATTTACAAAGTAAACGAGTTGACACGCCAACCTGCCAACCCGACACAAAAGTAAATGGGTTGACACGATGCGACACGGTAATTAAATGGTTGGGTTTGGGTCAAGCTATCTCAGCCGGTGGCCAACCTGACACGACACGACACGATTGCCAGGTAGGCCTGGTACCGAACCTGAACTGAATCAGGGCCGATACCGACTACGTATTCTCGGTGTGGTATTTGGTATCATTGAAACCCCCTGTTGTTCGGTACTCGGTACCATCAATCTTTTGTAAATACCTAAACCGACCAAGAATATGAAAACGCTACTTTTTAAATGGTAATAATATTTTCCTAATATTGTGCAGTTTACCAAAAAAACGAAAAATAAACCATGTTCGCTTCCTACTGCCGTCGTCGATTGCTTCATCGATTCATCCTCCACGCATAAATTTTCTAGTTGAATCCTTCATCCTCCACAGTCAACCTTCAAGTTTCAATGGAAAAAATGGCCACTTCCCCATACAAGAAATACAAGCAAATCTTCTAATTCTTTTATTCTTATAACTCAACTAGTTCTTGTTACTTGCTTTTTCGATTATACGTTTGATTGTTATGGTAGATTGTATTATGTATTAAAATCATTGTAGTATTGTAGAAATGCAAAGTCTATTTAATAAACATTTGTACGTTTCCATTTCTTATAAGTTTATGTGACATTTAACTAGAACATTCTTATTTCTTACTAAATTAAAAGACAACAGCATAAGCACTTTCCTATTCACCATTACAAGGTGACCAATATATTAAAACGCCACCATTATATACAACATTACAAATGTACCATTACGAAATTGACCATTACACTTTAACACTTACAACAATACACCATTACTAAACTAACCCAAGACACTACATAGTCCATACCCAAAATAAACTACATATTGTGAATAAATGACTTCAAAAAGGAAAAAGCAAAAGCAACACAAATAATTCATGTGGGCCCCACATGAATAGTAATAATCAAAAAAATCAAATTCCAATTTGAAGTTTGAACGTTGAATGTTTGAACGACGACTCAGCTTCTTGCAATTGCAGGCGCCTACAATGTGTTTTCAACATTTAATGCAAATGTTTCGGCTGATCATCCCTATAAATAGGGATGATCATTTTCCAAACGAAATCGTTCAAAAACCATTTGAGTGATATATATATACATAGATATATATTGTGAGGCTCTGTGTATTAAAGAAAAGAGAGATATATATTTTCAGTTCCAAATCTTGTAACCTCCTCATTTTTCTCATATAGTGATTATCATCGGTTGTGCCCGTGGTTTTTTCCCGAAAGGGTTTTTCCACGTTAAATCCTTGTGTCCACATTTATTTTTATTTATCGTATTATTATTTTATTTTATTGTCGATATAATTAATTCTAACAAGTGGTATCAGAGCCACGTTGTTTTCTATACTCATTCTCAATTTATTGAGTATTATATCGACATGGCTACTTTAAAATACGATATTCCATTGTTGGATCGAGATACAAGATTTTCATTATGGCAAGTAAACATGAGAGCTGTATTGGCTTAGTTGGACCTTGATGATGCTCTGTTAGGCCGAGACAAAATGCCTGCGTCTTGGTCAGATAAAGAAAAGGATCGTAAAGATCGTAAGGCTCTCTCTCATATCCATCTTCATTTATCTAACAATATTTTGCAGGAAGTTTTGAAAGAAACTACTGCAGCCTCTTTATGGCTAAAATTAGAACAAATTTGCATGACCAAAGATCTCACAAGTAAGATGCACCTTAAACAAAAATTATTTTCGCTTAAGATGCAAGAAGGTGGGTCGTTGCTGGATCATCTTTCGACATTTAAAGAGATCATTACTGATCTTGAAGCTATGGAGGTAAAGTATGATGAAGAGGATTTGGGTTTAATTCTTTTATGTTCTTTGCCTAGTTCTTATTCAAACTTTAGAGATACCATATTATATAGTCGTGATACTTTAACACTTCAAGAAGTTTATGAAGCTTTGCATGCCAAAGAAAAGATGAAAGATATGGTATCCACTGAAGGTTCAAGTTCTAAAGGAGAAAGTCTGGCAGTTCGTGGCAGACCAACAGATAAGAATGATTCCAAAGGCAAGAACAAAAGAAATTCTAGAAGCAAATCTAGATCCAGACGTTCCAAGTCATGCAACTATTGCAAAAAGGAAGGACATGATATCTCTGAATGTTACAAGTTGAAAAACAAGGAGAAAAGAGTTTCTAATCAAAATCACAAACCAAATCAAGATGATGAAGGAAAAGCTACTTATGCTGCTGAAAATAATTCTAACGGTGATGTTCTTGTAGCTTTTGCAGGAATCCTAAAAACCAATGATGAATGGATTCTTGACTCAGCTTGTACTTTTCATATGAGTCCAAACAGAAGCTGGTTTACAAATTATCAACCTATAGAAGGCGGCTCCGTATTGATGGGTGATAATGCACCATATAAAGTCACTGGAATCGGTTCCATTCAAATCAAGATGTTTGATGGTGTTGTCAGAACTCTGTCTGATGTTCGACACGTTCCAGGTTTGAAAAGAAACCTTATTTCTTTAAGTACTCTTGACCTTAAAGGGTACAAATATTCCGGTGAAGGTGGAGTTTTAAAGGTTTCAAAAGGCGCTTTGATTGTGATGAAAGCTGATATTAAATCTGCAAACCTGTATCATCTACAAGGTAGTACAGTAACAGGTAATTCTAATGTTACTTCAAATTCATCTACTGATACTACTAACCTGTGGCATATGCGTCTTGGGCATATGAGTGAACTTGGTTTGACAGCATTAAGCAAAAGAGGATTGCTTGATGGCCAATGCGTTGGCAAACTGGAATTCTGTGAACACTGCATATTTGGCAAACACAAGAGGGTGAAATTCAACACCTCGGTACATACTACAAAAGGCATTTTGGAGTATGTACATGCTGATTTATGGGGACCATCTCAAGAAGCATCACTAGGAGGTGCTCGTTATATGTTGACAATTATTGATGATTATTCAAGAAGAGTTTGGCCATATTTCTTGAAGCTTAAATCTGAAGCATTCTCTGCATTCAAAGAATGGAAAGTCATGGTGGAAAACCATACCGGTAAGAAGGTCAAAAAGCTTCGCACAGATAATGGTATGGAGTTTTGTTCAAATGAATTTAATTCATATTGTAAACTAGAAGGAATTGTTAGACACTACACCGTTTCTCACACACCTCAACAAAATGGTGTAGCTGAACGTATGAACAGAACCATTATTTCAAAGGCCCGTTGTATGTTATCTAACGCAGGATTATCTAAGCGTTTTTGGGCAGAAGCTGCTTCTACTGCATGTTATCTAATTAACATGTCACCTTCTATTCCACTTGATAAAAAGACTCCTATTGAGGTATGGTCTGGCTCCCCAGCAAACTATTCAGATTTAAGAATTTTTGGTTGCCCTGCTTATGCTCATGTTGATAATGGAAAATTAGAGCCTAGGGCAATTAAATGTATCTTTCTTGGTTACAAGTCTGGTGTGAAAGGATATAAGTTATGGTGTCCTGAAACTAAAATGATCGTAATTAGTAGAAATGTAGTATTTAATGAATCAGCTATGCTACATAAAGATTCTTCTACTAATATTCCTGTTGAGAGTCAACAAAAGACAAGTGTGCAGGTGGAGCAATCTGTTGACTTTGAATATACACTAGAAAAAAAAAACTCTATTGATCAAAATCAATCAGTTGAGCAAGAGTCTTCTACTCCTACTCCTACTCACCAACCACAACGTTCTATAGCAACTGATAGACCTAGGAGAGTCATTCATCCTCCCAAGAGACTGATAGAAGAAGCAAACATTGTTGCTTATGCTTTAAACGTTGCTGAAGAAATTGAAGGTATCAAAGAACCTTCAACTTACACGGAAGCCATTACTTCAGAACATTGCAACAAATGGATAATTGACATGCATGATGAAATGGAATCTCTTGAAAAGAATGGCACTTGGGAGTTGGTGAAATTACCAAAAGAAAAGAAACCTATCAGCTGCAAATGGATTTTCAAAAGAAAAGAAGGTATTACTCCTAATGAGGAAGCAAGATTTAAAGCAAGGTTAGTTGCTAAAGGCTATAGCCAAATTCGAGGCATTGATTTTACTGATGTTTTCTCTCCTGTTGTTAAGCATAGCTCAATTCGTACTTTACTTAGTATTGTTGTCATGCATAACTATGAGCTTGAGCAGTTAGATGTCAAAACTGCATTTTTACATGGTGAATTGGAGGAAGATATTTATATGGAGCAACCTGAAGGCTTCATTATCCCTGGAAAAGAAAACTTAGTATGTAGATTGAAGAAATCTCTTTATGGGTTAAAACAATCCCCAAGGCAATGGTATAAGAGGTTTGACTCTTTTATGCTATCTCAGAATTTTAAAAGATCAGATTATGATAGTTGTGTTTATTTTAAGTCAGTCAATGGTTCATCAATATATCTGCTTCTTTATGTTGATGATATGTTGATTGCTGCAAAATATAAACTAGAGATAGCAAAACTGAAAACACAACTAAGCAAAGAGTTTGAAATGACGGACTTAGGTCCAGCCAAGAAAATTCTTGGTATGGAAATTACTCGTAACAGACAGCATGGAAAACTATACCTAAGTCAAAAGAGGTATATTGAGAAAGTTCTTCAAAGATTCAACATGCATAAAGCCAAGCCAGTGAGTACTCCGTTAGCTGCACATTTCAAACTGTCTTCAGCATATTGTCCAAAGACAGATGATGAAATTAACAACATGGCAAAAATTCCGTATTCTAGTGCAGTTGGTTCTCTAATGTATGTCATGGTATGTTCTCGCCCTGATTTATCTCACGCTTTAAGTGTTGTTAGCAGATATATGGCTAACCCAGGAAAAGAGCATTGGAAAGCTGTTCAATGGATTCTTAGATATTTATGCGGTACTTCCAATGCATGTTTACAATTTGGAAGTTCTGGTGAAGGACTGGTGGGCTATGTAGATTCTGATTATGCTGGAGATTTGGACAAAAGAAGATCTTTGACAGATTATGTCTTTACCATTGGTGGATGTGCTGTGAGTTGGAAGGCAAGTCTACAGACCACTGTTGCCTTATCCACAACTGAAGCAGAGTACATGGCAATTTCTGAAGCTTGCAAAGAAGCTATTTGGTTAAGAAATTTATACGGTGAACTTTATGGAGACACATCTCCCACAAAGATTTTTTGTGATAGTCAAAGTGCTATTTATCTTACAAAAGATCAAATATTTCATGAGAGAACGAAACATATTGATGTACGTTATCACTTTATTCGAGATGTTATTTCCAAAGGTGATATTAAAGTTCAAAAGATTAGCACTCATGACAATCCGGCGGATATGATGACGAAGCCGGTTCCAACAACTAAGTTTGAGCTTTGCTCAAGCTTGGTTGGTATGACAATCTAATTTCAAGGATTGTCGGCACACGATGATTTTATAATGAGGAGTTCTATAAGAGGAAATTCGTCTCAAGGTGGAGTTGTTTGATTCCTTATTGCTTTTAAAGTCAAGGTGGAGATTGTGAATAAATGACTTCAAAAAGGAAAAAGCAAAAGCAACACAAATAATTCATGTGGGCCCCACATGAATAGTAATAATCAAAAAAATCAAATTCCAATTTGAAGTTTGAACGTTGAATGTTTGAACGACGACTCAGCTTCTTGCAATTGCAGGCGCCTACAATGTGTTTTCAACATTTAATGCAAATGTTTCGGCTGATCATCCCTATAAATAGGGATGATCATTTTCCAAATAAAATCGTTCAAAAACCATTTGAGTGATATATATACATAGATATATATTGTGAGGCTATGTGTATTAAATAAAAGAGAGATATATATTTTCAGTTCCAAATCTTGTAACCTCCTCATTTTTCTCATATAGTGATTATCATCGGTTGTGCCCGTGGTTTTTTCCCGAAAGGGTTTTTCCACGTTAAATCCTTGTGTCCACATTTATTTTTCTTTATCGTATTATTATTTTATTTTATTGTCGATATAATTAATTCTAACACATATGTTGACCGTTTCAGTATAAGACTAACTTCAAACAAAATATGTAATAACAAACCATGACATCACATGAGAGTCAGACTGCTTTGTTACTTCAATTTTTACTCACGTAAAACACAAAAAAAAAAAAAAAAATCCAACTGATAATTAGAAAGAACTTTAACAACATTGCTTCCTAGCTATTTTTAAGGCGTCTTCGATAACTTTTTTTAGCGAAGTATAATTGAAGTCACATCAACAACCTTAAAGGCACATATGGGTCAAACCAACCAATGAGCCTGCATTTTTATCAAGTTTTAGAGCATGAGCATGACTGGAACTTCCTTCCGGGGATTTAGGTTTGTCCACAAGGTTACGTCAAACACAGCGCTTCCACAATAACATAAAACCATTTTTGTAGTGTAAGTTGGGGAAAAAGAAATAGTTAAAATCTTTATAATTTTGGGAAGAAGGGTTAATAAGGAAGTAGGTGGACATTGCAAAAAGTGGAAAAATGAATATGCGCTTGTGTGAGGGGCACGTAGGCTCGAACAACATCTAAAATCAGATGGAGTCAAGCAAAAAAACCAGACATGCAATTTTTTTGAAACCACACGACCAATCACGTAATTTTGTTTGGTTATATTTAAATATTCAAGCAAATAACAAATATTACAGAAAAAAAATCACAAGATAGTTGTTGGACTTTGAATAGGGACAAAACAGTTAACAAAACCTCATTTGAGGACCAAAATTGTAAGAGTAAATCGTTTTGGTACGAAAATTGCAAAAATCAACTACACTCACCGTCCAAAAATATAATTTACTCTTTAGATATATTACAACCAGAGGCTCAATGGCCTAAGAGTACCAAGATAGAAATGTGTTCCTCAACTGAAAGGAAGGGGGTCAAGTTCCACTTGAGACGAAAGGTGTAGACGAAGAAGTAAAATAGGGAGTATATGTTAGTAGTTCTACAAAAACATCTAGATATATTACAATAGAAGATATATGATTAAGTATTTAATAAATTGTATTAATTAGAAAACGGATGATATAATTTTAATTAGGAGAGTAAAGAGAAACATAATTGAATGAACGGGTTACGTCTACGGAACACAAAATTAAAATAAATGCTTAATAAGGCGGATTACAAAGAAGAATAAACAGATTGGAGAATTGGGGGAACTTTAAGATTAGAAAAGTACAAATAATCAAGTGAGGAGAATTTAGTTGCAGATAAACCCTAATCTGATCTAACAGCTTGCAGAATTCACGAGAGCAGAACCAAAACATCATCTAATCCAACAACCTATTTTTGTATAAATACCAGATCCAACAAAAATTGACTTTTCAACCAACCACCAAAAACTAGAAAAAGTACAAATGAACAAACATATAATGAGTCAATTACATGATTCTTACTTGGAGAAATGTAAATAAAAAGCAGAAAATACAGCAACGGGTTAGGAGCAAGAGCAGCAGAAGCAGAGAGTGAGAGAGCAGGGTATTTCAGTCTTTTAAAATAAGTGAGAGAGTACTGAAATTGAACTCCATCTAGATAGTTAAAAGTTAAAACCTATCAATCATTGATTTTGTGAATCCCGATGAAAATCAATTCCATAGTAATTTACAACCAAATAACAGACTGAAATGGAATTGAATTCCGATTCCGGATAATTCATGCAGAATTCAAATCCCATAGCACTCGTATTCTCTTAATGAGACACTAATGAAAACGACCAAATTAGATCATGATTAAACTTCAACTTTGTGCGATTTGTAATGTATAGAAAATGAATAAAGTTTCTTGTATACCACAAAACAAAAACCTGACAATACTTTTGCTTTGGAAGATGATCAACTCTACTGTGAAACTCGACAAAACGAGTAATAGTTGATTTGGGTTGACCCAACAACAGTTTTTTGTGCATTAATTTTCTAAAAGAATAAACAATTAGTGTGGTAAAATTATTAGAATAATGATATAGACTTTTTAAGAAACAATTTACGAGGAGGTTGTATACTTCCTGCTCATGACATCTAAAGCTAGAAAATATACAAATGGAGAACTAATAATGACTGAATTACCTAATTCTTAATTACTTGGGACAGCAATCAGTGCAAGAGCTATAGCAGCTTTAAAATCCAAATTGTAATAAAAAAGAAAAATACACATTGATAGTTTATATTCGTGCATTACTTGCATTCCAGAGGATCTATGCGGCTTCTGTTCCTCTCTTCATCTTGGCAACTCTTACCATGACTGCAACATATATCTTGTTCATGGTCTCCTCAGCAAACATGAAAAGCTTCTGTCTCCACTGTCTCTTGAACCACAAAACTGCAATAACACCTGAAAACCCTGTTGCAAAACCACTCATTATGTCCAGGTAAGGCCATACCTTCGTTGGCTCATCAGTCTTTGTTGTTGGGTCTTCATGTTTTGGGCAATTCTTTGGCAATGGAGGTCCACATAGATCTTTGTTCCCAGCATATATTGATGGATCATCAAGGGTCTTCAATTGACGACCTGTTGGAATTCGTCCCGACAAGTTGTTGTGTGACAAATTCAAATGGCTTAGAAAAGGCAAAGCTGCCATGCTTGGAGGGATCATCCCGGTCAACTTGTTTCTTGAGAAATCGAGAGATTCTAAGTTTGTCATGTTTCCAATGCTGTCAGGAATACCCCCACCCAGACAATTATTAGACAAATTGAGACCCACCAACATGGTAAGGGCAGTTAGCTCGACCGGTATTTCTCCGACAAGTTTATTACTTGAAAGATCCATGTTAAAAACCAATTGCCAAGTTTCTGTATATTCAAGATCACAACCTTTTAGGACCTGGATCACACTCTCATCAGAATAGGGAGTAATAATATGATAAGCAACACTTATGCTACTCTTGCTACTCATAACCATGCCATCCAACTCTCCTAAACAATGAGGCAGTGTACCCATTAAATTATTGTATGCAACATCCAGAATTTGAAGATTTGAACTTCTGCACAAAGACTCAGGAATCCATCCACTGAAGTTATAATTGTGTAACCTCAAAACCATCAAAGATGTAAGTTTCTCTCCAATCCATTCGGGTATATTACCAGAGAAATGATTATCTCCCAAATCTAAGATTCTTAAATCTCGAAAATTTCCTAATTCTTGAGGAATTTCACCAATAAAGTTATTGTCATTCAATTGTAACCGAACCAATGATGACGACTTAATGAAACTTGGAATGACACCTGCCAGCTGATTTGAGCTAAATCTCATGATAAGCAACTTTTGCATATCCCAAAGACAATCAGGAATTACCCCTGTTAACTGATTTCTGGAAAGATCAAGATATTCCAAGTCTGTCCTCCTGCACAACGACAACGGAATCGACCCAGTGAACAAGTTTGTTTCCAAATATAATGCCCCGCTAACTCCAATTTCAAACACATCAGAATTTCCCCCATTAGGAAGATTTGTCAAAGGTCCGCTAAGATTATTGTGAGAGAGATCTAAGAAAGGAATGATTGGCATCTTACGCAACCATGTGGGAAGAGGTCCGGAAACTGTAGCTTTGGACAATATTAACTCCTTAAGTTTCCTTTGATTTTGAAGCCAATGCGGAAATCAATTTGTGATATTGCAAGAACGGATTTGAAGAGTTACTAGCTGGAATGGAGGAATCCAATCCCTTGAAACATTGAATGTCAACTTAGTTTCAGAAGTATCCAAGTGCTTCAACATTGAAAGATTAGCAAAGTGGGCTTCAGACACTGCTCCTTCTAAAGAATTGTTAGAAATATCTAGGGACTGGAGTTTGGAAAGTTGCCCAATTGAAACAGGAATAGTCCCACTTAACAAATTTGAAGACACTGAAATTGCTTGTAAAGACACAAGTCTTCCAAGAGAAGCTGGGATGCGGCCAGTTAACCAATTGAATTCTAGATTCAAATCAGTTAAACTTGCTAACTTTTCAAGGGATTCTGGAATTGAACCATTCATTTGATTATAAGAAAGGTCAAGTTTGTGAAGTTTCCCACGGAATGTTGGAACAGGACCGGTTAACTCGTTATGAGATAGATCTAATACTCCTAAAAATCTTAATATTCTTATAGATTCCGGGATTGGACCTGTCCATCTGCTGCCTGATAGATGTAAACCTCTTAAATTGGTCAGTCTTCCAAGTGGTTCTGGAACTGTACCATTTAAACTCCAACTTAAATCCAATCTCTCCAAATTATATTGGGAGCATTCTGATATGTTTGTTTGTGATACAACCATTCTTTTATCAAAATAATTGAATGGCGCACTCAACTTTTTTAGGTGGCACTGTCTCCAGATTCCAACATGCTCAATCTGCTTAAACTCGTTAAAAGAAAGATCAAGCTCTAAAAGGCTAGGCATAATATATAGGAACCAACGAATTCAGCGAGTTTCTTGAAAGGTCAAGGTATCTTAAGGAACTCGTGTTTCTTAAAACAGAAAGAAATATGCTTTCAATTGAGTTTCGGCTAAGATCCAGGTGTTGGATATTAGAGAGTGTACTGAAATTACGATGCGGAGAAGATAGAAAAGAACTATCGAGCCCACAACTTGACAAATGCAGCTCAGACAAAGAAGGGATCATGTTTAGCAATTTTGCAAAGTTCAATGCCAAACCAAAATCAAAGTACGAAAGATCCAGGAATACAAGGGATGTCATGTTCTGTAAAAAGCTAGGGAGTGGACCTTTGAAAGAATTTCTGCTAAGATCAAGATAGTTGATGTTTGAAAGTATCCTACTCGAATTATGAAAAAGAGCAAGATCAGCATTAGAAAGCCCACATCCTGACAAACTTAATTCTTTTAACAAAGGAATTATGTAAAGCACCATGCTCCTGTTTTCTTCTCCGCGAAGACCTACTGAACTCAAGTCGAGATGCTCAAGTGACGATAGGCCAAAAGTCCATGACATATCATTTGCTATCAGCTTATAGTTTGAACTGATATCAAGAACCTTTAAATTAGAAAGATTTCCGATGTGAGGAGGAATGATACCTTGAAAATCAGCATACGAGAGATTGAGGTAGCTCAGCTGTTTGAAGGATCCAATGAACTCAGGGATCCGGCTTGCTTGAAAATCATTCCCACTTAAGTCCAAGTGTTTGAGATGGCTCAACTTTGACAAAGAAGAGTTCACCTCATTACCAACTAAGTAGAACTTTTTAGGCTGAAAAACATACCCCCAGTCTCCTCTGAGATTAAGGCTTTCAACATTTCCAGTGACCCCATCACAATGGATTCGTTTCCATCGGCAACAGTCTTTGCCCACCCATGATGACAACATTTTGTAGTCATCTCTGACACTGTGTTTGAACTTGAGAAGAGCAAGCCGCTCTTGCTCAGAGCAAACAACACTAATATTTCCCATACCCAAACAAGTATATGTGGTTGCAACCAAAAAAGTAGTTACAAAAATGAGATGGAGCGCCAAACCCCCCTGATTCCCCATTATCAACTCCAACTTGGTTTAATTTTGAAAGAAAAATGAAGCGGAAAGATGTGTTGTTATGATGAACTGATGGGTTCTTATGATCAAGAAACTACTTTATTTATAGAGCATTAAATGAAGAATTGCTTGTTGCCATGGAAGACTTGGAAGTCGATGGATGATTTGAATCCATAGACTTATATTCTTGTTGTCTTGTGCTAATTATCTTTTTCTCTTGATCAAAGTGATTTATGGCCAAGTCTATTCCCCATAGCACACAGAATAGTATTTTGGCCAAGTCTATTCCCTATGGCAGACGCAATTGTATTTGGACACAATTCTTTAACAAAATATGAATTTAATATAACCCATGATTTGACAAGTAAGTATTAACATATTCAAGAAATGAAAGATAATCTATAGTATCTTGTAAATGATAGTTATAAATGATGAACTTGATTTTGATGTTTACTGATTTACCAAACTGAACGAGTTTGATCAAATGAATCGTATCTCTCCATAAGGAGGTATCACTGTATTTATATATATTAGGAATGAGCATTAATAGCTCAGGTGGTTACATGAGATAAAATGATAAGGATAAAATACAAATAAGTACAACAGACTAACAAACTAATAGCTTTATTCTATCATGCCCCCGCAAGCGAGAGTGGACCTGGAAGAACACCGAGCTTGGACCGATGATGGAGGAAAAGTTGACGATTCAAAGGTTTGGTCAGAGAGTCTGCCAGTTGGTGTTTTGTAGAAACATGGTTAACGCGAAGGTTTCCCTGTGCAATTTGTTCACGGACAAAATGAAAATCAATGGCAACATGTTTCATACGGGAGTGAAACACTGGGTTGACACATACATAAGTTGCACTTAGATTGTCACAAAGTACCACAGGAGGCTGTTTGGGAGCAAACTGAAGTTCATGAAGTAGATGTCTTAACCAAGTGAGTTCCGCGGAAGCAGATGCAATGGCACGATACTCCGCTTCGGTAGATGAACGAGCGACGGTCGTTTGTTTCTTTGAGCTCCAGCTAACAGGAGTCCTCCCAAAAAAGACAACATAAGCGGAGGTGGAATGGCGAGTGTCTATGTCACCGGCCAGTCTGCATCAGCATACGCGTGAAGTTGAAGAGGTGTGTCGGTAGATATGAATATACCGTAATGAGCTGTTCCTTTGAGATAACGAAGCAATCGTTTAGTTGCTAGCCAGTGGCGGTTGGTGGGAGCATGCATGAATTGAGCTAGTTTGTTGACTACGAAACTGATATCGGGCCTGGTGAAGGATAGGTATTGTAGTGCACCGATGACACTTCGATAAGCAGTAGGATCACATGGAGGAGTGCCATCATGAAGTGTGAGTGGATCATTAGGTGAGATTGGTGTTGGAGCAGGCTTGGAATCATGCATAGAAGTCCGGCTAAGAAGATCTCGAGTGTATTTGTGTTGGGTGAGGAGAAGACCTTTTTGTGAGCGTATTGCTTCAAGACCCAAAAAATAAGACAAGTCTCCCAAGTCTTTAAGCGAGAATCGGGTTGCGAGGTTGTTAATAAATTTATTCACAGCAGAATTGTTGTTTCCTGTGATAATTATATCATCGACGTAGACGAGGATATAGAGGATAGAGCCATTTGTGTGAAGAAAGAAGAGTGACGTGTCACTTTTACTGTTGTGGAAACCATAGTGAAGGAGATGATCACGAAGCTCACAATACCATGCACGTGGAGCTTGGCGAAGACCATATAGAGCTTTGTGAAGTAAACAGACATGATTGGGATACTTTGGATCAGTGAAGCCTTGAGGTTGCTGCATGTAAACTTTTTCAGTAAGCTTGCCTTGTAAAAAAGCATTATTTACGTCCAATTGACGGATAGACCAACATTGTGAGACAGCCAAAAAAAGCACAACTCGAACAGTCGTTGGTTTAACGACCGGACTGAATGTGTCAGTAAAATCAATGCCCGGACGTTGATGAAATCCTTTTGCGACTAAACGTGCTTTGTACCGAGATATGGTGCCATCCGGATTATGTTTTACCCGAAACACCCATTTGCACCCAATAATGTTTTGTGTGGAGTTGGAAGGAACAAGAGCCCATGTTTTGTTATTTTGTAGAGCGGTGAATTCCTCAGCCATGGCATTGCGCCATTCAGGAAGTTTTACCGCTTGATTATAGGTAGTGGGAGCAACAAGTTGATGTGAAGAGAGAAGAGTATGCAGAGCATATTTTGGGTTTGGTTTAAAGATGTTATTCTTGGATCGGGTGACAGGAGGAGAGGTGTGAGAAGGAGGTTGGGAGGTTTGATCAACGACTATGGCAGGAGGGGAGATGGTTTCTGTGATAGAGGGTGTATGTGAGTTGGAGTTATTAGAGGTTGTAGTAGGTGTAGAGGACGGCGTAAGTGGTTGGTGGTTTTGTATGGGAGAAGTGGGATGAGGTACTGGTGTAGAATTTGTAGTGGTGTTGTGTGGAACGAAGGCAATGGGTGGATCAGGAAACATGTTTGGTGGA
The DNA here is from genome assembly GCA_023525715.1 of Cichorium intybus. Taxonomy (NCBI): domain Eukaryota; kingdom Viridiplantae; phylum Streptophyta; class Magnoliopsida; order Asterales; family Asteraceae; genus Cichorium; species Cichorium intybus. The sequence continues at coordinate 100,199,996 of CM042010.1, read as the reverse complement.
TCAGAAGAAGACGTGTTTGGTGAGGAAGCGGGACGGGAGCCGGATGTTTGGGTGTGAGGCGGGCTACGAAAGAACTGTTGAAGCAAGTGAGGAGGAGGAGATGAAGGTGAATGTTGAGACTTATAAGGAAGATCGCTTTCAACAAATACGACATGGCGTGAGATGAAGACTTTTTTTGTTGAGATATCAAGACAATGATGAGCATGGTGGACTGTGGAAAAGCCAAGATAGACACATGGGCGTGATCGAGGTTGAAGTTTGTTGGTGTTGTAGGGACGTAGCCACGGATAGCAAAGGCAGCCAAAAACCTTTAGAGCGGTATAGTTTGGTTGTTCACAAAACAATTTGAAAAATGGACTTTTGTTTTGAAGAAGAGGTGTGGGAAGTCGATTTATCAGATATGTTGCATATTGAAAAGCATATGGCCAGAAGTAAAGAGGAACAGATGCATGGAAGAGTAAAGTGAGGGCGGTTTCGACAACATGTCGGTGTTTTCGTTCAGCCGAGCCGACATGTTGTGGTGTGTATGGGGTGAGATAAGGTGTTGAATTCCATGTTTGGCAAGAAGATGATTTAGGGCCGTGAATTCTCCCCCACCATCAGTGTATAGAGTTTTGATTTTTGTATTGAAGTAATTTTCAATTAATGCACGAAATTTGTCAAACACTGAGAAAACATTGGATTTGTGTTGAATTGGAAACAACCATGAGTATTTAGTGAAATAGTCCACAAATATGACATAGAAACAATATTTATTTGATCCAAGAACAGGAGCAGGGCCCCATACATCAGCATAAATATATTGAAAAGGACTACTACATGTTATTGAAGAGTTGGTAAAAGGTAGTCGGTGACTCTTGGCTCGAAGACATGAATCACAATATGATTTTGAAGAGGAGACCCCTGTAACTTGTTTTTGAGTGACGGAGGATGGGTGACCCAAACGTTGATGCCAAAGATTGGAAGAGACATTGTATGCGTGGGCAACAACGCTTGGTAAAGAGTATAGATTGCAATCACTCCGGCCGCGGGCCAAGGATGCCCCCGTGATCAGATCCTTCACAACAAAAGTATCAGGTTTAAATTCAACAGAAGTGTTGTTTTGTTTGCAGAATTGGTTAACGGAGATGAGATTACGACGAATGTGAGGTGCACACAAAACATTATTGAGTTTAAATTGTGCATTGGGTGAAATAATAACAGAAGATCCAATATGAGAAATCGGTATAGTCTTACCGTTGCCCATAGCAACTGAGTCAGTTCCTGTGTAGTCTGAATGAATATTCAGGTTTTGAAGGTCAGATGTGATGTGGTGTGTTGCACCTGTGTCAAGAAGCCAACTAGTGTTTGAGCTTTGGTCTCCACTTGAAGCAACATTGGCGCTAGGATTGTGGTTCTTGAGTGTGTAGCAGGTTCGGGCGGTATGACCAAATTTGTCACAAAGTTGACATTGAGAGGTTTGTTGACCTGAGGAGGGGCGATGTTAAGGGTTGTATCCATTGCTAAACCCTTGGTTGTTGGAGTGGCGTCCTCGCCCACGACCTCCACGTCCACGAGAGGTATTGTTTGTATTATTTGTATTGCGTCGTTGGGAATATTGGGCAGTGATAGGAACATCAAGTGCAGTGGATTCACCAGCAAGAAGTTCAGCATCTTGAAGAAAATGGCGAAGGTCTTCAAAGGAAGGAGGAGTTGACTGAACACGTAAGGCACCGACAAGATCTTTAAACTCACCACCAAGGCCATTGAGGACATATGAAGCAATTTGTCCATCAGTGGGCGGATGTCCAATGGTGACAAGATCATCAATGAGAGTCTTCATGGTGGTCATATATTCGGTCACGGTTTTTCCTGTCTTTTTGGTTGTCATGAGGGATGAGAGAAGAGAAAGCATTCTTGTGGTAGAGGAATTAGCAAAGCTATTTTCAAGTTTCTTCCATGCAGCAGCAGAAGTAGTGCAAGAGTTGATGATTGGGCAGATGTTAATCGCCACAGTCGACTGTATGGCTAGAAGAACCAGTCGATCTTGCCGGGTCCAGAAGGCAGAGGCAGCGTCGCTTGAATCAGGACATGGGGTTGTCCCGTCAACATAACCAAGTAGGTTATAGCCAAAGAGAAGATTAGTGAGTTGTGATTTCCAGGATGAATAATTGCTGCCATCCTTGGACAGTTTGATCTGTATTTGAGAGGAAGCGTTGAGAGAAATCAGAGTTGGGGTAGAGGGATCATTTTGTGAAACAGAGGTGTTTGTAGTGTTTGTAGACACTGTCATGTTGAATAGTATTTAAAAGAAAGAAAGAAAAAAAGTTGAGCAGATCTGATTCAATCGTGGATGATTGAAAGCTCTGATACCATGAACGAGTTTGATCAAATGAATCGTATCTCTCCATAAGGAAGTATCACTGTATTTATATATATTAGGAATGAGCATTAATAGCTCAGGTGGTTACATGAGATAAAATGATAAGGATAAAATACAAATAAGTACAACAGACTAACAAACTAATAGCTTTATTCTATCACAAACTAACTACAAGAAAGTAAGTTTCTTTATTATTTGATGAAAATGATAACAATAGATTTCGGATCATTTACTTGGAAAATGGGCTGCATTTCATTTCCAACAGACCAAATGGATACTTTACAAACTTGTATTCTTTTATTCTGTTTTATTATTTTATTGAAATGTTGTATAGACAAGACACTGTTATTTCTTAAATAACACAGTTCAACCAAGGAAGGGAGGAGTTCATCGGAGTAGGGTTCCATAGCCATGTGATTTTCTATTTCCTTGTATAAAAAGTTTTGATTGGATATCAATTCTCATATGATGTTCTAAGGGACTGTCCAAATTTTAATTTTTTATTTTTGTTGTGGGTAAAGTATGCAGGAATGAAATTTCAATCCATGAAAACAAAATTACAAATTTTGCAAAGCAAGCAGTATAGCGTTCATTACTACCAGTAATTAAAATATCCAGAAAATAAGTCACTCCAGTACCAAGTCAAGTACCCCATGTGATCAAGCAACATATTGTCATCGAAGAGTTGGAACTTGGAAGTCAATAGACAATTTGTATCCACAAATTTGTATTCATTTGGTCTTATGCCAGTTTTTTCTTTTTCTCTGTATAATGTAATTGGTTTTGGTCCAAGTCTATTGCCCATAGCATAAGTAATTAGTTGACCACAAGTCTTTAAAAAAATATGAATCGAAAAGAACACAGTATTTGACAAACAAGCATTTACTTAATTGAGAAATTAAACATAGTTTATAAATTACAAAGTTTATTTAGATGTATAATTGTTTAGTTAACTAAGTACAAGACCAAATTTTTTATTATTATTCGACTCAATAACGTTGTGTATCGGGCCTAATAAAGACAATTCCTATAACTTTAAATTCATATCTCTTACTAAAAAAATGCATTAGCAAGGATTTTAATTTTTAAGAAAGGTGACAATTCCATCAAATTACTTGAAAAGAGGTTTATTTGGGTTAGATGTGTCAAACACGTCGAAACACAGATTTTTTACAAACAAGCATTCATGGTAGACCTCACAGATGACTTTGAAGTCAACAAAGTAGTCCCAAAGTTAAAGTCATTGTTTTATCATTATTTTTTGACACTCGAGTTCCCAAATTACATGCAACATTCAGTTGTTTATTTGTTTTATTTTAACATTTTATTATCCTATGGTATATACGAGACATTGTGTTTCTTAAAGTACAAGGTTCAGCAAAGAGCCTTTACGCTTGAGTTAGGGAAATTTCCCAAAATCGACAAAATTAGGTCACCAAACACCATTTCAACACAATTTTCTTTTAAATTATTTCGATGCAATGATTTATCTTACATTCCAACAACTAATCATGCTAAAACATCAACTTAACACAACCTCAACAAATTTTACAAATACAATATGAACATACCTTAACTAATGCCACTAGGAGTTCAACCCGGCTGATCATCTTAAATATTAGAAGTCGAACACACCTTCAATATGAACATACCTTGATATAAATCGACATACTGTGACCTTCAATTCACTGGCTTCTTAAGGAGTTATCTTTTTTTCTTCCCCGCTTTACCTTTGCCACTTTCATCTAATACCTGCGAAGGGAAAATAGATAGCCAAAATTACAAAATTTTCCATGTTGTTTGTCAAAAATTATCATATTTTTGGTTTAAAATATTTTGAAATAGTACCATCGTCAGAAATGTGGTTCTGGTCTAAAAGTTATTAAAAATTCTTAAAATAACAAATTTATCATTTTTATTTTGTTTCTTTACTATTTTTCATTACAGTTAAAAAACAAATATAATAATAACACTGCAATCCCATCCCAACTCTTATATATATATATATATATATATATATATATATATATATATATATATATATATATATATATATATATATATATATATATATATATATATATATATATATATATATATATATATATATAATTAGGATCATTTGAGGTCAATAAAAAGGTTGAGGTCTTGAGGCCAAATCTAGTCCCTTAAATATTTGATTTTAAATGGCTGAGATTAAAACATGTAAATAAGGAAATTATTGTAATTCCTGGATTTAATTAATCAATTAAATATATGTAAAGCTATAGAAATAATTTTGGGTGCCCGATCGTTGCTCAAAATACGGATTTCACGTAAGGGAGTTCCGCCAAAATAGAAGACGGATACTTCTCTTCTCTTATAATATTCTTCGAATCTTCGACACATCCTGATTTCTTGGAACAAATCACGCTTCAAGCACATAATCCCTAAAATTGGTCGATAATGTGTATCAATTAGATTTTGTAGCAAAAACCCTTGATACGTAGTTCGTATATTAGCTACATTGTCGACATTCAAGATGGCAGGCGACGAAGAAGCGCCAAAGAAATCGAAATCGAGTCACTGAGGTAATACGTTTTAGCAATCAGTTCATATACACAATTAATCAAACAGAAATTGACTCAAACATTTAATTTTTGATTATGTGTTGCAATCCCGTTTTATTTTTGTCTGATTTCGCATTACCCTAACTAACGGTTTCTAGGTTATGAGATTGGATATGTCAGTGTATTTTGAAACTGGAATTTACTAAATAACCTGATTATCACATGTTATTTATGTTAGATTAACACTTAATCATCGATGATTAGCTTCAATCATCAATGATTATCGTTATACATCCAACTGTCCTTTTCTTTTTATTAACATAAAAGTCTTTAATCATCTGTCTAAAACTTTAATAAGTTGATTTTGACTCAATCTATACTTTACTAACCGATGACTATGTTATTTAATAATAATTAAAGTAGGATGCTATTTCTTTCCATTGTAAAAAAACAAAAAGTAAGATGCCAAAATTGGAAAGGAAACAAAAGTATAATGCTATTTCATAGCATTTGATGATTGTAATCATCAGCACCAATTACCTTTGGTTTCTGCACCTTTATTATTGTGTGTTTAATTGTCGTTTTAATTATATATCTTGGTATTTGTGAATAGGAACCAACTAAAGTAAATTATTCATAATTAACAACCAACTATATCAAAGCTTACTAAAACCTAGTTCAAAAAATGTAACAATCTAATTCATTTTGTTTTTGCTTATGTATGTGTTAACCGTTAAGAAGCAAAGTGAACGTATCATGAAGAAGCATGTGTTTAGTCGTTTCAAGAACAATCCATTAGATCCTGTGATGATTGACATGGATGATGACTTTGTGAATTCCAAGCAACCTGAAAATCTAACAACAAGTATATTTTCATTATTTAAAACTACAAGTTGTTATTTTAGCATTCAAATTGTTAATCATTTTTCACGATTTTTCTAACAGATGTTAAACCAAAGACAACACATGAACAAAGGACTAAGAAGGGATGTGACCCTGTTATCAACCGCGTTAGCCCCGTGGTCCTTGGCAGTGATCAAACAAATAAAGGTATAATGATGATTTAAGATTAATCATTTATGATTACATTTATACATGCAAATCTCATTATATAATTTTGTATATGTAATTTTTTTACCATATATGTTGTATTAATTTCTATTATTTGATGATTTTTTTAACAGTTATTAATTCAAATATAGTACATGAACTTAGGACCAAAAAGCAAACTGATCCTGTAATAAATAGTTGTCCTTGGTTCTACTATTGAAGGCAAAGGTAATTCATTAAATATTATAAATCAGTGATTATTAAATTTATAATTTACTTTATGTTATTTGATGCTTTTTGTAACCTGAAGTGAGGACCAAATAGCAGAATGATCCTTTCACAAACATTGAAAGCCCAGTGGTCGGTCATTGGTGTTGGTAACACATGTAAAGGTAACTAATTGGATACTTTCAATCACTGATGACCAAAGTTGCAAGAAACTCAAACTACAAGGACAGGCCATATAAAAAAAATTCAAAATTGGACTGAACCAACATTTTTTGCTATATAACAGGACCACTTATTCAATTTACTATAAAAACAAATACGGTAAATTACTAAAATTGTCCCTTTGCTTTCAAATATTTACCATGGTTAGTACAAAATTTAAACCCTTTTCGGTTATTGTCTTTATTTTATTTATCATATCGACTTTGGTCCATGAAACATATAACTAATAACCAAAATTGATATTTATGCTTGAAATAAGGACCAATATTGAAAAAGGTATTAGTTTTCGGTTAAACATTGACAATATCATAAACCACAATGACCACTATTGTAATTTACTCAGACTAGAGAGAGTATACTAATGGTCACCGAGCTTTCTATTTTTAACTGGACTTAGTCTGAAAATAAATCTTTTTTCAATTTTTGTTTTTATCTCATTGCACATTTGTTTTTTGTTTTTTATTGTAACAGATGTCAACTCAATCACAACATGTGAACTTAGAAGTAAGAGTCTAAATGATACTGCCTAAAACTTTGAAAGCCCAGTGGTAGTAGAAAGTGGTACTTCAAACAAAGGTAAAATCCTGTTGCGGTTTATTCTGATTTCACACACAATCATAAATGATTACATGCAATCATCAATGGTTAACATAAACAGGATACACCTAAATTATATTTTTGGTAACCCACAGAAACCTAATTCTGTTAGGACCCTAATGTTTAAAAATAATAAAAGTACAATGCCAAAATCGTTAAGGAAATAAAAGTAGAATGTTATTTCATACGGTTAGTTGGCTAGATTAACACACAATCATCATGGAATCGTAAATGTATTTTAGTTTCTGATTGCAGATTAATCGATTTCAATTTTAATCATTGGTGATTCAATGTTTCATAACCTTCGTTAATTCCAATATATTTCAGGGAAAAAGGCAAATACACTTGGTCCCGCTACAGTGTATTACACACAATCAAACAAACGGAAGGAGAAGAGGAAAATAGATGTTGTCAAAGAGCGTCCAATTCAGCAGAAAAAGAGAATGAAAGCAAAAGAGGTTGAAGGCGTGGAACTCGAAAACAGAGAGAGGATAACTAAAATGAAATCCATAAAGAAACAAGTTGGTTTGAAAATCCCCAGTCATGTTCCAAAAATCCAATTAAGGACTTCACCTAATGTCCTCTATACAACAATGAAGAATCTTTCACCCACACAGAAGAGATATGTTGAGTCAATTGGATTGGGTGTCCTGTTGAGAATTCAAGTTGATGGGTATCCTACAAGGATCGGATATTATGCAGTAAAAAATTTTGATCCTCAAAAAATGGTTATGTCTCTTGAGAATTGCGACATTGAAATAAACAAGCGTGTTGTACATGATATGCTTGGTTTACCGATGGTGGGTGTAGATATAGATTCAATGGATAATCGTCTTGATGGGGGCAGAAACAGTCAAAATTTGGAAGGATTAGTTCAAATTAGACAACGAAATTCGTCCGAAGGCTGTCCAGAAGGCTTTGAACCGGTCAACAGAAGTTGACTTACTTTTCAAAGTTAACTTGTTTGTTCTTTTGTGCAACACGTTGGGTAAATCAATGATTATGGGCACATGTGATATGTCAATGCTTAATAAAGTTAGTGAGACGTTAGACTTGAAAAATGTTGATTGGTGCGCGTATGTTATACATTGTTTAGAAGAAACAAGACCAACATGGGACAGCAACAGCAATATTGCATATTTTGTTGGTCCAATCATTTTTTGACGGTATTAATTTTTTTTTGCAATTTAATTTTTGATTGTTTTAAATTTGACTCTTAATCATATATTTAGAATATATACTAATGCTAAATAATTTTTTGTAGTTGTTATATGTGGAGAGCATAAGATGCGATACAGTTAAAGTATCTCGTGGTCGTCCTGCCATATGCTACCGGAATGTCGACAACATGCGGGAGTGTGAAAAAGTTGAATACCACAATGTGGGATATGGGAGGGGTCAACTCCAAGAGCCTTTTTTACCCGAGGATGATAATCAACCAAACATAGGTAGAGAATCAAATGATGTTGAGGTAACGTTTGTACAATCCCTTTGCTGTTTTTTCTGATTTCACACATAATCATTGATGATTTACAGTCAATCATCAATGATTAACATAAGCTGGATACAACCGACTATAGCATTATTAAAATTCTTTTTTTACGATCAGTCACTAAAGTCTACTTGAACCTTCTAAATTCTTAAAAGTCACTCATTTTGTTTGCAACACAATTTTGTTTACAACACACTGATATCATCGACTATAGCATTATTAAAATTCTCTTTTTACTGATTTGACATATTTTGTTTGTGTCGTGTTAGTCAGTCATTTTCTCACCGAATCATATTTAACAATTGCCAAATGGCCGCAATGCATGCTAATAAAAAGTGCTATAGCAGGTTTTGATCACTATATAAAATAAAACTCTAATTTTAGTGATGATGTTGTTGTGATCAGAACTTTCATGACAAAATGGGTTAATTGAGCATAGTTTGCTGCCTAAATATGATAGTTGAACATAGTATACTGATTTCATGTACAATCATTGATGATTTACAGTCAATCATCAATGATTAACATAGGATGCAACTAAACTGGTTTAACCAACTTAGGTCCTTCTTATGTTAATCATTGATGATTGACTGTAAATGTCTCATACTTTTAATTGCTGGTTAATCGAGATTATATTGAATCATTCGTGATTTTATTACGCATATCTTTATTTAATTCGAGATTAATTATGTCAATCCTCCATGAATTACATACCTTTACTCATTTTTTAAAAACGCATGTTTTTTCAGGATGTTATTTCAAGTTTTGAGATGTTCCGAACCTTAATTGATACCAAACAGAAACTCGAAGAATACTTTTTTTGAAGCAAATGAGAGGTTCCCTAAGAATGCGGTTATACAACAATGGAAAGGAAAACTAGATGCTTTGTTTAATGTTTCCGAAAAAGACGATGTTTGTGAGCCTATTTTTGAACAAGCCTCTCAGTGGTGGCAAGACAATAGCGATGAAATCGACAGGTCCATTGTTTTTGCGTCTAATCGTTCAGCCTTGGGTTAACTCAAGAATTTCAGGATATCCTGAATGAGAGCTCCCGAAACATGCATGCCAACCCCCTGAGTTCCGATATTCCTTGTCCAACACCATTGTCCCTCATCACTCAACCAAATGACCCACAAGATGAAAATGACAAACCCAAAAGGCATAGAACAAAATTAGTCCCCCTTCTATCGCCTTTTGTGATTCGTACTGCCGAAATACAAAGAGCCCCAAATGCATCTGAAAAACAAATGTCTGAGTGGGTTTTTTCCACTATTGCTGATCCTGGGTAAAATTTATTTATATTTAAACTGATTTGCACTATATATCTATACATCTAATATGTTTTTTTTTCAGAGATATTCTATTTAAGGCAATGGGTGGATTAAGTGTTCAGCGATTCCACATGGAAATTTTTTTTATGGGTTGCGAACTCTTCAGACATGTGTTGGATTGCTGGTCGTTTTTATTAAACATGAATGAAGAATTTCGTTCCCAGATTCTCCGCAACTCTTATTTTTTAACACAGCTTTGGCGGTATATTTTTTATTATTATATTTTCCCCAATTAAGTCTAATCATTAAAAAATATACTAATCATCACTGATTAATAATTACCGAAGACGATAGAATGCGACTTTTTAATGAAAATTTTGAAGCTTGCATGCAAGACTCAGACTATCTGCTTCATCAAATACGTTTGATACATCTAATATGTTTTTTTTCAGAGATATTCTATTTAAGGCAATGGGTGGATTAAGTGCTCAGCGATTCCACATGGAAATTTTTTTATGGGTTGCGAACTCTTCAGACATGTGTTGGATTGCTGGTCGTTTTTATTAAACATGAATGAAGAATTTTGTTCCCTGATTCTCCGCAACGCTTATTTTTAACACAACTTTGGCGGTATATTTTTTATTATTATATTTTCCCCAATTAAGTCTAATCATTAAAAAATATACTAATCATCACTGATTAATAATTACCGAAGACGATAGAATGCGAGTTTTTATTGAAAATTTTGAAGCTTGCATGCAAGACTCAGACTATCTGCTTCATCAAATACGTTTGATACACATTATGATTTTATAATAACTTTATGATTATTTGTTCATAAATAATTTTGAATATCGTATTAAATTTTTTGCAGCTTATCATACCGGTAATGCAAAATCGACATATATACATTGTTGCTGTTGATATCAAGGATCCTGACTTTGTTATTATTGATAATAGCAACTTTATACAAGAAATTTCAGCTAGATATAGACAATTGCCCGCGCTCCTTGTAAGTTTACATAATTCAATGTTTTAATAAGATACTTTTTGTTTTATCATCAATGTTGTCTAAAACGATGCTCGGTATAATCAATGATTGGTAAACAATCATTGATGATTAACATGTTGTGATTAACATACTCATTCTTGTTTAACGGATAAATATTTCATTTAATTAACCATCAATTTGACTAACATGTTTAAAAATTCTTCTTTTTCAGAAAACATATCTTGATTACATGCGTTCATTAGTCATCCTATCGCAGATGCACTCTTTGTCATTGGTATATGCAGGCTCGAAATGCAATGGAGAACTGCCAATAATCATACTAATTGCGGTAGTTTCATGATGAGACATATGGAAACGTATATGGAGCGGGTAAAGGAATTTGATACCGGGTTTAAGCGTGAGTCTAAAGCACAGCAACTTCAACTTGATAGGCTAGGGTCAAAGAGCTTTACAAGATTTTGACAACTAATTATAACCTTAGAAAAGCAGCCATTGAGAATGAAGTTTTGGAATACATGAAAATTCCTGCAGGAGAATGGAAGCGAATAAAAGAAAATGCGGCTGCAAACATTCATTAAAGATTATCTCCGTTTGGTTAAGATATTAGTCGTGTTTGTTTATCATTTTATGGGTTTAGAATATTTGACAATGGTATTTTTGTTTATATTGCCATCAAACAAGTAGTTTTAGGATACTTGCAAATGGTATTTTGGTTTTTGATACAATCCATGGTTATTAACGATTTTTTGTTAATTTACATACAATCATCACTTAATTCATATTTACGTTTTTATAACTACTTTTATTCGGTAATGATTGTATATAGCATGTCATTTTGTAATCAGTAATGATTGTTTGTTAAATCATATATAATCATTGCGTAAACACTACATAACATGTTAATTACGATGTTAATCATTGTTGAATACATTATACATTACACATATTACTTACAATGGTTCATCAATATGCACCACAATCATTAATAATAATAATTAGATTAATCTATATAATCATGTGTAATCACGAATGATTATGTTTGTTAATTTGTACCACAAGCATTAACACTTGTATGTCAGTGGTGGTTATATATTTATAGTCTGCCCTACCAGTTTATAATGCACATTACACATAGTACAATCTATTTATGCAAGGAGGTGTTAAATGTTAATCATCATCGTATAACCTTTTTTTATTACAACAATGGTACAATTACAACGATACCAATTCAACAATCAAAGAACGTATAGCTTTCAATGCATGACGTACAGCTTTCAATTCATGATGTAATCACGAATGATTATGTTTGTTAGTATCGATGTCCACCTTCTATAATCATCTATGATTGTCTATCAAACCATATGTACTCATTGAATAAATATTATATAACCATCTTAATAATAATGAATAAGCAATTTGTAATCTTTGTCGAATACATCATATATTACATATGTTAATTACAATGTTGAGATATTAAACAAACCAAACAAGTTAAACAATGATAATCCAAACATATTACATAAAAATTAGGTGAATCTACCTATTCATGTTCTTAAACAAGTTAAACAATGATAATCCAAACCAAATAATATAAAATGCCAGATACCAAAAGCTGAAAAAAATTGTATCACGAAATGTATAAATTAATGATTACAAAACCTATTTTTTATTACTATTCATTTGTTGTTCGCGTTTAATCCGTACTTTGCATGTCCTTGCATTGTGATTAACATACAAGTTACATCTGGAGCAAATTCTGGTTGAAGATTTTGAAGATGTTGCTTTTTCACGGTTACTAACCAATATTTTCTTTGTCCCACACCCTTTATTTCGTATAACGCTTGGTACTTGAATCTCTACTGTTTCGGGAATACTACTGATCCCTAGTAGTTTTAGTGCATCTTCTTCATTTTTGTCAGATGCCTTTTGTTTTGAAGCAAACCGCTCAACATCCTTCTTCATGTTCCTTGTACTTTCAACCACAGATACCAGTTTTTCCTTATCACCTTTCACAACATCTAAGCAATATTCAAAATTCTCATATGCTTCAGATATTATTTACAAAATTTCATCACCGTTTTCAACAAACCCATGCTTACATAAAAGGTTATGTCTTGAGATGAGATCCTTTCTCCATCGCCTCAAAATGTATTTATCTGGAATCTCTTCAATATGATTGTTTTTTAAAACAGCGAATATATGACGACATAGTAACCCTGTACGAGTGAATAGTTGGCAAGAACATGTCACATCCTTTTCTGGCAATTTTAGCTCAACCTGTTACATATATATTAATCATCAATTGTTACATATATATTAATCATCAATTTTATCTCTGATTAATCATTTCAAAAGAATAACAAGTTTAATATGATAATATGTTTTTAATCATCAACGATTACATGGACAAGATACTAAGTAATCATCAAAGTAGATTTAGTTATAGTACCTTGCATTTCGTTTTAACCTCCTTTTTCTTGTCCCAATGTGTAATCATTACAACTTGCAATCCATCTGTATTCTCAACACTATCCAATGAACAATTCCATGCACCCTTATATATCTCATTCCTAACATCCAAGAAAACTGTTTTTGTATACACACTAGCAAGATGTTGATCTAGTCATGTTGGCATATTAAATAAGTATTTCGCATCCTTGGTTGCTTTATCAAGTTGTCGTCCGGTATTTCTTTGCATCTTGATTTCCGTGTCATAGTTCAACATAAAATATATTAAGAAATTTCCTGATTGTGAGTATTTGTTGAAAAACGAATTTATGCTTTCCGACCTGGATGTAGTCTTCATCGGTCCGTGCATTGGCATATCTTTGAAATACGCCGGAATCCAATTTTCCCTTATGTTGAACATGTCACTGAACCATCTGTTATCCACTAAATTGTACTCCTTTATTAGTATATCCCATTCTTTTTTCAAATACTTCTGGTTCCAGGTACACGTTCCATACTAGCTTATTGAAGCATTTACGAAAATCAGTTTTCTTCAAGAAATCAGGCGACACCTGTTAAAGCGATCATCAATGTTAATCATTGACGATTAACACATGTTTAATAAAAAAGTATGTTTGTTTTGTATACCTTCTTTTGCAACTTTTGCTTTATATGCCACATGCACAATCTGTGCTTCGACTCAGGGAACACACATTCAACTGGTTGTATCAGAACCCGGGTCTTGATTGATCAGTCAATACCAGTGTTGGTTGAGTCCCATGAGCTTTAAGAATGCTTCTAGCAGCCAAGTGTATGATTCAATTGTCTCATTTCTTAGTAGGCCAGCTCCAATTGTCATAGACTTTCTGTGATTGTCAGTAGCGGTAAACGGTACAAAAACCATTCAGTACCTAGTAATATGAAAAATCAAACAATTGTTACACATTGCAGTCGTATCAATCATTATCACTTTTAAAAAACATATTCATCGGTGATTAATGAGTTATACATCATTAATCATAAATTATACACACAATCTCAACAGAATTTTGTCTTTACTTACTTGTTGGTTATGAAAATTGCATCTAATGAAATAACATCGCTGAATCCCTTATAATATAACTTTTCTGTCTCGTCGGCCCAAAACATAGCATTTAAGACATTATTTACACATTTGTACTCAAACATGTAATTTGGCAACTCAGCCTTTCTTATGTTCATCTTATCCACTATAAGTTATGCATCTTTGTCACCTAAAATATTACCAAGTTTTCTTCTATAATTTTTACTTCGGTAACTCCAGGTCCGACATTATCATAACCGCCTCTTAAACTTGCCCACAAATTAAGTGACCTTGTCAGACCAATGTTAACTGTACTTGACCCTATCATAAATGATTTATCTGAGAACTTTAACTTTTTTGCTTGTTTTGAATGTTTCATTTCTTCTAACGTATCATGAGGGTGGTTGTGGAACTCGTGAAAGTCCTTTATCTTGAATTCGTTACAATAAATACTTTCTCTTATAAACTTTATGCCAGATTTACAATCAGTAATGATGAAGTTTGAGTTGCGTCTCTTCCTTCCAGAACCTTCAGAATCTAAGGTGTCTACAGATTTATGTGGTATTTTTCCGTTTCTGTTACAAACCACATCCTTTGATTTAATAGTATAGTCACCAAATCTTTTTGTGAATATAAACTCACATCAAATCCTGTATACAACTTATACATGTTAATAGCATCATCCAACGATTCGAAACTAGCCTTTTATCTACCATATATTCATTCGGTAGAACTGGTTGCCACAATTTCGTTTTTCCACCGGGTAATTCAATTACATTACTGTTGTATGATTCATTCTCTGACTCGTACTCTTCATCTGTTTTATCACAAAGTTAGTTAAAAAATCGGTTACTTTAATCATTACAATTACTAATTAATGCCAATTACATACTACACATTATCATAATTACATTATCATGTAAAAAAACTTACACATCAGGTAATTATACTAGTATGTAATATCAGACATTACTTCTAAATCATTATTGATTAACAACTATTATTTCAACATATTATATTAACTATAATCAGTAACGATTAACGTATGGTATCACAGATTCCACATACCAATTTATTACATGTTTATGAAAATTCAAGGTACAATCACTAATTGTAACTTCATATCTTTTAATCGGTAATGATGTGTAAGAATGTATATATATAGTGTATCACATATTCCATGTACCTAGTTTATATCCTTAGAACACATGACTAAATCATTATTGATTATACCATAAATTCGTATACTAAATTTGCCTGTAACATATGATTACACAATCATAACTGGTTAACACTTTCTTAATTATGCATAATGTACTTTAGTTGGTTCTATTCACAAATACCAAAATGAATATAACTGAAAGAATGGTTGGTAAATGCATTTTCTAAAAAAAACAACTAGTATAAAGTTTAGTTCCACCAGGACAACGATAACCACATCAGCAATCATTGACAACGATAAACACATAAGCAATCATTGACAAGGATAAACACATCAGTAATGCATGTATACTCGTAAATTACTTGTTTCATACCACAAGCACAAGAATAAACACATCAGCAATCAGAAAAATTGAACTCGATTATCATTGGCTATGAAACGAGTCATGATAACACTTATCCTTGTTGCTAATTGTTACAATCACTAATGATTAACCTAAACTTATTTAAAACGTGATCAATTCAATGAAAACACATTACAAAAATACATTACCTTCATCACTGAATTATTGGCCGACCCTTCACCTTCATCACTGATGTACAGTTCCGAATCCATCACATATGAAGACTTCGAAAAATTTTAATCCTTTTGTTTCACTGGTAAGGATGATTTTGTAAATGATACAAAAAAATGATTTCCAAAAATTGTATTGATTTGGCTTGGATTTCAGTGAATACGTGATCAATTCAGTGAAAACGTGAACAATTCAGTGAATTCGGAAAATTGAATGTGACAACTATCAAATTAGGTCAACGAAAGTCAACTCAAGTCAACCAAAACAGACGATGAAATGTAAATTCCATAACCTCTATAATTTATTATAATATGTACGTTAATACGAACAAACGCTATTAAGTTAGATATTTTTAAAATAAAATAAAATAAAATTATTTTTTTACGTCGTGAATAGTGTCCGACGTGAATAGTGATCCGGCATGAATAGTATCCGACGTGAATAGTAAACGGTAAAAGTCAAAACTCTTTGGAATGTTATAAATTTTATATCGAAACGTAGATAAAAATATGACGGATCCGAATATGTATCTATATTTTTATCAAACGTTATATATAAAAAATTATGATAGAAAAACGGTAAAAATGTAAAACTATTCGGAATATTACAAATTTTATATCGAAACGTAGGTAAAATTACGACGATTCCAAATATATATTTATATTTTTACCAAACGTTATATATAAAAAGTTATGCCAGAAAAACGTTTAATTTAGCTTGAAAGCGACGTTTGATTATTAAAATATTTATATTAATTATTATTAAAAAAAAATTTGATTTGAAAAGAGTCTATACAGGTGGAGATTTGAAGATTTGCAATGATATTAATATTATATATATAAAGCGGGCCTACTTCATTATTTAATCAATTTTACACATTTTACCCTCAAAGTATTTGTATTTTCATTTCGAACACTACGTATTCAATACGTATTTTTAAATTTATCGATAATATTATGACGTTATATAAAACGGAAAAATTACCGTCAAAACGGTATCGTCGATACGAGCAATCTGATGTCAAAATTTAATATTATTGATATTAGTTCTATATTTAATATTTTCTTTTTCTATAAAATGAAATTGTATTTACATTTAACCCTTATATTTTTATTAAACTTACAACTAATACCCTTTCGTTAATTCGTTAAAGACTTTTAGTTAAAAAGTTGATATTATTAAACTACGATTTTTGTAGATCGTATTTTTATAAACAAAAATCATTCATTTTATATAAAAACTATTAAATCTATTTAAAGAGTATTTTAAGGGTATGTTTTGTCATTAACAATTTCTAAAGGCTATAAATGTCAAATATCTATATCTTGAGTGCCGCTATACGAAAATAAACCTACTATAAATAGAGGCTCAAATCCTCTCATTTCTCACAACTTATATCTCGATCTCTATATCACTAGATAGTATTGCTAGAAGATTCTTCGATATATATAGATATATACGAAGAATGAGCATTAGAAGTAGATATTTCAGTTATAAAAATAGCTATTTATACTTATTTGTAACAGTAGTAAACAAAATGTAAATTTTGTAAATATCATTATGACAACAATTCAATTATAGCTCCAAAATATACTATTAAATGATCTACTTACGAGAGTGGTGTCTAGGCCGATCATTTGGGCTAGGTTGCTGGATTTCGGAAAGGTTTATACGCTGAAAGGGTCCTGCCTTCCCATTTGATCTTCTACCTGGCTGTTCTTTATTTGATAGTCATGAAATATTATGTTGGAATTAATAAAGAGTATAACCAAGTTATTACACTACTATTATGGAAAATATTTTAAAAGATATTGTTTATAACCATTTAGATAACTTATTTCACTTATATTCGTAAATATATGCTTTTCACGACAGAATACCAAAAATAAACTATTATATGAATAGTTTGTGGATACAAATGTTACTATAACGGTTAGAACAAGACAAATAATTATATACAAATATACAATTATTATGCATTACTATATTATCATGGGAAAAATGATAATTGGCAAATACAATGGTTTTTCATATACAAACTTTACGTAAACAAGTTGATTGATACATACATTTTTATGAGACGGGTCTTCATAGTGCTTATTTAAGTACATACTATAAGTCCTGAAATTTATAACCAGAGTCTCGGTAAGAGAGCGTGATATTTGTGTATAGATCTATACGGGATTGACAACCCCGCACCTGAGCTGCTAGCTACAGCTAGACCGACGGGTCTGAGGTGACAAATGTCATAACAGTCCGACGCCTGAAGAACGTCGAAGCAGGCCTACATGGTCACAGTATGGTTATAGGGCGTCTCGCATGGGAAATCAACTTTATAAATTGTTTACATGGAAATATACATTTTCAAAGGTTTTATACTACAAACTACGCTATACATTTTAGTCTTTGGATTTTTAAGACTTGCATACATTCATAAGAAAATATGGGATTTTCTTGGAGTACAATACTACCTTTTACAAGGAAAGAGATTCATCATATAAGTTTTATGGTGTTAAAACTATATTTTAACGAGTTACAAATATAAGTATGGTTTTACTTATACACATTGGTTCTATGAAATTAAAACTACGTTTTATCAAAGATATAAATATAAGTACGGTTTACATATACATACGAGTTTTATGGAATTGAAACTACAATTAGTCTACGAGTAAACATGAATTTACACTGTTTCATACAACAATAAAACTACGTAATACTATTTTCAAGTATAGAAATACTTATACATTTACGGTCTTTGGGTTTT
Organism: Cichorium intybus; assembly: GCA_023525715.1. Lineage (NCBI taxonomy): Eukaryota > Viridiplantae > Streptophyta > Magnoliopsida > Asterales > Asteraceae > Cichorium > Cichorium intybus. The sequence continues at coordinate 100,181,199 of CM042010.1, read as the reverse complement.
AAGACTACGACTCATTTATAAGAAAATATTGGATTTTCTGGTTTCAAACATTATCTTTTTACAAGGAAAAAGGATTTTGGATTTTCTCATACAAAAACCTTATGAACTCAACAACGTAATGTCGACACTCTTTCAAACTACTTGTATTCTCAGGAAATTGATGAGGTAACTACAACCTTTGACGATGGGTCGCTATGGCGTCATACTATGTATTTTGATATCATATTGTAATTGTATTTAAAACGTACAATCTTTTGAACTCTTATAACATTACAATTATGTATATGATGGATGTGTTTGCTTTGATCACTATTGTACAAACGTTGTTGTGATATTGTTCATGAAGTCATCCACCCTCAGACGTTTCCGCCATCGTGGTTTGGGGGTGTGACAGAATGGTATCAGAGCATTGTTTATAGTGAACTAAGTATATCAATCCATTTAAGATATACAACTATAAATACAATGGGACTAAAATTCTCTAAAACAATCTGTACAAGGTATACTTTAAAATACAATGATATTTTTATAAAGTATAAGTACAAGTACATACATACTAGAACAGTGTCATAACCAGAACAATACAAGAGTAATAAGATGAGTTGAACACTACGAATAGGCCTAGGTAGTTATGTAATCATACCTAGGACAAATAGAGCCTGATCAACTGTATTTGTCCAAGGTATGACTAACATGTACTTAGAAATAGTCGTAGTGAACAAGTAGTCTAAAAACTTACCAAGAACCATATACAAAGAAACTCTAAAACAAAATATAAAGCTAAAATACTACAGGAGTATTTTATAATACTATAGAACCATACATCTAGACACTTTATGTGCCTCTTATACCCCTATCCTTACATAGTAGACATGACAATTCGATAATACCTGACCAATAACTATTATCGAAAACCTACCATCATCCCTACCAACAGTTCCATTAAACTAATATTGGTATAAATTCAATCTGAAAGTCGAAGGCGGGCTATGTCACCTGCCAAGTCTTCTGGGTTCTCTTCACTTGTGATCTTGAGAAAATCATGGTTAAAACCACTCATAGTAGAAACAGAATGCAGAGATTGTTGCTGTGTATGGGTCCCTGATGAAGCTTCCTCCCTCTTCTGAACCTTTCTTTTCTTGTAAACAGCCTTAAAGGCAGCTTGCATCAATCTCTTTGTGGTATCAGTTATCTTCGAACTGGAACCCTCGACTATTTCTCTTTTCTCGTTCTCTAGACCAAGTATTACGTCTGCTCTACTAGGATTTTTATCAAATTCCTGTTGCATAAATACTTTCAGTCATTACAATCTGATGACATTAAAATTGTGGAGAAAGAAATACAATTCCTAACCTGAGTATGGTTAATAAGAGTTTGTAGACTCTTAATCTGTCGTCGAGGCCAACTTTTGATGCCTAACTTCCTACAGTGTTGCTTCAACTGTGTTGATCCAACGTTGAGTTCCCTTGCAGCTTCCAAAATGGGCTTATCAAAATGCATGGATATTGTTTCCTTACTCAACGCATGTCTAGAACCCCGTTTTCTACAAATTTCAAAGGTTCTTGGAATCGAGGTTGAAACGTTTTCATTTTGGATCAATTGTGTATGATCCTGATCACTAACACTTTCATTGTTACCTATTATGGGTAATAGTTCTTGATTTCCAAAATCAACCATAAACCCATAATTCCCATTCTTGAAACTTTCTAAGTTACTTTGGGTTAATTGAAAATGATCCTGATATTGAAAACCACCCACGGACTCAGGATTCTCTGAAGCGAGCTCGATAGTGTCATCATGGATCGGCTGTATTTGATCCTGATTTTGAATGTCATTTTGAAACCCCTGATTTGTTAGACCTACTCCACTATGCAGTATGGGCACGTTCATGCTTAGATTATCATTAGTAAGGTCATCTACAAATGAATCTGTGTATAACGTATGTTAGATAATTAAGAAAAATAAACATAAAGCTTAACAAAATGACTTAACCTGGAAGTATATATTGAGATTGCCCAATAGCGATGTCTTGATTTAAAGGCAGTGGATGTTCAGGGAGAATACCCATCAGAGGAAAAACTTCAGAACCATCTTGAAGTTGATCCAGCGGTAATATATCCGAAAAATCTATACCTCACATAGTTTAAAACAAAATCAAAACACTAGAGAAATGAATAAGAAATAAAAGGAGTTAAGGATATTATAATTACCAGACTCCAATAGAGGTATCTGATTAAACGATAGGGAGGTACCCTCCTCCCTTAGGAAATTCCACTCAGCGTCTGACAAGTTTTCCATATGAGATTTGTTTTCCATGCCTCGATTGGAAATCTGACATTATATAAGAATAAACTAGTAGTAGGAAAGAATGAGACTGAAAAGATCTTAGATACAAATGATGATACCTACCCGTTTATATAGCATCTTACAGCAGGAACTGAAAGGACAACTCACGTTCTTAATACCGAAATTCAAAATATCTACAGTAGATGCAATCTTTTCACCACCCTAAGTGATATCTTTTCCAAATTGGCGGCTTGACTCTGATGAGGACGGGATAACAAAAAGACATTTTTTTAAATATATATATATATATATATATATATATATATATATATATATATATATATATATATATATATATATATATATATATATATATATATATATATATATATATATATATATCGTCTGATAACGGAAATAGTTCAAAGAATAGTTAATTCAATTATATAGTAATCTAATCATAAATAATGAATTAGAACCTACTCATGTAGCATCTGTAGAGCTCGTGGTTCACCTGTATCTTACATGTTTCCTTCCATCCTACTAGTATCAACTGTAAAACGACATCACATATCATATCTTAAACATGCTTAGGCATCTCCATAATACTTAACTCAAATGATTAAGAAATCAATAGCTAATACAAATCACAATTAGAGAATATCATATGTTATCAAACTGAAACTCCAGATTTCACGATTTTACTAAGTCAACCGTAAAAACATCACAATATTCGAACTCAATACAACAAATATTATCAACCTACATACGAGTTGAACCAATGCATACTTTCAGATCTGGACATCTAGGGTTTGAAACCCTAACACTCAAAATTTTTAACCTTGTGAATTAAGAACTCGAGAACGCGTTCCGGGTGTTAAATCCGACTTCCGCAAACCTTTCCTACGCAAAACCCTTGATCAAAATAACCAAATTTGGCACTTTTTACTTTGAAAATAACCTAGGACGATTTTTGGTTCATAAATAGGGTAAATAAGGAAAGCTGCCTAAATAACCGCACTGAAGCAGGTTAGCGACATTAACCTTTAAAGTTAGCGTCGTTAACTTTAAAAAAAAATCTGACCCGTACTCCAAAACCCAACCCGTGTAATTCTACTGGATACTACTGGATGCTACTGGAACTAGAACACGACCCGTGTAACTCCTGTAAGGCTAAACAGTTTTGAAAATGTGTACTACACGAGTCGAGTGACTCTTACACGACCCATGTAACTCCTTTATACGGTTTTTAAGGTTTAAACTCCTTCTAAATGAGTTTCTAATCCTCCTAACTCACATAACAACCTAGTAACTCTTATTTATACTAGGATTAACTCATGATTACTTACCGAAAATATCACGACATTACACTCCAAAATCAAAGCAATTGAAAAACTAGGAAACACCAAGTGTGGACTTAAATCTACCTAGGAACGTGAGGACTAGATGAAACAGAAATACCCACATCTCTTCCCATACCCTTAAGAATTTACTCAAAGTGCTAAATTTCGGGACGAAATTCCTTCTAACGGGTAGATAATGTGACAACTATCAAATTAGGTCAACGAAAGTCAACTCAAGTCAACCAAAACAGACGATGAAATGTAAATTCCATAACCTCTATAATTTATTATAATATGTACGCTAATACGAACAAACGCTATTAAGTTAGATATTTTTAAAATAAAATAAAATAAAATAATTTTTTTACGTCGTGAATAGTGTCCGACGTGAATATTGATCCGGCATGAATAGTATCCGACGTGAATAGTAAACGGTAAAAGTCAAAACTCTTCGGAATGTTATAAATTTTATATCGAAACATAGATAAAAATATGACGGATCCGAATATGTATCTATATTTTTACCAAACGTTATATATAAAAAATTATGATAGAAAAACGGTAAAAATGTAAAACTATTTGGAATATCACAAATTTTATATCGAAACGTAGATAAAATTACGACGATTCCAAATATATATTTATATTTTTACCAAACGTTATATATAAAAAGTTATGACAGAAAAACGTTTAATTTAGTTTGAAAGCGATGTTTGATTATTAAAATATTTATATTAATTATTATAAAAAAAATTTGATTTGAAAAGAGTCTCCACCGGTAGTGGAGATTTGAAGATTTGCAATGATATTAATATTATATATATAAAGCGGGCCCCACTTTATTATTTAAATAATTTTACACATTTTATCCTCAAACAATTTTTATTTTCATTTCGAACACTATGTATTCAATACGTATTTTTAAATTTATCGATAATATTATGACGTTTTATAAAACGGAAAAATTACCGTCAAGACGGTATCGTCGATACGAACAATCTGACGTCAGAATTTAATATTATTGATATTTGTTCTATATTTAATATTTTCTCTTTCTATACAATGAAATTGTATTTACATTTAACCCTTATATTTTTATTAAACTTACAACTAATACTTTTTCGTTAATTCGTTAAAGACTTTTAGTTAATAATTTGATATTATTAAACTACGATTTTTGTAGATCATATTTTTATAAACAAAAATCATTCATTTTATATAAAAACTATTAAATCTATTTAAAGAGTATTTTAAGGGTATGTTTTGTCATTAACAATTTCTAAAGGCTATAAATGTCAAATATCTATATCTTGAGGGCCGCTATACGAAAATAAACCTACTATAAATAGAGGCTCAAATCCTCTCATTTCTCACAACTTATATCTCGATCTCTATATCACTAGATAGTATTGCTAGAAGATTCTTCGATATATATAGATATATACGAAGAATGAGCATTAGAAGTAGATATTTCAGTTATAAATATAGTGAGTTCGAGTTATAAGCACGAAGAGTCGGGCGATCTAACAAGAATTGGCAATAAGGTCCTAGTCGACATTGAGGTGAGTTCATACCCCTTCTTTTTATATTTATTCAAGTTTTAAGGGAGAGAATACAAGTTATACTATAAAAATAGCTATTTATACTCATTTGTAACAGTAGTAAACAAAATGTAAATTTTGTAAACATGTTTATGACAACAATTCAATTATAGCTCCAAAATATAATATTGAATGATCTACTTACGAGAGCGGTGTCTAGGCCGATCATTTGGGCTAGGTTGCTGGATTTCCGAAAGGCTTATACGCTGAAAGGGTCCTGCCTTCCCATTTGATCTTCTACCTGGCTGTTCTTTATTTGATAGTCATGAAATATTATGTTAGAATTAATAAAGAGTATAACCAAGTTATTACACTACTATTATGGAAAATATTTTAAAAGATATTGTTTATAACCATTTAGATAAGTTATTTCACTTATATTCGTAAATATATGCTTTTCACGACAGAATACCAAAAATAAACTATTATATGAATAGTTTGTGGATACAAATGTTACTATAACGGTTAGAACAAGACAAATAATTATATACAAATATATAATTATTATACATTACTATATTATCATGGGAAAAATGATAATTGACAAATACAAGGGTTTTTTATATACAAACTTTACGTAAACAAGTTGATTGATGCATACATTTTTGTGAGACGGGTCTTCACAGTGCTTATTTAAGTACACACTATAAGTCCTGAAATTTATAACCAGAGTCTCGGTAAGAAAGCGTGATATTTGTGTATAGATCTATACGGGATTGACAACCCCGCACCTGAGCTGCTAGCTACAGCTAGACCGACGGGTCTGAGGTGACAAATGTCATAACAGTCCGACGCCTGAAGAACGTCGAAGCAGGCCTTCATGGTCACAGTATGGTTATAGGGCGTCTCGCATGGGAAATCAACTTTATAAATTGTTTACGTGGAAATATACATTTTCAAAGGTTTTATACTACAAACTACGCTATACATTTTAGTCTTTGGATTTTTAAGACTTGGATACATTCATAAGAAAATATGGGATTTTCTTGGAGTACAATACTACCTTTTACAAGGAAAGAGATTTATCATATAAGTTTTATGGTATTAAAACTACATTTTAACGAGTTACAAATATAAGTATGATTTTACTTATACACATTGGTTCTATGAAATTAAAACTACGTTTTATCAAATATATAAATATAAGTACGGTTTACTTATACATACGAGTTTTATGGAATTGAATCTACAATTAGTCTACGAGTAAACATGTATTTACACGGTTTCATACAACAATAAAACTACGTAATACTATTTTCAAGTATAGAAATACTTATACATTTACGGTCTTTGGGTTTTAAAACTACGACTCATTTATAAGAAAATATTGGATTTTCTGGTTTCAAACATTATCTTTTTACAAGGAAAAAGGATTATAGATTTTCTCATACAAAAATCTTATGAACTCACAAACGTAATGTTGACACTCTTTCAAACTACTTGTATTCTCAGGATATTGATAAGGTAACTACAACCTTTGACGAAGGGTCGCTATGGCGTCATACTATGTATTTTGATATCATATTGTAATTGTATTTAAAACGTACAATCTTTTGAACTCTTGTAACATTACAATTATGTATATGATGGATGTGTTTGCTTTGATCACTATTGTACAAAGTTGTTGTGATACTGTTCATGAAGTCATCCACCCTCAGACGTTTCCGCCATCGTGGTTTTGGGGTGTGGCATTGTACTCTTTCATCACTGATGAAAACTTCAGCAAATCAGTGAAAACACATTAGTCGAATTACCTTGGATTTCGATGGAATAAAAACGATTTCCAGAAATTGTATTGATTTTCGCATTCCACTTCAACTGATTAGAAAGTTGATTTTTTTCACTGGATTGTTAACATACGAAATTGATACTCGATTGACCAGTAAACAAGGAAAGTCACGATTTTCCTTGATTATAGTTAAGTAAGTTACATCATATTTTATTAAAAAAATAATTAAATTACTAATTTCCTAAAACACCTTTCAAAAACGATTGGCCTACAATTGGCCTCGCGACCTCAACCTTTTATTAGGCCTCAAAGTATCCTCTATATATATATATATATATATATATATATATATATATATATATATATATATATATATATATATATATATATATATATATATATATATATATATATATATATATATATATATATATATATATATATATATATATATATATATATATATATATACACATACTAGGTGCGTACCCGCGCAATGCAGCAGGTGGCAATTAGTTTCTTCCGACGATTAGTTTGCTTTTAGGTAATGTCATGTTCTGAGCATTGATTAGCTTCTTTCGGCAGACGACGATTAGTTTTATTCTGATGGGTAATTGTTGTTATGCTTACTTTGTAAGTATCTCGTATTTAGAGAAGATACAATAATTTTAAATATCATTTGCTGTTTAAAATATATCTATAGTGTACGTTGTCGTTTTAGGTTAAAAATAAAATATTGTTGGTTCGGTTTAGAAATATAACTTCGCTAACTTTTTTGTTTTATAAATAAAAGTTTTCAGCCTCGTCATGGTTCAATGTTTGTTTCGGTGAATTGTTTCCTTTCGAATGATTATTTGCGAGCAGAAATTAGGGGGAGCAGAGGGTTAAATGTGGAGATGGTATGACCAATAGTTGCATTTATGGTTATAAGTTTAGTGTTTTCGTTTCAAGTCTTAGTGTGTTTAACGGTCACATACACTCATATACACACTCACACACAAACTACATTGTGACACGCAGACTTATATATACACACGATTTAATTATTTATTAGTTAAAATTTTAAATATATTAAAAAAATGAAATTATGATGCTAGATTAGAATGAAGTTGATAGTACAATGCTATTTCTTGTAATTAGCCTAATCAGAGGTTTTAAATGCAAGAATTAGCAATTAGAAATGTAACTACAGTTAGAGGAAAAACAGGAGATGATAATCCAGTTAGAGCAAAAACAGAATAGGTAGAGACTCATTACCTGGAAATCTAAATCCATCAAGATCTTGTGTAAACTTGTTTTAAAACAATAAACAACAAATTACGGAATAGTGGAAAATACATATTTTAGCATCTGTTGCACTAAATGTAAGAGATAGCAACTTACTTCGAGTTTTTATCTAATATAGCATTGAATTAGTACATGGTACAAACAACATATTTTAGAACATCGTGGAAGTACATTGCTACTTTTGGCTAATTGTGATGAAAAAAACTGAAAGTATGCTGTTATATTAGACGAATAGCAGAAGTACATTGTTATTTTTTGCATTTAGCGTCTAAATGAGCTAAATGAAAGAAATATCAATTTCGAGTTTTTATCTAATAAATCATTGAATTAGTACAAGGTACAAACAACTTGTTTTATACCTTCAAGAATAAAACCACTAAAAACACCAAAACTTGCACTGAAATCCTCAGGAACTGTCCCAAATTTGTCAGGGGTAAAAATGTCCTCTTTTCCTTCTATGAAGAAACTTGTCAAATGACTTACAAAAGATAATTGAACTTCCATATTTAGCTCTTGTTTGAAGTTTCAAGATTTTTGATCTATACCACCATGGAAACCTCGTTCTACTCAACATGGATATATATAACCATGTGTGATATTGTCTGTGCTGGCAGTGTGTGTGCACACAACACACATACATGTCACTCATAACATACATATAGCAGACACTCAACATACAAAACACAAATTAAGGATACCCAAAACTTTGTTGCTTTTCCAAGTATATCAACATAATTATTGAGCAATCCCTATAAGAAAATTAACAAAAACATAAACTTTGTTAAAATATCCCAATGCCGGAAAGAAACAGAGAAAATTTGTTAAAAATACATTTGTGCAAACATAAATAATAAACTGAAAACCAAACATATGATAAAAATTGAATCAAAATAAACCCTTAATTACTTTCACCTTAGGTCTAATAAAATGAAATCTAACCTGTAACTTTTTGGGCTCAAGTCTGCACCTCTGTCCTCAAGATGCAATCAAATATGAGACCAAACTTAAAATAGCATTAGAGTTATAATAAACATATTTTACGTGTATTTGACAGTGTACGTGTAACTTAAAGTAGTAATGAACATGACAAATTAGCACGGAACTTACCATTTCCATCCCACCCCAATCCATTTATTTAGATAAAATCCAACTTTAAATACTAATGAACTTACCAGGTTCGGAGTAATTTAGGAATGAACTTACCATTAAAAATCAAACAAAAAACATAATTGATTCTGTTGGTCATGAACCACGCCCCCTTTCTGCTAATTCATAATTAACAACAATATCAATAACAAAGTCGTAAATAAGCTTACAAAACATATTGAAAAGTTCAAGAACTTGTGAAAGGGCAAAATGATTACCTGATGGTAGAGAAAGCATAGACAGAGCAACACTTCAGCTAGCCCCGGTTTAATTTTCAAAATCAGAAGGACAAAAACCACCTTGAACCTTGTAGAGTTGCATTTATTATATAAAGATTAGTTATTTTTAATTTGCATGATTTCAAATATCCAAAAAAACCCAAAACAGAAACACAAAGATTTACCTTCAAAGGAAATACATACCGAGACAAAATGTCTTCAATAATGGGGTTGTAGGTGTCGTCTTGACGGTTTCCGGTGGTTAAAGGCTTCAATAATGGGGATGTAGGTGTCGTAGGATGGTGTTGAGAGGTGGTGCTGGTTGGGCATTTGTTGTAGCAGTGATGGTGAACTATGGTGATGAAGAGACAAAGATGGAGATGCGACGTTGAAGTCGTGGTCTGACGCTGGTGCGAGGGTGAGAGACGACGACAGTTTCAGGCGAATCACGGGAGGCGGAAGCGGCTGGGATAGAAGGATATTACAGTGATTTATGCAGTGATGACGATGGTGGAGGAGAAGCAGAAATGCAGAATCGGCAATGAGGGTGGAGAGAAATGGCGATGACGGCTCATTAGATCTAGGGTGGACGTAGTAGGTTAAAAAGATTGGGAAAGAAATGAGGAGTACATCCGGAATTCCGGATTCAATTTTCATTCGGTTTCAAATTTTGAATCAACCGCCCAATATCTGATTTCTTTGATAGCATTAAGGAGTTGTACATGATGTCTTAAATTTAAGATCTTAATGTATTATAAGACTTGTAAGTTATATATGTTTTTTATAATGTTATATATATATATATATATATATATATATATATATATATATATATATATATATATATATATATATATATATATATATATATATATATATATATATATATATATATATATATATATATATAGTTCAGGTTCTTGTAAGATCTCAAAAAATAATGAGATCCTGAAAACTCATTCAGATTTGTTATATCATAAAAGTGCATGATAGTCATTTAACAAATATCATTTTATTCTGATTTTTTTTATTTTGAAAACAACAATAACGACTCCTAAAATTAAGCCTATTAGATTTGAATTTTCAAATTTCAAAAATAAATACAAATTTTGTTTTTTTTAAACTATATTTTTGGAATTTGAAACAACATAAAATTTCAATTTTTTAATTTGATTTCTAGAATTTATAAGACACATAATTTTTTTATTTATTTGCAGATGCATATATACATATTTTCCAAATTTATTCTTATTTTTAATATATGAATGCAAATAAAAAAATCGATTTACTACACACAATAATATACATATGTTTTGAATGATTCATACAAAAAATAAAGAACAAAATATTGGATTAGGTGTCTAAGCCATGACTTTATATTTATATTTATCTTGTTAATTAAAGCAAAGTCCATTTGGGTTGCCCTCATAGCTGGAGGTTATGATAGAGTTCAGTAGAGTAAAAGGTTGATTTATTAATCGTTTAATAAATCAATAGAATTAATTAAATGGTTTATTAATATATTTAAGTGTTAATATATTAATTAGAAACTATAATAATTAATTGAGATTTAATCTAGAATTAATTGGATTTAATTTAGTGATTAAATAAATTAATTAAAAGTGCAGGGACTGGTTTGTATTTATTCAGTAGTTGAATAATCTGGCCAACCAGTGGAAGGGCCTAAGTTGGCGAATTTATGAGTGTGTACACTCATATTTCGAAACCCTAATTAGGGTTAAGGAAAGCCTTGTCCAAATGGTTAACAGGCTTGCCCATTTGGAGGCTCCTTAGGGTTTTGACTGTAACCCTTGGAGGCTATAAAAGGAGGCACCTGGTACCCTAATTCCTGCGCCACTTTTCACCAAGAAAACTCTGATGGACTGTCTTCTCCGGTGCTTGGGTGTGATTCCATTTGAGGCAGGATTCTTTTGCTGCTAGCTTCAAGGATCCTAAGATCAAAAGGTTGGTTTCTCAGTTTTGATCTTTAGAAATAAATTGTTCCTTTAGGTTTTAGTTTATTATCTTCATAGAAGAAAACATAGATCTTATTAGGGTTGCATGTGAACCATAGGAATTTTTGTGTTCTTGATTGCATAGAAAACCCTTCAGTGGTATCAGAGCTTGGCTTGTTTTCTTATGTTTGATATAAACTGCATGAATTGTTTGTGCCATGAGTGTTTTTGCGAAAAATACTACTTGGAATAGCCTAAATTTCGTGGCCTAGGCTAGGGTTTCCTAACTCTAGCCGCCATGCTCCTTGGCCCCCTTTATTTGCTTGATTTACTTGCCTTTTATAAGTAGGTTGTTATTTTGGTAATTGATTGGATTAATTAAATAACTAGAACTCTTATTTTGGCTTGTAATTTTCGAAACAAAAGGGACCAAGATAGAAAAATTAATTTGATTAATTTCTTAATATGTATCTTAGATTTAATTAATTTAATTAATTGTTAATTAAAAGATAAATTAAATCAGCTTAAGGAATTGATTTAAATTTTCGAAAAATAGATTAAAATTTGCGAAAATTCTAATTAAATTAATTATAAAATATTTTAATAAGATTAAAATATATCTTATATATTTATGATTAAAAGTTAATATTTATATATAAGAAAATTGGTTACTCTTACCGTTAGTAGGCCTCATTCACAAAACTGTCCTATAAAGAGGGTATAAGGCACCTGACTATAAAATGTTAGTCTAATGTGTATCCACTCTTACCCACCGCTCACCTGGTCAGTCGAGTGTCGTTAGCCGAACGGGTTTGATAGAACAACTAAGCCTCTTAAAAGTATAATGCTATAATTGAAAGTACTAGAACCTTGAACAAAACCCAATCTAGTTACTTTAGGTTAAAAAATGTGAATTGGTGCTAATCCATGGAATTGCACATTGCACTTAGGGGAACGTTGGTGGAGCATGTGTGGTTTACCGGCACGCCAACTGGGGTCCGCAAAAACTTGCAATGGGTTCTCGATTTTGTCATTATTAATGAAGCGTGTGTGGTTAACCGGCACGTTAATTAGAGATGACAATTGACTTCGAGAGTACCGAACAAATTTGCATGGTTATTCACACCCGGTTTGTGATCCTCGGCATCCCAGTCACAAACAGTGGGGCACATCCGAGACTAAACATGCCATTGAATAGTTTAATGTATCTCAACAGATCTAGGAATTTCATGAGATGAAATTGATAAGTGTATTATCTACCTTAATGACCATTATGTTGTGATTACGGCATCCCTCTTCACACCATAGTTGGGGCATTTTGGGTCCTAGCCTTAATAAATAATAACCATAGTTGGGGCATTTTGGGTAATTTTTTAAAAGAAAAAAATTAACTAATAAATTCTGTTTATTGTAGATGTCTGAATCAAGTGTCTATTCTCCTCCCTCTCCTCCTTCACCCATTTCTGAGAGCATCAGAATGCACCTGCTAAATATGGAAAGGTTGACTAGCCTCAACTATAAGGAATGGCTTCGCAATTGGAGACTGGCTCTCGGCATTGCTGGCAAGCTACATCTCACTGAGTATCCTATCCCGGTTCCACCGAAACAAGTCATCATAAATAGCCTTTATAAGCATGACTTATTAGTTAATGAATCCGAAAAGATTCGTGACCTCATGCCATTGACCATTGACCCCTAGTTTCTGGGGCCATATGAGTTAATGCAATCGGTTGAGGAAAGGTTCCAAAAACCGGTTGAAGAGGAACGAGCTAGGATCTTCAAAAGACTTGCAGAGTGTAAGTTAAAAGAAGGAAGTAGCATCGATTCGCATGTTCTTCAGATTGAAGCATACATAGTCGAATTGTACAAACTTGGTTATTCCATGAGTCAGGAGTCGAGTGTTAACACTCTACTCGCTTCACTGACCAGTAAGTATGATCTGTTCATTCAGACGTATAGAAAGGAAGACCAGAAAAAGAACTTAATGGAAATGCGTCCACTGTTGACTTTATACGAGTCACTATTAGACAGGCATAGCTCCAGTGGTTCAGCTACTTCTAGATCAAGTCTAGTGAAAAGACACAGCAAGAAACGATCCAGACCGTCTGGACATGTCTTAAACTGGGAATCCACAAAATCGGATACAGTCGCGGAAAGATTGGAAGACGCTCCAAGGTCAAAATCTTTTGAAAGCTCAGGTATATCTAAAAACCTCAAAACTCAAGTTCCATAATTCCTTGATGCATAATGTGATAGTTACATTTTGGTTTGTATGCAGGGAATCAGTAGAGTACGGGACTTTGGCGCATAGGAGCACATTTGGATTGGATTTCCGGCTCATACAGTTTTGAAGTTTAGTTAGATATTGAAATATTGTTATTAGCTTTTAGATGCGTATGACATTGTCTTTCATATAGTACATTGTTCAAGGATTTTTTGTTTTAATAAAATTGTCATTTTTCTTTTTACACCTGTTGTTTGAAATTATCCTTGAAATGTTATATGAATGTGTTGAATGCGTGATTAGTAATAACTTGAATGTTGAATGCATCCAAAGTGTTTGGATTTAGGAATTGTGTCTGTTTTATGATTGTTAAGATAAATGTCATAAGAATCAATTCAACCAAAGGTCCAGTTGGACAAGACCTTGGAATCGCTTGACTTAGAGTCACTTGATGAGTGGAGTTCTTAATGTGTTGAGAAATGAATCAACCAAAGATCTAGTTGGACAGGACTTTGGAATCATTTGACTTAGAGTCAGATGATGATTAAGTTCTCTATAAAGCACATGTGGCAAGAAATGAATCACATATAGATCCAAAGGATAGGATTTTGGAATCAGCTGACTTAGAGTCAACTGAAGATTGCAAGTCTTGAACAAAAGTAACAACGTCATAAGTTTACATAGAGATGTAAAAGAGATTGAGATTAGGAGCAACGAACACATCAGTTGCTGTGTGTTGCTCGAATCTCCAAATAAAACACAATTGTTTGTACTTCGCGATATTTGTCATTCAGAATGACGAATATGGCTACGCTTATCAAAATAAGCGATTGAATTAAAACCTTGAACAGTTCAAGGACTTCAAAGGAAGTACGAGATCCACAGAACCTGAGTGATAACATAAACTGGGAAAATGTTTCACAGTTATTCTCTTCCAAGAACATTAATAGTTATAATGTGTCTTAGGGAAGATGATGGAGCATTGGTCGAAACAGTTCGATCCTCAATGTATGAGATACATTGCCAATTAGTTTCTGATACATTGAATACTAAACCAGTCTGACCATATTCCAACCACATCCTTCGACTAAGTAGGTTTTGTAGACACTGTCTGAAATGTAAAGCTGGGATTGTCCCACTTGTACATTAAAAGTCTAGGGTCTTGTAGTGTTCGTCCGAACCTCATGACTAGCCTGAACCTAATCAGAAATGTCATTTCACTGGCTATCCCGTTGTACCTGAAAAATAAAGAGCCCTTTTAGAAAGGACTCATGTTCTAAGGAAACAGCGGGAGTTGGGACAGTCCTGAGTGAGTTCAGGATTAGCCAAGTGAAATAACCTTTAGTCATCACTAGGCTTAGAGCAGAAATCAGATTTTTGTTTTAATTCTGACATTATCTTCTCTTGACCAGTAAGTACTGATCACCATCATAAGTAGTTATGATCAGGGTGACATACCGATTAGTGGTAAAACACTATAGTTGGTACGGATTTTCAATCCGACTACTTGGAAGCATTGGTGAGCCTGGTTGCTGCCAATTAAGAGAACCTTAGGACGAGATACAGTCTATGTGACAGTTTGATTGATTTTACAACTGTTCTAAAACCAGTTGGAGTAATTGAATCATCAAAAGGAAGCAGTATGGACAGAAATGTACCTTCAGAACATCTGGTTGAGTGAGACGATACTCAGAGTCAAGTAATTGACTCCTAGAGAAGCACTTTCAATAGAAGATGAAATCCGAAAGGATACTGCATGTTGTAAGTCGTTAGTGGAGCGTGTGTGGATCACCGGCACACTAATGGGGACTCATAAAGAGTATGCCAGTATAAAGGTACTTGGGCCCGGGATTACGCCATGGGCATCTCGCAAGAAAGGATATTCAGATTCTCAAAATATGTCAAAGGATTGGATTTTGAGAAAGGGCTGAAAGATATCCAGAAAGATGTCAGAAAGGTTTGGATTCTCAAAATGTGCCATAAGCTCTGGATTTTGTGAATAGTCCATAACCGTGTCAAAGCCAGTGGGAGTGTTGCTGTTATCTATCTCCATATGTGTGTTACATAATGTTTCTAGGAAACGTCTCTTTTCATTACAAAGTGTAATGACTTGGTGTTAAGAGACGGATCGCTGTGAAAGACCTAATAGAGATACGGCATGCTCAGGTGGTTACAAACGTCTATGAGATAGATCGAAGCTCTACCAAGATGATCTTGATGAGACTCAAGATGCATAGCTCAGGAAAGGAGTTTCCTGTCATTGCAAAGTGTGATGATTTGGCATGAGAGGTATGAAAGGTGCAACGTACTCACATAATCCATTGACATATATCAGATAGATGTTGTCATCAGTATAGAACTGGCCATAGTAAGCATGATCTTGATAAGATTCAAGATGCATGAGAAAAAGTCTCCGAAAGGATATAGTTATTAAAAGTCATGACACAAGGATTATAAGTAATCCTAAGATTCCAAAAGGGTTTGGAATAGGACTAGATCGAATCCAACAAGTTTCTTGGATCGATCAGAAGTGTCATGAACATGTCTTGATGACTTAATGCTTAGAGCATACTGAGTCAGATTCAGGATATGACCTGGCTGGGAATACTTAATGGATTTTGTACATACGTGAGAAATCATTGAAAATGATTGGGGTGAATGTTAATAACAATTTAAAAATATTTCTCAAATAAGGACTTAATGGTTAAAGAATTTCGTTGGCATTCCGATGGAGCGCGTGTGGCTCACCGGCACATCATAACACCTTAAATAGTCTTAGGGTGCAGTCATGTGGACTAAAGATCCCGAGTACCATGGAAAGTCATAGTACATAGAATGGAGTTGTTAGTGAGAATGACGGTATAACCAAAATTGAAATATCATCGGAAGGATATCCGATCGGATAAAGTGTATAAATGTATAACATTTGAATACATAGAAAGAGTGAAAGGTCAAGTAGACAAAGATACATAACATGAATTAAATAGTTTAAAAGAAATCTAGAAACCGATAATAGTTTTATGTAAAATCTGACTTGGTGATTACCTCGTGGAGACTTGGTAATTAGGCAAGAGTAGCCACCAATCAGATTTTATGTTTCAATTTTGCATGTTTCACTTCCCGAATAATTTGATTATTCAAAAGTCCACAGTCGCTCATACTTTTCGGGAGTAAGTATGAACGAAGACTGTCGTGAATTGATTTGTAGATTGTCTAAGGAGTTAGACATTGCAGTAAGACTGCTACAACGTTCATGAGTACTTAGAAATAGAGATTTGAGTATTGGATAAACCCGCGCTCAATAGATTGCTTCATGGATTACATCACGGGCAATGTTGAGACGATAATATCTTATGATCTTAAAGCAGAGACATATGAGTTGACATTTTCAAGTCGGTTGTGCATTGATAATATGAAAACGCATCGGTAACTCGATGTTACAAAACGCATTGTTGTGTACGATTTGATAAGTAAAAGACACAATCATATGAGTCAAAGCTTATTCGTTCCTAGACCCTGATGGGAAACAGATATCTGTAGGCCGCTCGATGATTTTGAAGTTGACTAAAGTGCTGGCGAGCTTGGACTAAATTGATTCCTTCAATTAGAAGTCTGAAAGTCATAGGCAGAATCAGAAATCGGGAAACAGAGTATCAGATAGAGATTGATCTCAATCCATGTCTCGTGTCTGAAAATATCTTGTTGGACGAAGGATCATATGATCACTTATCTATGGACAGAACTGACTAGGTCAAAGTTCGGCAGTAGTTTCTTGGAAGCTGCAGGTTGTTTATTAATCAGAAGATAAATTAAAGTCATAGACTTATCCAAGTGGGAGACTGTTCGATTAGGTGTCTAAGCCATGACTTTATATTTATATTTATCGTGTTAATTGAAGCAAAGTCCATTTGGGTTGCCCTCATAGCTGGAGGTTAGGATAGAGTTTAGTAGAGTAAAAGGTTAATTTATTAATCGTTTAATAAATCAATAGAATTAATTAAATGGTTTATTAATATATTTAAGTGTTAATATATTAATTAGAAACTATAATAATTAATTGAGATTTAATCTAGAATTAATTGGATTTAATTTAGTGATTAAATAAATTAATTAAAAGTGCAGGGACTAGTTTGTATTTATTCAATAGTTGAATAATCTGGCCAACCAGTGGAAGGGCCTAAGTTGGCGAATTTATGAGTGTGTACACTCATATTTCGATACCCTAATTAGGGTTAAGGAAAGCCTTGTCCAAATGGTTAACAGGCTTGCCCATTTGGAGGCTCCTTAGGGTTTTGACTGTAACCCTTGGAGGCTATAAAAGGAGGCACCTGGTACCCTAATTCCTGCGCCACTTTTCACCAAGAAAACTCTGCTGGACTGTCTTCTCCAGTGCTTGGGTGTGATTCCATTTGAGGCAGTATTCTTTTGCTGCTAGCTTCAAGGATCCTAAGATCAAAAGGTTGGTTTCTCAGTTTTGATCTTTAGAAATAAATTATTCCTTTAGGTTTTAGTTTATTATCTTCATAGAAGAAAACATAGATCTTATTAGGGTTGCATGTGAACCATAGGAATTTTTGTGTTCTTGATTGCATAGAAAACCCTTCACAAAATACAACAAAATTTTATAATAACTCCGTTGTTCATTCCTTGACTACCATATTTATTTACTTCATCACTTTTCACTTCTTCAAATTGCTTGATAAATTCTCCAAATCTGCAAGAACATTAATAAAAAATAAATATATGTGCATATTATAAAACTTTAAAAAAATGAATACATGCATATAGGCATACATATGCATATATGCACATACATTTGTGCACATGTATTCAAATTTGAACGAACATATGCACAAACATGAATATAAACAACTTGACATATATGCACAATACATGTGCATATACATTTATGCACATATATACATTTATACATATGCATTTATACACATATGCACATATATACACATGTATTTATAAATATGTCAACATACCTTATAAATATGTGAAGACATGCGCATATGCATTTATATGCACACACATATTTATTTTAGATACACATAAATACATATATGCATATACCTTTTTTCATATGTGAGTACATAAATGTATATATGCATATACGTTTATACACATGTGCACATAAATGCATATATGCATATACTTTTACTTTGTATAGATATTTCTTTAAAAAAATCAAAATCCAAATACAAAAGTGAATTTCTTGATACACATAAACGCATATATGCACATACTTTTTATTCTTGATTTATCCACTAAATGTTAAACAGGAAAACTTAAAATGCAGTACAAATTATTGTTCTTGATACACATAAATGCATATAAATATATGCACATACTCTTTGCTCACGGAAAATGCTCAATTCCCAACACAAAGGGAATTAGTAATACGAAATGCCTAAAGAAACTGACCATGGAACATACACACACAAGAATAACATAGATTCACATATATACAGACAAATATTCACACATACGCATATAAATACACATAAATACATACAAATAAACATACCAACAAATACAATTACAGTTAATTCTTACCTTCATATTGTTTATCTCTGCAACATACATCATATACACTCTCAAACTAATCAAAACATATTATTCTCCTTGCTCCATTAATAACCATCATTCAGTAGTTAAGAACTCCATTGTGATATCTACAAATATCAACGTTGCTTCATCAATAAGTAAACTGGATAAAAAAGAAATTAGGGGAATTGTGTGGTTAGATGAACCGGTGAAAACTCAATCCAATGAAGGTCTGCCACCGGTGAGAAATTGGGCCATAAATAAAGATAGTTATACTACTACATTTGGATAAAACAACCGGGCCCCCTCTTCGTCGGCACCTCTTGAATGTGCTTGAGGCCGGCATGTAGTTGTCTTTCCGGTCACTAGAGTCTTTTGGTTTTCTGATACCGAACAACCCCTTCAACCATCGTGTTACTCTGCCCATTGTTCTTCCAGAATCTGAGAAAATACAAGAGATAGAGATCTATAAAAAGTATGAGGACCCGGTTGGAATCTGCAAGAAAGAAGGGCAAACAAGAAAAGGAAGACAAGGTTGATAGAATTAGAGAGGATGGGCAGTGAATTCATCGAAAAAAACCTGTTGGATGTTATTGTCGACCTTGAACCTCGTTTATTAGGACAGATCCCTGTCGTCAGCGGTGATACCAGCAATGGCAATGCCAATATGTTCGTCGACCATAAAGAGAATGCTGATTTTGATGACAGGCGATGACGTGAGTTCCAAATGAGTCTCATTCCCAGCAACGCAATCTGATGAGATGCGGCGAGGGGAGGTTTCAGTGTAGTGTAGCGTATGATAGGAGAAGGAGGTCATAGGTGTAGCGTAGAGAAGGCCGATTGGTCGCATTCTCTAAAATCGGTATTTCAGATGGTGTAGCACTCGGAAATTGACAATCGGCTGGGGACGATGTGGAAGTCGGAGAGAACGAGAGAAGGAGGGTGAAGAAGAAGCACTTCAATAATGCTTTCTACCGAGTTTCGGATGGAAACGGAAAGGATAGGATGGAAACGGCAAGGAGAGAGAAAGAGAGATTGTTACCTAATTTATTCTAAGCTTGATTACAGGAATTGAAATTTTAGTACCAATTTACCCCTACGACTGGAAATTATATATATATATATATATATATATATATATATATATATATATATATATATATATATATATATATATGTATGTATGTATGTATGTATGTATGTATGTATGTATGTATGTATGTATGTATGTATGTATGTATGTATGTATGTATGTATGTATGTATGTATGTATGTATGTATATATATATATATATATATATATATATATATATATATATATATAGAGTAAATATCAAATGAGATCCAATATTTTCCTAGGAACCAATTATGAACCCTTAGATCAAAAAAATAGAAGATCAAGATGTAAGATGACAGTTTTGTAATTAATAACAAGTTTGAATGGTATATTTGGAATGCTTGAAAGGCGTAGGGGTATTATAGACGTCTTAAAAATATCATTAAATAACAATCCCAAAAAATCAGGCATGTTGATTTTAAATACGCTCACTCTCTCTCTCTCATCGACCGTCTCTTTCCCTCTTTTTAATCACTAATCGCAGCCTCTATTGATTCCGAGAACAATGTGTCGGCTAGGGTTCTTCAGCCCCTCACCGGTTTTTTCAGCCGTTGACTTTTCAAGCCATCTCCACCGTACTACGATTCTTTTTCGGCAACGTAAAGCTTCACGGTGGCTATTGGTGGGTGATTTTAGAACCGAGAAAGGAGAGGCAGCGAGGGAGAGAAAGAAACCGGTCTGATAGTCGAACATCAGCAGCGATGGCTACTTCCACCGCCATTAGGGATGACGACCGGCGTTGCCTAACAATTCCGACGACCAGGAATGGTCGGTTATGGTCCCCATGGTGCGCGATTTTGTGATCCAGATTGTGACAGATCATATTTCTCTCTTCGTCTTCCCAAATCAGATTCACGCCCAAATCAGCTGATGTAATCGACATTCAATGTTCTTTTCAAATTTTTTTAATATTTTTCTTTACAGAGGATGTGTTAATCGGTGATGTAATCGACATTCAATGTTCTTTTCAAATTTTTTAATGTTCTTTCAAGGACCTCCTAGAAAGACCTATATAGAAAATAATAATGGTCGCCGCCATAGCTGTCGGTGTCCAGTTCGGTTGGGTCCATTCATCAGAATTGTAAGCCCTTTCAGCGGTGTTCAAACTTCTATCCCAAAATTCCAATTCCTTGCTACCAATCTATTTCGTATTAATTATCTCTGTCGTCATAGTAGGGATCATCTTTCTCGTCTCCGGCACCGGCGACCATCTCACGGTAACCTTTTACAAGTTGACTTCTAGCCCCAACTTCACGCAAATTGCTGCAATCTGTTATATACTCGATCACGGTAACCTTTTACAAGTCGACTTCTAGCACCCAACTTCAGCCAGGTTCTAATAAAGTTCTAATTAGATAACTCAAAGTTATCGCTAATTGTTCTCCCAGGTGATTTGACGAGATCATTCTTCCTACACATTTGTTGAATTATTTCAATATGTATTTGGTTATAATTTTGCTCTTATATATGCAAACCGACATTGGATCTTGCGTGATTTCATTGATGCATAAAACAACTGGAGACTATGCACACCATACGTTTGATATAATGCCTCATAGAAGAAGCGAGTAATGCAGTAGCACATTGGAAAGACCTTTTTGTTTCCTGTCTTCCTCTTGGTGTTGGATTAAAAATAAATTAAGTACAAATTGAACTTTTGAAGTCTATGTGAAGTGTGATTGTGTACAGTAGCTAAAATTTAAAATGGTTGCTAATTATATATATGCCCTTTTCTTGCAGCTTGAAGGAGCAATGAAAGCTTTGAATTTTCATTCCCTTATAATTTTTGCGGCCTTTTTACATGTCTTTTTAATCATCTATGGAGAATGGCGGTTTTCCTACGTGGGAGCCACAGAGGGCATATTCTTGGTTAGAGGTACAAAAATTTATAGTTTTCCTCTATTTAAAACTATAAATATTGCATTTGATTAAATCCATTTAAAAAGTTTCTAATTATCATGTTATATGTTCAATATGGATTTCAGAAATTCAATCCCACAAAATTTTTTGAAGATGTGTTGATTGAGCGAGAGTAAGATTTGCATTCTTAATTAATTAATGTGATTAGGTCATCTTTGTATGTGTAAAAAGCATTACAGTCAACATTAGAAATCATTTGCTCAAAATTGGAAATCAATTGCTCAAAATTGGAAATTTTATTTATCGGGTACGTTATTATCACTTTCAAAAGGTTTTTTTTAGTAATTATGATGTAATTAGTATGTGGATATATGCACAAATGTATGTGTATATACGTATAAATATGTATGTGCATATGTACATATATGTATGTGAATATGTGTGTATATGTATGTGCATATGTGCATATACGTATATGTATATGTGCATTTGTTCATATACGTATATGTGCATATGTACATATATGTATGTGCATATGTGTATATATGTATATGCATATATGCATATATGTATATGCATTTGTGAATATGTGTATGTACAAATGTGTCAACTTATTAATGTGTATAAATGCATATGTGCATTGTGCATATATATGTCGATTATTTTTATATTCATGTTTATTCATATGTGCATAGATATATGTGTCTATGTGCATATGTGTATATGTTCATTAAAATGTGAATACATGTGGATATTAGATGTGCAGTTGTTCATATGTGTATATGCATGTATGTATTAATACGCATGTGCATATGTGTATTAATAAATCGTATGATATGCATATGCATATCAATTTGTTCATATACACATGTGTGTGTATTTGTATATATGTATAAATAGATGTGCATTGGTTCATATGTGTATATGCACGTGTGTATTTATTTTAATGTTTTTTAATATACATTTGTATTAGTTTTTATTAATGTTTTGCAGATTTTGAAGAATTCATCAATCAATTTGAAGAATTGAAAAGTGACAAACTAATAAAATGAATATATCATGGAAATTTGTTGTTTTTTATATTTTTTGTATGTATTATTCATTATTTTTAGTAAATATTTATGTATCGTTCAAAACAGTTGTAGATTATTGTTTCTAATAAATCGATTTTTTGTTGTTTGCATTCATAATTAAATACAAGAATATGTATATATGATTTTCGAAAATATGCATATATGCACTTGCGAATATGTATATATACACCTGCATATAAATAAATTTATGAGAACCTGAGAACTCTTTCTGATTGGTTGAATATTCAAATGTCAAATAAAAAATCAATTTTTTGTTTTTTTTTTAAATCAGATTTTCTGATTTTGAAAAAACATAATTTTTTAATTAGATTTTAGAATTTAAAAGACACATAAATTTATTTATTTGCGGGTGCATATATACATATTCGCAGTTGCATATATGCATATTTTCGGAGTTCATATATACATATTCTTCTCTTTAATTATGAATGCAAACAATAAAAAATCGATTTATTAAAAAACAATAATATAGAACTGTTTTGAACTATACATACAAATTTATTAGAAATAATGAACAATACATACAAGAAATATAAAAACAACAAAATTTCATGATATCTTCATTTGTTTAGTTTGTCACTTTTCAATTCCTCAATTTCATTGATAAGTTCATCTAAATCTGCAAAAAAAAAAATAATTAATATAAATGTATATTCCAAAATATTAAAATAAATACATACATGCATATACACATATGAACCAATGCACATCTAATTATGCATATATATAAATAGACATATGTGTGTATATGAACAAATTGATATACATATACATATCATATGATTTATTAATCCACATATGCACATGCGTATTAATACATACATGCATATACACATATGAACAAATGCACATCTAATTATCCACATGTATTCACATTTTAACGAAAATATACGCATATACACATAGACACATATATCTATGCACATATGTATTTATACATATATATGCATGTATGCACATATACACATCTGAACATATGTATATATGCATATACGTATATACACATATGCATATACACACATACATATACGTACTATACATACGTAAATACACATATGTACATACACATATGAACATATGCACATACGTATATCCATATATACACTTTCATATATTCACATATATACATATACCTTTATGCAAATATACACATACATATATGCACATATGCATGTGTATAGAATATAATTATATACCAAAGTTATTTAAATGACTTCTGTGTAAAAAGAGATTTGGTCATAACATTCTAAAGTTCTACTGTATTGCTTTCGGTTCTGATTTCTATCAAAGAAAAGCAAAAGCAGGTAAAGAATTAATAATTTTATTAAACCACTAAATCGATGTTTCAAAACTTATCCTACATATGTACATGTGAGCATACGCAGACACATAAAATGCACATATATACATACATACATTGACATATGTATAAAAATGCTT
Organism: Cichorium intybus; assembly: GCA_023525715.1. Lineage (NCBI taxonomy): Eukaryota > Viridiplantae > Streptophyta > Magnoliopsida > Asterales > Asteraceae > Cichorium > Cichorium intybus. The sequence goes on along the minus strand of CM042010.1, from coordinate 100,156,346 downwards.
ATATTCATACATGTATTTAGATATGCACATATGTACATATGCATATGCACAAATGCATATACATATATGCACAATATGCACATACATATATGCGTATATGCATATACACATGTGCACATATGCACAAATACATATATATACATGTGAAAGTATATAAATTTATGTATGCATACATGAACAAACATACAGAATATATGCATATATACACAAACATACGGAATATATGCATATATGCACAATTCTGACACCTATGTATTTGTAATTTAACAATTTAACCAAAATGTGCACATACATACATGAAAAAATAAACATATATGAACATGTGCATATATGTTCTTGCTCCAAGCATCGAAACCCAATCAGACTCATCGCTATCAAGACCCAATTCTTTAATCAGAATTGCCCAATTAAATAACCAAAATTTTCAACTTTCATAAGAATAGAACAAACATGTAAGTTGAGTTGTTAAACCTCTTAAAAGAAAAGTTTGAGATACCTGTTAGGAACCGGACAGGGTACACGCAGCGGAAACACACTATCACACACACACAAAAACTCACGAAAATAAAGCAAGAAGAACACAAGGATTTTTACGTGGTTCGGATTCGGTGCAAATCCTACATCCACGGGCTGCAACTAGAGAAATCTTATTAACTCAATAAGATTACAATTTACAATTGTTGGTGCAATTTTTCCTTGAACATATGAAGGCTATTTATACATATGAGAAGGTAATGTGAATGTAGAGTTGTGTTTCAACACATTCACCAACCTTTGAAAATTGTTTCACCAAACTTTGAAAAAACAACTTCAAAATGTTCACATTCACCTAACAATCTCCCACTTGAAGATTTTGAACATCTCTCATTAATCTCCTAACATAACAAGTCTTCCAAGCTTCCAGTTCCAAAGAACAAGATAAGACTCAGCCAATTTCCTAGTTGCAGCCGCCCCTCATCATCAAGTACTAGAAGGGCCAGTTGAAGCTCCTACAAGCTCCAACTCAGTCGTGGTCAATACCGCCACCGACTCATCCCCTGTCTCAACCGGCTTGGACACTCCACCGGATCCAGAGATACACCGAGGACCACTAACACTCTCCAAACTTTGCAAACTTCCAACTGGAGAGAATTTTTCAGTCTTAGTCTTCAAAACCCAACGGCTCTTTGTAAATGTACCCGGAACACACCCCGTGCTCCCACTGTCACAAAATCCCCTTAATGGTTTAGACTTTCTGACTCGTTCAGCTAACATCCCCTTGGCTCCAGAATTCATGTTTGCAAAATGAACTCTCTTAGCACTAGATTTAGCGAACCAGATTTTGTCATGCTTAACGGGGACGGTCATACTTCCCTCAGCAGGTACCTCAACCATATACAATGACCCACGCTTCATACCTTGAGCAATCACCGAATTACCATTGACCACCCTCCATTTACCACCACCAAACCTTACTTCCAGTCCTTGTTTATCCAGCTGACCAACAGAAATCAATTTCTTCTTCAGCTCCGGAATCACCCTGACATTCTTCAGGTTCCATGTAGTTCCCAATGAAGTAACTAGATCAATATCTCTCATGCCCGTTACTTGAAGCATCTCGTCATTTGCTAACCGTACCTTCCCAAAATCTCCTTCTTTTAGATTCACCATCGTTTCTCCGTTGTCCATGGCGTGAAACGAAGCCCCTGAATCCATGACCCAAGAGTCTACAGAACTTTCCATACTTAGTATCAGTGCATCATCCTCAGACACACTCTCAGCACCAGCAATGTTCAATTCTTTCTTTGGACATTGACTCTTAACATGTCCCATCTCCTGGCAGTTCCAGCACTTCACATTCTTCCAAGTTCTAGATGAACTTCTTCCCCGACTCCCACTGCTCCCACTATTCCTGCTATTCCCTCTACCTCTTCCGATATTTAATAACTCAGAAGAAGAAGATCCACCTTGATTTTTGCGTCTGACATCCTCGCCAAGAACCAAATCTCTAACCCCTTCAAAAGTCATACCACTGGTCCCCACTGAACTTGTAACAGCGGTTACTGTTCCAGACCAGCTATCAGGTAGTGAAGCTAGTAGCAGTGAAGCTTGAGTCTCGTTATCAAATTTAATTCCCACAGATGACAATCTGGACAGAATTGAATTTAGATTGTTAATGTGAATCGTAACAGAACTTTCCTCATTCATCCTTGTAGTGAATAACTCCCTCATCAAGAACACCTTGTTAGCTGCCGACGGTTTCTCATACATGTTCGTCAGAGCATCCATCATACCACGTGCCGTGGTTTCCTTCATGATGTTGAAAGCAACGCTCCTTTCCAACGACAACGTAATAACCGCCTTAGCTTTCTTGTCCTTTGAGTTCCACGCATCTTCAGCAGCTTTTTCCATTTTCTGCAGTTTATCTCCAAGTACCACGTCCAAATCTTTCTGACATAGCAATGCTTCTATTTGCATTTTCCACCAACTAAAGTCAGAACCGTTGAACTTCTCGATTACAACCTTGTCTTCAGCCATTACGACAAACAAGAGACAAATCTTTTATAGTACTTTTGTGTGACAGAACAGTACCCTTCAAAGTACCGCGACACCTTCAATACGATTAATAGAAATTAGTTTCTGATGTGGAAGATCAGACAAAACTGCAACCACAGAGCATACTCTAATTTCTAAAACCGAGACCTCCTCCGAAACCCGAAGCTCTGATACCAGTTGTTAGGAACCGGACAGGGTACACGCAGCGGAAACACACTATCACACACACACAAAAACTCACGAAAATAAAGCAAGAAGAACACAAGGATTTTTACGTGGTTCGGATTCGGTGCAAATCCTACATCCACGGGCTGCAACTAGAGAAATCTTATTAACTCAATAAGATTACAATTTACAATTGTTGGTGCAATTTTTCCTTGAACATATGAAGGCTATTTATACATATGAGAAGGTAATGTGAATGTAGAGTTGTGTTTCAACACATTCACCAACCTTTGAAAATTGTTTCACCAAACTTTGAAAAAACAACTTCAAAATGTTCACATTCACCTAACAATACCTAGGTAGAACACATGTGAGACTTGGTAGGTATTTAATGATATTGTCCCTAAAAAAACAATAGAAAAATGCCTTGCCTATCAGCAACTTTAAACTCCAAAAACATTGCCACAGGGGCAGTTCTGGAAACATCAATATCATACAACAGTTTTGTCATCCAACCCTCCAAAGCACACCAAAATTACCCTTTAAGATATATAAAAAAATAAAAAAGAAGAACAAACAACTTGTGAAAAAAGTTAAAAGTATATACATCTACCAAAACTTTCATGCTTGTTATTTTCACAAGCTTCGTTGAAGGAGGTGAGGGCAATTTTTCTTAGGAAATTCCTTTCTAAGCTGCAAAAAACATGAAACATCAGATAATAATTAATTATGTTTGACATAAGTTCAATAAAACCAAAAAGATGATCATATTTTCAAGAACCGTTCAAGAACTCCTTAAATCTTCTTGATACTGTTCGAGATGTAGATATTCCTTCTGGTGACTGTATGCCAACCTTTACAACATAAAACTGCATATGTGGAGAACATAAATTCATGAAATAATCACAGAGCTACGATAAGAAACTACCTAAATACATTATACATGTTATGAGATTCCCATATTTGGATACTAAAAAAGGCATACCACAGTGTCCGAAGAACCAGGTAATGGTACGCTAGTCAAAGAAGGGATTATCACACAGTAGTACTTGGGTTGAACAAGAACCCTAAGGGTTGGCAATTGAACGAATTAATGCAAAAAGATATCGAATTCCTGGTTGAACAAGAACCCTACGGTCTGATTCGTCGATTGGTCAAAAATTAAGGTCAGATGCGATTGAGGTCATATACGATGAAGGAATTGAATATGATGCCTCTAGGTCCGATTCGTCGACTGGTCAAAAATTGATCTCGGTCCCGCCCTCCCACCTTCGACACGCCTAAACAAGAAATTGAATATGACGCCTTCCATGATTGAAGAACAAACACGATGAAGTTTAATGGAATTATCGAAGAGGGTAGCGAAGATGTAGCCGGCGGAAGTAGATTCGAGAGAGAGAGGGAGGCGGAAAGAGAGAGTCAATTAAGCTGATTTGTAGGGGTTGCATATTACCAGGGATATGATCGATCTTTAATCCCTGATTTACCCTTGTATTCATTTTTAAAAAACCTAAGATGTCCTTAAATTGGATAATAATTACAATTATGCCACTAGTGATCCAAGCCATCAAAATTTATGATCTAAAGGTCCAGATTTGGTTCCCCAATTCTCACGATTTTTTTGGTTCTCATTAGATCTTTACTCTCTCCCTCTCTCTCTCTCTCTGTATATATATATATATATATATATATATATATATATATATATATATATATATATATATATATATATATATATATATATATATATATATATATATATATATATATATATATATATATATATATATATATTAAGAATAGAAAAAAAGTTGAGATCGCGAGAATGTATCTGGCCAATAGATGTGTCAATGTTGTCGTCCCATTCTATGACGACGAGATGGGTTATTGTTATTCATATATGATTTATTCATATATGATTGGCGTATATTCATATAATCATTTATGAATAGACATATATATGAATAATCACTTATGAAATAAACATGTATGGTTGTGGTGGTCGAAATGGTGGTAGAGGGTGGTGATGATAATGATGATGGTGATAGAGGGTGGTGATGATAATTGTGATGGTGGCGGCGGTGTTAGTGAGATGGTGGTTTTGGTGGAGGTGGCGGTGGTGGTGACGAAAGTGGTGGAGATGGTAGTGGTGGCGGTGGGCGATGGTAGCGGTGGTGGTTGAGGTGGTGGTGATGGTGATAGAGGTGGTGGAGTTGGTAATAGCGGTGGTGGTGGTGGTGGTGGCGGTGGGAGAAGTGGCGAAAGTGACGCGGCGGTGTTGGTAGAGATGGCGGTGGCAGCAGGGCGGTCCAAACTTTTTTGGGGCCCAGGGCGAGATGAGAAACAAAGGCCCCTAAAAAATTTAGCAAAACTATTCATAATGATAATTTTAAAGATACATATAGCTATAACAATTACAAGTAGTCGTTTTTTAAATACATTGGTGTTTTCTTTCAATATTTGGAACTACTGTCATAACCTTGATCCCTTATATAATTCATATTAAGATGTAACAATTTCACAATTTCAGTGCATCTAATAATTCATTAAAAAAATCTTATCCCGGAAGTACGATTTGCTTTAAAAAATTATAAAAATATTCAACAACTTGTATTTGTTAGAAGACTAATACATACATATATATTATATTGGACATACAATATTTGGGCCCCCTAAGACGATGGGCCCTAAGACGATGGTGGCAGCAGCGACGGTGCTGGTGTTGACAAAGGTGGTGGAGGTGAAAATCATATATGAATAATAATATATCTATTTCATTGTTAGAATGTCAACATTCCGACGGTGTCGAGGCACTAGAGCGGCAAGAAAAAATATGTAGTCTAGATTTGATATTTTGATCTCAACTTTTTTTCATTCTCAACGGATCCTACTTATATATAGAACCAAATTATACTGGCTAACCATAGAACCACGTGAAAATTGTTCATGTTCACTTATCAACATATGTTCATCTATGAACATGAAAATTATATATGTTCATAAATGAACATGGGCAATTTTCACATGGTTCTATGGTTAGCCAATATAATTTGGTTCTGTGTTGAACCTATGCCTATATATATATATATATATATATATATATATATATATATATATATATATATATATATATATATATATATATATATATATATATATATATATATATATATATATATATATATATATATATATATATATATATTGAGAATATTTATGATGAAGTGCCAATGTATCCGAAGATGTAGTTGAAGAACCCTGAAGTAATAAAAAAACTGGAAGAACCTCGAAGTCTGAAGAATCCGAAGTATGTTATCTGGAGGATCCGAAGACTTCACAGCTATCAAATCTTTTGTGCACGCGTGGTTTCAAACTACGTGTTGCATGTATCTAGCATTCTATTGGATAGTACATCTGATAGAATATTCTCTGTAACAAACTTTGTACTATGTGTATCACTGATTCATAAATATAAGTTATACCATGCCGTGTTATATGCAAGATTGTAATCGTCCCATTGTAAAACCCTAAATCAATCAATCAAGCATTCGGCACTTGTTATCCATTTCACCTTGTTCATCTATTGTTCTTGATTGTTCTTTTCCATTGTGTGATTGCTAAATATTTGTTACCCTGTTATAACTTAAGTCATTACTCGTCATTTAATTGATTTCAACACTCAACAAGTGGTATTAGAGCAGGTCAGCTCAAAAACCTGTTCATAGAGATTTATTTCTTTGTTACAGTTCTAGATCTGAATCGCTTCTCAGATTTAGTATTCCGCAACTGTTACTCATCTCTATAACTAGTTTTTCTGAAAAGATCCCGTTGAAATCCATTCAAAATGACTGATTCAACTGCTACCTATGATAACATGCTCAATTACGCCAATCTGATTGGTTCATCCACAAAAGCTCCTGTGCTCGTTCCAACCTACTACGATTACTGGGCTGATCGTATGAAGGACTACTTGGAAGGCCTCGATGAAGCAAAAGGCATCTGGAGATCAGTGAAAGATGGTCCTCACACCGATATAGAAGGAAGATTCATTTACATTGATGATGTCGAAGCCGGTGGTGTTCTGAATGCAGCAGACCTAAGGAAAGTAAGGAATAATGAAAGAGCTATGCGAGAACTCCGAAGTGGACTCAGACCTGATGTTCGTCATCATATTTCTGGAGCAAAGTCTGCTAAAAAAATATGGGATCGTTTGGCTGTTCGCTTCGCAGGTAACAACACTTTGCAATCAAGCGTTGTTCAAGAGGTGTTGGCAGATTTTGGCAACTTCAAGCAACAGGAAAATGAAAGTTTGGAACAAGCTTATGAATTCTACAGTAAAATGGTGTATGATCTGGAGAAATATGGTGAAACAAGGAGCCAACAGGAGATAAACATAAAGTTTCTCTACAGCTTAAGGCCTGAATGGAGACCCATTATGCTAATGATCAAATCGTATGAAAATATTAACACCTATTCATTAGCCAGTCTCTACAATCTTGTCAAAGCTCATGAGCTTGATATCTGTGGAAGAAGAAGTGAGAAGGCTGCGGGTTCCAGTTCAATGGCCCTTGTGTCAAAAGCTGAAGAAGAAGAAGACAATGATGAACCTGATGGTTACATGGAAGGTGAAAACGGTGAAATGATTGCTTTGTATGCTGCAAACAATCGTAGATTCAAGAAACCATTTGTCAACAAGTCCAATCCTATAAAGACTTATAAAAACTTTTCTTAGACACCGAAGCCTAAACCTGAGATTTTTACATCAAAGGAAGAAACAACCAACTCATCCACTCTGAAGCCAGTCGAATCTAAGACTTTGGAGTCTTCTAAAGACTGATTAGAAGGGAAGAAGGTTGTAGGTGATTCTGGCTTTGATTGTAATTATTGTCATGGGAAGAATCACTTCGCAAAAGATTGTATGTTAAGGAAGAAAAATGAGAAACAGACTCAGGTGACGGATGAAGCTTGTTATGCCCGAAAAATTGTAACGCCAAGACATGTTTTATTATATAAATATAATAAAAAGGGGTAAAATGGTCATTTTACCTTGGAAGGGTAATTTGGTCTTTTGGACAGAAAAAGTATTTAGTTGAAATAATATTTTGAGTTTTGGACTTAAAATGTTATAAAAACGGATTTTTGGTCGTTTTACCACAAAAGGGTAATTTGGTCATTTGACCATGCGAGGGACCAAAAATGAAAAATATTGTTGTTTGTGGTAAATGTATAAAGAATGAAAGTTTTATTGAAATAAAACTTGATTTTGTGGTCAAAGTTCAAGAAAATGAACTTTAGGACCAAAAATGTAAATTTTAGAGGTATAAATAGAGAGTTTGACTCTCTTCTTTGACTAGCCAATTGTGCAGCAACGGGAGAGGGTTTAGAGATGCGATTTCTGCAGGAGATCATGAAGTGAACCAAGAACTTGAATCAATTGTTAATAGATGGTGATTTCCAAGCCAAATGAGGTTAGTAAATTGACTTTTTAAGTCAAATCCTTGAATGTGTTCTTGATGAGTTTTGTAACAACTCAAAACTGCATTTGCAGTGATGATTATGTTGTTAAGTTGATGTAATACTTCCATTAAGTCATGCTAATAAGGACTTAACTAAAGAAAATGGAAGTAGATTGCTATTAGTGATGAATTTGAAGTTTTGGGGTTTTGGAATTAAGAACCCTAATTCATCATTTTGATTGATTTAGTTGTTTTGAATGGTTGAAAACCTTGTTAAAGTATAAGGTTTTAGCCTAGAAACAAACCCCAAACGATTAAGGACTGAAATAAGGACTTAATGGACCAAAACTGCTTGCTACAGTGCACAAATCGCGGCTGGACAGGAGACCTGCGCAGGCGCCAGGCGCCCAGAAGCCAGGCGGGGTGCGCCCAGGCGCAGTGCGCCCTGCCACTGGCGCAGTGCGCCCCCAGGCAGGGACTCCGAAATGCTAACTTTTGCTTGGATTGTCCGTTTTAGCTCAAATTTGGACCATAGGCTCGTTATGGTCTGAAAAGTTTGGGAAAATTTTTATATTGAGTTTCCGACCCCTCGGGGGCACTGTAGATCGATTCGAATGCCTCGTTGAATAGTAAAATTCATAAAAAGTTAGTAAACGGAAAGTTTATTAACTAGGCATTATTTGTAATGATATTGTATTGAACTCTAGTGTATTAGAGTCAATTTAGATGATTATTAACCTATTATCATTTGGTATATAAATGGATAAATAGGTATGGGACAAAATGGTTGTGGTGCACGCAAAGGCAAGAAACAACCAAAATTGAAACGCAGCTAGTATCCAGGTGAGTAATCTCACTGATATCATATATGACATATGATGATTGGACTGTTACAGGTTGAAACAGCTTCGAGGGACGTAAATAACAAGTTTGAAGAGTATTGATATGACAAGACCAGATAATCCGTGAGTCTATAATAGACAAGAACGGAGCTGTGAGCCAGTCAATATTATTGGTACGACAAGACCAGATAATCTGTGAGTCTATAATAGACAAGAACGGAACTGTGAGTCGAACTTAAAATCGACGAGACCAGCTAAGCCGTGAGTCTTTAATAGACAAGAACAGAACTGTGAGTCAAACCTATATATAGACAACAGCGGGCTAACCCGTGAGTCTAGGAAACAGCGGGCTAACCCGTGAGCCATAGTTTATTCTGATGAGTCAAACCTATATATAGACAACAGCGGGCTAACCCGTGAGTCTAGGCAACAGCGGGCTAACCCGTGAGCCATGGTTTACTTTGATGAGTCAAACTTATATAGACAAGACCAGATAAGCCGTGAGTCTATAATAGACAAGAACGGAGCTGTGAGTCAAACTTATATAGACAAGACCGGGTAAGCCGTGAGTCATTTCGATGGCAAGAACGGAGCCGTGAGTCTAGGCAAAAGCGGGATAACCCGTGAGCCATAAATAATTATAAAATGAAATGAAATTGATTGGTGCGGCCGATACGGCTATGATATTGTTACAGGTACATGATGCGGCCTTTTGGCTGTGATATCGGGTTATTAAACCCAGCTGGTGCGGCCTGCGGGCTACGATTTATATATTGATATTGTTTTGGTACGGCTTGTATAGCCTTGACAAATGATATGACTTATATAGTCATGATATATGGTATAGTCCAGTATGACTAAGATAGATGGGACAGAAATGATATAGAACTGATTTGAATGGTATGCAAATAACAGAGTAGATATGATAAGGTGATTTGATAATCACATGATATCACGATTTGGCCGGTAAGGCTATACAGTAGGAGATGAAATCCTCAGATATATACGATTAGCCAGTAAGGCTAGTAGTCTGGGTTTGATATCCAGACAGTTATATGAATGTATTTCTAATACTTGTTATTTGCAGATACGATTACTCACTGAGCTTTATAGCTCACGATATTTGTTACTGTCCCTGCAGGTTAGCATGATACTGATAGGGGACAAGATAGAGTCCGTGACTTTGAAGTGGGACTCATAGATGCTGTCAGTAGCAGCCCGGCTTTAAAGGAGATATGGTATTTTATACTCTCCTTGATACACTTGTACCCGTTTTTATTAAAATATACCCCTTTGTTATGGTTTTATCTATTGAAACCTTAGTTTTAAATGAAAAATTTTTCAGGGGTGTTTTGTTTTAAAATCCGGGTGTTACAAATTGGTATCAGAGCCGTGGTTTAAGTGAACTAGGTGTCTATAGAGTAGATTCCTGGACTTAAACCTTGAGATAGTAGACATGATGCATAGTTAGGTGTATATAGTTGTTATTATACATATATAACCTAACTGTTGCTAACTTCTGACGTATAAGAAGTATGAACTGTGAATCTTCTTGGAAGACATTTAGGGCGCGAAGCTCTAGGAAATGGATCAACCCTTTCTCAAGACTCCATTGTACGAGGAGCAAAAGGGGACGAAAAGCAGAAAAATCCACATGACAAGCAGTAGTAGCTGTTGTGGTCAGATAAAGAAATCGGGTGCTCACCCTGACTGATGTTCAAGGTGAAAGAACAGTAGTTGAGACTACAAGAAAAGCAGAAAAATATTAGTGGGCTTCTCAGAAGAAGTTAACCCGATTTAGGTCTAGCCTGGAAGGGAAGAGACCAGAACGAAAAGATGATGTGATATAAGAAGTGCAGGAAAAGCACTCAGAACATATTAGAGTTGAGACTCTATCGTTGACATGCTGAGATTGCAGAAAATGGGAGCATTTTGCTCTAGTTTGTTGTGTGGGACGGAAGTGGTTCCAGTGTGGAACTATAGATCACTTCCTTATGAAATACTCACATGCTAAATGTGGAGTAACGGGTGATGAACCCAGGAAAGAAAGAAGAAATGAATGGTTAAAAAGAACCAGCGGTACCTTGAGCATTCCAGCAGATTGTGGAAGAAGCTCGTGAGGAGACTGATATGATCTCCGATATAATTGTTCTGAATATAACTCGTGTATGTTATATTTGATCAATGAAGCTATGCTTTGGATCGGTGACACTGATGTCTCGTTTAAAAATTTCATCAATGATTATGGATGAAATGTTGACAGTAGCTATAGTAGATAGCAATATGTTCAAGATATTGAACACCTGGAAAGTAGTCTATCAAGGATTTACGGGACCATTTTCCCTATGAATCTAAAGTTGATGACTACCAGTGAATCTGAAGCAATTGTGCTTATGAATTGGTTAGCAATGAATTATGCTAACATGAATTGTAGAAATAAGAACATTATGGTTCTTAAAACAGAAGTGGAACAGATGAAAACCTATGGTAAATGACCGTTGTTGAGAATACCGGTTATTTTCTTTGCTTAAACTCAGAAAAGGGTTAGTAAAGGAATGATGTTGTAGTTGGCATACGTGGTATTGGCCAAGCTAGATAAAACAGTGATAGTAATTCACTACTTTGAATAAATTCTCGGATGGTTCTTTTGAAAAGAACTTCCAAGATTTCTGCCAGTTTGGCAAGAAGAGCTTATGATTAAACTGGTTTTGGGAGCCGTTCCTGTTATGTAGGCTCTATATTGATTAGCCTCTGCAGAGATGGCAGAGTGGTAAAACAATTGGAAGGAATTGTTTTAGAATTAGGGTCTTATATGGCCGAATGTGTCATCGTGTGGAGCCCTATCTTGTTTGAAAAGAAGAAAGATAAGTTAATGTGTATGTACATTGACTACTGAGAATATGATATTCTCGAAACCAGACTGAATATGAGGTACATTGTACCAGATGTTGGAGTTACTTCACTGAGTTAAGTGATATGTAAAATTTTCCAAGTATGAAAATTTGGCTAAAAGAAGTTTCAATTCTTTGGGCATGATAATAGTTCCAAAGATGATAAAATAAATCCAGCGGAAATGATGATGTGATAAAACTGGAACCGCCTGAGGAATCTGACTGAAATTGTAGTTCCTTGGATTGGCGGATTATTATAGGAGAGTTGTAGAAAACTACTCCTTGACTGTTGTTCAGTTGACTAAGGTTGACTAATAAAAGTGTAAAGTCTGAGTGGTAGAAAGACCACAGATATGTTGTAAAGGTTTGGAATAAACCTTGTGTGAACCTCTAATGTTAGCAATGATGCTAAGCAGAGAAGATGGATTGGATCATTGAAATGTATCCAACTTTGATTGTGGATGCATGATGTTGCAGTAGCAACTATGATTTTGGTATTAAGCTTTTGAGACACTATCTATATGGTGTAAGGCTTACCGTGTATAAGGATCATAAAAGTTTGAAAGACTTAGTTAATCAAAAAGAAGCTAGATATGAGATAATAAAGATAGATGGGTTACTTAAGGATTTCGGTTATGGAATCTTGTACCATCTCAGAATGGCGGATGTGGCTATAGATGCCTTGAATTGAAAAGAGTAACTTTTGAAGGTTACATCCACATGTATGAATGTGGAAAATTGATTACCTGAGTTGATTCGGGTAGCACAGAAAGATGTGTGCAAGTCTGGAAATGTGAAAAATGGATGAATGATTTGATACTAGAAGATGTTAGTTGGAATATCACAGTGATTTAAAACCCTTGGTGGTTGTGAATGTGGATTCCAAAGAAAAGTGAAACATGAAAATCATCTTGAAAAGATGTATTTTGTACTAGATATGCAGTATACCCGGAGCAATACCAGACTGGATAGGTCGATAAAACCTATGCATTGGTGGCCGGGATTGAAGAAAGATGTGGAAAGACACATGAAAAGTATTTGACTTGTACGTGAAGTAAAGTCAAATCGGTAGAATCGTGCGAAGAAATGTACTCGTGGTTGGTCTCAGAGAAGAAATGGGACAACATCGTTATAGACTTTGCGATAAAGTCTCTGCAAGTACTGTATGCTGGTGAATAAAGTGACCTAATGATGCAGATTTTAGAAGATGTGCTTGAAAAATTTGCACAGTAGACCCTAGTAGAAGATGAGAAAATTTTCTATTCTTGATAGAATTTGCAAGAAATAGCAGCTTACATGTTAGTAATTTGATGGCTCATATGAAGTATGGTATGGAATACCGTGACATCCTTCAATTTTTGGAATGAAGATGTGGTAAAGCCGTTGACTAGATCCTAGTTTGTTGCACAAACTGAAGAAAGTACTTGATAAGTACGAACAAAATTGAAGAATAGTTAAGAAATTGTAAAAGTGTTATGTGGATCACCGAATAAAAACCTTTGAAATTCTAAGTAAAGTAATATGGTTGTATGAAAGTAATCCTTTGAAAAGGTTAAAATTTTGTTTGGGATGACGAGAAAGAAATTGTGTAGTAATAATTTCCAATAAATCCCTTATGACAAGATGAAGATATATAAGTAGATAAGGTACCCGGGACAACCGGAGGAATGATATGCAAGTTGTGATGTGATCACTAGATAAGAAGACTAGTAGGGTTAAGTGCTTAGGCAATACCATATAGATTCTGAGATGATGCGGAAGACCGAAAGCTAATTGAGGAAGACATACCCTCAACTCCTTGTATGATTTCGGGGACGAAATCTTTTGAAGGAGGGGAGAATTTGTAACGCCAAGACATGTTTTATTATATAAATATAATAAAAAGGGGTAAAATGGTCATTTTACCTTGGAAGGGTAATTTGGTCTTTTGGACAGAAAAAGTATTTAGTTGAAATAATATTTTGAGTTTTGGACTTAAAATGTTATAAAAACGGATTTTTGGTCGTTTTACCACAAAAGGGTAATTTGGTCATTTGACCATGCGAGGGACCAAAAATGAAAAATATTGTTGTTTGTGGTAAATGTATAAAGAATGAAAGTTTTATTGAAATAAAACTTGATTTTGTGGTCAAAGTTCAAGAAAATGAACTTTAGGACCAAAAATGTAAATTTTAGAGGTATAAATAGAGAGTTTGACTCTCTTCTTTGACTAGCCAATTGTGCAGCAACGGGAGAGGGTTTGGAGATGCGATTTCTGTAGGAGATCATGAAGTGAACCAAGAACTTGAATCAATTGTTAATAGATGGTGATTTCCAAGCCAAATGAGGTTAGTAAATTGACTTTTTAAGTCAAATCCTTGAATGTGTTCTTGATGAGTTTTGTAACAACTCAAAACTGCATTTGCAGTGATGATTATGTTGTTAAGTTGATGTAATACTTCCATTAAGTCATGCTAATAAGGACTTAACTAAAGAAAATGGAAGTAGATTGCTATTAGTGATGAATTTGAAGTTTTGGGGTTTTGGAATTAAGAACCCTAATTCATCATTTTGATTGATTTACTTGTTTTGAATGGTTGAAAACCTTGTTAAAGTATAAGGTTTTAACCTAGAAACAAACCCCAAACGATTAAGGACTGAAATAAGGACTTAATAGACCAAAACTGCTTGCTACAGTGCACAAATCGCGGCTGGACAGGAGACCTGCGCAGGCGCCAGGCGCAGTGCGCCCAGAAGCCAGGCGGGGTGCGCCCAGAAGCCAGGCGGGGTACGCCCAGGCGCAGTGCGCCCTGGCGCAGTGCGCCCAGGCCCTGGCGCAGTGCGCCCCCCAGGAAGGGACTCCGAAATGCTAACTTTTGCTTGGATTGTCCGTTTTAGCTCAAATTTGGACCATAGGCTCGTTATGGTCTGAAAAGTTTGGGAAAATTTTTATATTGAGTTTCCGACCCCTCGGGGGCACTGTAGATCGATTCGAATGCCTCGGTGAATAGTAAAATTCATAAAAAGTTAGTAAACGGAAAGTTTATTAACTAGGCATTGTTTGTAATGATATTGTATTGAGCTCTAGTGTATTAGAGTCAATTTAGATGATTATTAACCTATTATCATTTGGTATATAAATGGATAAATAGGTATGGGACAAAATGGTTGTGGTGCACGCAAAGGCAAGAAACAACCAACATTGAAACGCAGCTAGTATCCAGGTGAGTAATCTCACTGATATCATATATGACATATGATGATTGGACTGTTACAGCTTGAAACAGCTTCGAGGGACGTAAATGACAAGTTTGAAGAGTATTCACATGACAAGACCAGATAATCCGTGAGTCTATAATAGACAAGAACGGAGCTGTGAGCCAGTCAATATTATTGGTACGACAAGACCAGATAATCTGTGAGTCTATAATAGACAAGAACGGAACTGTGAGTCGAACTTAAAATCGACGAGACCAGCTAAGCCGTGAGTCTTTAATAGACAAGAACAGAACTGTGAGTCAAACCTATATATAGACAACAGCGGGCTAACCCGTGAGTCTAGGCAACAGCGGGCTAACCCGTGAGCCATAGTTTATTCTGATGAGTCGAACCTATATATAGACAACAGCAGGCTAACCCGTGAGTCTAGGCAACAGCGGGCTAACCCGTGAGCCATGGTTTACTTTGATGAGTCAAACTTATATAGACAAGACCAGATAAGCCGTGAGTCTATAATAAACAAGAACGGAGCTGTGAGTCAAACTTATATAGACAAGACCGGATAAGTCGTGAGTCATTTCGATGGCAAGAACGGAGCCGTGAGTCTAGGAAAAAGCGGGATAACCCGTGAGCCATAAATAATTATAAAATGAAATGAAATTGATTGGTGCGGCCGATACGGCTATGATATTGTTACAGGTACATGATGCGGCCTTTTGGCTGTGATATCGGGTTATTAAACCTAGCTGGTGCGGCCTGCGGGCTACGATTTATATATTGATATTGTTTTGGTACGGCTTGTATAGCCTTGACAAATGATATGACTTATATAGTCATGATATATGGTATAGTCCAGTATGACTAAGATAGATGGGACAGAAATGATATAGAACTGATTTGAATGGTATGCAAATAACAGAGTAGATATGATAAGGTGATTTGATAATCACATGATATCACGATTTGGCCTGTAAGGCTATACAGTAGGAGATGAAATCCTCAGATATATACGATTAGCCAGTAAGGCTAGTAGTCTGGGTTTGATATCCAGACAGTTATATGAATGTATTTCTAATACTTGTTATTTGCAGATACGATTACTCACTGAGCTTTATAGCTCACGATATTTGTTACTGTCCCTGCAGGTTAGCATGATACTGATAGGGGACAAGATAGAGTCCGTGACTTTGAAGTGGGACTCATAGATGCTGTCAGTAGCAGCCCGGCTTTAAAGGAGATATGGTATTTTATACTCTCCTTGATACACTTGTACCCGTTTTTATTAAAATATACCCCTTTGTTATGGTTTTATCTATTGAAACCTTAGTTTTAAATGAAAAATTTTTCAGGGGTGTTTTGTTTTAAAAGCCGGGTGTTACAAGTTGGTATCAGAGCCGTGATTTAAGTGAACTAGGTGTCTATAGAGTAGATTCCTGGACTTAAACCTTGAGATAGTAGACATGATGCATAGTTAGGTGTATATAGTTGTTATTATACATATATAACCTAACTGTTGCTAACTTCTGACGTATAAGAAGTATGAACTGTGAATCTTCTTGGAAGACATTTAGGGCGCGAAGCTCTAGGAAATGGATCAACCCTTTCTCAAGACTCCATTGTACGAGGAGCAAAAGGGGACGAAAAGCAGAAAAATCCACATGACAAGCAGTAGTAGCTGTTGTGGTCAGATAAAGAAATCGGGTGCTCACCCTGACTGATGTTCAAGGTGAAAGAACAGTAGTTGAGACTACAAGAAAAGCAGAAAAATATTAGTGGGCTTCTCAGAAGAAGTTAACCCGATTTAGGTCTAGCCTGGAAGGGAAGAGACCAGAACGAAAAGATGATGTGATATAAGAAGTGCAGGAAAAGCACTCAGAACATATTAGAGTTGAGACTCTATCGTTGACATGCTGAGATTGCAGAAAATGGGAGCATTTTGCTCTAGTTTGTTGTGTGGGACGGAAGTGGTTCCAGTGTGGAACTATAGATCACTTCCTTATGAAATACTCACATGCTAAATGTGGAGTAACGGGTGATGAACCCAGGAAAGAAAGAAGAAATGAATGGTTAAAAAGAACCAACGGTACCTTGAGCATTCCAGCAGATTGTGGAAGAAGCTCGTGAGGAGACTGATATGATCTCCGATATAATTGTTCTGAATATAACTCGTGTATGTTATATTTGATCCATGAAGCTATGCTTTGGATCGGTGACACTGATGTCTCGTTTAAAAATTTCATCAATGATTATGGATGAAATGTTGACAGTAGCTATAGTAGATAGCAATATGTTCAAGATATTGAACACCTGGAAAGTAGTCTATCAAGGATTTACGGGACCATTTTCCCTATGAATCTAAAGTTGATGACTACCAGTGAATCTGAAGCAATTGTGCTTATGAATTGGTTAGCAATGAATTATGCTAACATGAATTGTAGAAATAAGAACATTATGGTTCTTAAAACATAAGTGGAACAGATGAAAACCTATGGTAAATGACCGTTGTTGAGAATACCGGTTATTTTCTTTGCTTAAACTCAGAAAAGGGTTAGTAAAGGAATGATGTTGTAGTTGGCATACGTGGTATTGGCCAAGCTAGATAAAACAGTGATAGTAATTCACTACTTTGAATAAATTCTCGGATGGTTCTTTTGAAAAGAACTTCCAAGATTTCTGCTAGTTTGGCGAGAAGAGCTTATGATTAAACTGGTTTTGGGAGCCGTTCCTGTTATGTAGGCTCTATATTGATTAGCCTCTGCAGAGATGGCAGAGTGGTAAAACAATTGGAAGGAATTGTTTTAGAATTAGGGTCTTATATGGCCGAATGTGTCATCGTGTGGAGCCCTATCTTGTTTGAAAAGAAGAAAGATAAGTTAATGTGTATGTACATTGACTACTGAGAATATGATATTCTCGAAACCAGACTGAATATGAGGTACATTGTACCAGATGTTGGAGTTACTTCACTGAGTTAAGTGATATGTAAAATTTTCCAAGTATGAAAATTTGGCTAAAAGAAGTTTCAATTCTTTGGGCATGATAATAGTGCCAAAGATGATAAAATAAATCCAGCGGAAATGATGATGTGATAAAACTGGAACCGCCTGAGGAATCTGACTGAAATTGTAGTTCCTTGGATTGGCGGATTATTATAGGAGAGTTGTAGAAAACTACTCCTTGACTGTTGTTCAGTTGACTAAGGTTGACTAATAAAAGTGTAAAGTCTGAGTGGTAGAAAGACCACAGATATGTTGTAAAGGTTTGGAATAAACCTTTTGTGAACCTCTAATGTTAGCAATGATGCTAAGCAGAGAAGATGGATTGGATCATTGAAATGTATCCAACTTTGATTGTGGATGCATGATGTTGCAGTAGCAACTATGATTTTGGTATTAAGCTTTTGAGACACTATCTATATGGTGTAAGGCTTACCGTGTATAAGGATCATAAAAGTTTGAAAGACTTAGTTAATCAAAAAGAAGCTAGATATGAGATAATAAAGATAGATGGGTTACTTAAGGATTTCGGTTATGGAATCTTGTACCATCTCAGAATGGCGGATGTGGCTATAGATGCCTTGAATTGAAAAGAGTAACTTTTGAAGGTTACATCCACATGTATGAATGTGGCAAATTGATTACCTGAGTTGATTCGGGTAGCACAGAAAGATGTGTGCAAGTCTGGAAATGTGAAAAATGGATGAATGATTTGATACTAGAAGATGTTAGTTGGAATATCACAGTGATTTAAAACCCTTGGTGGTTGTGAATGTGGATTCCAAAGAAAAGTGAAACATGAAAATCATCTTGAAAAGATGTATTTTGTACTAGATATGCAGTATACCCGGAGCAATACCAGACTGGATAGGTCGATAAAACCTATGCATTGGTGGCCGGGATTGAAGAAAGATGTGGAAAGACACATGAAAAGTATTTGACTTGTACGTGAAGTAAAGTAAAATCGGTAGAATCGTGCGAAGAAATGTACTCGTGGTTGGTCTCAGAGAAGAAATGGGACAACATCGTTATAGACTTTGCGATAAAGTCTCTGCAAGTACTGTATGCTGGTGAATAAAGTGACCTAATGATGCAGATTTTAGAAGATGTGCTTGAAAAATTTGCACAGTAGACCCTAGTAGAAGATGAGAAAATTTTCTATTCTTGATAGAATTTGCAAGAAATAGCAGCTTACATGTTAGTAATTTGATGGCTCATATGAAGTATGGTATGGAATACCGTGACATCCTTCAATTTTTGGAATGAAGATGTGGTAAAACCGTTGACTAGATCCTAGTTTGTTGCACAAACTGAAGAAAGTACTTGATAAGTACGAACGAAATTGAAGAATAGTTAAGAAATTGTAAAAGTGTTATGTGGATCACCGAATAAAAACCTTTGAAATTCCAAGTAAAGGAATATGGTTGTATGAAAGTAATCCTTTGAAAATGTTAAAATTTTGTTTAGGATGACGAGAAAGAAATTGTGTAGTAATAATTTCCAATAAATCCCTTTGATAAGATGAAGATATATAAGTAGATAAGGTACCCGGGACAACCGGAGGAATGATATGCAAGTTGTGATGTGATCACTAGATAAGAAGACTAGTAGGGTTAAGTGCTTAGGCAATACCATATAGATTCTGAGATGATGCGGAAGACCGAAAGCTAATTGAGGAAGACATACCCTCAACTCCTTGTATGATTTCGGGGACGAAATCTTTTGAAGGAGGGGAGAATTTGTAACGCCAAGACATGTTTTATTATATAAATATAATAAAAAGGGGTAAAATGGTCATTTTACCTTGGAAGGGTAATTTGGTCTTTTGGACAGAAAAAGTATTTAGTTGAAATAATATTTTGAGTTTTGGACTTAAAATGTTATAAAAACGGATTTTTGGTCGTTTTACCACAAAAGGGTAATTTGGTCATTTGACCATGCGAGGGACCAAAAATGAAAAATATTGTTGTTTGTGGTAAATGTATAAAGAATGAAAGTTTTATTGAAATAAAACTTGATTTTGTGGTCAAAGTTCAAGAAAATGAACTTTAGGACCAAAAATGTAAATTTTAGAGGTATAAATAGAGAGTTTGACTCTCTTCTTTGACTAGCCAATTGTGCAGCAACGGGAGAGGGTTTAGAGATGCGATTTCTGCAGGAGATCATGAAGTGAACCAAGAACTTGAATCAATTGTTAATAGATGGTGATTTCCAAGCCAAATGAGGTTAGTAAATTGACTTTTTAAGTCAAATCCTTGAATGTGTTCTTGATGAGTTTTGTAACAACTCAAAACTGCATTTGCAGTGATGATTATGTTGTTAAGTTGATGTAATACTTCCATTAAGTCATGCTAATAAGGACTTAACTAAAGAAAATGGAAGTAGATTGCTATTAGTGATGAATTTGAAGTTTTGGGGTTTTGGAATTAAGAACCCTAATTCATCATTTTGATTGATTTAGTTGTTTTGAATGGTTGAAAACCTTGTTAAAGTATAAGGTTTTAGCCTAGAAACAAACCCCAAACGATTAAGGACTGAAATAAGGACTTAATGGACCAAAACTGCTTGCTACAGTGCACAAATCGCGGTTGGACAGGAGACCTGCGCAGGCGCCAGGCGCAGTGCGCCCAGAAGCCAGGCGGGGTGCGCCCAGGCGCAGTGCGCTGGCCCTGGCGCAGTGCGCTGGCCCTGGCGCAGTGCGCCCCCAGGAAGGGACTCCGAAATGCTAACTTTTGCTTGGATTGTCCGTTTTAGCTCAAATTTGGATCATAGGCTCGTTATGGTCTGAAAAGTTTGGGAAAATTTTTATATTGAGTTTCTGACCCCTCGGGGGCACTGTAGATCGATTCGAATGCCTCGGTGAATAGTAAAATTCATAAAAAGTTAGTAAACGGAAAGTTTATTAACTAGGCATTGTTTGTAATGATATTGTATTGAACTCTAGTGTATTAGAGTCAATTTAGATTATTATTAACCTATTATCATTTGGTATATAAATGGATAAATAGGTATGGGACAAAATGGTTGTGGTGCACGCAAAGGCAAGAAACAACCAAAATTGAAACGCAGCTAGTATCCAGGTGAGTAATCTCACTGATATCATATATGACATATGATGATTGGACTGTTACAGGTTGAAACAGCTTCGAGGGACGTAAATGACAAGTTTGAAGAGTATTCACATGACAAGACCAGAGAATCCGTGAGTCTATAATAGACAAGAACGGAGCTGTGAGCCAGTCAATATTATTGGTACGACAAGACCAGATAATCTGTGAGTCTATAATAGACAAGAACGGAACTGTGAGTCGAACTTAAAATCGACGAGACCAGCTAAGCCGTGAGTCTTTAATAGACAAGAACAGAACTGTGAGTCAAACCTATATATAGACAACAGCGGGCTAACCCGTGAGTCTAGGCAACAGCGGGCTAACCCGTGAGCCATAGTTTATTCTGATGAGTCGAACCTATATATAGACAACAGCGGGCTAACCCGTGAGTCTAGGCAACAGCGGGCTAACCCGTGAGCCATGGTTTACTTTGATGAGTCAAACTTATATAGACAAGACCAGATAAGCCGTGAGTCTATAATAGACAAGAACGAAGCTGTGAGTCAAACTTATATAGACAAGACCGGATAAGCCGTGAGTCATTTCGATGGCAAGAACGGAGCCGTGAGTCTAGGCAAAAGCGGGATAACCCGTGAGCCATAAATAATTATAAAATGAAATGAAATTGATTGGTGCGGCCGATACGGCTATGATATTGTTACAGGTACATGATGCGGCCTTTTGGCTGTGATATCGGGTTATTAAACCTAGCTGGTGCGGCCTGCGGGCTACGATTTATATATTGATATTGTTTTGGTACGGCTTGTATAGCCTTGACAAATGATATGACTTATATAGTCATGATATATGGTATAGTCCAGTATGACTAAGATAGATGGGACAGAAATGATATAGAACTGATTTGAATGGTATGCAAATAACAGAGTAGATATGATAAGGTGATTTGATAATCACATGATATCACGATTTGGCCGGTAAGGCTATACAGTAGGAGATGAAATCCTCAGATATATACGATTAGCCAGTAAGGCTAGTAGTCTGGGTTTGATATCCAGACAGTTATATGAATGTATTTCTAATACTTGTTATTTGCAGATACGATTACTCACTGAGCTTTATAGCTCACGATATTTGTTACTGTCCCTGCAGGTTAGCATGATACTGATAGGGGACAAGATAGAGTCCGTGACTTTGAAGTGGGACTCATAGATGCTGTCAGTAGCAGCCCGGCTTTAAAGGAGATATGGTATTTTATACTCTCCTTGATACACTTGTACCCGTTTTTATTAAAATATACCCCTTTGTTATGGTTTTATCTATTGAAACCTTAGTTTTAAATGAAAAATTTTTCAGGGGTGTTTTGTTTTAAAAGCCGGGTGTTACAAAAATGGATGAAGTTAGAGCGAAGGCCAAGGACTTAGACCTGTTGGCCTGTGATGTTTACTTGGTAACATATCAAGTTTGGCCTTCGGACTCTGATGATGAAGAAGTGAGAAAGTCATCTCATAGTGCCTTCTTAGCCTATGATGTTGATAAGAGCTTTCTAGGAAACAATTCTAAGAAAGCTGTGGGTGAAGAAGATTTGGGTGAAGATGTGGTTTGTGAGGGACTTGGTTATGAAGATTTTGGTGATTTTGGGCATGGTGATTCTGGAATGAAGAAGGCGCTTGAAGTTGATGCTTCGAAGGTCGTTTATGATGACTCTTCGGATGATGAAGAGGAATTTTGCTTTATGGCAAAGGACACTCGTCTCACCATCTTGGAGCAGGTATCAAAACTTCTCTTGTCTTTTAATATTCCTGAATCTAAATTTGCTCCTACGATAAATGAAATAACCCGTGACAGTTCTGTATTGTATAAACTGCTTGTTGATGCTAAAAATAGGGAGAAAATCAATGAGCAGGAGATTCTCAACTTGAGGGGGATAGTAGAAAGTTCGAGGCTAGCCCTAGAGAAGACCAATTTAAGAATCACACTGCTAGAAGAAACTAAGAAAAACTTTTGAATAATAATGATGTACTTTTGAGACAACGGAATATATTTTGTGAAACTGCTAGACGGTTGTATGCTCATATAACTCGTATTTATCATTCTGCGGATGTGTGTAATGTGCAACATAGGAAACTATTTCCCTTTATTGAATTTAAGCTTAAGGATGTTGATAGCATTACATATGAATGTGAATCCATAGTCTCAGGGTCCGAAGTGACCAATCCTTCGTATAAACACGGTTTAATTTTGGTGGAAAAACAATTAACTACTAAAAACTTGTTGAAACTATTGCCACAAGGAATTCCAATTTTGAAAAAGGATGTACCTAAAATTGAAAACGAATCTAATGTTGCTATGGAAATTGTGTTTGAAACGGATTCTGAATGCGATTCGGATATGGAGAATATTGATTGTTCAACATTGTCCTTGCAAAAATCATCCTCCACATCCGCATTACCTTCTGAAGACATCTCACAATTGTCTTCAGTGGATAAAGGCAAAACTAAAATTGATTGTGAAAATTCTGAAAACTTGGAAATTGTTAAAATTAAACTCAAATTTCTGATGAATGTGAATCATATGAAGATTATCTCAAAAACACTTCAAAAAGACTAGTCCATGTTGCTTGTGTTTATCCTAAGGTTTCTTACTTCAAAAATTCCATCTTTGTGAAACCTGGGGGTGTGCTTTTGATTGATAATGATTTGAAAAAGATTGTTGATGAGGATAACTCCACAGTAACTGAGGAAGGATTCTTCTCTTCATCTTAAATGTTTGAAAATCAAGTGAATGAAAACATGGAAGTAAAAATTAACATAAGAAAACTGGATTTGTATGGTCATAACATTTACAATCGTTTATGTTATGAAAAGGAGAAAATACCAAAGATCTTGAATTATCTTTTGAATGCTAAAAACAACAATCATCTTTACATCAATTGGAATAACAAACAAATTCAAGTTATGGAAAAACTCATAGCTCCGAAGATGGATGTTTTTCAATTAATGGAATCATGTGAATGTGTATCGTTGTCATGTTCTTCTGAAAAGGTTATTGCAAAACCAAAAACTGTTGTTCCCAATCCTTCGGTACAAAAACCTCAGATTTTGAAAAGACCATAAACTCTAAACCATGCTTTAACTTCCAAAACAAAATCAGCAATTGTGCTTACAAAACCAATTCAAAAACCTATTGCTGCGAATTTGAAATTAAAACAAACCTCAAATTTGGTCAAGAGAAAAACACACTTCGTAGCTTCAAAAGAAACAAATGTGATTGCTTCAACTTCTGGAACAAAACCCCCTGATTCAAATGAATTAGAAGTCGAAAATCAATTCTCCAAACCAACATTTAAACCAACAAATCCTAACTTTCCAAATCCCAAATTTCAAAAACCAACAAAGAAAACATTTTCAAAAGGCAACAACCTGATAGACACATTCCATCAATGGCTGGACAAAAATTTGGATCTGTTTAAAGATAAAAATCTTTCATTAAATGATTTCAAATTGGCATACGAATAGTACCTTTGTACTTCTACGCCATGCACTTCAATGTCAAAGAAATCAACAATTGAAAATTCAAAACAAAATTGGAAAAGAAATGATTTGAAAGAAAATCTCACTGCTAAAACCAAGTCTTCAAAGTCATCAACTTCTAAGAAAACATCAAAAACCTCGACGTCAAAATCATCTAAACAAAAATGGGTTCCGAAGACTTGCATTTTGTCAGTTACTTCGTACTCATCAATCTTGACAAAAAGACTTACAGAATCTTGTTCAAACTCTTCAGAATCATGTTCATCACATGAGGCTTTTGAGAATTTAATCAACTTAAATGCTAATGAAATATCAGAAGAGGCTGTAGAAAAGTGGATTCAAGAATCCTTCACTTACTCTGAGGACCCAAGATTGATTAGGTACCAACTCCTTCTTGATTAATTGCAGATAACGTCTAATGAGCGGGACGATGCTAAATGGTACATGGATAGTGGCTGCTCAAGACACATGACAGGGAAGAGGGAATATCTCAGGGACTACAAGACGTTGGATGATGCTGGAAATGTTAGATTTGGTAACAATGAGACATGTCCAATCCGAGGTTATGGAAAGATAACAAATGGTCAATTTACAATCAACCGGGTGGCTTTTGTTGAAGGTTTAAAGCATAATCTTGTAAGCATTTCTCAGTTAGCTGTGGGAACTAGATATGAAGTTACATTCAATCACCATGGAAGTGTTATTGCTAAAATGGACACAAAAGAAGTCTTATTGAAATCTGAAATAAAGGGATCAATGTTTCCCTTAAATCTGTAGCCAGTGACCGGTGGGAAATCCCTTTGTCTTCTCTCCAAAGCCAACTCTGATGTCAGCTGGATATGGCACCAAAGACTTTCTCATCTAAACTTCAAAGACTTAAACAAACTAGTGGCTATGGATTTGGTTCGAGGGATGCCTGCTCTAAAGTTCGATAATGATTCACTTTGTGTTGCTTGTGAACATGACAAGCAAACAAAGCAAAAGCATCCAACTGTGATCAACCCAAAAATCACCGAACCTCTTTCATTTCTTTACACGGATCTTTGTGGACCATCCGCAGTGGAGTCAATAGGGAAGAAAAAGTATATTCTAGTGATTGTTGATGATTATTCAAGGTTTACTTGGGTCTTATTTGTAAGGAATAAGTCAGATGCAGCTGAAGAAATCATTAATTTCATCAGAAATATAGAGGTAATGCTAAACAAGAAGGTCCGAACTGTACATAGTGATAATGGTTCGGAGTTCAAAAATCAAACTCTTGATGGATTCTTGAAAACAAGGGGGATCAATCACAATTTCTCAGCACCTTATACTCCTCAACAAAATGGCGTTGTAGAAAGGAGAAACCATTCTTTGTGTGAACCTGCTAGAACTATGCTTAATTTTGCAAACATGCCCATGTACTTCTGGGCTGAAGCTATTTCTACATCATGTTTCACCCAAAATAGATCTTACGTCCACAAGAGATTTCATATTACACCTTACAAAGTGCTCAATCGAAGGAAACCAAATGTCAAGTTTCTCCACATCTTCGGTTGTAGGTGTTTTATCTTGAACATAAAAGATCATTTGACAAAATTCAATGATAAATCAGAAGAAGGGATTTTTCTTGGTTATTCAAAAGAATCAAAAGCCTATAGAGTTATGAACAAGAGGACACGCAAAATTGAAGAAACTTTCAACCTCTCCTTTGATGACTACTATATCAAGAAATCACAACATCCCTTTCCAATGTCATCGATCTTTCCAAAGCCAGCTGTAGATGCATCACCAATCATAACCTTTGACACTGACTTTAGTCTTCTCTTTGATCCACCGGAAAGAGCTGTGACTCCGAAGCCAGAGTACCAGACAATCAAGTGTCTAAATTGTCCAAGCTTACAGATGACCCCGAAGACTCAACTCTAAGTAGTGTTCAAAGACCCTCTTTGGTGGAAGGGGAGAGTTCAAATGGATCCGCAGGGGATTCTGGTTTCGAGGGGGAGCAAAACAACACAAGTCTCAATAACCCTCCACATAAGTCTCACACATCATGTCCCTCTATCCTCAAGTCGAGGGGGAGCTAGAAGTAGCAACTCCAAACTCTTCGAATCAAGAAAGAACAGTCTCCCCACCCGCTAGTGTCGAGGGGGAGCAATTTCTAAACTCTTCTATTCATTCTTCAAATCTAAACACTCAACAAACAAATGTCATAAACTCATATAATCATTTAATCATGGATGATTTCCCTTCCAGTTTGGGGTATCCTTCATATATTGAGGAAATTGATTCTGAAGGACCTCCTGAATTTGATCCAAATTATCCTCCTTTGGAAAAGTGGACTAGAAATCATCCTCCATCACTTGTCATCGGTAATGTTCAAGATAAAGTATTGACTCGTGCACAACTTCACCAAAAACAACTTGATTTGAACAAAACTTTGGAGTTGTGCATGTTCAATGTCTTTATTTCAAAGATTGAACCAAAGAACGTTAAAGATGCATTTGATCACCCTGACTGGATTAAAGCAATGCAGTTGGAATTAGAGGAATTTGAAAGAAACAAAGTTTGGAGGCTAATTCCAAAACCTGCAAATGCTTCAATTGTTGGTCTCAAATGGGTGTATAGAAATAAACTAGACACCGAAGGCAATGTGGTTCGGAACAAAGCAAGGTTGGTTGCCAAAGGTTATTGTCTATAGGAGGGGATTGACTACGAAGAGACATTTGCTCCTGTTGCCAGACTCGAATCAGTTCGGATCTTTTTAGCTTATGTTGCACATAAAAATTTTTACGTCTATCAGATAGATGTTAAATGTGCATTTTTGAACGGTGATCTCGAGGAAACCGTATTTGTTGAACAACCACCTGGCTTTGAGAGTAAAGAACATCCCAACCATTGCTATGTGCTAGACAAAGCTGTCTATGGTTTAAAACAAGCCCCAAGAGCTTGGTATGAGACCTTGAAAAAAAATTTAAAAGAGTTAAATTTCAAACATGATTTAGTGGATCCAACACTTTTTAGGAATAAAGTTGGATCTCATTTGATGTTAGTTCAAATTTATGTAGATGACATAATCTTCGGATCCACTGATCCCAACCTTTCAAAAGATTTTGAAAAACTAATGAAAAGCAAATTTCAAATGAGTATGATGGGAAAGATTAATTTCTTTCTTGGATTATAAATAAAACAATCCAAGGAGGGGATCTTTATTAATCAACAAAAGTATACAAAGAGTCTACTTGAACGCTTCGGATTGACTAACTGTTCCAAAGCAAAAGTTCCATTTCCTACAGGTACTAGGTTAAATCCTTCATTGGATAAACCGAAGACTGACGTCCAGACATACAGAAGCATGATTGGATCATTGCTTTGTCTCACAGTCAGTCGACCAGATATCATGTTTGCAGTTTGCAACTGTGCAAGATATCAAGCTGACCCACGAGAACCTCATCTGGCTGCGGTTAAAACAATTTTTCGATATCTAAACAACACACCTGCTTATGGTTTATGGTACCCGGTAAATTTAGGCTTCTACATTACTCTGACTCCGATCTTGGTGGATGCTCTATTGATCGCAAGAGCACTTTAGGGGCTGTCAATGCCTTGATGGAAAGCTAATCAGTTGGCAATCTAAGAAGCAAACTTGTGTCTCTATCTCCACTGCTGAAGCTGAGTATGTGGCTGCTGGTGCTTATACCTCACAAATCATCTGGATTCAAAGTCAACTGAAAGACTATGCCATCAACATGAGAAAGATTCCACTGTTTTGTGATTCACAAAGTGCAATTCGGATTTGCCATAATCCTGTTCAACATTCTAACACAAAGCACATAGCTCTTTGCTATCACTTTATCAAAAGTCATGTTGAGGAAGGGAATATAGAAGTGCACTTTGTTCACACAACAGAACAATTGGCAGACATCTTCGCAAAGGCTTTGAATGAATTGGCATTTACACGAATCGTTCGAGGACTTGGAATGATTGATCGATCCACTCTACAATAAATCTCATATTTGCTCATTCTTTTTGTTAGTCTTTTCATTTTCAAAACAAAATTCATAACACTCCGCAGCTCTCCGAAGAGTTTTATCACTTCGGAGCTCATCGGAGTAAAACAAGTAAAACCACATAATGTTACACCACAGCACCCCGAAGTACTTTATCACTTCGGAGCACTGCAGAACAGAAATTTCTGTCAATTAAAAATGTGTAAATGGTAAAATCATTGAAACATATTTGACTTCGCTTCTTAAGGATAATCATAAAAAGGTTTATTTCAAAGAAAAATCAAAAACAAGAAAAATAAAGGTTCTTGTACATACACTAAATGTTTTGAAAAAAACATTTGATCCACAAAGGACAAAATTTAATCTTCTTTCATGATTCAATCGATTAAAGGACAAAACTTTGATTTTAGATTATGATAATCATACCTTATTGCACTAATGGGTATTTGGGAATCGATTTGTAACATTGGTAAAGAAACAGACTTCGGAGTGAGGTTAAGGCTATTTTACAATACGAAGTCTTGTTTGATTTAGATATCCTTAAGATAGTGTTTATCTATAACTTCGCTGTTGAACTTGACTCGCTTCATCAATGAACTAATCAAGAAGTCTAACAACTACTCAGGATAACTCACATGTTCCGAAGTTTTCTTCTAAAAGGAATAAAGGCATTGACTGATGAGAAAATTTAAAAGTTTTTCACTCTTGTTTCAAAATTGAACTAAATGAAAACTTTTAAACCCAATGGATTGTACAAACAAATACAAAAGAATCATCAAAATGTTCCCACATGATGAAATTTTTTAGTTCTTCGGATATGAAACTCCAAAAGAAAAGAATCAGTTTCAAAGTAAAAATTGAAAATTTGAAAATGAAAAACAAAAATTCAACATGTCAAAAGAATCAAAGACAATAGACAAGCAAAAGATAATCAGGGAGTGCAAAAAGAAAGATAAATCAGCACTCAAAGGCGTATTCTTCTATCTTAAATGACAATATAAGGAACTCCTATGACATAGTCGAGTACCATGTAGAGAATATGAACATTTCAAGTAATCTATCTTAAATGGTAATGTTGGGGTGGTGTACGAAGGTAAAAGGCTTGTCATCAGAGAATAGTATCCAAACACCTCAACTGATGAAATAGAATAAAATTTTCAAATGTATTTTCAAAGTCAATCCAAGCTTTCAAACAAAATTTCTAATGCTCAATTCAAAAGAGAAATTCTTCTAAATTTCAATGCAGTGAATGTCACCATCTCTTTGTATGAAAAATTTGAAAAACAAATGAAAAATCAAACATTCTTGCAAAATTACGAAATCAGCTTCAGAATTGGGGTAGTTAAATTTATGCACTTTATGACTGATGGTCAATCAAACAACCTTTGGAATGAAAAATGGACTTCCAACATGATCTGAATGATTCTGAATCCTAAATTGTCAAAACTCAATTTCTCAATAATCATGGAAGTTAAGATTAGAAGTCATCATGCATCATCAAAAAAAATTCAAAAGAAAAACTAAAATTTCTCTAACAAAACAATCACTTCGGAGAATTGATAACATTCATCTCAAAAATTCTTATTCTATTTGTCATCAATACACTTCGGAGTTGAGGGAAACTCAAAATAATTTACTCTTGTCCTTAATGATCCGAAGTCAATTTATTGCTCAAATGATTTTCACATTTATGTTAAGGACAGAGACAAACATTTGTTTGAAATAAATTAACGTTATGATAACAGCTGTCATTGAGAGAATAATGGGAAATCTTAACAAAAAGATTTTATGTAAATGGCGCTTCATTTTCAAATAATCACAACTGACAACATAACGTTTCCACTTTTGCAAGGCTAGTGGGACGCGCATGTGCTGAGGTGTCTTCGTATTAGTGGACCAATTCAAACGTGCATTTAATGACCTTGGGACCACGAATACTATATAAACCTCACACTAATTCAGTTCTATTCTTTACGCGGTCATCACTCTCAAATTTCCTCTGCAAAAACTCTCTGAAGAAACCCTAAATCCCTTCGTCTTCCTCGATCCTTCAACAATGGCTGAAGCATCTTCTCAAACAACTGAAGTGATTTCGATCCCCGTTCTCAAAAATCAATCTGCAAACCTTGTACTTCGCAACAATCTGCAACTATATCCTCAACCAATCGATGCTATGGTTAAGTGCCTGAAGAGGTCAGTTCTTGGCTACGCCCTTACATGTACTCCTTCCATTCCGGCGACCCTGGTTTACAGAGCACACTACACATCTAATGCTCTGTTTGACACCAACAATCATGTCAAGTCGGTGTTCTATGACGCCATCGATACGAAGGGAAAGACCAAGAAGATCCAATTGACCAATGAGAAATTCAGTGAAGCCCTTCGTCTTCCTGTTTACAACTCCAAGGAGATGGTTGTCCCCTCTGTTGATCAACTCGTCGAAATGTTTAATGAAATGGGCTATGAACCTCTGCTCGAGAAGATCAGTACCTTCAAGAAGAATCAGCCTCCTGATCTTTGGAGATACTTCTTTAGTATCTTCCTTAGATGTCTCTCAGGAAGAACTTTGGGTCTGGACTCTGCAAGTGTTACATTCCAGAGTCTGCTGTACGGAATCTACTACGACGTCAAGGTAGACTTCGCTTTAATTCTGTGGGCTGATTTCTGTTCCCACATCAACCATAGCTTGAAGGGGACTGAAATTTCAAATTCAAGGTTCTGGGCGATTGTTGTCCATGCCTACTATCAGCAAGCAGGGTATGTTCCAGACCCTTCTCTCCCAGAAATGAAGTACACACCATTGCAATTCCAGCCCTAGATGATAAACCTGCGACATTTTGTGCCCAATTTCCTCTAGCTATGCTCTCTAAGGTGTCCATGGAGTGTAATGAGGTAAACACTTACAGAAATATGCTTGTTATACCATATCATGTTCGTGATATAACTGAAGCAGCACCCACCAAGGCACAAGCAAAAATAAAAGGCAAGAGAAAAGCAACTGGTGGACCAAGTGGTCCGAAAAAGGCAGAGAAAAAGAGAAAAGGTTCGGAGCAAACCACTCTGAATAGGAAGCAACCGAAGAGGTTAAGGAAACTGACCATTGTAGATGAGTCTTCGGAGTCCAGCAAGACTCCATCAATAGTTCAAGAAGAAGAACAAGAACAAGAAGAACAGCACGATAACCAACTTCCTTCACCTCCACCAACCACCAGACTACCCACTCCACCAAACACTAATGCACCACCCTCACCACCTAAAACAACCAGACCACCTACACCACCTCATACAACAATACCTCTTCCTCCACCACCCACAACAGCTCAACAAACAACCACAATCCACACTACATCATTTAATGTACCACCTCCTCCAACTCCTACAACATCTCAATAAACAACAACTATACACACAACATCATCCGATGTACCTCCACCACCACCACCTATAACTGCCCCTCAAACATCTACTATTCATTCCTCTGGTATTGACTTTTCATTACCAGAGTTTGATCTACATCAATCACCCCAAGACAAAACCCTACTTCAGCAGCCTTCTTTGAGGCTTTTCATCTGGCCCCCTTGGTTGCTGAAGGGACATCCGATGAAGAAGTGCCAGATGGGGATTTTGTACTAATGAAACAGTACAAGATTCTCAATTCAAAGCTTGATACTCTGATTCAAGCACAAACAGGTTTTGATCCTACAAAACCAACCATGGGTGACATTACTGAAGAGATCGAGACTCTGGATTTCACATTGTCCAAAGAAATAAAAGAATCAGTGCAGCAGCTCGAGAAGAGACTCGTGGATCAACAGGATAAGATTCGATCCTCGTTTGAACAAAAATTAGCGTCTGTTGTTGCTGAGGTTGACAAGAAAATGCAAACATTTGCTGAAAAGGTTGAACGTTCAAACTCCGAAGTTATGAAAGCCTTACAAGAACTTTGGAGCGAAACTCAGCAAAGTACCAAGTTTGAAAAACAACTTGATGAGGCAAGAGCAAAGATTGAAGAGCTCACAGCCGCCCAAGATGCTACGGAGATCACTAAGTTTACAGAGGAACTCCAAAAGACAAATGCAGTTCTTAACCAAGATATGGTCACACGGTTGAGAACTGTATTACAACCTCTGATAAACTTTGCTGATCGGATTGCTAGACTACAAGCTAGGCCTGCCATTGCTCAGCATGCGGGCCATGCCTCACAAGGGGGAGAAAGAGTGGTCACAATGGTAACCTCCGCAGCCACAACAACCACTACTGCTGGTCCTACATTCTCAACCATCACAACAACTACCATGGGAACATCTGGAGCTGGGGGATCAGCTGGTGCTGGAAGTTCAACATACAGGTGTGTTGAAAGCAAAATTGCTTTACACATGGAAAATATCTATAAGGCCAGATGTGCTGACCATGCCTTGATGATCAAAATGAACAACTTTACCCGAGATGATGGAAAATAGACCGCAGAGGTAATCAGACTCTTCGGATTTCAAGATCTGAATGTACTCAACAAGCTACCTCTTCGTAGTTTTGAGACAATCGACTCCGATGATCTTCAGCTTGACTTACCTTTCAATCCGAAGACTTTCTCCTTTCTCCAGTTTGTTCAATCAATAACAAATGAACAGAGGTCAACCTACAAAATCAACTTCCATGCTATGTTCATTCAAAATCAGAATATAGTATGGAGTTTGAAAAAGATCAAGAAAATCATATCTATCAAGGAAGCAGAGACTTTTGAGAACTTCAGGAATTACGAATTTCTTGTTCTTCGTGGTTTCGATGAAGTTGAATCAAGGTTTACAATTGCTGACTTCCCAATAATGAATCCAATGGACTTCATTGAAATGCTAGACATCTTGAGAAGTGGTGATCCTGGCCTTGCTTCGGAGTCTTTGTTTGTAATCAAAACGATCCAGAACCACCTCTTGGGTTTTCTGAACAACTACCTACTGAGATTCGCAAAGCAAGACATTGAATTATGTTCCTACTATCAACAGCCATTGAATACTCTTCCAGTCGTAGTTCGGAACATAAGCATGTTTAAGAATGCAGAGATTCTTGATGAACCATATGGTGTAGTCTTCAAAGGACTTCGAAACGAAACCGAAGTCATAATCAAGTTCTTTGAAATAGACTATCTTGGCCACCATCCCTCCTCGTTTATCTCAGGCATGATTCCTCAGGTGAACGCCTGTCATGTCAATTCTGATGAGAAGAAGAAGTTCATGAATCATATGACCTGGTACTTAGCTGTCAGAAAAACCCTGAAGAGAGCCTACAAAAGAAACTTCTATGTATATGCTTCAGATGCACTTCACACAAAGGGGGAGATTGTTGAGAATATTTGTGATGAAGTGCCCATATATTCGAAGATCTAGTTGAAGAACCCTGAAGTAATAAAACAACTGGAAGAACCCCGAAGTCTGAAGACTTTGAAGTATGTTATCTAGAGGATTCGAAGACTTTACAGCTGTCAAATCTTTTATGCACGCGTGGTTGCAGACTATGTGTTGCATGTATCTAGCATTCTATTGGATAGTACATCTGATAGAATATTCTCTGTAACAAACTTTATACTATGTGTATCACTGATTCAGTATAAATATCAGTGATACCATGTCGTGTTAGATGCGAGATTGTAATCGTCCCATTGTAAAACCCTAAATCAATCAATCAAGCATTCGGCAGTTGTTATCCATTTCACCTTGTTCATCTATTGTTCTCGATTGTTCTTTGTCTTTGTGTGATTGCTAAATATTTGTTATACTGTTATAACTTAAGTCATTACTCGTCATTTAATTGATTTCAACACTCAACAATATATATATATATATATATATATATATATATATATATATATATATATATATATATATATATATATATATATATATATATATATATATATATATATATATATATATATATATATATCAGTGTTGTAAAAGTCGGCCTAGGCGGCCGCCTAGGCGCTAGGCGGGCGGGTTCCGCCTACGATTAGTGGTAGGTGGTAAAGCTAGGCGGATTTGGTCAACGGTGGTCAAACTCGGGTTTAGGCGGGCCTAGGCGGGTCTGGGCGGGTCTAGGCGGCAAAATTTTCAATTTTTCAAATTTCAAATTTTCAAAATTTTCAAAAAATTTCAAATTTTAAAAATTTTCAAAAATTATCAAATTCTCAAAAAAATCAAATTTTTAAATTTTTAAAATTTAAATTTAGAAAATATCATTAATTATGATAATCGGTGGCTAAGTTACAATTATCGATGATTAAAATGATAAAAAAAATGTCATTAATGAGTCTAAACATTATGATGTTTGATGACTTACATATTTAAACACTTTGATTTGCAAATTTTTATACTTATTTATTCATTTTTTAGGGATATAGGTAATATCTAAATTTGAAAAAACAAATTTTGTTACAATTAATACTCCCCGCCTAGGCGCCGACTAGTCCTCGCCTAGACCGACTAGTCCTAGGCCCTAGTCGACCGCCCGCCTACCGCCTAGCGACTTCTACAACCTTGATATATATATATACTAGTTGTAAGACCCGTGTATTACACGGGATGATATAAAAATATATAAATTATGAATATGTAAACATTTATATTTAAAAAAAACCATACTATCGTGGTCATTTTGTATAATTATCAACAACTTTGTAAACAGAGTGAAAGGAAGTTAGATACAACCCAATACAAAACCTAAAAATAAACTAAGCAAAAGAAAGAAAGAAATAAGGATCGAAGAACACAAGCATCGGTAATTTTATCAAAAAAAAATTGAACCTAAAACACGAAGATATTGAACCTAGCGAAGCAAACAATATGATTTAGGGCTAAAAGTCATCTAGCCAATACATCAACCAAAACAAAACAAACCTGGTTCAAGCAAAACAAAACGATTTAGGTCAAGAAATTGAAAAATAGAACAAAAAATCGATCAGGTTTAAGTGTTAATAACTAAAGTAGAGAGAAAATTACAAGCCAATACATCAAGCAAAACAAAGCAATTTAATGCTTAGAATTTTCTGATTTCTATGAGTTCTCTTCTATATTTCCAAATTTCTTCGGGTTTCTTATATTTGCAATAAAAAAAGAAATGAACAATTGTGGCAGATAAGTTAGGCTAGGAAAAATATAAATAAGAAAGATATTTTCAACTAAGTATTATAATATAATATACTGTTTGTTTATTAAAATTAATACATTTTGTAGTGATATGTAACCACCAAATTATTTAAGTTACCAGAAAATATCTTTCTATTTTTTAAGAAAAAATATAATCCTAAATACAAAAAATTAGTTATTAATTTGTCATCGTAATCGAAATAACCAAAAAATAAAATTAGCAATCTTAAAGAGATTATTAAGATTAACAAAATTAGTAATCGCATTATGGCAACATAATTACGCTACAAATGTTAGTACATATAATAAAATACCTTCATAAAAGCACATTAATGAACTTTTATTTTTTAGAAAGAACATTAATGAACTTTTTAATTTTTAGGGAAATTCAAAATCATGAGAAAATGACATGTGGCCAAATGAATATGGTGGTGACATGTGGATTTAAGTTACTTATTTATTAGGATAGGATATATATATATATATATATATATATATATATATATATATATATATATATATATATATATATATATATATATATATATATATATATATATATATATATATATATATATATAACCATGTCTACCCCGACTTTTAAGAAATACTTATTTAGGATACAAATACTCTAAAGAGTCTTTATCTTAATCCAAAATGTGTTCATCTCCTAAGAAAGGATATAAGGTTAGGATATTGATACCCTAAACTCTTAATCCCTCCGTCCCAAAATGATAGTCCATGTTTCCTTTTTAGTTTGTCCCAAAATGTTAGTCCACTTCTAAATATAAATGACATCTTTACCAAAATACCCCTAACTTTAATTATAACAACCAACACATCTAGTGTCGGCATTAAATGCAAAGAAATGGTAAAACAATCATTTTGTGGGAAAAAGTAAGATGCATTTAATGCTTTCTTAATCTATGTGTTTTTTTGTTTGTGGACTATCACTTTGGGACGGAGGGAGTATTATTTATGATGACTACAAATGTAATCAGTGGACTGCAGTATTGGGCTCCGACCCGATACAACTAACTAAATTTTTTTTAAATATTAACCGATTCTAAGCAAGATCGAAGCCTTTTTTTAATAAAAAAATGTCCTTGAATCCTTGATGATCCAGGTACTCATCAATATAACTTATTGCAACACATTACACAAAGATTTCCCCGACATACTAAGCTATGTCTATAGTTTGTATATATGATATACAAAAGTTAATAATATTGTGGTGAATGTTATTTTAATTTAATGAAACTAATTACTAAAGGACTTTGCAAAAACATTTATAAAAACTTATTAAAATTTTAATTTTTTTACGATAATAATTCTGACATGATAAAACTGATTATTTTTTGTGCAGAAATATGAGATTAATTGTTTAGGACCATGGTCTTTGTGCATCTCTAATTATTATTTTTATTTATAAAAGGAAGATACTTACATTTCTTTACTTATCAATGATATGAATAATAGTTTTAAGATATCACAACAAACTCTGGTGGTCTTGCACACTCACAACTTATTTTTGCAATAATTAAAAGGGATAAGTCGTGTGACCAAGGTATTAACCCTAAAGCACCACGAAGTCGTTACTAGATTGTGTTAAGATTCACATGTGTAAATAGTTAGTTAGATTTTTTTATCTTTATTGTTAGAAGTTAGTTCACTCAATATAGCAACATACTTTAAAATATAAATGTAATAATTATATTCAGTTTGAGAATAACATGTCTCAATTTTACACAAACAATCTCTCTGTTCTCTATTCATCTTCTCTATTCCTCTATTCATAGTCTTGATATGGTATCAGAGCTCTCGATATAAGCTTCCATTTTTCCATAATAATCGCTTCTAATCCAATCACTGACAACAATATCAATGATAATACTCTTTCGTCTAATCCTTATAATGATACATTTGTTCCTAATTCAAAGGCTAATGATCCATATGTTTTTGGTATCAAGTCTCTTAAACGGGAACGAGAACTACATGTAGTGGAATTTTTCAATTCAATTGGCCCTCGGAGAAAAGATGAAGTATGGATTCATTGATGGAACCTGAAAACAACCTGAATCTAAAAGAAATGAACTCGATGAGTGGATCATCAATGATAAAGGTCATGTCATGGCTACTAAATGCGGTTTCTAAAGAAATTGTTGGTGCGTTTATCTTTGCTACTACTGTAAGAGAACCATGGCTCGAATTAGAAGAGCATTTTAGCGAAAGTAATGTCCCTCTAATTTATCAACTTCAGCGACAGATTGCTTCGATTAACCAAGGTGATTCATCTCTCTAAGTACTATACAAAATTGAAACAACTTTGGGATCAATTGAAATTGTTTAATCGAATTACTCCTTGTAATTGTGGATCGGCTAAGGCTATATATGATCTAACATCTTCTACAAGGCTTATGCAATTTTTCATGGGACTCAATGATACTTATGATAATCTGAGAAATCATATTCTTGTGTTAGATCCTCTTCCTACTGTATATAAGGCATACTTAATGGCGCTAAGTGTCGAGAAGCAGAGGGCGGTTCAGATCAACTTTGCTAATTCAACTGAGATCTCTGCATTGCTTGCAAGATCTTCCAATTCTAATAATGAAACAAAGAAGCCATTTCAACAAAAATTAAGAATTGATTCAAAAGGAAGGAACAATAATGATCACTATTGTATTTTTGCAAAATCACTAGTCATACAAAGGAATCTTGCTTCAAGTTTCATGGATATCCTGATTAGTATTAAGAGTTAAAGGAGAAAAAGTAGAGTAAGTCAAATTCTGCTCATATGGCAAATGTAAAGTACAATCAACAAGTTGAAAGTCCACTTCATGAGATAGGAAAGACCAGTCAAACAAATAATCAATTCAATGAAGAATCCATGAATAATCTGATGTTCACTTTGCAAATCTTTCTCACTTTAGAGATTTTGAAGGTATGAACATGTCTTTATTAAATTCCTTGACGAATGGTCAATTTGATAAAAACACTTGGATTCTTGATACTAGAGCCACTGCTCATATGTATGCTCAATTATCATCCATAATTGATTTTGTTACTGTTTCCAATTATACTTGATGGTTCTATTAAGATTATTACTCATACTGGTTCAATTCCTTTAAGCTCTAAACTTATTCTTTAGAATGTGTTACATGTTCCTGAATTTACATGTAACCTTCTATCTGTAAAAGCTTTTTGCTGTTTCAGCTAATATTCTCTCCAAATTATATCCTACATTCTGTGTTTTGCACAACCTTCTAACTGCTAAAATTATGGCTTATGGGAAAATTGTGGGCAACTTGTATGTTCTCGATAATGCTAGCATTGCTGCAAATATTGTTGATTTTGTTTCAAATTCTTGTAATCTTTCTCGTTTAAACATTACTTCTCAATTGTGTAATGTTGTTAAATCTACTAATAAGGATAGTTTTACCATATGGTATAAAAGACTTGGACACACTTCTGAAGTTGTGTTGAAACACTAGAAATTTGTACCTTTTAAAATTGTTGATGATAATTCCCTTTGTATTCCTTGTCATCAAGCAAAGCAACAGAGGATGCCATTTTCAAATAGTGAATCTTTCACAAATTCGATTTTCAAACTTATTCACGTTGATCTTTGGGTCCATACAAAATAAAAACTAATACAGGAGCATCTTTCTTTCTCACCATAGTTGATGATTACTCTAGGTCAACATGGATTTTTCTTTTGAATGACAAAACCCAAGTTTTTCAAACCTTATCAAATTTCTTTGCTCATGTAAGAAATTAGTTTGAAACGTTTGTCAAAATTATAAGAACTGACAATGGCAGTGAATTTGTCAATCACAATTCTCATATTCTTTTCTCTTCTTTGGGAATAATTCACCAAAAGACTGCTCCTTACTCTCCTCAACGAAATGGGAGAGTTGAGAGGAAACACCAACATCTCTTACAAGTTGCTAGAGCTTTATTGGTTCAATCAAAGTTACCAACTAAATTTTGGGGACATGCTATTCTGATGGCAACATATGTCATTAACATTATTCCTTCAAAAATGTTACAATAGGATACTCCTTTTGAAAGACTTTACAACAAACCTCTTTCTTATTCCAATCTTAAATTCTTTGGGTGTCTATGTTTTGCCACAAATAGTCTTCCTCATAAGACAAAATTTGAGTAGAGAGCTATTATGTGTTGCTTTATTGGTTATAACCTAGGACAAAACGCATACAAATTGTATGACTTGCAAGAATAGAACGTTATTATGTCCATAGATGTCATATTCTATGAATCTCTTTTTCCATTAAAAAATGTTCAAGAGAACCTATCTGTAGAGAATCTGGTAATTCCAAGCATACTTAATGTGTAATGCCCCAAATCCATAATTATAAATTTTCATTTATTATCAAGGTTCCAAAAAAATCTTTATTCAAAAAGCACAACTGTTTTGACATAATTATAAACATTAAAATAAGTCTTGTGTATGCAATGCGCTGCCGTCAAGCCTTGCTGTTCCCTTTGTCATTTGATATACTTGAAATGTTATAAAATCAACGGGTAAGCACAAAGCTTAGTGAGTTCCACAAGTTACCATACATGCCCACACATTAAACAACCCGTCCTCGAGAACGACCTGACCCTACCTGCCATACAACAGCTACGGGCATCCATCATACAACAGCTATGGACACAGGCAGTTCTACCCATCATACAACAGCTATAGGTTCCCGGTTATAGCCCAGCCCATCATACAACAGCTATGGGACAAGGCAATAGTCCAACTCGCCATACAACAGCTACGAGGGGACACGCATCAGTACTGAGCCCAACAACAATTAATCACAAATATAGAACAAATCATATAACTGTAAATAACATACAAGATGCCTAACATGCAACATCATATAGTAAGATAAGGATACTCACCTGATTCGTAACCGAGCGGATATACTCTAATATCCCCACTAAGCTCGTTGAATCACCTAAATCCCACATACACAACATATTAATTACAGACCAAACTCCTATAGACCTGCCTAAAGGTCAGACCCAACATTTTCCACCGAACAAGGGTCGAAAGAAAGTTCCTGGTCAAACAGTCAATCGCCGCGGCACGGCCTCTCCCTTTCCGCGTCACGGACTATCGTCACATGTATACAGGGTTCACCTGAATTCGCGTCGCTGACATAGCCAGTCCGCGTCGCGGGACGCGGACTCGTATTAGTCTGAAATCTTTATTAGCTCTTAATCAGTACAGCTATCGGCTAGGGTTCGTCCCCGCACCCTTCCTGGGGTCAGAAACTACCCTAAGGTCACTATCTTATGGACATGTAAGTCCATGCATGTCCATGGTCCAAAACCCTAATGTTACAAGTCAGCTAAGGCTACTAACCAGTGAGTAACACCATATGACGGGATAAAATGGAAAGCCAGAAGAGTAGATCTTCTTACCTTACTTCTGGAAAACGGAGTGATGCACACGATCCGTTACAAGCC
Organism: Cichorium intybus; assembly: GCA_023525715.1. Classification (NCBI taxonomy): domain Eukaryota; kingdom Viridiplantae; phylum Streptophyta; class Magnoliopsida; order Asterales; family Asteraceae; genus Cichorium; species Cichorium intybus. The sequence continues at coordinate 100,115,050 of CM042010.1, read as the reverse complement.
TTCTCTCACGTTGTATTTCCTCCTTCCAATCTCTCAAAAAGCCTTCAAAGTCTTGAAACCAAATAACCTCTGCCGAAAGCAGTCACTTCTACTCCATAAAACCTCCAAAAACACGAACCCTAGGGTTGGGACCCTTTATATAGGCGTTTAAATTCGAATTAGGGTTTTTCACATCTGCGGCATGTCGTACCGCAGATCCTCCCGAGCCGCGCCTCGATGGAACGAGTCTTACAATTCTCCCCCACTTGACTGGATTTCGTCCCCGAAATTCGCGCCTGTAAACAACTCCGGGTAATGCCTCCGCATTTCCTAGTCCGGTTCCCAAGTCCACTCGGACCCTTTACGACATTTCCTTCCGAACCTTCTGAATTAGCTCAGTTGTATTGAGTACTACCTCCGTACTACCCAACACCCGTTGGCTAACCTCGCCCCAGTAAACAGGAGTCCGACATTTCCTTCCATACAACATCTCGAAGGGAGCCCTGTCAACGCTCGCGAGATAACTGTTATTATAGGAGAACTCAGCTAAAGGGAGATTGGAATCCCAACTCCCACCGAAATCGATAACGCATGTCCTAAGCATGTCTTCCAATGTTTGAATTGTCCTTTCACTCTGCCCATCCGTTTGAGGGTGATATGCGGTGCTGAAATGAAGGCAAGTGCCTAACTCCTCGTGAAACTTCTTCCAAAACCTAGAAGTGAATCGGACATCTCGATCGGATATCACCGAGACCGGTATACCATGCCATGAGATAATCTCGTCTACGTAGATGGTAGCCAATCTTTTAGCAGAAAAAGTCTCTTGAATAGGAATAAAATGAGCACTTTTAGTTAGTCGGTCCATAATAACCCATATTGTGTCCATTTGTCGAGGGGTTCTTGGCAACTTTGTGATGAAATCCATTGTGATGTGCTCCCATTTCCATTATGGGATCTCAAGAGGCTACAATCTACCATGAGGCCGATGGTGCTCGGCCTTGACCCTACGACAGGTCATGCATCTTTCGACAAACCAAGCTACTTCCTTCTTCATACCCAGCCACCAATAATATTCACGCAGATCCTTATACATTTTCGTCGCTCCGGGAAGGATAGAGAACTTGGATTTATGTGCCTCCTCCAATAGGGTTTGACGAACCCCGCCAAGTTTCGATACCCAAATTCTCTCATAGCAAGTTAACAAACCTCTACTATCCTTGACCATAGTTGCAAGCTGACCCACAATTCTTTCACCTTTTTGATTTTCGCTCTTGCTTGCTTCCACCTGAGCTTTCCTTATCAGCTCAAGCAGCGGCGTCATAATTGTCATCCTTAGACAAATGCCCTGAAGGGCCGTACCCGAAACTTTACGACTTAGAGCATTCGCCACCATATTGGCTTTTCCAGGGTGATAGTGTATCTCACAATCATAGTCCTTCAATACATCAAGCCACCTTCTCTGTCTCATGTTGAGGTTTGCCTGATCCATCAGATACTTCAAGCTCTTGTGATCCATATAGATGGTACACTTTACTCCATACAAATAGTGTCTCCAAATCTTGAGAGCAAAGACCACCGCTCCCAATTCCAAGTCATGAGTAGGGTAGTTAGCCTCATTGGGCTTCAATTGTCGCGAGGCTTAAGCAATCACCCTGCCTCATTGCATCAAGACTGCCCCCAACCAGAGATAGATGCATCACAATATCCCACCATATCTTCCATGCCTTCAGGCAAAGTCAAAGCTAGAGCTTCACACAACTTCCGCCGCAAGGTCTCAAAAGCCAGCTGCTGCTCTTCACCCCAACGAAAAGCAGTGTTTTTCTTAGTTAGCCGAGTCAAAGGTACAGCAACCTTTGAAAAATCCTGGATGAAATGAAGATAATAACCGGCCAGACCCAAGAAACTTCTAATCTCCGAGGGAGTCTTTGGAACCTCCCACCGCATCACGGCCTCCACCTTAGCCGGGTCTACCATGATTCCTTGCTCGTTGACGATGTGCCCCAAGAACTGGACTTCTCGCAGCCAAAAGTCGTACTTGGACAATTTTCACTAGTACAAAATCGCACATTGGTCACACCAAAAAAATGTGACCATATGCGTTTGGTGACAATTTTTTTCCACTGAAAGTGTTGTCATAGGCTTTGCGATATTAGGTGTCATATGGTCACTTTATAATATTGTGTCCGTATGCCATGAAAAAATGTGGTGGTATCATAAAAGTGTGGCCATTGAGTCGAGAAATTTTTTCCAAAAGCGTTAAAGCGTAAGTAGACACACAATTTCAATATTGTAGTGACTGTATATAATGAATGGTGACATACATGTACATTCAATGAAGCGTTATACTAGTAATTTGTCACACAATTAGAAGATTGTTAAGGCTATTGGGTTATGTTTGGTGACAATTATTTACGATGAAGATGACCATGTTTACTAAATGGTGACATGTATGTAATTTCAAAAGTGATAATTTGGTAGCATCTAGTCATACAGACAATATATCTAATGTGACCAATACTAGTTTATAGAGACACACAATGTCAATATTGTAGTGACTGTATATAATGAATGGTGACATACATGTACATTCAATGAAGCGTTATACTAGTAATTTGTCACACAATTAGAAGACTGTTAAGACTATTGGGTATATTTGTAGACAATTAATTACGATGAACATGACCATGCGTACTAAATGGTGACATTTATATAATTTAAAAAGTGACAATTTGGAAGCATCTAGTCATACAGATAATATATTTAATGTGACCAATACTAGTCTATAGAGACACACATATATACAATACAACTAAAAGTAACAATAAACCAAAATGCAAGGATAATAAAAAACAAAATGATATTATAAATAATTCAAATGATATTATGTACATTAGATACCCAAATAAAGTAGGTAAACATAAGTGTTTGTAATAACCAGTGTAATAAATACTTAAATGAAGTAAAACATCATAAACCAAAAGGCAAAATACAAAAAACTACTCTTTCATGTTGAGGGAACGGTTCTGTGTTCTCTTGGCAAGCAACCCATTGGGTATATAATTCTTGCGCTTCTGTGAGGTTTGAAGTGTATTCTCTTGATCTGGTTTGACACCTGATTTGCCATCTTTTTTGACAACAGATTTGGCAACTGGTTTCTCTTGAGCTAGTTTGTCACCTGTTTTGCCAGCTTCTTTGACAACAGACTTTAAAACCGATGTCAAGAGCAAGCACCACGCTGTTCGGTTCGATATTTCACTATAACAAACAAAAAATCATAGAGGGTAATAAGTGTTTTGAGACGTAACTAATGCAACTTGAGAAAAAATTAAAGGGATAAATGTAGAACATTGTACTTTCATTTTATTCTATTATAGCATGGAACTTCAATTTTTTTTACATTAAGGCATTGTAGTTTCATTATTCAATCAAATTGTAGCATTGTACTTTCAACATTTTACAAATTAAGATACTCTGCTTTCAAGATTTTACAAATTAAGATACCCGTTGTGGTTTAAGACATCCATCATTGCAGCAAATGCTCCAACTCCAGGAAGAATGAGGCGCTTTGCATTCAGAATGTCCTTTGGTGTTTGAAGCTAGGACAAATGATAACCGCCATATCCAGAAAGTGATGAATGGTATGATTAAAAGCCATACAGAAAGTAAAGGAATAAGATCTTTAAAACTTCAAATTTTGAGTCATTACATATCATTAAACGATGTCAACTCTTTTAATTGAACATTTGAAATGGGTTGAAGACTGGGCAAGATGTAAGCATTAAAATACAACACACTTGTCTTATAGGTGGTATTACCTACTCTTTCTAATTACAAGTTAGTAGTGTATACATATTTTTTCAAGAAAATATTCCAGGCATGTCATCGAATACTTAGTGTGCATGTAAAATTAGAGATAAAATGACAAAGAAAGTTAGGAAACTATGTACCTCTTCTTTAAATATTGTTGTAAATGAACCCGAACTAAAATCCTTTATAGCAACTTCTGTGGTCTTGGATCTACCTGTCAAGTCAATTTCTGGTGACAAAACAAATCTACACAATAGACACAGATTGTATGTTAATACAGAAATAGACATCGTTTTTACTTAAATGACTTAATATGGATATGACTTAATCTGGTAAGTTATTATACAGTATCAAAATATCATACCTAGACATAGGAGGGCAATAGTGGTTGCACAAGGTGTCAATTTCCCAAAGAGAACCCCCTGCAAAACTTTCATCAATAATGATTAAATATAAGAAATAACAATATACTTTTGCATTTGTCAAGGGCATTCATGCCTTTTTCACTTAACCTCAATTTTTTCTTGATAACTAGCAAATGAAGTGAGTTGTTTTGAAGTCATTTCAACCATTATAACTTCTGGTTCTGCAGAAATCAAGAAGATGAATGTTAGGATTATTGGTTTACCAGATAGAGTGAATAGAGTCTAGATAAGATCAATCATACACAAAAAATTGAAACCATTTATAAAATTTATTTAAAAAAAAATTAATAGTACATATACCTTAACAAAATAAGTTAATAACCATAGAATTGATACATTTAGAACTTGATATCAAACATTGGAATAGAAGTTGATATCAAACCTAAGAAATTAAACATTGGAACCAGAACTTAGAACCAAAACTTAGAGTACAAAACATAACAACACAGACAATAGCAGAGGTTAACTAGTAATTTAGTTTACATGGAATGGAATTAGGAAATCCAGGGGTTAATTAGTAATTTAGTACCTCCATTATCGGTCACAGTCACAAAAGTTGGCTCACAGTCGTATAATCTGGGTTCAAAGTTGGTGACTGCTTCTCTTCCGTTACATTTTATAGCAGCCTTGTCATAAGCCCTAATAGATTATCAACAATTAAATGGTGGTGTGAAAGAAAGAGTCAAATCAAATGGCTGAAAAAGTCAAACCTTGTAGCTTCGATCGTATGCTCTGTAATGGAAGATCAATTTCATAAGGAGTGATTCATGTGACAGGGTAAGGTCAAATAAGAATAAGACAAAGTAGATAGTTTGTTACCTTGCAGCAGCATGTGCAGTGTCAAATCCACTTGCAAAATCAAGCACAAACAATCAGACAAAAACAAACACGTTAGCTATTGGCCAAAGAACATGATCAGGTTACTGTTGAATTAGGAAACAAAAGAGAATACAATACAATTCGGTATTGAAGAACCAAAAAGGTCAGATTCTTCGGCAAAGTTTTGATTATCCGACTGATACTCTCCTGCCTTCTCAAACACTAACAAATAGCAAAAGCTTGATATCTGCATCCAGAAAATGAAGCTTTGAATATTGGTATTTTGGTTTAAGCTATAACAGTGTTAAGGTTTTAATACTGACTTATGATGGCCCAGAAATATCAAGTATGTACTGGCCTAGTCCTGATCCTGGTTTTAATGTTTGGAAGTTTGGAAGGATCTCCTATAAAAGTAGCAGAACCGCAGTTTTAAATGATTTGGGTGAATTCAACTCGACTGATTGGTGGCACTTTACTGCTTCAGATATGGGCTTTGGGATTAAAAGGAGGCTAACCATGGACCACGATGGTAATATCATAATTTATAGTTTGAACGAGTCAACTGGATTATGGTCGATCTCATGGCAAGCTATTACACAACCATGTTATATTCACGGAATCTGTGGGAGAAACTGGATTATGGTCGATCTCATCGCTTTCGTCTTTGGAGAAATCCTCAAAAATTAGGAACTGAAAAATGGATCCAAAGAAGGGAGTCCACATTAAAACTAATATTAGTCAGAAAGAAAGAGCAAGGTGAAGCAAAATACACCATAGAAGGGAATCTGATAAGGTACGCTTGAATATACTGCAAGGAACATCCTTAAATTAAACTCAGCCCTTCAATCTGGTTCTAGGGCTTTTCAGTGGTGTTGGCGACGAAGGTGGACTACAAGATACACCATAGAATGAATCTGATAAGGTACTCTTGAATATACTGCAAGGAACATCCTTAAATTAAACTCCGAATTCACCCCTTCAATCTGGTTCTAGGGCTTTTCAGTGGTGTTGGAGACGAAGGTGGACCAAGTATGGGGTGAAGGCAGATGGAAACGCTAATGCATAAAAAACAAAGATGAGACGAGACCTTAATGATTATTTCGTTTTAATATATAATGATATAGAGAGAATTTTGGACCCAACGAGTTGAATTTTGTTTTGAAAGATTCAAAAGACAAAGCCAAGAACCGATGGGGGATAATGATGACTGGTGGAATAGTTCTATCTTAAATCGATGTTGCTACTACGTTTCTTGACTTCAATTCGATTGCAGCGACCTCTAACAACAATGATGGTGGTTGTCGAATGTCGATTTGTGAAGAGTGAACGAACCTAAATCTAATTTAGGGTGATTTTGGTATGAAGAGGCGTATATGTTGATCGTGGTGGTGACCGGGAGTGAGTTTTGAGAAAATAAAATCAAATAAGTGGGAAATTCAATTATTTTAAATTTTCATTCGAATTGAGAGGGAAATTTCAAACTCTTTTCATATTTTTATTAAAATTAAGTGGAAAAATCATTTTATTTAACAATTTGGTGAAACTAAATGGTAAAAAACCAAAAATATATGCTTTTAACATATTATAAATATTTACTATTATTTATTATATTAATTATTTTATGATTTTTAATAACATTCAAATAATATGTTAATTATTTAATTGTATCAAATATCATATTTATTAGATAATAACTTATGGTTTATGGGTCATGACTTACGGATTAAGGGTTATAACTTATTGCTTAAGACATGTATGTTATGGCTTATAGATTGGGGCATAACTTATGAGTTATGACATATGTATTATATATGGCTTAGGGTATATGGTCTTAGGGCCTAGGGCTTGGAGCTTAAGACTCAGAACTTAAGGCTTAGGGCTTATTTCTTACATCTTAGGGATTATGACGTATGGGTTATGACTTATGAGTTATGACATATGTATTATATATGACAATAACCCATCACAACCCTACCTGGTTTACCATAACCCATCACAACCCTACCTGGTTGACCATAACCCATCACAACCCTACCTGGTTTACCATAACCCATCATAACCCTACCTGATTGACCATAACCCATCACAACCCTACCTGGTTGACCATAACCCATCACAACCCTACCTGGTTGACCATAACCCATCACAATACTTACTGGTTGACCATAACCCATCATAACCCGTACTGGTTGACCATAACCCATCATAACCCTTACTGGTTGACCATAACCCATCATAACCCTTACTAGTTGACTATAACCCATCACAACCCTACCTGGTTTACCATAACCCATCACAACCCTACCTGGTTTACCATAACCCATCACAACCCTTACTGGTTGACCATAACTCATCACAACCCTACCTGGTTTACCATAACCCATCACAACCCTACCTGGTTTACCATAACCCATCACAACCCTTACTGGTTGACTATAACCCATCACAACCCTACCTGGTTTACCATAACCCATCACAACCCTACCTGGTTTACCATAACCCATCACAACCCTTACTGGTTGACCATAACCCATCACAACCCTACCTGGTTTACCATAACCCATCTGGTTTACCATAACCCATCACAACCCTACCTGGTTTAACCCATCACAACCCTTACTGGTTGACCATAACCCATCACAACCCTTACTGGTTGACCATAACCATCACAACCCTTACTGGTTGACCATAACCCTTCACAACCCTACCTGGTTGACCATAACCCATCGCAACCCTACCTGTTGAGCATAACCCATCACAACCCTACCTGGTTGACCATGACCCATCACAACCCTACCTGGTTGCCCATAACCCATCACAACCCTACATGGTTGACCATAACCCATCACAACCCTATCTGGTTGACCATAACCCATCACAACCCTACCTGTTTGACCATAACCTATCACAACCCTTACTGGTTGACCATAACCCATGACAACCCTACCTGCTTGACCATAACCCATCGTGCAGATCAACCTCCCCCAGAAATTATAGCAATGACCATTATTTGCAATTTTTTCAAATACTATTTTTTTCACATGGATTCTTGTATTTTGCAAGCATACTCTCTTTTTATTATTTTCTGCCATGCTGGGGAGATATGGATGAACTTAGATGGAGATGAATCCCCAATTTGCATGATCATAATGTCATTGGCTTCCTCGTAGTCAAGGTAAATTTAAGTTTACCGTATTGACTTTTGTTTGTTGTCTTTGTTCTAATTTGCAAAAAAGATTCAATCCTACAAAATCTCTGCTTAATCGACAACGTAAATGAAATCAGGGTTCCTAATTTGGTCCAACTGTATATCTCTAGAAAATCTCTACTTATTCAATATCATTGTATTTTCTTATTTATAAAAGTTTGGTTTGGATGAGTCTTTGTGTGGTAGATTTGCATTGCGATCTCTCACCCCTCCCTACTGCTGCGATACCCAAACAGCCACCTACTGGTTCGACCAATTAATTAAGCGACCACCTTCCATTTGTTACTGTGTTTAGATATCTGGGTCATAGAGATTGATTACACTTATGCTTTAGATTTTATTCGTTTTTATCTTTTTACATAGATAAATTACTAAAAATTTATGTATGTCATAAAATAACCGTCGGTCTCAAAATTTCAAAAATCCCGCTAATAGCCTGGTACCAAAATAAAAGTGTTTGAATGAAATTTCACGTAATTCAAATAAGAATCGAACATTGGAAATAGAGCCTCTCCACCATTTTTGTCTTTCCCGCCTCCAGGCTCCACGCATCATTCACTCAAAAATTCGAAATGCAATTACCAGAAAACCTAATATTTCTCACCACCACCGGCTCCAACACCACCATCGATGATATATCGCCACGTTTCCGCCATTCTACCCTAATCAAAATCGAAATTGAAGCGCAAATCCTCTAAATCTCAGCATATCCCCTTCAAATCCATCTTTCGCCTCCTCCGTCTCTCTTTCTTTCTCTGTAGATTGTATATACACTCATGTTGCATCATTGCTATGGAAGAAATACATCTACTGATCTACAGACCCACCATAGCTTTCGTCGGAACTTCACCAGAACGCCGAGCTCTTGATATTTTTCGACTGAAGGTAAATTTCATAGAATTTTCGGTTGTTTTTTATCCACTTTATTGGTTGCTTTTCATCCATTTTACGGTTTTGGTTTTGGTTTTTGTTTGTAGCACTTCCCAGTTTCCCCATTTACTTCATCAATCACTTTCATCTTCTCCCCCCGCTCTCTCTCTCTCACTCTTCCCTTTTCGAGCTACCCTGTCGCCGATTCTTATTCTACCACCACTACCCTGTTGCTGATTCTTATTCTACCACAACTGCCTCCTCTAATCGGAGATGAAGCAATGGATATGTGTTTTCCAAAATTCTCTTTTCTCTGTAAACCTATTTAACTCTAAAATTATATTTCTTAAAGAAATAGTCGATTGTTTATTATTTGCAGGCTCTTACATGGTCAATTGGGGATACAGGGTATGGTTTGTTTAAGTGTCGGTTGTACTTCATATACAATATAAAGACCTCAATCTTGATCGGATTAACAGATGATAACCGAATCGGAATAAAAGAAAAATAATTTCAGCTTTAACCGATTTTTATGTACCTCTACTTAGAAAGTTAGACTAGATTATCACATTTTGGCCCAGGATCGGTTAATTAAAGCCCAATTCTAGCATAGTCCAAAAACCTGTTTAGGTGCACTTCAAGTTTGTTATATGAATCATGAATTTTAGGAGTCTGGTTAATGCATCACTATAGTATAAAGCTGTTAGTTGGCGTTATTAATTAGTCTTTCTTTATAAGATGAACTCACACACAACTAATCTTACTCTTAAACATCCTTTTGACCATAGACTTAAATCCTTAACGTTCTATATGTTCTTAATTATCATCGCTACTAAATACATCTTAATATCTCTCTTTTTTATTCAATGTGGGTTCCATAATTACTACGAGAAGACGAAGCTATCAACGATCCAGATTGGGTTCAAGATGCAACCATGAAGCTGATGGCAACATATAGGACAACTTTGTGAACCTGCTCCAAAGCCATAAAACTCGATGAACGAACTAATAAAGCATCAATGAAGATGAAGACAATCCTGAGAAGAACGCAGGATTTTTTTTACCTGGAAGGTGCTTGCGAAAATGCCTCAAACAAGAAGGCATGTGATTTTGGGTTCAGTGATGAAGCTAATTTATTCGTGTGGTGAAACTGATTTCAGTTTACCTTTGGTTTTGTTTCCAGCTGAAAAATAGTATAAAAAAATTGGATTGAACTTTGTTCTAAAGATAGGAAAAGAACAAGCACAGGATTTTGTAACATGGTCTTTTTATAGTTTTCTATAGATTTTGTAACTGATAAGTTCCATTTCCAATTTTACAGGAAAAAAATGGACGATTGATTACGGTTAGGCATGCTATTTATAATTCTACAGATTTACCAATGGCTTATATTGTGGGGGATCTTCATATGCTTTAAATCTTGTAAGCATGTTCTTGAAGTGCTTTTTTATGTCTATATGAATGTGCGTATGATTTAGTCTGTATGACTGTTTATATATGTATGTGACTTTATTTATTATTGATAATTGCTATAATTGGGGATGAGAAATTGTATTGGTTCTTAATTTTTGTTCCTAACTTTATTTCTAACCATTTGAAAAGATGACAAGTGTAAAGTTTAATAAAATTAATAATATTTTAATCCACTTGTCATCATTTCAAATGGTTAGGAATAAAGTTAGGAACAAAAATTAGGAACCAATACAATTTCTCATTGGGGATATACACAAAGTATGTTGTTATTGAGTTTGTATGATTGCTACTATCAAGAGTATTGACAAATTATTTTTGCTCTAATTTATGCTATAAGTTCTGCTAAACTTGAAAGTGGGTGCCAATATCATTTGTAGAAATATATTGAAACAAATAAAGTACACTGTCTATATTGTTATTGAAAGTAAAATATGTTGTTATTTTTTAAGTGAACAAGATCATGTTACATAAGTCATAGCCAACAAGATAGCTGATAAAAGACTTTTTATATGCAACAGGTCCGGAAAAAGTAACGTTTTGTTCCTGATGGCATGTCGAACAATGAAGATTTTGAAGACAAATCACTTGAAGAATTACTTGCAACTCTTCAGTTAGTTCATACAATTGATCCATTGGGGGCAACGTGGATGAGTATATAAATTGATGACCTTCTCGAAGAATGTATCTTTCGTGACAAACATTATTTATCCATGATATTTCTTCTATTTCAACAATATTTTTTATAACTTTGAAATAATTCATGGTATTTGACATGACATTATTGTATGTAATGGGTTTTCTTTTATATATTGAGATGTTATTTTGTATTAGCGTTAAAGTGATTAAATTTAAATTTTAGTAATCTACAAAAACTATATATATATATATATATATATATATATATATATATATATATATATATATATATATATATATATATATATATACTAGGTGTGTACCCATGCAATACAGCGGGCGGCGATTAATTTCATTTACTTGAATAGTTCCCGGACAGCGATTAGTTTCCTTTTGCCAGACGTCGAATAGTGACTTTTTATGAATAGTTTATTGTCAGAGTATAGTTACAATTTAGTGAATAGTGGTCTACCCGTGCGATGCGGCGTTGACAAATAGTTTGGCGTCTAGTTTTTATGCAGTCGTTAGTTTCCGACTGCGGTTAGTTTTCTTTTGGCAAGTTTTTTTTGGATAAAATCAAAGCATATTGTTGTATTTGATTAAAAGGAATAATAGGCTGTAATTTTGAGTTACACATAAAATATGTTGGTATTTTGGGTTAAATATGAAAGTATGTTGACGTTTTGAGTTAAAAATAAAAATACATCATTGTTTTAGTTAAATAGTGTTCAGACAAATCAACAACAAAAACAATTTCATACCCAAGAAATGAATTTTTGATAATTTAGGGAGTGATTTACCGACAGAATTCGTTGAATATTTTTTTCACAAAGGGGTTATTTGAGACGTTTAGAAAAACTTTCCGGTAGATATAAGGTTGGTCAATTTGGGAGGGATCGACGATTGAAATATTCAAAAACTTTCAGTTTTTTTCCGTCTCTATATGACATTAATAAACGACACAATTTGTCTTTAAAATTTTGCAAGTAAATGTTATTAGAGTTCGTATATATGTGTATATATGAAAAATATAATTTACACAATTTTTTTATCAATATTTCTTCGTCATAGAACCATATACAATGACACAAAGAACTATAATACTCTTTCATTTTTAATAGTACGTACAATTTTTTAGATAAAATCAATTTTCAATTTTATTTTTTTTAAAATGATTTCCTGTCTGCTGGGTTTTATTGTTCGTTTTATAATCTTTCTTTTAACAACATATTGCAATTCACTACATAGTATATCAGACCATTGGGTTTGACATCGTTGACAATCCTACGTAGAGGTGCACTAAAGAAACCGGTCTTTTTAAAAAATCGAATAAAAAATCAGAAACCAGTTTTTTAGTAACCGATTTTTTATTTCAAACCGGACCGGTTTTTTATCCCGATTTTTGTTCCGATTAACCGAACGAAATCGGTTAAAACACCGGTCTAGAAGTTAATTTCACTTAAAAAAACCGGTCAAAGCCGGTTAGGTTTTAACTAAAACCGATTGACCCAAAACTGATTCTTAAAAATAAACCGAACCAGTTATAAACCGGTACATGTCCATCGTTAATCCTATGCATTGGGCTAGCTTTTTATTTCTACAGTCCGTACAAAATGCAATATAATTTCTTAAGGGGTCATCTTAAAAAAACCCCTCATCATTAACATATGATGTCCCATCAATTTGGGTTTCTTTATATATATATATATGGGTGCTGTTATTTGCACTAACTAATGATTATATAATCATTATATATTTGCACTAACTAATGATTATATAATCATTATATATTCTGAAAAGTAGAAAGATAGTAATACATTAATATTTTCTTTTTTATATTATATTTTATTTATCATTTCTCTTGATACTCCATGTTGTTTTTCACTTTTATATATATATATATATATATATATATATATATATATATATATATATATATATATATATATATATATATATATATATATATATATATATATATATATATATATATATATATATATATATATATATATATATATATATATAAAATCCGGATCAAATAAGAAATATAATTTTGTGATACTATATCGAGAATTTTAGAAATCAGTGATCTTGAGAATAAATTTGAAGCAAATAATTTTTTTTGCCGTTCCAACGCTCTAGCACCTCCGGAGAGTTGATGTTTTAGCGACGAGATAGTATATTATTATTTATATATGATTGTTACCTCTTCCACTTCCCCCACAACCTCCACCACCTAAACACCACTACCATCACCGCTGCCGCCACTATCACTGTCGTCGCCAATTCCATCTCTTCCACTTCCGCCACCTCTATCACCATTACCACCTCCGCCACACACTTTTTACACATAATTCTACCTATTAAATATTTTTAGGTTAAGAAAACCAATTTTTTTAATTTTCCGGTTTGGTAAACTGAAACGCTAAAATCTTCGATGTTCGGTCACAGTTTATGTTTTTTTGTCTCCGACGGTTAACCGAAAACCCGATTTCTTTTTGCTATTTCCATTTAATATTTATAAGATAATAAATACCAAGTTGCATATTGCAATATAGCTTAAATTTAAAATAAAAAAATTGCAAATCATTCTATTTAAACAATCACGTAAAGTTTACGATACAAAATTAACATATAATATTGTTATAATAACAGAAAACTTAAGAAAATATATAAAAGGGAAATGATTAACATATAATATTGTTATAATAACAGAAAACTTAAGAAAATATATAAAAGGGAAATGGGTGCATTGTTCGTGACGGTAGCGGTGGCGGTAGAGGTAGTTGAGGTGGCATTAACGGTGCTGACGGTTTGTGGGTAAAAAACAAGCGAGATCGTAAACTCAACCTCTCTATAATATAACAAGAATAACGTTTATTAAAATCAAACACAACAAAAATATAAAAACTTAAAAAAGTTGGGTTATAAGATGACAATTTTGTGAATTGGTGGTTGTTGTGGAAATGGTGGATATTGATAAGGTGAATAGATTATATTTACCGAATCATAGCGGAGTTGTATTTAGTTGGAACGGAATATCATCAGGATTTTGGTTAGGGGTGGGGTGTTTGGATCTATATCCATTTTTTGTGAGAGATATATATAAAATATTTGTTGAGATAATAGTGTATAGAAGAATATTTAATAGGTAGAATTGTGTGTAGAACGTGTGTGGCGGCAGTGGTAGTGGCGGAAGTGGTGATGGCAGTGGCAACTTCCATTTGTTGAGATAATAGTGTATAGAAGAATATTGAATTGTGTGTAGAATTGTGTGTAGAACGTGTGTGGCGGCAGTGGTAGTGGCAGAAGTGGTGATGGCAGTGGCGACGACAGTGATGGTGGCGGCAGCGGTGGTGGTAGTGGTGTTTAGGTGGTGGAGGTCGTGGGGAAGGTAGGAGAGGTAACAATCATATATGAATAATAATGTACAATCTCGTTGTTAAAACGTCAACGCTCCGGAGGTGCTGGAGCATTGGACGACAAGAAAAAAATGTGCTTCAAATTTATTCTCGAGATCCGTGATTTTCTAAAATTCTCAATATACTATAACACAAAATTATATTACTTATTTGATCCGGATTATATATATATATATATATATATATATATATATATATATATATATATATATATATATATATATATATATATATATATATATATATATATATATATATATATATATATATATATAACATCAAGTGAAATGATAAGAAAAAAAACTATATTAAAAAAGAATGTTAACTCTTTTTTTAACGTATTACCACTTTTCAAGGACATAATGATTATATAATCATGAATATATAATCATTAGTTAGTGTAGATAAATTTTTTTTAGTGCAGATAGAATTACCCGTCACCCTATATATATATATATATATATATATATATATATATATATATATATATATATATATATATATATATATATATATATATATATATATATATATATATATATATATATATATATATATATATATATATATAATGATATTTTTTAATTATTTTGTTTTTTTGTAATTTTATAACTATTATTAATTGTTTTTATTTAATATAAATACTTAATTTGTTATTTATAATTTAAATATTATTCTAAATTTTTGACGTTTAGTTCGAATACGTTTTCTAATGTGTTTTTTTTAACGTTTTGTTCGTTGGTAACATTGTTTCTTTTAACGTTTTCTTTGGAAACATTTTTGACGTTTTGTTTAACGTTCGTTGGTATCATTTAACGTTGGTTCGTTTAACGTTTCGTTTTCTAATGTGTTTTTTGCTAATTTTTGACGTTTTGTTTGGAAACATTTTTTTAACGTTTTGTTCGTTTATATCGTTTATATGTTTTGTTCGTTTCTAATTTTTGACGTTTTGTTTGATTATATTTTCTAATTTTTATAATTTTTGATGTATTAATGTTCTAAATTTTTAATTTACATAAAAAATTATAAAAATTAGAAAATATATTCAAACAAAACGTCAAAAATTAGAAACGAACAAAACATATAAACGATATAAACGAACAAACCATATAAAAATGTTTCCAAATAAAACGTCAAAAATTAGAAAATACAAACTCATAAGTCTACTCAACATTATTTAATAACTTTCCACCGATATAAACGAACAAAACATATAACAATGTATTCAAACAAAACATCAAAAATTAGAAAAAAAAATACTAAATTACAACGTTAAATGATACCAATGAACAAAACGTTAAAGAAAACACATTAGAAAACGTATTCGAACTAAACGTAAAAAAATTAGAATAATATTTAAATTATAAATACCAAAATAAGTATTTATATTAAATAAAAACAATTAATAATAGTTATAAAATTACAAAATACAAAATAATTAAAAAAATATCATAATTAATATATATATATATATATATATATATATATATATATATATATATATATATATATATATATATATATATATATATATATATATATATATATATATATATATATATATATATATATATATATATAGATATATATATAAACTCAAATAGGACATCATATATAATTGATGAAGAGTTTTTTACTAATACTTTCTTAAGTTATCGTGCGCGTCACCTCTCATGTCTTTGCGTCACCTCTCATGTCTTTTCACCGAATCTCAAATGTTTAGTTTTTGTGTATAGGGAGATCATACCTCTCATGTCTTTTCAACTTTTTTGCTGTATATATTAATTATTTAATTAATTTACTTAACTTTGTATTAAAAAATTAAATACTGGAAAGTGAAGAGATGATTTTAAAGTATAGTTTTAACTATCTTCTAATAAAAATATAATAGTAACTATACCGTAGAAATACAAATCATACGTCAAATAAATCATTAAATTTTATAAAAGTCCAAATTGTCAAATAAGATATATTTTAACAAAAAACATAAATTTATATTAAAATCAAGATTTGCTAAATCGTTATGCTAGATTTAGAAGTTTCTCTAAAGAGAGTTGTATCACTTCTACTTTGAATCGTTATCTTCCATTAACTTCGTTTTTAAAAACTACTTTCAGTCATTAACTTCCCTTTCAAAAACTACAAAACAGAGAATAGTATTAAGGGAAAATGACTTATAAGGGTAATTATGTTTCAAAATTGTTCAAAAAACACCATCCAAGTTTGGTCTGTTCAAAAAACATCATCCAAGTAAGGCCTTTGTACAAAAAACACCATCCAAGTAAGGCCTTTGTACAAAAAACACCATCGAACTACATGTTTTGTTCAAATTTTACCCGCTGATAACCGGCTCTTGCAGGTTAAAGGATGACTTGGCCGGTCACCAAGTATTAGGCCATGTCATCCTTTAACATGTAAGAGCCGGTTACCATCGGATAAAATTTGAACAAAACATGTAGTTCGATGGTTTTTTTTTACAAATGCCTTACTTGGATGGTGTTTTTTGTACAAAGACCTTACTTAGATGGTGTTTTTTGAACAGACCAAACTTGGATGGTGTTTTTTAAACAGTTTTGAAACATAATTACCCTTATAAGTTATTTTCCCTAGTATTAAAGAGCAGCATAAGAGTGTTGCCATCAAATGTAGTCTGAAATTTACACATTAAGTCACAAAGATAATATATCATAACATTGTTTGTAGTCTAGAAAATGTATACTTCCTCATAAATAAAATCACGATCAGGTGCCAATTCCTTATCCTTCCTCTCTATCAAAATCTGAAATAGAAAATACAAAAAATAAAAACTTAAAAAGCCAATAAACACCAGATCACGTCAATGAACTAAAACCCGAATGCATATAAGCAGCAAACAACCTCAATCAAACTCCAAACGAATTTGAAGGCTAGCCGCTGATGACAACAACCTGAACCTGATCTTGTGATCAATGCACAAATCAAATCTTTGATTTACAACTATATCAAAGGTATGAAGTATAAAAAAAAATATCAACTTTAATAAATTTTGATAACAACCAACATTTCAAAACTATAGTTAGATGGCATAGACAAAAAACAATGAATCACGACAGTACTATGTTAATATATGAAAACAACCACCTAATTATTTCTTTTAACCTAGAAAGAATTGCTACAAACATCCTAATTGAATATTCAAAAAATTCTTAGTATGTGTCAAAAGCGTGTCACAAACCAAGATCTGCAAAAAAAAATCAAATAAAAATAAAAATAAACTTAGGAATACAAATATCAATCGTCCCTGTTCTTGACGAAAATACCAGATCTGCAAAAGAAGAAAAATATTGTTGGTTTATTTGAATAAATCCAAAATCAGAAAAGAATTAACCAAAGACAGATGGTGAACCTTAAACTAAATCCACCAGTAACTTTTATCAGGAAACAAGTTCATGTAGCACCAAAAAACATGTGTCACGTACCATAGAGATTTGAAGCTACGCAAATGAACAAACACATAGATGTCATAAGAAAAAAATACAGATCTCACGGTGGAGAGCAAAACAACAAGGTAAGATCTGGTTCGGATTCTTAAAAAATAGAAAATACAGAAAATGTTTCATGTTCTTACCAACATCTGATTCAAGAATTGTTCCCTTCATCTTTTTTGGTCCGGGTGAGTTGCTGCTCCCATGTTTATTCAAAATCTCAACCCAAACTCATCCAAATAAATAGTAGCTGGTATGGAGTAGGGGACAGCTAAGCCTTGGTTCTGTGTTACTCACTATTTTCGGTTATTCTGGATCTAGATCGAAGATCTTAAAGTGGTTCCAGAACTGAGAAAACTCGAGAAAAAGAAAGAGAAAAATGAAAACCTGACCGTGTTTCATTTTGTGGTGTACTTCAGTTGTTCTTCAATGAAACAAAAGCGAATGAATTTTTTGGACCAAAAAGACGAAGGGAATTCCTCCACGGTGGTACAAGAAGAGCTATGGCGGTGAGGGAAAGCGAAGATGGTCCGATGTTCAGTTGGTGGTGTCGTTTAGTAGTGCCGACATGGTATTTTAGAGAGAGAAAGAGAGGTTGGGAGAGACGAAGATGGTGCTGCAGATCTGTTGGTGCAGATGTATTGATGTGTTGGTAAGGCGGCTGTCACAAGTAGTAAAGGTGTTGGTGGGGTGGAGGTGATGAACTGTGGTGGCTGAGGATGGCGGCTATGGTGGAAGGTGTGTTGGCTTCGTGTTCTGGAACCCAACCCTAATTCCAATTGAGCGAGAATAATGTGTAGCCGTGTAGGTATAAAGCCGATTACAAGAGAGAGTAGTAGGAAGCTGAAAAGGTCGATCCGTGTGAGTGATCTTTCTATCCATTAGATTATTTTTAGAGATCAACGGCGCCTGTGACATCCGTGTGACCGTGTCCTCCTTTATGTGTGCAGTGTTTATGCATAAGTGAGTTGTATCAATTTTAAGACAGTCTTAATTTTAAGAGTTAGATGTTTTAAATGAGTTGTAATTTATATATGTATTATAGTATGTTATATATATATATATATATATATATATATATATATATATATATATATATATATATATATATATATATATATATATATATATATATATATAATAAATAAAAACAATTTTTGCCACGTGTCTAATTTTTAAAACCTATTCTCCAATTGACACGTGTTTCCACCCAAAGATCAAGTTACGCTATTAATTGAGGAAGTTACGCTGTTAATTGAGGGATGGATTACTAAGTCAATTTTAGATCCCTAATACTTCGGTCCTTACCTTATCACATTCAATTTTGAATGTGAATTTCTCTATCTCGGCACCTTTTCAGGCCTGACGTCTTCATATATACTACTTCTCTGTTTCATCTTCTCACAATTTCTCAATAAGCACACGGTTATAAGGAAGATACATTCATACTACCATGGAAAGGAAACAGTACTTGGATTTATATATAATATCATTGTTATTTTGTGTGCAGTAAGAGGATTTAGTATTTGGATCCAATAAGAGATTTCAGTTAGACCATGTTTGCTTAATCGCTAAGATGTAGAGTGTTTGGATCTTTTAATTAAAGCATCTGAATCGGACCAATAGATCTGAGTGAATCAGTTTTCAAAGTCTATCTGAATAAGAAGTAAACCATTATGCCATTTGCCCTGTATTCTGCCTTCATCCATGCTTCCTCATACCTGCGCTGTCGGAGCCACCATACGCCACCGCCGTTTGTTACTCAACCTTCAAAATCATGTCGCAGAACGGTCGACAACACTGCACCCATCGAAAGGTATACCGACTCTCTAAGGCATTGTATGCTTCAGCTTTCCTCTTATCAAGTCTTATCTTTGTTTTCCCGCCTACGATTATAAGTTACGTAAACCTATCGCACATATCTCATTTGAAGTCAATTTGAAACGCTAGATCCCGTGAATCTCTGCACATCCATATTCAAATCCTTTTATCATCTCCTCCATCACGATTCCATTAGAGCCGACTACTCAAAGAAGAACCCTAACTCTTCAGCTCATTCAACTATGCTTCAATCGATTCCAACCACCATGTTCGTCTTCTCAATATTGCTTCCCCACTAGTCACGTAAGTTCCCAGGCTTCCAACTATGCTTCTCTCTCTAGCTACTACAATCAAATGATCCTAAGAGGTATTTCCTTCACTAGGTGTTTATTCTTTCAATTTTTTTATCCAACAAATAGTTTAATTTCCATGAGAATGATCGAACCCTAAAACGAAAACCCACCTATTGCAATTATCCCAGTTTTATAAAAATTAATTCTTTTTCGAAATTTGAAATTCCTTTTGGCAAAACCGATTGGAATATTTTTTGAATAAATGTAGCTCAGAATGAGTGGCTGAGATTGCGTCTCCCGTCAGGTTCACATTCTTCTCGATCGTACCAGTTGGTAGAAATAAACTGTTAAATTGAACTTAAGTTTTGCTTCGATGATGCAGAGTTGATAGATTGGTGCATAGGTTTGAAGATATGGGTGATAATGAAAGGGGACAAGGAGCTTGTAACGAAAATAGACTCTATCAGGGACAAGGTACAAAACCAACTTGTAACTTATAACAAAATTTTCAATTCTTTGTACAAATTGAAGATGATGTATGTGTAAATGAAATTGCAGGTGTTTCCTATAAAATCCGAGCTCTTAAAGCCTCAAGAACAAATAGAATCATAACTGATTTGATTAAAAAGGTATGATCTTTATGTAGTTATTTGCATACCACTATTTTGAATAAATATCAGTTTCTTCCTAATACATTACCCGTTCTGTTTTTACTCTTTTGCATACCATCTGTTTGAATAAATTCCACTTTCATGGAGCAATGGGAAGGTAAATATATTCTGGCTTATAGTAATGGATTTTAACATATTTATTTTATTTTGGATGAAGTGGTGAAGAGCTACAAGAAATGGGAGGTATGGAGAATAAGAAAATAAAGGCCTACATATTAAAGACATCAGGAAATTTTTCTCAGATAGCATGCTCTCCCCTTTCCCTCCCAATATCTGCTACTCCCAGGTTATTTTGGTTTGAATAATGGATTCAGTTACCTCTTGCTAGGGCTAAATGCAATGAGTGGTAATGTATTTTTCATGTATTCAAAAGTATGTTGCTATTTCTTGCATTTAATCAACTAAAAAATAAAAAGTTTTCAGAAGTATCTTGGTATTTCTTTTAAAGAACTCAACACTACGCTGGTACTATTTAAAAACTTTATATTATTACAGCATTTTCCTAATAGGTTAATTGCAAGATATCAAGAAATTGTTACTACTTTGTTCCTTCTCTTACAGTCTTACTCCAATTTCATGCTATTTGGTAAAGATGTAGTTTTGTATAGTATTTTGCATACTAAGAACGACTTCACACTTTAATCAGGAATTTTTAAGGCTTTCTAGGGTTTTTGTACTCAGTATTATTTATAGATAATTTTGCAATTCAAAATTGACCCATTATTAGTGATCATTTGTTTAAAGGGTCAAAATATTATGGCACTTTGTTAAATGGATCATACCATTTCAGCAATTTTGTGATCATCACATTTTTGTTTATGGTTTGAAGCATGAACTTCAATATAGTTTGCTACTGACAAAAAGTTGCAAAGTGTAAATTTTATAGCCAATTGGCTTGCATCTAATTAGATTGAATTCAAGATGTGTTTTTGCAGCTCTATTGTCAAATGATGTAAAACCTCCAAAAAAGCATATTGTTCATTATTTTTTTTTCAAAACCCCTTTTTGAATTGTTGTTATCATAGGATCAAACTATTTTAGTATTTTACCCTTGGTTTATAAATAATACCAATAGTCATTATTTATTTATCAAGTCTGATATGTCATTTTGGTAAAACTTTCTAACAACTAGGACATTTTACACATAATATCCAATACATAATTCGATTTGTAAATGATCACTTTTATAACTATAAACACCGGTGAAACTTGACAGGAAGAAGGGTGATGTGATGCTTCTTTTGTATCTTGAAACGACAGCATGTCAAAAGAAGAACACATGCAACCTTGGGTGTATAGTTTGCTAGCTATGTGTATTATATGGGCTTGCTTTTGTCTTACACTTAGTACCATCATACCATCATTTACATGTGTATTTATGAAGCTTTTTTTGCAATTGTTTTTTACCTTATAATCACAAGCATGAGTAAATGTACTTTTGTCCTTAAGCTTATGGGATGTCTCATACGAGAATGGGATTCATTTTGGTTTAAGAATAAAAATATTTTGTGTGTAAATATATGTGAAGCCCAATAATATCTCTCCAAAAGAGCCATTGTAGAGAGAAGTAAGACTCCAACATATATACAAACTTATAGGACCGTGTCGCACCAATATGAGATATACTAACATTGTGAATCGCCACAATGTACACTTTACGGCAAGCCTATGGCCCTACATGAAAAACCTTCCAATTAATTTAAATAAAGCAAAAATGAAGACATGTTCTATAAAATAATGATATTGTTTTTTCTACACAATTTAAACTCAATAATGTAGAAAAGTCTTTAGTTTATGGATGAAAATTAAATTTTAAACACAGAGATCACAAAATGATCTGTAATTTTTAAAACCCCATTTACAAATCCTACCCATAATTTTTAAAATAATTTCAACTATAACTTCAAAATTGAGAGTTATAAGTTCCGTTCATTTTATAAAATGTGAAGTTAATTTTAGTTATTTTTTAGTTCAAGTAACTTAAAAAATAAACATATTACGTAGCAAATTATTTAGTTTTTATTTTTTGTAATTATATCAACTTAGAAGGTTATTGAAATATTGATAAAAGACCGACAATCTGGTTTTTTAGAAAGAAAAAGACACAAATTCATGTAGTAATTTTGAAAAGAAATTATTCGTCATTGTTGAAAACAACAATGTGGGCTCATTGTGTAATGGTTTATTTATAAATTACAAAACAAAGCATATACTCATAAGTCGCACCCCTGACTTGCAAACCATGAGTAGGTTTGCAATACAAATATAAAACGACGAATCGGTAAATTGACTATGCTAATCAACTTTATGCCCAACAAGCCCTTTCTCATCCTATATTAGTGTCCCGCCGCATTGCGGGGTAAACGACTAGGACGCCATGCAACATATTCCAACTCTTATTGATTTATACTCTGAAAGGTCTTCTTAATTAAATAAATGCAAATAAATAAGTTTATGTAGTGAAAATTTTTAATACATTTATAGAGTGAAATTTTCAGTATTATTATTTTATTACTTTTGGTATTTATTTTTCATTTTAATCATATTTTATTTGAATATAGCGTTCGTAATTCCTAACTAAAACCAGCAAAATTTATCATATCATATAAAATATCAAAATAAACAAAATTCATAAATGACAATTTTATCATCTGCAATATTGATATTTTTCATATTATTTTATATATTTTTTAATCATCCCGTATATTACACGGGTTTCTAACCTACTATATATATATATATATATATATATATATATATATATATATATGTTATTCTGAGAACTCAAAAAATCATTAGATATTAAGAACTTAATCTGGACCACAAAATCAAAAAACTGAAAGACTAGGATTGATAATGGTAATTTCGTAATTAGTATTAAATCTAATGATATATTTGACTTTTTGAATAAGCTGTGAGGGATAGTTTGGGCATAAAAAACAAATTAGATCTTGGAAACACCTAAATTGACTTCAAAATTCAAACCGTATCTCTTTCTCTCTCCCTCACGCATATTCTTCTCCCTCTCTTTCTTTCTCACGCGTACTCACCTGCATATTCTTTTCCTCCAAGGTTGGAATCGCACCGTCACCCCTCCATTAGAATACCGCAAGGTAAATTTCCACTCCCGATCGTCAGATTAAATCCTTAAACCCCTAGAAAGAACTTCATCGCTGCAAAAATTATTTCTTGTAGATGTTTCACGATGGAGACGAAAATCCAGGTTTATTGCGGTAAATAGAGACGTATCCAGTAACGATCGAAGAACAAAAACCCTAAAAAAGGGGGGTTTTCGTTGAATTTTACAGATTCCCCAATTTCTGTTACTGTTAATAGCGCCGATCAATGGAGTCGTCTGCGATAGGAAAATGCATCCCCCACAACTCAAGGTAAAATCCTTTCTCTCTCTTAGTAGATAGAATTCGACATGGCTCTATCTATCGTGTGCTTATTTTTGTGGTTTTTACAGGAAACGAGTGTTTCCAGAGAGTTCTTCGGGCACAGAATCCAAAGGAGAGCCGTCATCTGCACCTGGTAATCGCACGCTAAAAGACAAGAATAAGATGCGTAATCAAAACGAGGTAAGAATTAGATCAATTCCGGTTTCTTACTTCGGTTTCTGTATCTTCCTTCTCGATCATTCTTCTTGTTAAGCATATGTAGAAATAATGGTACCTTTCTTTCACTAGGATAATAATGGAATCATAATCTCACCAACTTTGAAATCTCATACCGGAATGGAATCTTCCAATCCATGGTTTCTGGATTCCGTCAATACACAGTCCACATGCCCTGATCACACAATGCCAAGTTCCCCATCAATGGTTTCTCTGCACACCTGGTTGGATTCAACCAATCACAAACACAAAGGGGTAAAAACATCTTTTGACCCTCCAAAAAGGCACTACAAGAATAGCAGGTTTAAGTAGCTCCACTTATCCTAGTCTACGGTTACAAAAGAGTGCAATGAAGGTCAAATCCGTCAAGAAACTGATCAAAACGCGGCCCCACAAAATGTCCTCCAATTCAAGACATATCACTCCTATGGAAGATTCTAGAAAGATCCACAAGAGCTCAAATGTCGCGGGAACTTCCTCTAACATAAAACAACATGAAAACAATGAAGTTTTTAGGAAGTATTCGAACGTCAAGAAGTTTTATACTGTTAAGGATCATTCAGATCATCACTATAAAGGGGCAAATTCGGAAATGATGCAGGCAAGTCTAGATTTCGTTTGTTTAGCAAGGTGTGGATAAAGTTACAATTTTACAAATTTGCCCTCATTCATAACTTTTCTGGTTTTTGCAGCCACAGAAAAACTGGGCTAAAAGATACAACACGAATGGAAGATTCTTGAAAAGAACTTGCCTGGTTTTGTTACTTGAAACTGAACCACTAGTACATACTAATGCACGAATCACAAATATACACAAATAGGGAATGATAAATCCCACAAATTCTGGCATTCACAGTTCTCTTTTGCTTGAATCCAAACTATGATGTGAGTTTTTTGTATGGGAAGTGATCCGTACACAACAAATCGTGTGCTTCAATCTGTTATTTACTATTAGCCATTTCTTAATTCTTATTTCTATATTTTTTGTACCAAATCGTGTGCTTCAATCTGTTCTTCACCGGCATGGATGACTTCAAGTCCGTGCTTCAATCTGTTCTTTTTTTTCCATCGCAAAATCGGTATGTTTCGGTTACTTAATTTTTGTCATTTTGGTTTTACTTTCTAAATTGCCATGTTTTTTATTTTGATTTTGTTCATCAGGTTCCCTACGCTTC
Source organism: Cichorium intybus (assembly GCA_023525715.1). Classification (NCBI taxonomy): domain Eukaryota; kingdom Viridiplantae; phylum Streptophyta; class Magnoliopsida; order Asterales; family Asteraceae; genus Cichorium; species Cichorium intybus. Next base: position 100,089,367 of record CM042010.1, on the reverse strand, counting down.
AATGTATGTCAGATGAACTATGCTTCAATGTATGTCCGATGCATAATGACTTGATATTTATGAATATGCTTTTTGATTATGCCATTGAACCCACTCGTTTTTTCTAATTAGGATTCTTCCATCATCCGTAAGCTTCAAGTATCATGGCTAAAGATGCGATTGCAGTAATGGATCATTTGGGTTGGAAGAAGGCTCATGTATTTGGGCACTCAATGGGTTAGTCAACTCAACTATGCTATTCAATTCACTGAGACTAACATGATTAAAGTACATTGCCTATTTGGACAAATTTGGATCTTAGAAATGAATACAAAATTCTAAGAATTTATTTTATTTTGTTATGTAGGTGGTATGATAGCTTCAAAATATGAAAGGGATTTTTTTTCTGATTTCGTGGTTTCTTCCTAAGGGTATCTATTATCTTTGACATATGTATTGTATCTGATTTCTTAATACCTATTCTATTGGTCAATTTTAATAAGCTTGAATTGATTGGTGAAGTTTGGTATGGGGTTTTAAGGATATATTGTTTGGAGTGTCTTTTGCAAAACTTAATTTGAGCTTCATTTGTATTAATGCATATGTGCATATACGTATGTGCATTTATGCATACATGTATGTGCATATGTGCATATACGTATGTGCATATGTGCATATATTCATATGTGTATTTGCGTATGTGCATGTATGATAATTTTTTTATATTCATGTTTGTATGTATTTGCGTATGTGCATATATGCATGTACGTATGTGCATATATGCATACACGTATGTGCATATGTGCATACACGTATGTGGATATGTTCATATACGTATGTGCATATGTGCATGTGTGTATAAGTGTGCATATTTTCATTTTTGAAAAGGTACATATGTGCATAAGTGTGTGCATATTTGCATATATATATATATATATATATATATATATATATATATATATATATATATATATATATATATATATATATATATATATATATATATATTTTTGAACGGCAAATCTATCCTACTCCTACTCATAAACTACTCCTTGTTATGTTATGCATACACATATGTGCCCATGTGCATATGCGTATATGCATGTAAGTATTTTTTTTTTAATATTTTTAATATGTATTTTTATTAATGTTCTTGCAGGTTTAAAAATATATAGAGCAAATTGAAGAAGTGAAAATGATAAAATGAAAAAACAAGATAGTTAACGAGTAAACAATGAAGATATTAGTAATTTTTTTTTTGTATTTTATGTATGTATCGTTCAAAACAATTGTAAATTATTGTTTTTAATAAATTGGTTTGTTTATTATTTGTATTCAACTATTTATACATAATAATATCTTTCTACTAATTTTAAAAATATGTATATATGCGTCCGGTTGCAAATACATGATTGTATATGTTTTTTTTTTCAAATCTGAATCTGATTTTTTATTGAATTTAATTTTTTTTATGTTTTTTTCAATTTCAAAAATTCTCATATTTAAAAAAAAACGAAAATCATATAGTTTTTTAAATTTGAAATTTGAATTTGATTATGCTTATTTTTAGGAATTAATATTCTGTTGCCAAAAATAAAAAACCAAAATTAAATTAGAATTATAAGATGACGATCATGCCCTTAATGGAAATGATTCTGATCTAATGGTCATGATTGAGTTCTCAAGATCTCATGGTTTTTTGAGTTCTCAAAAGAACCTAACTATATATATATATATATATATATATATATATATATATATATATATATATATATATATATATATATATATATATATATATATATATATATATATATATATATATATATATATATATATATATATATATACACATACACACACAAAACGTAAAATTAAGACAAACATTACGACTTATGTCATAAAAGAAAGTCATAAATGTAAGTCGTAAATGTTAGTCGTAGATTTATGACTGACAAATGTCTGTCATATTTCAATGACAGACATTTGTCTGCCATCTATACTCTTTAACGACTGACATTGTCGGTCGTTAAATGCCATTTTTCTAGTAGTGATATTTGGTTTGATTTAAGAATATTAAATTATTAATAATAAAAACTTGTTTTTTATTACATTATATTGTATATTTACATTTTTGTTCAAATAATAATAATAATAGGTGTCTAATATGTGTAATTATACATGTGGGTAAATACAAAAAAAATAACCACATTCTAAAATATAAATGTGTGACTAAATATAAAAATAGTCATGATAAAAGAAAAATTAGTGATTGTAAGTATTTTTTTATAGTCACAATTTTATCATATTTGTGTTACAAAATATAAACAATAGTCACACATATTTTTTTATGTGTCTAAATGATATCAAATATCATGGTAACAATAATTTTTTGTTACTACCGGATGAACGATTGTCACTATCTAAAAATATTTGTGTGTCTATAAAGAAGTTATAGCCACAGTCATTCGAAATAATGGTTGATTACAACATCTTTGGCCACGATTTGCTTAATTCAATGTGTATAAAATCTCAAATAAATAATATTTTACCATTTATATTATATATAATTTTAAACACGTATAGTAAAGTATACCGTGACCATATAATACTTACACTCACAACTTTTCTCTTTTATTATGACAATTGTTTGTTTTAGACACATATAAGATATTACGAAGTGACTATAACATGGTTATAGTTACCTGTATTTGATCTTTAACTAAGTGTCTAAACGCTACCCTATGGACACGTAAAGTCATTTATATGACCATAAGTACTCGATTTTACCTTCATTGAAATCAATCAAATCCTTTAGACGCGTATATAAACTATGTCATAACCATATAATACTTATACTTGCAACGTTTTCTCTTTTATCATAACAATTATTTGTTTGTTGACAGGCATAAAGAATTATAACGTGACCATAGAATTGAAGGGTTCTATGCAAATCAATGAACTAAAAATCCTAAGTTCACATGCAACCTATAAGGATCTATGTTTTCTTCTAATTGAACATATAATAATTCCTAAAGGCCAGAAGAAATAAACTAAAAGAATAAAATCAGAAAAACTAACCTTTTAAAATTTCTTGGAAACCAAGCATCATAAATGTCCTGCCTCAAATGAGATCACACCCAGGGAGCAGGAAGGAGTGGACGAAAATTCCAGAGAGTCTAGGTAAAAGTGGTACAGAAAATAGGTACCGAGGGTCCCTATTTATAGTCCCAAGCAGATGACCAGATAAATCGTTACGGATAAACTCTTTTTGAATTCAAATTAAGATAAACCTTTATCTTAATTATTCAAACTAATTATCTCTTATATATATATATATATATATATATATATATATATATATATATATATATATATATATATATATATATATATATATATATATATATATATATATATATATATATATATATATATATATATATATATAGATTTCGAAATCTATATATTACCATATATAAATTTCGCTGGCCACATCACTCACTCAGACTGTCACTTACTCAACTATTGAATAATTACAGTTTTAGTCCCTACACCTTTAATTAATTAATTTAATCACCAAATTAATTCCAATTAATTCCAGGTTAATTTCTAATTAATTAATATAGTTTCTAATTAATATATTATCACTTTAATATATTAATAAACCATATATTTAATTTCTATTGATTTATTAATCAGATAATAAATCAATCTTTCTCTCTACTGAACTTTCTACCAAACCTCCTACTATGAGGGCAACCCAAATGGACTATGCTACTATTAATTAGATAAATACTAATTATTAGTCATGGCTTAGACACCTAATCCAACAGTCTCCCACTTCGATAAGTCTATGACTATAATTACTAATTTATCCTCTAATTAATCAGCAAACTGTAGCTTCCTAGAAACTGCTGCCGAACTCTGACCCAGTCAGTTCTGTCCATAGATAAGTGATCATATGATCCTTCGTCTAACCAGATATTTTCAGACACAAGACATGGATTGAGATCAATCTCTGTCCGATACTCTGTTTCTCGATTTCCGATTCTGCTTATGACTTTAGAACTTCTAATTGAACACATCAATTTAGTCCAGGCTGTCCAGCACTTTAGTCAACTTCAAAATCATCGAGAGGCCTACAGATATCTGTTTCCCATCAGGGTCAAGGAACGAATAAGCTTCGACTTATATGCTTATATCTTTTACCAGTCAAATCATTCACAACAATACTTTTTATAACATTGAGTTACCGATGCGTTTTCGTATTATCAATGAACAACTGCTTTGTAAATTATAACTCATATCTCTCCGCTTCAAGATCATAAGATATTATCGTCTCAACATTGCTTGTGATATAATCCATGAAGCAATCTATTGAGCGTGGGTTTATCCAATACTCAAATCTCTATTTCTAAGTACTCATGAATGTTGTAGCAATCCTATTGCTATGTCTAACTCCTTAGACAGTCTACAGACCAATTCATGACAGTCTTGATTCAATACTTACTTCCCAAAGTATGAGCGACTGTGGATCTTTCTGAATAATTAAACTATTCGGGAAGTAAAACATGCAAAAGTGAAACATAAAGATCTGACTGGCAGCTACTCCTGCTTATTACCAAGTCTCCACAAGGTAATCACCAAGTCGGACCTTGTCATAAACTATTATCGGTTTCAAGATTTATTTTAAACTTTCAATTTTAATTTTACATCTATATCTTTATCAACCTTACACTCTTTCTATGTATCCAAAGTATATTATACTTGTACACTTTACTGCAGATGATCCAATCGGATGCTCATCCGATAACATCTCAATATGTTATCCTATCAATTTCTCTTCTAACTCCATTATGGTAATGTGTACTGTGGCTTCCTATGGTTCTGGGGTCTTTAGTTTACTTGACTGCACCCTAAGACTATTTCGAGGTGTTATGATGTGCCGGTGAACCACCCGCGGTCCATCAGAATACCAACAAGATTCTTTAACCATGAAGTCCTTTAACATCATGTCCTGACGTTAATGATTACTACTTTGAAAATTCTTTCAAATTAACCCTATCACTTTCACCCTAATCATTTCCCAATGACTTCTCACTTGAGTTCAAACAATCCATCCAGTACTCCCAGCCAGACAATGTCCTGAATCCAACTTATTATGCCCTAAGCATCAAGTCATCAGGACATGTTCATGACATTAGTTATAATCCTTGTGTCATGATTTTCGAAAAAAAACTATTTCCTTTCGGAGACTCTTCTCTTGCATATTGAATCTTATCAAGATCATGCTTACAATGGCTAGGTCTATGCTGGCGATTTCATCTATCCAATAGATGACTTTGATTTACGTGAGTATGTTGCACTTTCTTAATTTCTTTCATGCCAAGTCATCACACACTGCAATGATAAGAAAAACTTTTCCTATGCATCTTGAATCTCATCAAGATCATTTTGGCAGAGTCTGTATCTATCTCATAGACGTTTGAAACCACTTGAGTATGCCGTATTTCTATTAAGGCTTTCATAGCGATCCGTCTCTTAACACCAAGTCATTACACTTTGTAATGAAAAGAGATGTTTCCTAGAAACAATATGTATTCCACGTATGGAGATAACGGCGACTCCCACTGGCTTTGACGTAGTTATAGACCATTCACAAAATCCAGAACTTATGACACATTTTGAGAATCCAAACCTTTCTGACATTTTAATGGAAATCATTCAGCCCTTTCTCAAAATTCAATCCTTTGGCATATTTTTGAGAATCTGAATATCCTTTCTTGCGAGATGCCCGTGGGACGAAATCCGGGGCCATGTACCCTTTTGTAATGGCATGCTCTATGTGTGTCCCTATTAGTGTGCCGGTAAACCACACACGCTCCACTAACGACTCACACTATGCCACGTAGAATCCTCTCGGATTTCATCTTCTATTGAGAGTGCTTCACTCGGAATCAATTGCTTGAATCTGAGTGTCGACTCACTCAACCAGATGTTCTGAAGGTATGTATCTGTCCATGTTGCTTTCCTTTGATGATTCAGTTACTCCCACTGGTTTTTAGAGCAGGTGTAAAATCAATCAAATTTTCACATAGACCATGTCTAGCCCTAAGGTCCTCTTATTTGGCAGCAACCGGGCTCACCAATGCTTCCAAGTAGTCGGATTGCAAATCCGTACCAACTGCAGTGTTTTACCACCAATCGGTATGTCACCCCGATCACAACTACTTATGATGGTGATCAGTACTACTGGTCAAGAGGAGATTATGTCAGTTGTAAAACAAAATTCTGATTTCTGCTCCAAGCTTAGTGATGATTAAAGGTTCTTTCACTTGGCTAACCCTGAACTCGTTCAGGGCTGTCCCAACTCCCACTGTTTCTTTAGAACATGAGTTCTTTCTAAAAGAGCTCTTCTTTTACAGTTACAGCGGGATAGCCAATGAAACGACAATGCTGATCATGTTTAGGCTAGTCATGATGTTCGGATGAACACTACAAGACCCTGGACTTTCTATGTACACGTGGGATAATCCCAGCTTTACATTTCAGACAGTGTCTGTAAGACCTACTTAGTCTAGGATGTGGCCGGAATATGGTTTATATGGACTGACTGGTATAGTATTCAACTTATTGGAAACTAATTGGCAATGTATCTCATACATCGAGGATCAAACTGTTTCGACCAATGCTCCATTATCTTCCCTAAGACACATTATACCATTAATGCTCTTGGAAGAGAATGAACTGTGAAACCTTTTTCTCAGTTTATGTTATCGCTCAGGTTCTGTGAAACTTGTACTTCCTTTGAAGTCCTTGAACTGTTCAAGGTTTCAATTCAATTGCTTATCCCGATAAGCAATGTCATATTCGTCATACCGAATGATGAATATTGTGAAGTACAAACAATTGTGTTCTATATCAAGATTCGAGCAATACACAGCAACAGGTGCGTCCGTTGCTCTTAATCTCAATGTCTTTTACATATCTATGTAAACTTATGACTTTGTTAACATTGTTCAAGACTTGCAATCTTCAGTTGACTCTAAGTCAACTGATTCTAAAATCCTATCCTCTGGATTTTTGGGTGATTCATTTCTTGCCACATGTGCTTTATAAAGAACTTAATCATCATCTGACTCTTAGTCAGATGTAGGGGTGCAAACGAGCCGAGCCGAGCCCGAGCCTGGCCAAGCTCGGCTCGGGCTCGTTAAGAAATATACAGGGCTCGGCTCGGGCTCGGCTCGTTACGAGCTTTATGGACCCAAGCTCGGCTCGGGCTCGTTAATAAATATACAGGCTCGGCTCGGGCTCGGGCTTGGGCTCGGGCTCGGCTCGTTTAATTCTTAACAAGCCTAAACAAGCTTAAGCTCGGCTCGAGCTCGTTAAGAAGCTCGCTTACTCTAATGATTAAATACATTTTAATATATATATATATATATATATATATATATATATATATATATATATATATATATATAATATTATATAATATATATAGGCTCGTTTAGGGCTCGCGAGCCTAATCGAGATTGGTGACACAGGCTCGGCTCGGGATCGTTTAATAAACGAGCCTTATGTTTAAGCTCGGGCTCGGCTCTGGCTCGTTTAAAATTGGTCTCGAGCCGAGCTTTTATCGAGCCGGTCCCGGGTAGCTCACGAGCCGGCTCGGCTCATTTGCACCCCTAGTCAGATGATTCCAAAGTCCTGTCCAACTGGACCTTTGGTTGATTCGTTTCTTGACACATTAAGAACTCAATTCATCAAGTGACTTTAAGTCAAATGATTCCAAATTCCTGTCCAACTGGACCTTTGGTTGAATTGATTCTTATGGCATTTGTATTAACAATCATAATGACACAATTCTCGAATACAAACATTTCGGATCATCATTCAAGTTATTATTAAACATACATTCAACACATTCATATAACATTTCAAGGATAATTTCAGACAACAGGTGTTAAAAGAAAATTGACAATTTTATTAAAACAAAATCCTTGAACAATGTAATAGACAATGTCAAAACGCATATAAAGACTAATAACAATATTTTAATATCTATCTATACTTCAAAACTGCATGAGCTGGAGATCCAATCCAAATGTGCTCCTAAGCGCCAGAGTCCCGTGCCTTCTTGATTCCCTGCATACCAACCAAAATGTGACTATCACATTATGTATCAAGAAATCTTGGAACAGGAGTTTTGAGGTTTTTAGATATACCTGAGTTTTCAAAGGATTTGGAGCGTCTTCCAATCTTTTCGTGACTGTATCCGATTTAGTGGATTCCCAGCTTGAGACATATCCGGTTGATCTCGACCGTTTCTTGTTACGTCTCTGAATGGTTTTCTGCAACCATGAACTAAAAAAACCTAAGTTCACATGCAACCTATAAGGATCTATGTTTTCTACTATTAAACATATAACAAAAACCTAACAGCCAATAAAACATCTAAAGAATAAAACCAGAAAAACTAACCTTTAGATTTCTTAGAAGCAAAGCAGCAAAAATATCCTGCCTCAGATGAAGTCACACCCTTAGCCGGGAGGTTTATGGATCGAAATTCCAAAGAGAAAATAATAGAATGAGCAACTGATAATGAGGTCTAGGGGTCCCTATTTATAGGGAACCAAGTGGCAAGGCTAAAACCGTAGCCGCAGCCCATTTTCCGGATTATCTGTACGCGCGCCGCGGCCAAAAAGTTTGCGCGCCACGCGCCGCAATTCAACTATTGAATTTGTACGACTTTAATCCCTGACCTCCTGATTAATCTAATTAATGCCACAGAAATTAATCCAATTAATTTCTAATTAATTATTAATCAAATAATATTATTTCTAATTAATATATTATCTCCATAATATATTAACAAACAATATATTGATTTATTAGTCATATAATAAATCAACCATTTCTCTCTACTTAACTTTCCACCAAACCTTCAGCTATGAGGGCAACCCAAATGGACTATGCTACTATTAATTAGGTAAATACTAATTATTAGTCATGGCTTAGACACCTAATCCAACAGTCTCCCACTTGCATAAGTCTATGACTATAATTACCAATTTAACCTCTAATTAACCAGCACTTTTAGCTTCCTAGAAACCGCTGCCAAACTCTGATCTAATCAGTTCTGTCCATAGACAAGTGATCAGATGATCCTCCGTCCAACAAGATATTTTCAGACTCATGACATGGATTAAAATCAATCCCGGTCTGACTCACTGTTCCTCGATATCCAATTTGCATATGACTCTTAGACTACTAATTTAGTCCCGGTTGGCCAACCATTTTAGTCAACTTCAAATTCATCGAGAGGCCTACAGATATCTGTTCCCCGTTAGGGTCAAGGGACGAATAAGCTTCGACTCATATACTTATGTCTTTTACCAGACAAATCACTCACAACAATACGTTTTATAACACCGAGTTACCGATGCGTTTTTCGTATTATCAATGAACAACCGCTTAGTAAATCATAACTCATATGTCTTAGCTTAAAGATCAAAAGAAATTATCGTCTCAACATTGCTTGTGATGAAATCCATGAAGCAATCCATTGAGCGCGGGTTTATCCAATACTCAAAACTCCATTTCCAAGTACTCACGAATGGTGCAACAATCCAATTGCAATGTCTAACTCCTTAGACAATCTATTACCAATTCATGACAGTCTTACTTCACACTTACTCCCCAAAGGTGTAATCGACTGTGGATATTTGAATAATCTAATTATTCAGGAAGTAAAACATGCAAAATGAAACACAATGACAAAGTATTGACAAAAGTAGTAAACCATTACTCATTAATAAATCTCTATTATTAAATCACAAGAGTCAAATACAATACATTGTTACAAGTTTCGAAACCTATCTAATTTACATAAACTTTATATCATCTCTTAATCCAATGCTTCTAGCATGCCGATTATGCTTAATCCTACTCAGAGCCTTTGTTAAGGGATCTGCAGGATTATCTTCCGATGATACTCTCTTAACCACGAGGTGACCTTCTTCTACCTTATGCCTTATGTAGTGGTACTTTCTATCGATATGCCTGGACTTTCCATGATCTCGCGATTCCTTTGTCAAGGCGACCGCACCTTCGTTATTGCAGAACAGTTCTACGGGCTCCTGAATACTCGGGACTACTCCAAGATCACCGATGAAGTTCTTCAGCCAAGCCGCTTCCTTTGACGCTTTACTTGCTGCTATATACTCTGATTCACAAGTGGAATCAGCCACCGTATCTTGCTTGGAACTTTTCCAAGTTACCGTTCCTCCGTTCAGAAGGAATACCCAGCCTGACTGAGACCGACCGCTGTCTCTATCCGTCTGAAAACTGGCATCCATATATCCTTCAATTTTCAAGGTATCACTGCCTCCAAGGACTAACACCATGTCCTTTGTCCTTCACAGATACTTGAGTATATTCTTTACGGCTATCCAATGCGCCCTTCCAGGGTTTCCCTGGTACCGACTGACCATGCTCAGAGCAAAGGCCACGTCAGGGCGAGTACACGTCATAGCGTACATGATCGACCCCATAGCCGAAGCGTAAGGTACCCGACTCATTTCAGCTATTTCCACGTCTGTACTCGGACTTTGAGTCTTACTCAATTTTGCATTACTTTGGATAGGCAGCTCTCCCTTCTTGGAATTTTCCATACTAAACCTCTTTAGTACCTTTTCCAAGTATGTACCATGACTAAGTCCAATTAGTCTCTTCTTCCTATCTCTCAATATTCTTACCCCGAGAATATAGGCAGCCTCTCCTAGGTCCTTCATGGCGAAACATTTCCCAAGCCAAGCCTTGACATCTTGCAAGGTTGGAATATCGTTTCCCATGAGCAGTATGTCATCGACATACAGTACCAGAAAAGTGACTATACTCCTACTAGCCTTGACATATACGCAGGACTCATCTTCGCTCCTAGAGAAGCCAAACTCTTTGACTTTTTCATGGAAACAAAGATTCCAGCTGCGAGAAGCTTGCTTCAATCCGTAGATTGATCTCTCAAGCTTACACACCTTATTGGGATACTTTGCATCGACAAAACCCTTTGGCTGATTCATGTAAACATCCTCAGTCAACTTTCCATTAAGGAAAGCGGTTTTGACGTCCATCTGCCAAATTTCATAGTCATGAAATGCAGCTATGGCCAGCATAATCCTAATAGACTTTATATTGGCTACTGGTGAGAAGGTCTCGTCATAGTCAACCCCCGGGGTTTGAGTAAAGCCCTTCGCAACCAGTCTTGCCTTGAAAGTGTGTACTTTTCCGTCCATGTCGGTCTACTTCTTGAAGATCCATTTGCACCTGACTGTCTTTCGACCCGGTACGTTGTCAACCAAGTTCCAAACTTGATTGTCATACATGGACTTGATCTCGCTATCCATGGCCTCTTTCCACTTGGCAGACTCAGGGCCCGCCACTGCTTCCTGGTAGTTAGCTGGTTCATCCAAATTTATCAGTGTCCTATCACTGACAAACATGTCCCTATCCGAAGTTATATGGAAACCATAAAACTCGGGTGGCATGCTAACCCTACCGGAACGCCTAAGAGGTAAGGATACATCAGTCGGACCAACAGGAACTTCTTCCTCATGTTGGTTGCTAGTTTCTCCTAAGGTTGCATCATCTGATGACTCTTGAATTTCTTCCAGATCAATGGTACTCCCACTATCCTCTTTGAATATAATCTTTCTCTCTCGAAAGACTGCTCGTCTAGCTACAAAGACCACGTCCTCGCTCGGTCTGTAGAATAGATATCCAAAGGACTGTTTGGGATAACCAAGGAAGAAACACCTTTCGCTTCTGTCTGCGAGTTTGTCTTGATTCTCTCGTCTAACGAAAGCCTCACAACCCCAGACCTTGATGTGTGCTAACGAGGGAACTTTCCCAGTCCACATCTCATGAGGTGTTTTAGCAACCTTCTTAGTTGGGATAAGATTGAGGATATGGGCGGCAGTCTCTAAGGCATACCCTCAGAAGTGAATGGGAAGTGAAGCTCAACTCATCATGGAACGAACCATGTCCAACAGGGTTCGGTTACGCCTCTCCGCAACACCGTTCAACTGTGGTGTCCTGGGAGGTGTCAACTGCGAAACTATTCCGCATTCCTTTAGATAGTCTAGGAACTCGATACTTAGATACTCTCTGCCTCTGTCGGACCTGAGCATCTTTATCTTCCTGCCTAATTGATTCTCTATCTCGTTCTTAAACTCTTTGAACTTTTCAAAGGTGTCCGACTTGTGCTTGATCAGGTAGATATAACCGTATCTACTAAAATCGTCAGTAAAGGTCACGTAGAACCGCGTGCCATCCTTTGTGGTTGATATGAATGGACCACACACATCCGTGTGAATGATGTCCAGCAGACCCTCACATCTTTCAAAAGACCCTTTGAAAGGTGATTTAGTCATCTTGCCCAACAGACAAGATTCGCATACATCATCCGACCTGAGGTCGAATGATTCCAACACTCCATCCTTTTGGAGTTGGGCGATGCGTTTCTTGCTGATGTGCCCGAGCCGACTATGCCACAGACATGCCTTTTCTACACCACTAGTAGAATCAATATAATTTACACTATGTCCTAAATTGTCAACACATTCAACAGTTTCATACACACCATCACAAGGATAAGCAGTAAAAATCAAAATACCATTTTTGAAAAAAGAAATCAAACCAATTTTATTATCAAAAGAAAATTGAAATCCTTGTCTGAACAATGCGTGAAATGAAATAATGTTTCTTGCCATTTCTGGCGAATAGCAACAATTAAATAACTCTATACTAACATCACTACTAAGCACTAAACTGTAAACGCCGATCTTGGTAACAGGGGACGATCTCCTATTGCCCATGATCAAGTTCAGTCTACCGTGCTCCACCTCCCTGCTTTCCTTTAGGCCCTGCAGATCAGAACAGATGTGAAAACCACATCCTGTATCAAGGACCCAAGAATTAGAAGATGGTGAGTTTTTAGAGATAGTGTATATACCTGCTGTCGATGGCTTTACTTTCCCATCCTTGACATCCTGCAAGTATTTGGGGCAGCTTCTCTTCCAATGGCCCTTCTCTTTGCAGTAGAAACAGTCGGCTTCATTGGGATTGGCCACACAAGGAATGTGGGAAGACTTGGTTCTCGAGCCGTTGCTTGACGACCCGACCTGAACCTTTTCCCTCTAATTTTGCTTAGGAGGGCCCTTCCTTTTCTTTCCTTTGCCACTTCCAATGGCTAAGATGGGCTGATTAACCGAGGGTACACTTTTACCCTTCATTCCGTCCTCAGCAACCCGAAGCATACGATGCAACTCAGTCAGGTTAGCCTGATTGTTGTTCAAATGATAAGCCAGCCTGAACTGGTCATAAGAACTCGGTAAGGAGTTAAGCACTATGTCAACGGCCAACTCCTCAGGTACATGCATCGCAAGCTTTCTAAGCCGCTCCACGAAACCTTGCATTCTCTGCACATAGGCGCATATGGACTCTCCATCTTTAGGTTTGCTGTTCGTGAAATCCTTGACCACCTCGCATCTCTCGATGCGCTCTTGCTTGCGGAACTTTTCTGCAAGCTCCTTGTGCATCTCAAAGGGCCATTAGTCTTCGTATATTCTTTGCAATTCGGGGTTCATTGTGGCGATCATGATGCAGGCCACTTTGGTCGCATCATCAGAATGTTTTTGGTATGAGGCAATCTCCTTGGGTGTAGCAGTTTCAGGGTCAATATCGACAAGCTCGGTCTCGAGAACATACTCTTTGTTCTCGTACCTCAAAGCCATCTTGATATTTCTAATCCAGTCATTGTAGTTTGTCCCGTTCAGTTGAACCTTGGAACATAATGAGAGGATTGAGGTAACACTGGAGTTTGAGTGGGGAGCGGATTGATCAGCAGAAGACATCTATAAAAGAAGGTAAGTTTAATTAGATACATGTCGGTCCTTATAATAACCCAATATAAAATAAGGCTAGGATCCAACTATAACAATTTACAAACTAGAAGAGGGATGCCGTAATCTATTTGCAAATTTTATAAAGGTAGGCGAATGACGATTCAGCCAATTCCACCGCGGAAAAATAATCTTATTATAAATGGAATTCCTAGTTTCTTTTGAGATTTATTGAACTGTTCAATAGCATGTTTAATCTCGGATATGCCCCACCGTTTGTGACTGGGATGCCGAGGATCACAAACCGGGTGTGAATAACCATGCAAATTAGCTTGGTACTCTCGGGGTCCATTATCATCTCAAATTGATGTGCCGGTAAACCACACACGCTCCATCAACAATGATAACACCCGAGACACCCATTGCCACTCTTTATGAACCCCCATTGGTGTGTCGGTAAACCACACACGCTCCACCAACGTTTCATAAAGTGCAATGTGCAATTTCATGGATTAGCATCAAATTCACATTTTTTCTTAAAGTAACTAGATTGGGATTTTTGTAAATAGTTCTAGTACTTTGATCATTATACTTTTAATGATTAAGCGGTTCTGTCAAACCTGTTCGGCTAACGACCCTCCACTGATCAGGCGAGCGGTGGATGAGAGTGTTCACTCATTAGAATACCATTTTATAGGCAGTCTCCTTATACCCACTTTATAGACCAGCTTCGTGAATGAGGACTACTATTGATTTGACTAACCAAATTTATCTCATATATATATAGTATTAACTTTTAATAACATATATAAGATGTATTTTAAAACCCTTTAAAATATTCAAGGTTTATCTTTTAATTTTACCAAATTTAACAATTAAATTTTAAATTAAATTAAACCTTAAAGTCGATTTAATCAATTTTAATTACCAATAAATTAAATTAATTAAATCTAAATATTTTAAACATTTTAAAATATTTTTACCGGATTTTTCTATTAATTTCGCAAATTTTAAATTAATTAAATCCTTTTGAATTATCCTTTAATTAACAATTAATTAAATCAATTCAAATGAAGATAGGTTTATCCAAATTAATCAAATTAATCAAAACCTATCCTTAAACCCCTAATTTTCGATTTTAAGAAACGGTTTAAGGTTATCCATTTAATTAACCAATTAAAGTTACCAAAAAATAGAAAACCTCCTAAAACCCTATAGGCTTAATCGAAATTTACCAAGGGGGAATTAGGGTTTTCAAAACCCTAATCCAAGAAATCGATCCAAATAGAAATTAGGGTTTATAAGCTTTAAACCCTAAATAGTTATAGCAATTCAATAAGAAAACAAAATAGGCTCTGATACCACTGAAAGGTTTTCTGCAACCATGAACTAAAAAAACCTAAGTTCACATGCAACCTATAAGGATCTATGTTTTCTACTATTGAACATATAACAAAAACCTAACAGCCAATAAAACATCTAAAGAATAAAACCAGAAAAACTAACCTTTAGATTTCTTAGAAGCAAAGCAGCAAAAATATACTGCCTCAGATGAAGTCACACCCTTAGTCGGGAGGTTTATGGATCGAAATTCCAGAGAGAAAATAATAGAATGAGCAACTGATAATGAGGTCTAGGGATCCCTATTTATAGGGAACCAAGTGGCAAGGCTAAAACCCTAGCCGCAGCCCATTTTCCGGATTATCTGTACGCGCGCTGCGGCCAAAACGTTTGTACGCAGCGCGCCGCAATTCAACTATTGAATTTGTACGACTTTAATCCCTGACCTCCTGATTAATCTAATTAATGCAACAGAAATTAATCCAATTAATTTCTGATTAATTATTAATCAAATAATATTATTTCTAATTAATATATTATCTCCATAATATATTAACAAACAATATCTTGATTTATTAGTCATATAATAAATCAACCCTTTCTCTCTACTTAACTTTCCACCAAACCTTCAGCTATGAGGGCAACCCAAATGGACTATGCTACTATTAATTAGGTAAATACTAATTATTAGTCATGGCTTAGACACCTAATCCAACAGTCTCTTCACTGGACTTAATCCAGAAGTAGTTGAGTCAATGGAGCTATGCATGTCCAAGAGTGACTCGTATAAAGTCAACAGTGGACGCATTTCCATGAAGGTCTTTTTCTGGTCTTCCTTTCTATACGTCTGAATGAACAGATCGTACTCACTAGTCTGCGAAGCGAGTAGAATGTTAACACTCTTTTCCTGACTCATGGAATAACCAAGTTTGTACAATTCGCCTATGTACGCCTCAATCTGAAGAATATGCGAATTGATGCTACTTCCTTCTTTTAGCTTGCACTCTGCAAGTCTTTTGAAGATCCTAGCTCGTTCCACTTTAACTGGCTTTTGGAACCTTTCCTCAACCGGTTGCTTTAACTCAAATGGCCCCAAGGATTCAAAATCCCTACGGAACTCGGGGTCAATGGTTAATAGCATGAGGTCACGAATCTCTTCGGATTCATCAACTAAGAGGTGATACTTATCATAGGAACCTTTTATGATGACTTGTTTCGGTGGGACTGGGATCGGATACTCGGTGCGATGTAGCTTGCCAGCAATGCTGAGAACCAGTCTCCAATTGCGAAGCCATTCTTTACAGTTGAGGCCAGCTAGTCTTTCCATATTTGGCAGGTGCATTCTGATGCTTTCAGACATGGGTGAAGGAGGAGAAGGAGGAGAATTGATACTTGACATCTATAAACTAAACAGAATTTATTAGTTTAATTGATCCTTTTAAATAATTACCCAATATGTTATTTAATAAAGCTAGGATCCAAAATACCCCAACTATGGTGTGAAGAGGGATGCCGTAATCACAACATAATGGTTATTAAGGTAGATAACTCACTTATCAATTTCATCATATGTAATTCCTAGGTCTGTTGAGATTCATTGAACTATTCAATGACATGTTTAATCTCGGATGTGTCCCACTGTTTGTGACTGGGATGCCGAGGATCACAAACTGGATGTGAATAACCATGCAAATTAGCTTGGTACTCTTGGGTTAATTATCATCTCTAATTGATGTGCCGGTAAACTACACACGCTCCATCAACAATGATAATACCCGAGAAACCCAATGCAACTCTTTATGAACCCCTATTGGCGTGTCGGTAAACCACACACGCTCCACCAATGTTTCATAAAGTGCAATGTGTAATTTCATGGATTAGCACCAATTCACATTTTTCCTAAAGTAACTAGATTTGGAGTTTTATTAAGTTGTTCTAGTACTTTGAATAATATCATTATACTTTTAATGAGATTAGGCGGTCCTATCAAACCCGTTCGGCTAACGACCCCCCACTGATCAGGCGAGCGGTGGGTGAGAGTGGACACCCATTAGACTGCTATTTTATAGGCAGTCTTCTTATACCAACTTTATAGATAAGCTTCGTGAATGAGGCCTACTATTGATTTGACTAACCATTTTAATCGTATACATATAATAATAACTTCCTAATTATAATATATATAAGATGTAATTTTTTAAACCTTTAAAAATTGTTTCTGGTTTATCTTTTAATTTATTGTCGATTTGAACTATTAAATTTAAAATTAAATTAAACCTTCAATTTATCCTTTAATTAAACAATTAATTAAATTTGGATATTTTAAACTTTTAAAATATTTATGGATTTATCTCTTAATTTTCCGGAATTTAAAACTATTAAATCGAATTAATTAAAATCCTTTTAATTATCTTTTAATTAAACAATTAATTAAATTAACTAATTCCAAGATAGGTATCACAAAATAATCAAATTAATTAAAACCTATCCTTATCCCCTAATTTTTCGATTTTTAAGATAATTGGTTTAAGGTTTTATCTATTTAAACAATTAAAGTTACCAAAAATAGAAAGCCTTCTAAACCCTAATCATAATTTTCGAAAAACATAAGGGAGAGGGGCTAGGGTTTCGAAAACCCTAACCCTAAAAATAATCGGCCTCAATTAGGGTTTAGAAACAATAAACCCTAAATATTAGGAAAAACTATTATAACAATTCAATAAGAAAACAACCAAATGCTCTGATACCACTGAAGGGTTCTATGCAAATCAATGAACTAAAAATCCTAAGTTCACATGCAACCTATAAGGATCTATGTTTTCTTCTAATTGAACATATAATAATTCCTAAAGGCCATAAGAAATAAACTAAAAGAATAAAATCAGAAAAACTAACCTTTTAGAATTTCTCGGAAACCAAGCAGCACAAATTTCCTGCCTCAAATGAGATCACACCCAGGGAGCAGGAAGGAGTGGACGAAAATTCCAGAGAGTCTAGGTAAAACTGGCACAGAAAATAGGTACCCCAGGGTCCCTATTTATAGTCCCAAGCAGATGACCAGATAAATCGTTACGGATAAACTCTTTTTGAATTCAAATTAAGATAAACCTTTATCTTAATTATTCAAACTAATTATCTCTTTTATATATATATATATATATATATATATATATATATATATATATATATATATATATATATATATATATATATATATATATATATATATATATATATATATATAGATTTCAAAATCTATATATTACCATATATAAATTTCGCTGGCCACATCACTCACTCAGACTGTCACTTACTCAACTATTGAATAATTACAGCTTTAGTCCCTGCACCTTTAATTAATTAATTTAATCACCAAATTAATCCAATTAATTCCAGATTAATTTCTAATTAATTAATATAGTTTCTAATTAATATATTATCACTTTAATATATTAATAAACCATATATTTAATTTCTATTGATTTATTAATCAGATAATAAATCAATCTTTCTCTCTACTGAACTTTCTACCAAACCTCCTACTATGAGGGCAACCTAAATGGACTATGCTACTATTAATTAGATAAATACTAATTATTAGTCATGGCTTAGACACCTAATCCAACAAGAATGATTATAGTTACATGTTTTTGTTTTCCTTTACTAAGTGACTAACACAATCTTATAGACACAAAAATCATTTATGTGGACAACCTTTTATTTGTTTGTTGACACGCATAAACAATTAAAACGTGACCATAGAATGATTATAGTTACTTGTTTTTGTTTTCTTTTACTAAGTGGCTAACCTAATCTTATAGACACAAAAAATCATTTATGTGGTCAACCTTATTACAAGTTATATTGTATACAATTTTAGACACATAAAATCAAGTATACCGTGATCATATAATACTTACACTCACAACATTTATCTTTTATGATGACAATAGTTTGTTTTTAGTCACACATAAGATATTACGACGTGACAATTGCATACCTACATAAATATTTTTAATTTTTATGATGACCATTTTTTACATTTGGACATAACATAACACAAAAACATGGCAATTACATATCGATGGACACACTTTCAATGAACATAAACTATGTAGACTACCCAAACAATGGTTTTCTTATTCAACTATATTTACTTATGTACACGCTTTTTAATTCTACGATCACCAAATCCTACATACAGTCACACGTATTTAAATTTTCCAATACAATTGATCATATTTTCACACATGTAATAAAAATGCATATGACAATAAACCACTTAAACCGAATTCTTTTCTTACTTTTAATATGTAACCAATAAACATCATCCTATGGACACATGACTATTTTATGTGGCCATATTTGTTATCTTTTTGGACACATTAGATTTGATGTGTCCAATATGACACAATCATACAGTCACATGTATAATTTCCTTATGTGACCATTACGTATCTATAATATCTAATAAAATAAATATCACATTCTTAAAACGGTAAATGTGGGTGATTGTATAATTTGGTCATATTGAAGTCGAGTGTCACGAATGAGTGTCACATTTTTGTAAATAAGTGTGGTCATTGTTTTGTTTCTCCATAAAATGGTTACACAAACTAATTTACATGTATCTATAAACGTTCTCGAAATTTCATCAGTGCCCTGTGGCCACACTTTTTTTAAAAAACGTCGTAGGCGTTTTTCGATCAAGTGTGACCAATGTGCGATTTTGTACTAGTGTTTGCATAAAGCTTCTCCTTCCTGAAGGTCTCCAATACCTCCTTTAAATGCCGTTCGTGTTGCTCCTTGCTCCAAGAATAGACTAAGATGTCGTCAATAAAAACTATAACCGACCGATCCAACATCGGTCGACACACCCGATTTATTAAGTCCATGAAAGTTGCAGTGGCATTGGTCAGTCCAAACGGCATCACTACAAACTCGAAGTGGCCGTACCTCGTCCGATAAGCCATTTTCTGTACGTCTTCCTCCCGTACTCGCATTTGATGGTATCCTGACCGCAAATCAATTTTCGAAAACCACGAGGCGCCGTGCAGTTGATCAAATAAGTCGTCGAAGCGAGGTAACTTAACGGATACCGATTCTTTACCGTAAGTTTATTCAGCTCGCGGTAATCTATGCACATCCTATTGGAACCATCCTTCTTCTTAACAAATAGAATAGGTGCTCCCCACGGTGAGCAACTGGGTCGAATAAATCCCTTATCTAGTAGTTCTCGAAGTTGAATAGACAACTCCAACATCTCTGGGGGCACAAGACGATACGGTGCTTTAGCTATCGGAGCCGCACCGGGAGTTAAGTCGATTTTAAATTCCACCTGCCTCCTAGGCGGCAGTCCAGGCAGGTCCTCAGGAAAATCCCGAACCACCGTATATCATTCGTTCTTTGCTTTGACTTCTCTTCTCGTGCATCCAAAACATATGCCACAAACCCCGAACCTCCATGTTGAAAATGTCTGCGTGCCCTGGCGGCTGAACAGAAGGCTGCACCCTGATTCCTCCTCTCTCCTTGTACTACTAGCTCTCCCCCACTTGGGGTTTAAATCCACACTCGCTTGTTCTTACAGTCAATCCATGACTCGTGTCGACTCAACCAATCCATACCGATAATAACTCGAGTGTCACTCAATGGTATAGGGATGAGATCAATCGGGAAATTTATTCCTTGAATCACTACTTCACTTCCCCGGTACACACTAGTCGCTTGCTCGGTTTTATCATCTGCAATCTCTACTTATAACGGGCGATGAAGAGTTCCTAAAGCAATACCAAACCCTTTCCCAAAGTGGCAGACACAAAAGAATGACTAGCACCCGAATCAAACAGTACAAAAGTAGGCGTATAGTTGACTAAGAAAGTTCCTAATCAAGGCATAATAGACACATTAAGTATACACACCAAAAACACGAGGCAAGTAAAGAAAGAGTACCCGTAACGACGTCAGGCGCATCCTGTGCCTCCTCGGCAGTCATGACGAATACTCGACCCTTGGTCTTAGGGGCTTCCCCTTTCCCCTGTCTACCATCGGTAATCCGGAGTGTAGTGGGTGCCGGATTCTGAACCACTCCCTAAGTCAGACGGGGACACTGGGCCTTGAAGTGACCCACCTGATTACAATTAAAACAAATCTTGACCTCTTGCGACAATCCTTAGCATAGTGGGCATCCTTTCCACACTTATGGCATATTAACACCCAACAACGCCCCTCGTGATTCTTTCCACACTTACCACACTTACCCTGGCTCCTTTGCCCTTGCTTTCACTGATCTGCCCCTCAAAACTTCTTTGACGGCTGCTGAGTCTGAGTAGGCGTCAGACGCTTCTGCCTTTGTTGGGTTTCAAGTTCCAACTCTCAGGCCCGAGCGGCCGCAATCATATCAGTAAGAGTTTGGTGCCTAGCAGCAGACACAAATTCCCGAATGTCTGTGCGAAGCATCGCCAAATATCTAGTCATTCTCATGTGCTCGGTTGCCGCAAACTCCGGACAGAAGAGTGCTCTCTCATTAAACGTTTTGGTGATCTCCGTCACCGTCTCCATGGCCTGGGTCAAATTCAGGTATTCCTACACCAAGCGTTTCATTTCCACCTGGGAACATACTCCAATTTGAACTGATCCTTGAATTGTGGCCACGTAATAGCATCCAACTGATCTTTCGTTTGTATTTCCCACCAATCTTTCGCACCATCTCTCAAAAGATTTACCGCAAATGTTACCTTGGAATTCTCAGGACATGAACAGGTGCGAAAGGCACCTTCCATTGAGAGATCCACCGCATGCTAACAATCGGATCCCTGTCCCCTTCGAACATCGGAGGCGAGCAAGCCGAAAAGTCCTTATAGCTTGCATCCCTGGCCCTTGATGAGCCCTGTGTAGCTAGTCGCTCCTCGAGCATTGCCCATAATTCAGTCTTGATAGTACCAAAGAACTGAGGTATCGCAGCCAACACTTCTCGCGAAACCTCCTCCGCGATCAGGTTGCGGAGATTTTCATTAGTTGAGCCTTCCCCGTTCGAGGTACCCGCATCTGCCCCACCGTTACTTCGTGTGATTTCCATTCTGAAATACGCAATAATTTTGATATCAATACCCGGGTCACACCCATTCACCAAACTACTCGACTTCCTAGGACTTTGGTTGACGACTCTTGGCTCAAGCGTGAATCCTGTGTTTTCGGTAGTACTGGCCTGGTACTACCTTCCACACCTATTCGCCCTTGTTCCAAGTTCATCAATCCTCCTCCTAAATTGTCGCACATATGCTGAAAACCATTTCCTATGAATCCTGTGGTCATGCACCGTGGTGCCTAATCATTTGACCTAATCTCACACCCACCCGTGCCTAAGGGAACTACTGCTAACGTCATCGAGTCGCCTCACAGTCACACAGCCGTACACAATCGAGAATAATATAGACTTTGAATAATTGATCCTTCCCTAAAGTCACAACCAAACACGGAACAACCAGTAAGGCCAGACCAAGAGTTCTTAGGCTATCTTATCCTAATTGTATATAACCTACTAGCATTCACTAAGCAACCTAATGACACTAGCATGAAATTCCAAAGCAACACATATTGCACAAACAGTCTATAGAGTATCTTAATCCAGGCAATTCTACATTTTAGCATATATCACATAGCACAAACTTGGCATGGGTAATTGGGAATCACAAAACTTACTTGAGCTCGGTTGAAGGTTCGCATCGCATCTTCTCTTATCTAATTTAGCTTTCCAAAAATCATTTTTCTTATCAAAATCACTCAGTCCTAAGTTTGAGTTTGGATTCCCAATACAGTTCATACAAATCCCTCAAACCAAGGCTGTGATACCAATTTGTAATGCCCCAAATCCATAATTATAAAATTTCATTTATCATCAATGTGACACCCCATTTTTACTGTTTGCAAATACTATGGTTTTTCGTATAAATACATGAATACAAAAAAATACGGTTTTATCAAAAACCGATAATTTAAATGCTTAAAACAGTGGGTGTACAAATCCATATCAAAACTAACCATAGTAAGCAAGAAAAGGATTAAACCTTGCGTCCAAGATAGGAGCTAACTCAAGCTCCACTCCGGCTAAACTTCACCCCATTTATGGCAATTTATTTTAACCTGGAATACATGGCAAAAGATAGAATACGTAAGACAAAAATGTCTCGTGAGTTACATGAGTTTTAGACTCAAACCTTTAACTTCTTTTTCCAACTTTTATAAAATTTATATCATAAAACTTCTGTCAAAACTTAATAGTAATAACATACTATAACTTTTTACTTCTCTAAATCATTTAATAACATACTTTGGAAAAATAGCATCTTTCAAAACTTTATAGTAGTAACATACTATAACTCTTTACTTTTCAAAATCACTTCATAATACACTTTACAAAAATAGCTTCTTTCTTACTTTCTTTGACTGGTTTTATAAGCTTGCTGGATTTTTATACTTAGGGCTATAATCACCATAAGTGATACCCCAAGTCTCTATGGCTAGAAAGAACGGATCAATCCTCACCATAGAAGTGCTGAGGCGATCTACTTCGCGATGGGGCTTTTTCCCCAGTAGACCCCTTACCTAACCCGGGTAGGTTGGAACATAGTTCCCTTACTAACGCTGCTTGCTACAATTACCAGTCATACAAAATACTTGCTGCTTGATTGAACATTTCTCATATACATATAACTTGTGGCTAGGTGCCAAACTACATCATTTTATGTCTATATGGCTAGATGCCAAATATAGCTTTCATCATATAGTAATCATATGTTTAAAACATATTTTTCTAACATGCTAAGCTTTATGCCAAAACATACTTTCCAACATCTTATGGCTATATGCCATTCATACTCGAAAACATATACAGTTTGTAACGAAAACATACTTTTTAAACATCTTGTGGCTATATGCCATGCATACTTGAAAATATATATCACTTGTAATCAAAATATACTTTCACATAATTGGTTCATAGACCAACATACTTTCACTTAACTTGACTTGTAGTTCAAAACATAACTTCAAACATAGCATTATGCTTTCATAAACAAGTTGAAAATAATACTCTTGCATATAATTTCACATAAAGACATTTTATAAGAAATCTTGAATATACTTACTTGCCATGTACCCCATAATGGGTAAAAATACTGCATGTACTCA
This sequence comes from Cichorium intybus, assembly GCA_023525715.1. Classification (NCBI taxonomy): domain Eukaryota; kingdom Viridiplantae; phylum Streptophyta; class Magnoliopsida; order Asterales; family Asteraceae; genus Cichorium; species Cichorium intybus. The sequence continues at coordinate 100,064,957 of CM042010.1, read as the reverse complement.
CCTCACGTATTGCTAGAAAATTGGCTACACGTTCCTTGTATTTATACTCTTTTGATCCATTAATCACTTGGCATGGACCTATATTTAACATGTTATACATTAACATTCATTCTAACTGGTTTTATAACTCATTGGAGTCCTTATTATACCCATGTGGGTCATAACAAGTCTATAACTTCTAAATGACCAACTTAAATAAATCGTATATTATACGTATTTTACTACAGTACCCTCGAGAGGTCGTATTCCCGGTTTAACAATTTTCCATGTGTTTTCACACCATTTTAGACTTGTGGTATAAATATTAGACCAATCGGACAAGTCTAGCACGAAGTTCCAAACTCAAAAATGACATTTTCTTAACAGAAAGTATGTACGACTCGTGCATAATTTGGTCTGTATGGAGCACGACTCGTGCATGATCTGTATGGCAATGTACTTTGATCTACAGGGGAGCACGACCCGTGCTTAAAAGAGCACGACTCGTGCTCTTGCTGCAGATCCTGGTTTAGTCGATTTTTGTCATGTAGTTCATTGTTTTGGTCTATTAAGGACTTAATACTTATAGAATCATTCCATGATGAAAACCTTCAGTTTACCTCAAGTTTTAACCATGGAATCATTCAAATCCTTAACAAATCATAGAAATCCCGTTTTTGACATTTTTGGTCCAAAAACTGAAATTTCTTGAAATTATGTCTTACAACCGATTTATTTCATCTTTTATAGTATATTGAACTTCATAAAAACCATTAAAACCATCTTTGATCACAAGGACCCGTGAACTAGGGTTCTTGAGCCAAAGATTCATTTTCTTGATTCTTAACACTTTCAATGATTATATTAAGTTGAGATAGTGATTAAGACACAAATTAAGGCTAGGAATCATAGGATAGTTCTCCTCTAGCCACTGAAATCCCGAAGCTACAGTAACTCACTCACGGGAAATGGGTTAAACAACCCTAAAATCAAGTTTACTAACCTTCTTTGGCTTGGAATTCTTCAATTCCAAGTTAGTTGCTTCCAATTCTTCATAACCTTCAATTCCTGATCCTCCCAGCTCTCTCTCTCTAGCCCTCTCACGATTTCTCTGGAGAGTTCTCCAGCTTCTACACACTTAGGAGATATTTTCTCATTTTTATACCTAGTTAATTTACACTTTGGTCCCTAAAGTTCCTTTTTTCCCAAACTGGCACAAAAACTCTTTTTATATCATTATAAGTTTCATTTTCTTTCATTTTACCCCAAACACTAAAATACTTCATATCAAAGTCCAAAACATGGTAAAAGACTAATTTGCCCACTAGTTTCAAGAAATGGCACTTTGGCCCCTCTAGTTCCATTTTTGCAAAACTGTCCCAAAAACCCAAATTCTTCTTTTTAAGTTTATTTCATTACATATTAACCCCACAATCATATTTTCATTACTTGGAAGTCATTTGGATGTCAAATGACCATTTTTCCCTTTTTCATCATCTTTCTCCAAACTTTTGGTATTTTACCACATTTCTAAATAGATTATTTTAAAACTTTCAAAATATTTTTGGTCTTTTCCTTATGTATTTTCTCGAATATATATTCGAGATTTTTGGGTAGTTAAAACTACCTCCCCCTTATTGGGATTCCGTCCTCGGAATCATCACACAACTATTGATACTTTCTTTTATCAACCCATACTCATATTCTTTATTCTTTTATCTTTTTAGTATTTTTCTTCTTTGCGTTACTTTTGGTTCTTAATCAACTTTTAGAGATTTCTACTTTCATATTCTTATCAAGAATAACAGCTTACTTTGTAATTCTTCTCATATGTTTACCAAAACTTCATGAGATTATATTAATCACACTCTTCACTTATAAAACTCTTCCCAAATACAATTTCGGTAAGATTTTGTACTTATATAATTTTATAAATACACAATATCTTTCTTTGAAAAGAAAATTTTGTCCCTTTACAGACATTTTACTCGAACATAACTTCTTCTTTCTTTTTAGAAGTTTTACAACTTCTTATCTTTACATAGTTGTTCTTTAGATCTTTTAAACTTTACTTTATTATTCTTTACATCTACTATCAATTCTCGACTTATTACCACTCATAAGGAATGCATTCCTTTCGTTTTATTTCACACCCTTACTTTTTTGTTTGGGACAGAATCTGTCAAAACGGTGTACCTTCCATAAAAATATGCATATCTTACTCTAAAAGTGTCGAAATGACGTACCGCTTTTCGTTTTAGAAACTAGCCATCATTAGCTTTCTTTCTGTGTATAATTCATAATTTTTGGCCTTGTAGATTTGTACAGTTTTACTATTGAAGTTGACCCATTATTTCTGTCAACTTCCTTATTTTCTACTCTTGACTTTTATACTACTAATGGTATACTTCTTGTTAGCTTCTATAATTCCGCAATCCCCTTCTATATGTTCCACTTTGTAATCTATATGTATTATTTTCTTTAAATACATATATCTTTTCATTTCGTATATATATGCTACTATTACACCACCATACTTATTACTTTCATTCTGAATTCGTCTTTAATAAAATGTCATTATCATATACTTCTTACTCATCTCTTATATTATATATGTATTACTTTCATTAATACATATGTTTATATCACTTTTTACTCATGTTCTTTCCACATCTCGACATAATAACAATCTAAGTACTTCTTTCATCATCTTTTATTAATTATGAGATTTTAGTCTCATTTACTCATTACACTTACTAATACAATTCTGTCTTTTTCATTTCTTAGCTTTCCTACAGTACTCTTATGAGTACATTTCTTATCTTCTAAGGTACCCCGTATACCATTCTCATCTTATTACACTTTTTATGATATTATCATCTCATGGTGTAATTAGGTTTCACAAATCATATTTATTAACTTCTTAATAACAAATGTCAACTCTCAAAATCTTGTCCCACTTTAGACCTTTACAAATAGACTTTGTTGCTCTCTTTTATCTCTTGATTACTACTTGGTAATCCTACTCTTTTATCAAATATGTTATTTTATAATTCCAAATTCTCAATTTCTTTATACCTTTTGCATACTTCAAATGGTTTCATGATTACTTTCTAAGTTTGACTTTTATAGATAGTCAAAGCTGTAAAGAATTTAAGTTCCAACTTTATATATTTTTGGTTCCAACTTATCACTGTGGTGCACACCATGGTCTCAAACTACTTTTTAACATATATTTATAAGTTTTTAATTATATAATATACTCGTACGCATATACATAATTCCCTTTTTGTTTAATAACTCTAATTAAGTACTTCATCCATTTTTTTTGTCCCGTGACAATTATCTAACTCAACAATCAATTTACCTATATCACTTGTGGGTAAATTTTCATCCTTTTGATCTCCTTTCTAACATACACTACTAGAAAAAAGGCCTTTAATGACTGACAATATCAGTCATTAAAGGGTATAGATGACAGACAAATGTCTGTCATTGAAAGCCTAGTCATAAATGAAAGATGACAGACATTTGTCTGTCATAAGTTAGGACAGACATTTACGATTGACATTTAAGACTTACGTTTACGACACACAATTTGTAGGTCATGATTTTATGTTTTCTAAATAAATATAATTTTTGTAGATTTACAAAAATTCAAAATAAATCACCAAATTCAATGCTACTAAAAATACAATCTCAATATATAAAAACAATCCATTGCATAAGATAATGTCATTTCGAATATCAATAAGTATTCCAAAGTCTATCAAAAATATTGTTTGTCGCTACATCAAAACATATCATCGATAAATAAAATTTGATACAAAAGCCGCCCATTCTTCGCGAAGATCATCAATATCAACATGTGTAATAAATGATTAGTGAAAATGAAGTTAAAGCTATTAGGTGCCTTAAATTAGGCGAACAAAATTCAAAATTAAGTTATTTTGTTTTTTTGGTCATACATCTACATCATGATTATGTGTTTAGTTTGTGGTGTATGAACAAAATACGGTTTCACTTACCGCTGTCTCTGCCATGGATTTACTGACAAGTTCTTTCAAAATGAAGTGTACCTACAGAGTCAATTGAATGAGAGTGAAGAACAAAACTATTCCATCTTTTTGTGTATGACATAAACTAGTGTGTCACGTGTTGTGTAAGAAATGTTTACTTGCAGGATACAAATCGAAAAAGTAAGGAGATGAAACTAGACCAGATCAACAGAAGCTTCAGCAGGGCCCTTGAAGTATCCAAGAGATGCATCTACCAGTCTCCCGTATCCTTGCTCAGAGGCAATCAAGTGGGGCTGATAACCATCAGCCTCTGAAACTACTTTTCTCACATTACTGGTTGACAGGTAGCGGTCAAGCAGAAGCTTTTTTAAGGCAGCCGACACCTAATGATCAAACATTCAATATATTCAGTTTCCACCTGTTCGCCTGAAAAACAAAACATAATAATCACTTTATACTATATGAATTTAAAATGAAGTTTCCCTTTGAAATTTCTAGAATGAGAGTGCATTGAATTAACAACTACAGAAAATGCCAAAGAATTACCCACCATCAAGGTGCTATTTGAATACACGGTCAAATGCACGACACATTTCCAAGATCGTATAAAGTTGTGTCTGTCAATGAAAAAATTATATAGCAAGTCCAAATATACCAATTCAATTAAAGAAGAGGTCAAATACTTACCCCTCCACCATCCTAGAAAGCTTGTCATGTACCGTGTAACAAACCTTGGATAAAAGCTTGTCGTAAATGCCCTCCTCATCCTAGAAAGCTTGTCGTGTACCGTGTAACAAACCTTATGGACTATTAGATACTAGACAGCTAATAGTCACTAGGAGAGAGAAAGAACCATGGATAAAAGCTTTGCAAGATATACTAAACCCATTTTATGTGCCAGGTGTCCATAGTCAAGGCTGGATTCAAAATATTCATGCTCTTTTCTTCGAGCATACATGTGATGATAAATGATTATTAATTAGTGCAAGATTTAAGACTACATGATGAATGTAAGGTGAGTTAAGTTTATTTTCTAGCTATTGAAAAGGAGAATAAGAATTACCATATTTATAATAATATGTTCATCCAAGCCATCCTTTGAGAGACATCTCTGAAGTAAATAAAAATAAAGTTAGCACTTTTAAGCAAATTATATTAAAAAAAGGTTATGTGTAATTTTCACTTTTGAACTTACTGCTTTCACTGAGGAAATGACATACTCCTTCTCGGTAGGATTTAACACATCAGATGGTAACCTTATTTTGTAGAAGTCATCACTTTCCAGTAGTTGCTGAAGAAATATATAAAAGCAGATTTGAGTCAAAATCAGGTAAACAAAATGGCTATGAGAAGAAAAAGTATGTGGACAAGGAATCACTTTGAACTTCTCCTTTTTTGTTGCAGTAAGATCATTCCTTGAGAGCCGAAGCTTTGTAAGAGTCTGTTTCAGACAATAGATGCAAAATCAGTAAGAGATGTGAGAATTTCTTAATAATGGAAACAAAGTGTTGCATCCAGTTACACTACAAGATATTCGTTTTGACAAGTTATTCATCTTCAAACAGAATAAGGAAGTTAGTCATGAAATTTTGAGAGGTCATAGATAACATTTTTGACAGTAAGGTTGAGCTAAATCCCTCCATCAGGATAATCGGGGCCTTTGCATAACCACACCATCCCACAAGAGCATCCATCAATAGATCACTCATTAATTGCATCTACATCTTCTTCAAAGGAGAGTGAAATGATAAATTTTAACCACCACTAATTCCCATTTTTATACTTTGAGCTACCAATAGTAAACCTAGTTTCTTATAATCCCATATCAAATGTTCAGTCACCTACAAAATGAAGCATAAAAATGAGAAATTTAGAATTATTCTTAACTCAAGTTATGGGTGTTGATGAATACATAAAAACCAAAACCAACATGTCCTTTGCCCTTGTGGTTCGGTTTTCAGTCTCATAGAAAGTTGATTTACAGTACCATTTGGAGAGTAAATGCTAAGGTGAATTGGACGGTTAGAGATTGCCTTTGACTTCCCAATAAGACGCTATGTTTCATCTTCAATCTCTTTACTCACAACAGCTGCTCAACGAAAACCAAAGAATTTAGGGTTCACGCACAAAAGCCTCCCTCAAGCGTAATTTTCACTAAATTTCTAGGGTTTACGCACAGAAACGATGTTGAGTTCGAACGAGTTGCAGCACCGAACCCTCAAATAATCCATCATTGTGGACATTAAAGATGGGAAGAAGTTCATACCTCATGCTAGTCGAACGACGCTGAAGCGAGTCCAGAAGATTGCGTACCTAGTCTTTTGCGTACCTAGTCTTTCACCTACGAGCATAAAACCCAGCAATCGATTTCTTCATGAAGCGATGAAATTAGGTTTAGCAACAATCGATTTCTTCATGAAGCTTGGAGAGAGGATTTTGATTTCGGGAATGGTACGTAGAATGAGATAGAGTGAAAGGGGGAAAAGATAGTTCTGACTGGTTCTAATTTTGGGGAAGCGGGAAAGAAGATGAAGAAAGCGGGACTAATTAAAATGCGTGAAAAGAGTGAACGCGCATATTTTTTTTTAATCCAGTGTATGTCATAAATTTTGCAATAGATGACGTATTTTTATGACTTGCAATTTTGTAAGTCGTAAATCACTTAGATTTTACATAAGATGACATTGTTTTTATGACATACAATTTTGTCAGTCATAAAAACACTGTCTGTCATAATTCGTATGTCATTAAAAGGGTATTTTCTAGTAGTGATATATCTAAAGGTTTTCAATATGATGTTCAATTCCTTACTTTCATCTTGTATTCTTCTTTTCTTTCATTTTTTTTACATACTTTTACTTATAACTTTCTAGGCTTTAAGCCCCACTTTCTTCCATTATATCTTTTACTATCTTTTATATGTGTTATAAGGCTACATGCCTAACACATTACATTGTTATTTCATTTAATCTCCACATTTTACACTCTATATTTTATATGAGACTTACTTCTTATGTATCTCTAGGTGATACACATCGGTCATTCATTTTCTTATTATATTTCATTCTTTCGTGTTTTTAAACAATATGCTCAATACATGGTCTTTCTTATTATATTTCATTCTTTCGTGTTTTTAAACAATATGCTCAATACATGGTCTTACTCTTTTGCTTCATACTTTATGGTATTCTAATTAGAATACTTATTTTATAACCACCTTTATACTTTTAGACGTGTCTATCACGAACTTACTCATGCTTTTATATTTATAATCACGTATAAATATATATACACTTTCTTGTATTTCATGGTTACTAGTTATGTACTAACCATTTCTCACAATCTTTGGAGACTTTTACCCATCATTCCCACTCGGAAGTAGTAACTTCCTGTCTGTTTAATATAGTTCTTATATTATCTTCAATTCTTCGTCTACTACTTATTTAGACATTTACTCCTTTTCTTTATTTCATATTGTTTATGACCTTTAGTCATTTTGCTTACACGCTTTTGGTTTTCTTCAATTAACATTCATCATTATACTATTTCATTACTGGTATTTCTTCTTATACTTCTTTCATTTGGTTTCGGAATTTAATTCCTAATAACCAATTTTTTTTCCATCATTTTCTTTAAAGTCTTTCATTATATTCTTCTAATTATCTTCATCATTTGTCTCACCTTCAATTTCTTGCCTAACATTTATTTAGGAATCAAACCTTTAATCCTCAATTCATATTCATTTAATCTCATTACTATAACCCAATTTACCATTCATCATTCTTTTCCCATTTGGGTATCTTACTTTGTTTTTATTACTCATTATAGCACTGTACTTATAACTTATTCAATTGTTCAATCTTTGGGACACTTTCATGCATCTTCTTTGTTCAATCTATAAATTAGTCTTCCACTCCCTTTTAGCATTACCATCTTCTATCTATAGCTTTTCTTATCATTTTAATCCTGTGCCTTTATTCTTCGTACGACTTTGAGATAAGATTCTGAATTGAATGATCATGCCCAACGTACACCACTTATTAGTATTAACTCTTCCTTACCGCTCTTTTACTTTTACAAAATTTTATGTACTATTAATACACTCCGCTTATAATTTCATTCTTCATGTAAGAGTCTTACAACTCTTATATAGGTAATCAATACCCATAATTCTTCTTTAAATTGTTCTTATTCATACTTCTTCTTGCCTTGGCAGGCACATACTTTAATGTCTTTCAATATGTCTAAGAAGTATTAATTATCACATTATTTGTTTTACTTTACCATAATAAGTGGTATATATTCACTGCATTAACTTTTAATACTCATAACCTTACTGGTTGTTATTACATAGGCATATAATTCTTATGTTTTACTTAATACTCTCTTCAAAACCTTACCCACCAGAATACCATAATTCCTTTGCGATTTCACCAGTCTTAATACATATCCTGTGATTTTGATAATACGGGCCCATATTACCATAATCACCTATACATATTGGTTCTGCTGTTACCGCAAGGTCTCATGGGACACTGGTTCCTTTAACATATAACACCATTATAAGTACACGATGATCAATACTAGAAATCTTACTACTTTATAAACATAGCCTTTAATAAATTTAGACGGTTACGGAAAATTATTGGAAAATATCATATAATTTTCCTAACGGTCAAATTGTTGCTCACTTTAAACGTTAACTTAACACCTTTTAGTGTTATATATCTACATATTTTAAAAAAAATGCATAATGTCTTAATCATTTAAGACATCATACAGCATACTTTCATAAACTAACATTTCTATAGCATGAGTTTAAGCCTAGGAGTGGAACAAGCCAATCCTAATTCGCTTAAACTATGGCTCTAATACCAACTTGTGACACCCCATTTCTACTGTTTGCAAATACTATGGTTTTTCATATAAATACATGAATACAAGAAAATACGGTTTATCAAAAACCGATAATTTAAATGCTTAAAACAGTGTGTGTACAAATCCATATCAAAACTAACCATAGTAAGCAAGAAAAGGATTAAACCTTGCATCCAATATAGGAGCTAACTCAAGCTCCACTCCAGCTAAACTTCATCCCATTTATGGCAATTTATTTTAACCTAGAATACATGGCAAAACATAGAATACGTAAGACAAAAATGTCTCGTGAGTTACATGAGTTTTAGACTCAAACCTTTAACTTCTTTTTCCAACTTTTATAAAATTTATATCATAAAACTTCTGTCAAAACTTAATAGTAATAACATACTACAACTTTTTACTTCTCTAAATCATTTAATAACATACTTTGGAAAAATAGCATCTTTCAAAACTTTATAGTAGTAACATACTATAACTCTTTACTTTTCAAAATCACTTGATAATACACTTTATAAAAATTGCTTCTTTCTTACTTTCTTTGACTGGTTTTATAAGCTTGCTGGATTTTTATACTTAGGGCTATAATCACCATAAGTGATACCCCAAGTCTCTATAGCTAGAAAGAACGGATCAATCCTCACCATAGAAGTGCCGAGGCGATCTACTTCGTGATGGGGCTTTTTCCCCGGTAGACCCCTTACCTAACCCGCGTAGGTTGGAACATAGTTCCTTTACTAACGCTGCTTGCTACAATTACCAGTCATACAAAATACTTGCTGCTTGATTGAACATTTCTCATATACATATAACTTGTGGCTAGGTGCCAAACTACATCATTTTATGTCTTTATGGCTAGATGCCAAATATAGCTTTCATCATATAGTAATTATATGTTTAAAACATATTTTTCTAAACTGCTAATCTTTATGCCAAAACATACTTTCCAACATCTTATGGCTATATGCCATTCATACTCAAAAACATATACAGTTTGTAACCAAAACATACTTCTTAAACATCTTGTGGCTATATGCCATTCATACTTGAAAACATATATCACTTGTAATCAGAATATACTTTCACATAATTGGTTCATAGACCAACATACTTTCACTTAACTTGACTTGTAGTTCAAAACATAACTTCAAACATAGCATTATGCTTTCATAAACAAGTTGAAAATAATACTCTTGCATATAATTTCACATAAAGACATTTTATAAGAAATCTTGAATATACTTACTTGCCATGTACCCCATAATGGGTAAAAATACTGCATGTACTCACCTCACATATTGCTAGAAAATTGGCTACACGTTCCTTGTATTTATACTCTTTTGATCCATTAATCACTTGGCATGGACCTATATTTAACATGTTATACATTAACATTCATTCTAACTGGTTTTATAACTCATTGAAGTCCTTATTATACCCATGTGGGTCATAACAAGTCTATAACTTCTAAATGACCAACTTAAATAAATCGTATATTATATGTATTTTACTACAGTACCCTCGAGAGGTCGTATTCCCGGTTTAACAATTTTCCATGTGTTTTCACACCATTTTAGACTTGTGGTACCCTCGTGCTCTTGCTGCAGATCCTGGTTTAGTCCAATTTTTGTGATGTATTTCACTGTTTTGGTCTATTAAGGACTTAATACTTGACTTAATACTTATAGAATCATTCCATGATGAAAACCTTCAGTTTACCTCAAGTTTTTACCATGGAATCATTCAAATCCTTAACAAATCATAGAAATCCTGTTTTTGACATTTTTGGTCCAAAAAGTGAAATTGCATCCAGATGGTACAGTTGAAAGCCATAAGGCATGTTTGGTAGTACAAGGTTACAATCATATATATGGAATATACTATCTTGATAGTAGCTCTCCAGTTGCAAAAGTGGTCACTGTAAGAATCTACATCAAAGAATTGGTTATTGCATCAATTAGATATCAATAATGCTTTTTGCATGGATTTCTTCAAGCGGAAGTTTATTTGTTGCCCCCACATGGATATAAGAAGGTAAAAGAAAGAGAGGTATGCAAACTAAACAAGTCCTTATATGGACTAAAACATGCAAGTAGACAATGGCACATAGATTTTTGCAACAAATTGGTGGAATTTCGATTTTTACAATCTTCACATGACAATTTTATGTTTACAAAAGGTGAAGGAAACAAGTTTGTGGCACTTGTAGTATACGTTGATGATGTGCTAATTACAGGCATGGTGGAAACATTATTACTAAAGTGAAAATTTTTCTGCATTACATGTTCACAATTAAAGATCTTGGAGATGCAAGCTACTTTCTTGGAATTGAGCTGCTTAAAACGGAAAAAGGGTTGTATATAAATCAAAGAAAATATGTTCTAGAAATATTATCAGAAGTTGGTCTAACTGGAACCAAACCAGCATCAAGTCCTATTAGGAAAAACATGTAGTTGTGTTTAGAAGGGGAAGATTGTTGAATGATCCAGAAAAATATAGAAAATTAGTTGGAAAATTGCTTTATCTTTGCAGTTCAACAACTTAGTCAATATCTACATTCTCCAACTGATTCACATTGGAAAATATCTTCTGTCCAAGTTGAACCTTCAAGATATTCACCAAGGTCCAACTTGAAGGGAGGATGTTAAGATTCACATGTGTAAATAGTTACTTAGATTCTGTTATATTTATTGTTAGAAGTTAGTTCACTCAATATAGCAACGTACGTTAGAGTATAAATGTAATAGTTCTATTCAATTTGAGAATAACAGATGTCAATTTTACACAAACAAACTCTCTTAAAAGTATTATAAGAATAAAGAAACTAAATACTAATATGGTGTTTGGTATGCAGTAATCGAAGAGGAAATAAAATGCGGTATTACGACGAGATAGAAAAATCAATGTTCCGTTGCCACATAAGAATGGAATGAAGCACTCATTTTGGAATGTGATTCATAATCTTAGGAAAATTTTCATTCCATGGAGAGGAGTGTTTTTTTAATCATGCATCCAAGGAATGAAATGATATAGTATAATTAAAATTAATTTTATTATATAATCTTCAATAATATTGATCTTCTTAAAAATTTCAAAACTTCAACTAATTATTATTTTATTTTAAAACACTAAAGAAATGTTTTTTTTTATTATAACTGTATTTTAGGGTTTTATGCTATCTAGTTCTTTTTAGTTTGCAACTTTTCTACACTATAGATAATTTTTGTTAACTACTTATGCAGCATATAATATATATTTTGAATGAAATAAAATACGTTCATATGCAATTTATTCAACGATTATCTTTATTTAACTAAAATTTATTTGATAGAATAACATTTTTTTCTTTATCAATTTTGCTTTATTTAGTCAATCTATATATTGATAAGAAACTATATGTTTAAATGGCTAATTCCGTTCGAATGAATTGACCAAACATAACAAATAATGTAATAATCCATTCCATTGTCGTATTACATTCCATTCTCTTGTTTATTCCATTACCTTGTTTATTTCATAACGCTGTCCATTCATTTCCTTGGTGAGTCTATTCTATAATACCAATCATTAAGTATTTAGGGTATAGTAGCCACAAGTCGTCACTGTTAGAAAATACAAATCGGAGGTAAATTGTTTTTCCATAGCAAAATACCCCACCCAACTTCTAGTGATTACAAGTCGTTGCAAAAACTGGAAATTTTGTAAATCATAAAATCTTTTTTGGGGGAATGTCATATAAGAAACCTACAACCAAGACACCATGTCATGGCCAAAATCCTCAATAGCTAAAAATCCATCATCTTGTACTTATAAGAAAATGATACAAAACAAAAGGATAATGTTGAAGAGAATATACTTACATGACAATTTCGTAGTAATATGCTACTTCAAACCTTTATATTTTTTTATTAGATGTTGCAATAAGTTCTTTATAAACGTCTAGGATGAAGACTCGATCAAAGATAAATGGAAGGCTTATCATCATATGAGGGACCTCATAGAACCAATACAACATGAACTTAAAATGATAGATGTTTTTTAAACGATAAGTTGTTCTTATTAAATATATTATTGTGAATTGATTATATAGAACATTCGTCATTTAGGCATAGCCCGTTATGCTTGAAGTTTCAATAGCCTTCATAACCCATAGTGTTACTATAATCTAGTAAAAAGGTATAAACATGATGAAACTTGATCATCACAATTTGAAGAGGATAAAAGCACTCCTAAATCTTCTAATCATAAGGCATGGACATGTGTTGTAACATGTTTTGAACATTGAAAAAGATGGAAATAGTATTTAAACCATAAGTAATCTCACCTTAGTTATGAGGAAGATGCAACATGATCAGCCAATTATAAAGCATTGGATGGTTGAATGCTATGGTTACATTAGTACATCCGAGTTACTTTAAAATCGTCTCTAAGGCCCGAGTACATGTCATGAACAAGGTGGGACACGACAGTAATTGGTAACGTCAATAGAATAGAAATTGCATTTTTTTGTCTCACTCAAAAAGGCATTTCAAGATGGTTCGAGGAGACAGCCTGAATCTCTGTACAGAAGACATCAATGTCCTCTCTATCCTCATCAACAAAAATAACCCTAAAAGCTAGTCCAGCTTCATCTAAGATAAGCTGGTCTTGATAATGAACTAACTATTCTTGGAAAGTCATTGTCCTAAGAAAAGTATTAAGATCTTTATGAGAAACGTTTGAGTACATCACTCCTATTGACGGAAAATTTCACCAAGATGTCATTATCTAAATTGACAGTCTCTCTAACTATTGAACTAAAATCGATTACATGGAAGAAAGATAAAGGAGCAGCACTCAAATGTAACTTAGTTCATGCCTCGAAAGACGTTGAAAGGTATTCGTAGATATATATAGAAGATATATTTGTATTTATTAGGGGCATTTATTTATCCCTTTATTATGGGAAATGTTGTTAATCATTGTATATATATTGATTCACGTATGGAATGCAAGTGAAGGGATTTTCCATCTATCTTTATGGTATCAGAGCATTTTCTTCTCCCTCCTAGAAAACCCTAAAACCGCCGTCGTCTCCCCTCTCATCCTTCTCTAGCCAACGGCACCCTCTTTCTCCTCATTCAACAATGGCTGGTCCGACTGATACAACCAACACCACCAAAACTCCTTCTTTTCACCCTGATTTCGGAGTTAACAACATCAAAAACTCCATCCCAAAGACATTCAAAAATGCGTTAATGGTCGTAAGTTGTGGGGATGGAGTAGCAAAGGTAGCCACGGTGGTTGGGGATAGCCAAGGAAGACGCAAGGTAAGGAACGGGGAGCGAGTTTGTGAGGAGTTTTAGCGGAAACGTTTGGATAGCAAAGACATTCAAAAATGCGTTAATGGTCGTAAGTTGGTTGGTGATGGTAAAGCTTGGTGGTAGGTGTTTGGTTATGTATGGTAGTGGAGGGTAAGATGTTTAATAGGTAAGTGGATAAAGAGAGGGCATAAGGCCAAAGATTTGGGGGTATGGAGGCATGGATGAGGGATGTTCTCATCATATTGTTGATGGTGCGGAGAGTGCGTTCGGTTTTACCATTTTGGGGAGATGTGTATTGGCAAGAAAATCGAAATTGAATGTCGTGCGCGTTGCAAAATTGGTGGAATTGGGTATTGTTAAACTCACGACCATTATCGCATTGTAAAGATTTTATGGGTCTTCCAAATTGGGTTTTGATATAAGTGTGAAATTTAGAGAAAATTAGGAAACCTTCACTTTTGTGTTTTAAAGCAAACGTCCAAATGAAGTGTGTGTGGTCATCTAAAAGAACAAGATAGTATTTATGACCAAATTTAGATAGAATGGGGGAAGTCCATAAATCAACATGAATAATGTCAAAGGGAAGATAAGTAATACTATTAGAAAGAGAAAACCGTAAACGACAATGTTTGCCTAAAGCACAGGCATTACATGAGAGTTTATTACTAGAAGATAAATTGCTAAAACGAAGAAACTTTGAAACGTCGTAACCGGGGTGACCAAGACGACTGTGCCAAGTAGTGGGAGAAATGGCGTAGAGAGCAACGGGGGAGGTGGCATGGCCGTGAGATGGAGGGAATGGGTACAAATCACCCGTACTGTTGCATCGGTGGATTGGTAGCTTCGTTTGATGATCCTTCAAAGTAAAACCAAAGGGATCAAATTCAATAGAAACATTATTGTCACGAGAAAATTTTCGAACATAAACGAGGTTTTTGAGATAAATGATCTCCATGCCAAAAGGCCAAGGAGTTACTCAATATATATACAAGGCATTTACATCAAATAATAAATGAAGGAATTTATAAAGACAAGGAAATACAATAGTCTAATATCCCCCCTCAAGCGAAAGGTGGCGGACCGAGGCGTACCATGCAGCGAAACTGTTAAAACTGCTGACGAGGGAGGCTCTTAGTGAAGATGTCTGCCACTTGAAGCTTGGTTGGAACAAACATGGTGATGAGCTTCCCGGAGGCAACAAGCTCACGAACAAAGTGGTAGTCAAGGTCAATGTGCTTGGCGCGTTTATGAGACACTGGATTTTGAGTAAGAAACAACGCACTCTGATTGTCACATAGCAGAGTCGGGCGACCAGACGGTAAAGCATGAAGCTCTCGTAGGAGGTGTGCGATCCAAATAATCTCGGTAGCCGTATTTGCCATGGCTCGATATTCAGATTCGCAGCTAGAGCGAGAGACGGTGGGCTGCTTCTTCGCACTCCAGGATACAAGGTTACCCCCTAGGAATATCGAGTACCCATAGGTGGAACAACGAGTGTCAAGGCAACGGGCCCAATCAGCATCAGAATACCCTACAATAGTGGTGGACTTGGGACGAGAAAACGACAACCCAAAAGAAATGGTTCCTTTGACATAGCGAATGAGGCGCTTGACAGCCTGGAAGTGAGCCACCGTAGGAACCGAAAGAAACTGACTGACTTGATTCACAGCATACACGATGTCAGGCCGAGTGATCGTCAGGTACTGAAGCATCCCAACCAAAGAGCGATAATGTGTGGGATCCGCATAGGGGGTTCCATCACTAACCAATGAGGCATTGGTGGAAAGAGGGGTGGCAGCAGGTTTAGAATCAAGGAGACCCGCATGTGAGATAATGTCATGAGCGTACTTGGCCTGGCTGACGAAAAGCCCTGTTGGGATATGAGAGGCTTCCAGCCCAAGAAAGTAATTAAGGCGACCAAGATCTTTT
Organism: Cichorium intybus; assembly: GCA_023525715.1. Classification (NCBI taxonomy): domain Eukaryota; kingdom Viridiplantae; phylum Streptophyta; class Magnoliopsida; order Asterales; family Asteraceae; genus Cichorium; species Cichorium intybus. Next base: position 100,048,849 of record CM042010.1, on the reverse strand, counting down.
ATTCGAAACTCAGCGTGAAGGGTGGAAATGAAAGACGAAATAACGGCCGGATCGGAACCGGTGAGAATCAAGTCATCCACATAGACGAGTAAGTAGAGAATGGACACATCCTTCTTGAAAACATATAAGGAGGGGTCAGCTCGACTGCAAGAAAACCCGTTGGACACTAAGAAAGCACTGAGGAGATGAAACCACGCTCGCGGGGACTGTTTCAAACCATAAAAAGCTTTGGTCAATTTACACACATGGTCCGGATGCCGGGAAACCACAAAACCTGGAGGTTGACGCATATAAACAGTGTCAGTCAAGGTGCCGTGTAGAAAAGCATTGTTTACATCAAGCTGATGTAAATGCCACCCATTGATGACAGCAAGGGTGAGAACCACACGAACAGTAGCCGCCTTGACAACTGGGCTAAAAGTGTGGTAGTAATCATGACCCGGAACCTGACTAAACCCTTGCGCAACAAGACGCGCCTTATGTCGAACAATAGAACCATCAGCCCGATATTTAGTGCAAAACAACCACTTGCATCCAACAATATTGGTATCCGGAGGACGGGGTACTAAGACCCAAGTGCGATTATGATGAAGAGCATGCATTTCGGAGCGCATGGCATCGCACCACTTGGGGTCACACATTGCTTCGGTGTGAGAAGAGGGATCCTGAGTGGAAAGCAACACAGAACAGAGACCCGAGCGGTGCAAGTGAGCAAGGCCAGCCCGATAACACGGCTTAAAAATACCCGCACAAGCGCGAGTCACCATGGGGTGACTAGGTGGCGCAACCGGCGGTGTTGGATCCGTTGGAGGGAGCGGATCGGGATCTTGAGCAGCAGCGGGAGCCGGTGGGGGCTCGGGGACCGGTGTGGGATCGGGGTCCGACATGGGTTCGGGGTCCGGTGTGGGATCAGGGTCCATCATCGGAGTTGGTGGTGGAAGCGGGTCCTCGCAAGCAGTACACATAGGTGGAGGGGCGGCCGAGGCGGGAGTCGGCTAGAAAATAGACGGGGGTGGGGGTGTCGGGTGTTGGCTAAAAAGGAGTGTAATGGTAAGGTGGCAAGCGAGGCACCTGAAGGAGAGTCACCAAAAGGAAAGCATAACTCATCAAACCGGGCATGACGAGTGATAAAGATGCGGGACGACACCGGATCAAGACATTGATAGCCTTTATATTGAGAACTATACCCAATGAAAATACATGGTATGCTCCGAGGGGACAACTTATTAGCCGAATAATCGCGTAAGTAAGGGTACACCGACACCCAAATGGCCAAAAATTGGCATAGGCCGGAACCCGGTCAAATAACACCTCAAACGGGGACATCATATTGAGTACTTTGGTGGGAAGACGATTGATGATGTGGACCGCGGAGCTAAAAGCATGAACCCAATAGGTGGCCGGTAGATTGCCATGAAACATCATAGCGAGCCCGGTTTCAACAATATGTCGGTGCTTACGCTCGGCCCGTCCATTTTGCTGAGGAGTGTACGGGCACGAGATTTGGTGAAAAATGCCATGTTTGATTAATAGGTGTTTAACATGATTGTTTAAGAATTCGGTTCCCCCATCACTTTGAAATATTTTTATTTTAGAAGAAAATTGCGCTTGCACAACAGTAATAAACATGGCAAATACAATATGGAAATCCGATTTGGATTTTAGCGGGTAAAACCACGTGAACCGTGAGGAATCATCCACAAAGGAGACATAATACCGGTAGCCATCAATTGAGGTAACCGGGGAAGGCCCCCAAAGGTCATAATGGACCAAATCTAAGACATGCAAGTCACGTTTATTATTAGTTTCAAACGGTAAACGATGAGATTTAGCAAGTTGACATGGCCCACAAACAATCGGTTTGGGCAAAATAGAAGAAACCATTAAGTGTCCAAGTTTATTCAAAACACAAATTGTGTCAAAAGACACATGCCCCAATCTAGAGTGCCAAAGTTCAAAAGAAGCCTTAGAGTTATTTTGTGCAAAAAACGAAAAAGCCTTCGGGGAGGTGGAAAGAACATAAACCCCACGATCACATCTTCCTTGCACTAGAACTTGCTTCGTTATTCGATCCTGAATGAAACAAAATGGTTTGGAGAAAAGTACATCCACATCATTATCATATGTAAGTTTGCTAATAGACAATAAATTTTTAGTAAGCCGTGGGACAACCAAAACATCACGCAACCGAATACCATTAGGAAGTGTGGAAGTCCCAATATGAGAAATAGGGAGAATATTACCATTACCAAAATGAACCGAGCCATCACCGCCAAATGGTTCGGGTTGATTAACCGAAGCCGTGGAGGACACCATTTGATCGGATGCACCGGAATCAACAAACCTGTCACACCCCCAAACCACGATGGCGGAATCGTCTAAGGGCGGAACGGGACATAGCATCACAACCATTGCATACATTGAAACATAAGTAGATAACAACCATCATACATTATAATTGGAAAGTTACATTGTTCAAACAGTATCATTACAGTATGATAATGAAATAAGTAAAAGAGACATCTTCGCGTCCCATTCCAAAAGGTTAGTCGGACCTGACTAATTGTTACCTGAGAATACAAGTAATTTGAAAAAGTGTCAACATTACGTTGGTGAGTTCATAAGATTTTTGTATTGAGAAAATCCATATAGTCCCTTTTTCCTTGTAAAGAGATAGTGTTTGAAACCAGAAAATCCAATATTTTCATATAAGCGAGTCGTAGTCTTAAAATCCAAAGACCGAAAATGTATACGTGTTTCTATACTTGAAAATAGTATTACATAGTCTTATTTTTGTACGAAACCATGTAAATACATGTTTATTCGTAGATTAATTGTAGATCTAATTTAGTGAAACCTTTACGTAGGTAACATCGTACTTTTATTTATATCTTGATAAAATGTAGTTTTAATTCCCATAAAACCCATATGTATAAGTAAAACCATACTTATATTTGTAACTTGTTAGGATATAGTTTTAATACCATAAAACTCGTATAAATCGTACTTATATTCATATCTTAATGAAATGTAGTTTTAATTTCCATAAAACCAGTGTGTATAAGTAAAACCATACTTATATTTGTAACTTGTTAGAATATAGTTTTAATACCATAAAACTCATATGTATTAGTAAACCATACTTATATTTGTACCTTGATAAAATGTGGTTTTAATCCCATAAAACCCGTATGTATAAGTAAAAACCATACTTATATTTTGTGTAGAGCAACATGTAGTTTTATATTTATATAAAACCATTTGAAGATGTTTTTCCCCAAACTAAGGATATTTGTTGTCGTTCATGTGAGTTAGTATAACCTTGCTGTGACTAGTATGTAGGTCTGCCACGACATTCTTCAGGCGTTGTAATGTTAAGACATTTGTCACCCGGACCTGCCGGTCTAGCTGTAGCTAGCAGCTTAGGTGCGGGATTGTCAATCCTGTATAGATCTATACACAACTATCTCGCTCATGAATGATTAAGGTTATAATCCAGGACTTAGTGCGTACATCTTTCAGTACTGTGAAGAAATGTCTCACATAACCACCCAACGTAATGTTTTATCCTAGTTCGTACTGAAATGGAAACCCTTTTGTATTTGTAATTATCAAGATATACTCATGATAATTATAGTGTAAAGCCTTGCTTGTAAATGTAGTGAAAAATCCTTTGTATTCGTAATTATCAAAATGTCTATGATAATTATAGTATGTAAATATACTGAAAACTCATTTACGTTTGTAATTATCAAATTGTCCATGCTAATTATAGTATGTAATAATTATATATTTATATAATTATCTTTAGTATTTCTGTCGTATCTTTTTCGTTCGTTCCATAAATTATACCAATTATAATTTATATAAATGTTTTCGTTGTGTTAACGTATTTAAGCCTAAAAGATGTCAATGAGTTGAAAAGTATAATTTCTTATATCTAAGGCACTAAATATACTAATAAGATAGATTTAAAGTTTATCAACATGTCATGGTAAGAAATTTGTTTTAGTCATCTTACATAAGTAATGGCAACATTTTAAATTTTGTCATTTTGTCAAAATGATGGTAATCTTTCCAAATGGTCATTTTTCATACACATTATTTTGAATATAGTCATTTTTGTTTAAAATACCAACTTCCTTGTAAAAATATCATTTACCAAGTTTATTATGACGTTATAAGTCTAAATAGTCGTTATCACGTCAAATTGACGTGCTTTTTATAAATCACTAGAAAAGTCGTATTTCCGGTCACAAAAACATATTATTCCTATAATAGTCTATTTTTAGTATACCGTTGTAATAATCATATTTTTACGAACAATAACGAAATAACTTATTTAGATGATTATAAATAACATCTTTTAAGATATTTCCTACAAAAATGGTGTAATAACTTGGTTATAACATTTTTGTTAGAGAATAGTGTTTCCGGTTACAAAAACGTAGTTTTTACTAGTTTTCGTTTTTATGACGTTTATATTAAAGATCTAGTATTTTTACACAACTTATTTATACTTTTGTAACTTTTACACAAACATAATTCATCATAATGTTCGTAATACATAGATCTAACCATATTTCATGTCAAAAACGTTTTTACACAACTACTAGTTTTACAAACTTGTGTAAATCATTATTCATAGTATATAAACATATATAAACTTGTGTAAATCATCATTTTTAACATGTAAACTTGTATTCTCCCCCTAAAAGTTTAGAAAAAATGAAAATGAGGGGTATGAACTCACCCTTGATCCGTGCTTTACTTAAAATTAAGGTTGTTCTTGCGGGATTTACGGTAGAAGACAAGATCTAAGCTTCGGAGCTCGAATGACCCTTGGACAAAGCTATTATCCAACGGGTTTATGTAGATGTTAGTGTGTTTAAATGAGATAAAACTGGTGTAATAAGGTTTAAAATCACTAAAGAAAAGTATTTTACCAAAATGGAGTGAATTACACTTGAAATGGTGGTGGTTTGAGGTGGTTTATGGTGACTTGTGGTGGTGGGTGGAGAGATGAGAGGGAGAGAGTGATGAAGATGATCAGATCTTGAGAGAGAGAGAGAGAGAGAGAGAGGGAGAAGTGTTGGATGAAGTTGTGTTCAACTGAGTAATTTCCAAGCATTTTATTAGATTTTTAAAGATTTTGTGTTTATTTGTTTAATAAAAGAAATCAACTCTAGCCTTCATGCCTAGATATGGAATAGTACTCTCCAAGATCATGGTGTGATGGGGAGATTTCAGCTGATGGGGGGGGGGGTGGGGTGGGGTAGGGTGGGTTAATTTTTATAAAAATGGCAATCTACTTATATAAATATGTGATTTTTGTAAAATCGTAAGACGTTGTAGTGAAATTTTATGAGTTTTTGACGAAACAAAGTTCTAAATAAATATTTTGTATAAAAACATTGTCAAACATTTATTTTGATTGAATTATAACTCGTTAGACGTTGAAATACGCGTTTAAACGCAGTATTCTTCCTATTTCACGATTTTCGGCATTTTACCGAAAATTGTATTTGGCATTGAAATTAAATACTAGATAGTATTAGGTTCCGTAATATATGATTTGTTATTTCATATTTGATGTTTAAGGCACCACATTTTGTATTTTAGTTCCAAACCCTGTGTACATTTATCCGTTCACAGCGGTTTAACTGTTGTAACTTTCACATACGATCTCCGTTTTCGACGTTCTATATATCCATAGGTTCGTATTTACGAATACATCGTTTTATGAATATTATTTTTCTCAAAATAATAATTGTACGATTATCGAATTTTTACGCTATAGTAGTTTAATATCCGTATTTTCGGCGTTTACTCGATAACTATTTTGAATAGCGTACGTAGTATTGTAATATCTAATAATACATCGTAAAATTATGGAAAAATTACTTTTCAACATAAGGATTAACGTACGCTTCGTTCGACTACAGTTGACTTTCGTTGACCAAAATTTACAATTGTCACATCATCTACCCGTTAGAAAGAATTTCGTCCCGAAATTTAGCACTTGAGTAGATCCTCAAGGGTTTGGTTAGAGACGTGGATATTTCGGTTTCTTTTTGTCCTCACGTTCCCAAGTAAATTCAGGTTCACGCTTGGCGCTCCAGCGGACCTTTACTATTAGTATGCGGCTTTGTTTCGTTCTATTGACTTCCCTATTCATGATCTCCACTGGTTCTTCAACGAAGTGGAGATTTTCGTTTACTCCAATTTCGTCAAGCGGAATGACACATGGAAAGTGGAAAGTGGGATGTACATTGTTGAGTTCCTGTGGTAATTGGGGTCTATAGGCTACTGGGCCGATCCTAACAAGGATCTCGAATGGACCAATGTACCTTGGATTTGGTTTTCCACGCTTCTCAAGCGTAACATTCCCTTCCAGGGTGAGACCTTCAATAATACACGGTCGTCAACCTGGAATTCCAAGGGCTTGTGTCATTTATCTGCGTAGTTCTTTTCTCGGTCAGTAGATGCTTTCAATCATTCACGGATCTGAACGATTTTCTCTGTTGTCTCTCGTATGATCTCTGGACCGGTGAGAGTGCTGTTAGGTACTTGTCCTCTGGCTAACTGGGTGTCGCCCACCTCAGCCCAGCATAGAGGGGATATGCACTTGCGTCCGTATAGAGCTTTGAAGGGAGCAACTTTAATGCTCGTGTGACCACTTTTGTTGTAAGAAAACTAGACAAGCGGCAAGTGGGTGTCCCATGACTTACCGAAGTCTATCACGCCAGCTCTCAACATGTCTTCCAGTGTTTGGATTGTTCTCTCGCTTTGCCCTTCGGTTTGTTGATGGTAAGTTGTGCTCATGTCGAGCCTGGTACCCAAGGCCTTTTGCAATGATTGCCAAAAACGGGATGTAAATCTACTATCTCTATCAGATATGATGGATATTGGAGCACCATACAATCGTACAATCTCTTTGATGTACGTCCTTGTCTGTTTCTCCATTTATTTCTGTCTCTTTTATTGGTACGAAATGTGCGGACCTATCAACAATTACCCATATGGTGTCCAGCTCATCAGTTGCCTTAGGTAACTTAGTTATGAAGTCCATGGTCATCCGCTCCCACTTCTACTCGGGTATTTCTGGTTATTGTAATAAACCCAAGGGCTTTTGACATTCGACTTTGACCTTGGCATAAGTCAAACACTTGCCCAAATAAGTAGTAATTTCTGCTTCCATGTTTGACCACCAGTGTACCTTGTCTTGCGAGCCTCTTCTAGGACTAGATCTCTGAAGCCATCGAACTTTGGTGTCTGGATTCAGTCCATGAAACATTGTCGGAGTATTGGTCAACTCAAAAAGTATCATGGCAAATTTTACAGTGGCCCAAACCGAGTTCTAAATGATGTCTTTGGAACGTCCTCCTCCTGAACTCTAAGTTGATGGTACCCAGCTTTCAAATCGATCTTTGAATAGTAGCTGGATCTCTATAACTGATCGAACAGGTCATTGATTTTAGGAAGTGCGTATTTGTTCTCGATAGTCAATCTGTTCAGTTCTCTACAGTCAATACGTATTCTAAAGGATCCATCATTCTTTTTCATAAATAAAACCGATGCTCCCCAAGGCGAGAAGCTGAGTCTAATGGATTCCTTTTCTAGTAGTTCGTGTAGTTGACTAGATATCTCTTGCATCTCTACTGGGGCTAGTCTATATGGTGATTTTGCTAGGCAGCAGCTCCTGGGATCAAGTCGATTCTGAACTCGACTTGTCACGTTGGGGGTAACCCCAGAAGATCTTTTGGAAACAAATCAGGAAAGTTAGAGACTTCTGGTATGTCAGTGATTTCCTTCCTTGATCGCATCTGACTAGACCCTTTTGCCTTCGAGCAGTCTCTCTTGAAGTGCTCGGTTTCGTCATACCCAAAACAAGCGTGACTCAAACCTAAGTTGGGCGCTTGATTGGTTTCCCAGTGCCAGAGTCTTGCAAAAGCGGGCTGTATGTCCATTCTGCTTGCAGTCATAGTAGGTCATCTCTCTGCAGGCACCAGTATGATGAAGATGACATTTGTTGCGCTTTGGGAGATTCCCGGAATACTTTTTCGATAAAATTTCCTAAAGGTACATACTAAGGATAGGCAGCGAAGTTTTGATATGTCCCAAATGTAAATACTGTTCAAGCGTCGTCTACAAAGCAAGTTATGAAATGACCGAGGATTCTTGGAGCCACAATTTCTGTTGCGAGCACTCTCCTTACAATAGAACCATTTTTGAAGAATATGTTTAGGGAGTCATTGTCTCTAACGGGGGCGGTGAAAGCTCATTATAGATGAAACCACATGATCTAGGTGATGTTAGAAGGGTTTAGAACGATAAGTAACTTCACTGTTATCAAAGTGCGTTACAACTCCGGGTGAATGAAGACGCTCGTGTGGCAACCAAACGAGGTAGTAAGAGAATGAAGAAATTCCTTATGAGAAAGGTCTAAGTCGTCGATGAGGGACTCGTGTAGAACTATTTTGATTTCAATTTTGATGAATTATCCAACTGTTTAAGTCACGAAATTTTAAATATAGAAGGAGTCGGAAAAAATGAGTTTAGGAGTTAGGAACTTATTTGAAATTGTAAAGGTAGAATGCTACTTCGAAGGAAAGCATAAAAGTATCGATCATTGAGATTGTGTACAACCTCAACTTAGTGATTCTAGGAAAGTAATCCTTTGGAGGATAGCGAATTATAACATTTAAGACTTCTCTCTCCTTAAAATAGAGGACCTGGCAAATTGTTTGTACAATGTTTGGTGTGATTGCAGTTTTTGTACCTTTTATAGGGTCAGCGGTTGAGCTATAGGTTTGATGTGTAGCTTAAGGTGATTTAAGCCTCGATAACAATAAGAATACCAATGACGTTAGAAGGACTCGAACGAATGTATGAAACGATATGGGTCGAAGGACAACTCAAAGTTATAAGAAATTTTCCATGTGTTGAAGAAGTGCGGAGTTGAACTGGGGATGAATAACGTAAGGTCGATGATTGTTCTTGAAACATGTGAGTAATTTGGAAAGTGTAAAATGATGGTATACTTGAGGATATCACTTGTGATTCTGAGAGCCTTGAACAAAACTTAGAAATTTTTTATATAAGGGGAAGCGGTTTGTTCATTGAATTACGATACACAAGGTAAAGATGGTCGGTGAGCATTTTCATAGGGGAAGTTTAGAATTCAAGAGATATCCTAGCTTAACGTAAAGATTGAAACGATCCTAAGGCTAAAATTGTAGCGCAAAAGGAAAGTCTCACGTATCGGTCAAGTATGAGTTGAACTTCTGCGTCTCCTCGTGAGTCATATCGGGAATACTCACTAAAGGATTTTCAAGTTGTGACTACTCATGGGGACTCAACGGTCCCTTAATGCGAAGCTCTTGTTGTTGCCCTTGTCGGCAATTAGAACCGTTTTCTTAGTCGTAACTCAGGTACGCAGACGATAAAGAGGTATCGAGATAATAGTGATATTAGTGTCGACTTAGAATTGTCATTAGTGTCTCTTAATAATAACTAATACTATCAAAGTATTTATGTTAACATTGACGTGGTTACTAATCACTGTATGATTTCCGAGCTTTTACTCTGTTGCCCATTATGCCCACACTTAGTTATATGTTGGTCAGACCCTAGTCAAACGTAGTTGATCAGGCTACGTTTCCACATGGTTTGATAACATATTATACTAAGTCTAAACATAATGTCCAACTTAAACTCTAATGTTCTTGTAATTGTTGTATTGTGATATTATCTTTGTTTATATGCGTATACTTTTATATAAATATCATTGTATTTTAAAAGTATACTTGTACGAAAAGTTTTAGAGAGTTTTAGTCCCATTGTATTTATAGTTGTATATCTTAAATGGATTGATATACTTAGTTCACTATAAACAATGCTCTGATACCAATCTGTCACACCCCTAAACCATGATCGCAGAATCGTCTGAGGGCGGAACGGGACATAGCATCACAACCATTGCATACATTGAAACATAAGTAGATAACAACCATCAAACATTATAATTGGAAAGTTACATTGTTCAAACAGTATTGTTTCAACCCAATTACAGTATGATAATGAAATAAGTAAAAGAGACATATTCGCGTCCCATTCCAAAAGGTTAGTCAGACCTGACTAATTGTTACCTGAGAATATAAGTAATTTGAAAAAGTGTCAACATTACGTTGGTGAGTTCATAAGATTTTTGTATTGAGAAAATCCATAGTCCCTTTTTCCTTGTAAAGAGATAGTGTTTGAAACCAGAAAATCCAATATTTTCATATAAGTGAGTCGTAGTCTTAAAACCCAAAGACCGAAAATATATACGTGTTTCTATACTTGAAAATAGTATTACATAGTCTTATTTTTGTACGAAACCATGTAAATACATGTTTATTCGTAGATTAATTGTAGATCTAATTCCGTGAAACCTTTACGTAGGTAAAATCGTACTTTTATTTATATCTTGATAAAATGTAGTTTTAATTCCCATAAAACCCATATGTATAAGTAAAACGATACTTATATTTGTAACTTGTTAGGATATAGTTTTAATACCATAAAACTCGTATAAATCGTACTTATGTTCATATCTTAATGAAATGTAGTTTTAATTTCAATAAAACCAGTGTGTATAAGTAAAACCATACTTATATTTGTAACTTGTTAGAATGTAGTTTTAATACCATAAAACTCATATGTATAAGTAAACCATACTTATATTTGTACCTTGATAAAATGTGGTTTTAATACCATAAAACCCGTATGTATAAGTAAAAACCATACTTATATTTTGTGTAGAGCAACATGTAGTTTTATATTTATATAAAACCATTTGAAGATGTTTTTCCCCAAACTAAGGATATTCGTTGTCGTTCATGTGAGTTATTATAACCTTGCTGTGACTAGTATGTAGGCCTGCCATGACGTTCTTCAGGCGTCGTAATGTTAAGACATTTGTCACCCCAGACCTGCCGGTCTAGCTGTAGCTAGCAGCTTAGGTGCGGGATTGTCAGTCCCGTATAGATCTATACACAACTATCTCGCTTATGAATGATTAAGGTTATAATCCAGGACTTAGTGCGTACATCTTTCAGTACTGTGAAGAAATGTCTCACATAACCACCCAACGTAATGTTTTATCCTAGTTCGTACTGAAATGAAAACCCTTTTGTATTTGTAATTATCAAGATATACTCATGATAATTATAGTGTAAAGCCTTGCTTGTAAATGTAGTGAAAAATCCTTTGTATTCGTAATTATCAAAATGTCTATGATAATTATAGTATGTAAATATACTGAAAACTCATTTACGTTTGTAATTATCAAATTTTCCATGCTAATTATAGTATGTAATAATTATATATTTATATAATTATCTTTAGTATTTCTGTCGTATCTTTTTCGTTCGTTCCATAAATTATACCAATTATAATTTATATAAATGTTTTCGTTGTGTTAACGTATTTAAGCCTAAAAGATGTCAATGAGTTGAAAAGTATAATTTCTTACATCTAAGGCACTAAATATACTAATAAGATAGATTTAAAGTTTATCAACATGTCATGGTAAGAAATTTGTTTTAGTCATCTTACATAAGTAATGGCAACATTTTAAATTTTGTCATTTTGTCAAAATGATGGTAATCTTTCCAAATGGTCATTTTTCATACACATTATTTTGAATATAGTCATTTTTGTTTAAAATACCAACTTCCTTGTAAAAATATCATTTACCAAGTTTATTATGACGTTATAAGTCTAAATAGTCGTTATCACGTCCAATTGACGTGCTTTTTATAAATCACTAGAAAAGTCGTATTTGCGGTCACAAAAACATACTATTCCTATAATAGTCTATTTTTAGTATGCCGTTGTAATAATCATATTTTTACGAACAATAACGAAATAAATTATTTAGATGATTATAAATAACATCTTTTAAGATATTTCCTACAAAAATGGTGCAATAACATAGTTATAACCATTTTTGTTAGAGAATAGTGTTTCCGGTTACAAAAACGTAGTTTTTACTAGTTTTCGTTTTTATGAAGTTTATATTAAAGATCTAGTATTTTTACACAACTTATTTATACTTCTTGTAACTTTTACACAAACATAATACATTATAATGTTCGTAATACATAGATCTAACCATATTTCATGTCAAAAACGTTTTTACACAACTACTAGTTTTATAAACTTGTGTAAATCATTATTCATAGTATATAAACATATATAAACTTGTGTAAATCATCATTTTTAACATGTAAACTTGTATTCCCCCCCTAAAAGTTTATAAAAGATGAAAATGAGGGGTATGAACTCACCCTTGATGCGTGCTTTACTTAAAAATAAGGTTGTTCTTGCGGGATTTACGGTAGAAGACAAGATCTAAGCTTCGGAGCTCGAATGACCCTTGACAAAGCTATTATCCAACGGGTTTACGTAGGTGTTAGTGTGTGTAAATGAGATAAAAGTGGTGTAATAAGGTTTAAAATCACTAAAGAAAAGTATTTTACCAAAATGGAGTGAATTACACTTGAAATGGTGGTGGTTTGTGGTGGTTTGAGGTGGTTTTTGGTGACTTGTGGTGGTGGGTGGAGAGATGAGAGGGAGAGAGTGATGAAGATGATCAGATCTTGAGAGAGAGAGAGAGAGGGAGAAGTGTTGGATGAAGTTGTGTTCAAATGAGTAATTTCCAAGCATTTTATTAGATTTTTAAAGATTTTGTGTTTATTTGTTTAATAAAAGAAATCAACTCTAGCCTTCATGCCTAGATATGGAATAGTACTCTCCAAGATCATGGTGTGATGGGGAGATTTCAGGTGAGGGGGGGGGGGGGGGTTGGGGGGGGGGGGTAGGGTGGGTTAATTTATAAAAATGGCAATCTACTTATATAAATATGTGATTTTTGTAAAATTGTAAGACGTTTTAGTGAAATTTTATGAGTTTTTGACGAAACGAAGTTCTAAATAAATATTTTGTATAAAAACATTGTCAAACATTTATTTTGATTGAATTATAACTCGTTAGACGTTGAAATACGCGTTTAAATGCAGTATTCTTCCGATTTCGCTATTTTCGGCATTTTACCGAAAATTGTATTTTTTGCTTTGAAATTAAATACTAGATAGTATTACGTTCATTAAATATGATTTGTTAATTCATATTTGATGTTTAAGGCTCCACATTTTGTATTTGATGTCCAAACCCTGTGTACATTTATCCGTTCACAGCGGTTTAACTGTTGTAACTTTCACATACGAACTCCGTTTTCGACGTTCTATATATCCACAGGTTCGTATTTACGAATACATCGTTTTATGAATATTATTATTCTCAAAATAATAATTGTACGGTTATCGAATTTTTACGCTATAGTAGTTTAATATCCGTATTTTCGACGTTTACTCGATAACTATTTTGAATAGCGTACGTAGTATTATAATATCTAGTAATACATTGTAAAATTATGGAAAAATTACTTTTCAACATAAGGATTAACGTACGCTTCGTTCGACTACAGTTGACTTTCGTTGACCAAAATTTACAATTGTCACAAAACCAATCCGGGCCGGATTTGTTTAATTGATATTTCATGAGCCTCGGCTTGAGCAAGTAAATCACGAAAAGCATAAGTGGTCCGAGAGGCACGGATCGCCGTGGAGAAGGTCTCAAAGGAACCACCCAGACCACATAAAAACCAATGGGCCTTGTCCGAATCATCAACCGCATGACCAATGGCCGCGAGTTGGTCACATAGGGTCTTAAACTTACGACCAAAGTCGGAAACAGAGGTGGTACCTTTGGTGAGAAGCCGAAGTTGATCACGGAGGTATTGAACACGCTCCATGGAGGAGTTACCGTAGGCGGCCTCAAGAGCCAACCAAATCGCGCGGGCGGAAGAGAGGCCCACAACTTCCGAGAAGGCTTCCTTGGTGAGAGAAGCTTGGAGGAGGATGACGGCACGTTGATCCTTAGAGAGCCACTCCACAAGGGGCGGGTTCATGGTCGGCTTGTTATCAACAAAAATTTCGGAAGGCGGGGCTTGAGAGGTGCCGTCAATGTGGTCAAGAAGTTGTTGATATTTGAAGAGAGGAAGCATTTGATTCATCCACAACAAATAGTTTACGGAGGAAAGCCGGATAGTAATAAGGTGAAGGATCGTGTTCATCGGAAGAGATGAATCGTGGGAGGCGGCAGCCATGGTGATTCGATGAAGAGGAGAAGAAGATGAGGAGGGAGGAGAGCGAGAGAATCGAATATGAGGGAGAGGAGAGGAGGGGTTAAGCTCTTGATACCATGTGATAAATGATCTCCATGCCAAAAGGCTAAGGAGTTACTCAATATATATACAAGGCATTTACATCAAATAATAAATGAAGGAATTTATAAAGACAAGTAAATACAATAGTCTAAGGGGTTAAGCTCTTGATACCATGTGATAAATGATCTCCATGCCATGGTTAAGATAATATGAGCGATGGGATGTAGGAATAGAAAAGAAACCGTGACCATAAATTGGAAGTTGATTACCATTCCCAACGAGAATTGAACGTGGTTTATTAAAAGAAGATACTTGAGAGAGGATACCTGCGTCGTTGGTAAGATGATGGGTTGAAGCCGAGTCCATATACCACGTGTTATCCGGAGGTTGAAGTTGCATGGTGTGGAAGGAACTTGCAAGATCGGTTGGTGTCATCGGTGGCCCGTAAGAAGAGTTGGAATCAGCCATGTGGTGAGGTTGGGGTCCGGATAGAGCTTGCAGCCGGTATGAGAAACGTGGTTGAGGACCGAGGATGCCCGGTTGACCCGAAGATGGTGGAGCCGTCGGATATATTGTTGGGCAAGATACCATGCGGCTTGTTGCCATGGTGGTGTCGACTGTTGGGTCGGGCGACCGTGTCCACGGCTACGACTGCCACAACCACGGTTGGAGGACCGTCCCCCACGATGGCCACCACGAGATGGGTTTTGGCTAGAGTCACGAGAGGAATTGTCCTTCCCGGTGTCGGCAGAATCGGCGGCTTGAGAGACCAAAACTTAGGGTGTGTGAGTTTCTTGCTTGGCACGACGAGTTTCTTCCAACAAGAGCTGTGATCGTGCTTTGTTGAAACTTGGAAGGGGTCCGACTGTTGGATGAAGGTGGCAATAGTATCATAGTCCCCTTTCCCAAGGCCGGCTACAAGTTGTAGGACCATTTTGTTTTCCGAGATCAGACAATCGACATTGGCAAGTTGATCTGCAAGATTTTTGAGACGAGCACAATATTCGGTTGCGTTGGGAAAGGCTTCAAGACAAGTTTTGTTGAATTGTTCTTCAAGATAAACGGCCCGTGTGATCTTGTTGTCTTGGAAGATGTCAGCTAGTCGTGTCCAAAGCTCTTGAGCCGAAGCCCCGGGCATCATGATTGTTTGGCCAAGATCGGTGGAAATGGTAGCATAAATCCATTGTTTGACAATGGCATCAAGTCGCATCCAAGTCGGTTCATCAATGGATTCGGGTCTAGGGACCTTGGGATCAATGTGGTCCAAAAGATTGTAGGCACATGCTTGAATATGAAAGAGTTCCATCCAAGAGGCGTAATGACTAGTAGTTTCATCGAGAATAATTGGGATGGAGTTTTTGATGTTGTTAACTCCGAAAGCAGGGTGAAAAGAAGGAGTTTTGGTGGTGTTGGTTGTATCAGTCGGACCTGCCATTGTTGAAGGAGGAGGAAGAGGGTGCCGTCGGCTAGAGAAGGACGAGAGGGACACGTGCCAATATGACAAATTGCAAACCGGTTGCCACCCCTGTCGACACGAGCTCCAAACTCAGCGCATCGGTCGGCTCACTCATGACCGATCCCACTACATATCGAAGCCTTGCCGGCGCCCTTAAATATCTTACTTTCACGAGACCGGATATTGCTTACGCCGTTCAAAAAATTTGTCTTTTCATGCACGCCCCACGGAAGCCGCACTTCAACGCCCTCAAACGTATCATACGGTATCTTAAAGGTACCATGGATTTCAGTCTACACCTCTATCCCTCCAAACCGTCTCGGCTCATCGCATACACCGACGCCGATTTTGGGGGGGGGGGTGCCCGGACACCCGTCGCTCGACCTCCGGATATTGCATCTTTCTTGGCGATAATTTAATATCGTGGTCTGCCAAACGCCAACCCACTCTATCCCGATCGAGCGCCGAGGCCGAATACAGGGGCGTTGCCAACGCTGTCGCCGAAACATGCTGGCTTCGGAACTTACAGCTCGAACTTCATACACCATTGAAACAAGCCACTTTCGTGTACTGTGACAACGTCTCAGCAGTTTATCTCTCGGGCAATCCTGTACAACACCAACATACAAAACATATTGAAATGGATATCCACTTTGTTCGCGAAAAAGTTGCTCTTGGTCATATTCGTGCTCTACACGTTCCATCTGCATTCCAATATGCCGATATCTTCACCAAAGGTCTTCCTCGCCAACTTTTCAATGACTTCCGATCCAGTTTGAGCATCCGACCACCTCCTGCTCCAGCTGAGGGGGACTATTCGTAGATATATATAGAAGATATATTTTTTTATTTATTAGGGGCATTTATTTATCCCTTTATTATGGTAAATGTTGTTAATCATTGTATATATATTGATTCACGTATGGAATGCAAGTGAAGGGATTTTCCATCTATCTTTAACAGGTTTCATAAGAAACAATGGAAAAGATTAACAATAACTCTAATAAAGCAAGCAAAAGAACATGCATCAGTTATTAATCCTCAATATCTATAAGAATTCAAAACCATGAAATATGAAGCCTATAGACATTTGCAAGCTATATGTCCAATCTTTATTAAAAGTTCCTAAACAAATGTTGCATCAGGGACTGATGGCACAGTTAATGAAGATTGAAAGGAAGAACAATGTGTTACTTTCTAAAATACTAGGCAATAGAATCCAAGACCCCATCATATAGCGTAACAAAGTACATAAACATGAACGTTTTGCGGTTCCTTTTTGTTAAACAAGACTCCAGAGGACAAGCTTTCTTCTGGTGCTATTTTCGTTGACGGACATTGACATGAGTCACGGACCAATGCATGTCAAAAAAGTATTACAAGGCCTATAAATGAAAAAGGTGACGTAAGATGCATACGAAGAAGTGAACTAACCTTGGAAGAACTATAGGAAACATATACTCAACTATTTGTAAATTGGAACAAAGTAAGTTAAATGACTCCTTGAATTTACCATTAACTAAGTTGTCGGTCACCAGGACTGAATGTGATAATAAGGAACATCAAGAATGAAGAAAAAAAGGAAAAACAATACTTGCAGCAGGCCGGATAATGCTCAAAGATACATCAAGGGCTTGAATACTCTAGAAAAAAGAGTAATTGATACACTGCGAAATGTCAGGATTCTAAAACACTTATGTGCTTCTGTTTATGCTTTTCAAATATTGATTCCATATACTAATGAATCTCATGATGTTTTTCACCAAAGCAGCAGTTCGTTGCTTGCGGAGCCTAATTAGATTCACGCCTTTGAATGCTCTCCAAAAATTACATCTTGTCTATTAATCTTGCAAAATTCCTGAATCAGATCACACGAACCAGTGGAACAGGAATGTGCAAGAAATTAAACACCACCAAGAATAACAGCAACCATGTATGTTATTACATTTCATTCATAAGAGCAGAACAAAACAATCAAACAAGACCTAACCCTTAATTTCAACCATTGCTCTTGATCTTGTACAAATACCAAATTCATCCAAAATTTCAACCTCTCAACCAACCATCTTCTTCCTTTACAAGAAAAAATAGAGAATGACAAAATGTAGAAATGAAGAATAGATAATGAGTCAGTTACCTGATTCTTAGTTGGAGCCATGTAGATGCAATGCAATGGATGCAACAGCAGGCAAATGCGGAAGAAGTATAAGGTCGAGAGCAAGAAAGCACAATAGCATATTACAAATGCCATACAAATATAATCTAATCTAGCAACTTGATCTTCTATAAACACCGATAGCAAAAAAAATTTCGAAGTTGACACCTTTAAACAACACCCACATTACAAATATAAAATCCGACGAGTAGTATAAACAAGAACAATAACAATATTAGAAAGTAAATAACAATTGATAATATACTTTAACAAATTACTTTCATTCCAAAGCATCTATGCAGCTTCTCTTCCTCTCTTCAACTTGGCAACTCTTACCACGACTGCAACATATATCTTGTCAATGGTTTCCTCAGCAGACATGAAAAGCTTGTGTCTCCACTGCTTCTTGAACAACAAAACTCCAATAATACCCCAAAACCCTGTTGCAAAACCACCCATTATGTCTAGGTAAAACCACCATACCTTAGTCGGTTCATCAGCTGTTTCGTATTTCTTCTTGGGCGTTGTTGTTGGGTTTTCATGATTTGAGCAACTCTTTGGCAATGGAGGTCCACATAGATCTTTGTTTCCGGTATATATTGATGGATCGAGAAGAGTCTGCAGTTGACTTCCTGTTGGAATTCGTCCTGACAAGTTGTTGTGTGACAAATTCAAATGGCTCAAAAAAGTCAAAGCTGCCATGCTTGGAGGGATCATCCCAGTCAACTCGTTTCTTGAGAAATCGAGAGATTCTAACTTTGTCATGTTTCCAAGGCTGTCTGGAATACCCCCACTGAGATGATTATTAGACAAATTGAGACCCATCAACATAGAAACTGCAGTTAGCTCTACAGGTATTTCTCCAAAAAGTTTATTGCTTGAAAGGTCCATGTTGTAAACCATATTCAAAGTTGACGTATATTCAAGATCAACACCTTTCGTGACCTGAATCACATTCTGATCATCATCGATATCATCGATGGTATCCACCAGTACCATGCTGCCCTTAACCATGCCGTTCAACTCTCTTAGACAATGTGGGATGGTTCCCGTTAAGTTGTTGTATGCAACATCCAAAATGTGAAGTTTTGAAATTTTGCACAATGATCGAGGAATTCTTCCAGTTAGGTTATTTTTGTGTAACCTCAAAACTAACAAAGATGTAAGTTTTTCTCCTATCGATTCGGGTATATTTCCAGAGAAATTGTTATCACCCAAATCTAAGACAACTAATGATCGTAAATTCCCCAATCCTCCAGGAAGTTCACCGCTAAATTTATTGTCATTCAAATTTAACCGAATTAATAATGAACAGTTAAGGGCTATAGAGCTTGGAAAGACACCAGACAGCCGATTTGAGCTAAATATCATGATACCCAACCATTCCAGATTTGCAAGACACTTGGGAACTTTCCCAGTTAACCTATTTCTGGAAAGATCAAGTAACTCCAAATATGTCCTTCTACACAGTGACCTTGGAATCGAGTCATTGAAAAGGTTATTTTGCAGGAATAATCCTGAGGTAAATCGTCTTGTAGAAACATCTGAATTTCCCCCATTAGGAAGGTTTGTCAGAGGTCCGCTGAGATTGTTGTGAGAGAGATCTAAGAGAGGAATGATGGGCATCTTGCGGAACCATCTGGGCAGGGATCCCGAAATTGTAGTATTGAACAACATTAATGCCTCAAGATTCCTTTGATTTCGAAGCCACTGTGGAAACCCATTAACGATTTTGCAAGAACTGAGATGGAGAGATAACAATTGGAATGGAGGTATCCAATCACGTGAAACATTGATTGTCAATTTAGAGTTGTAAGAACTATCCAAGTTCCTCAACATCGAAAGGTTAGCAAAATGGGCTTCGGAAACTACTCCTTCCAAAAAATTATTAGAGACATCTAACGAATGGAGTTTAGCAAGTTGCCCAAAAGAAACTGGAATAGTCCCATTTAACAAATTGGAAGACACTGAAATTGATTGTAATGAAACAAGTCTCCCCAAAGATGCCGGGATGGGGCCATTCAATTGATTGATAGAAAGGTCGAGTTTGGTAAGATTTCCGACGAATGTTGGAATGGCACCTGTCAATTTGTTGGCTGATAGATCAAGCTCTAGAAGGTTAGGCATATTAGAAACCAATGAAGTCAGCGAGTTTCCTGAAAGGTCGAGGACTCTTAGGGAACTCATGTTTGTTAAAAGAGAAGGAAATATGCCTTCAATTGAATTTCCGCTAAGATCCAGGTGTTCGATGTTAGAAAGGGTACTGAAATTAAGTTGAGGGAGAGACAGATGCATCGTGTCGAGCCCACAATATGACAAATGCAACTCTGATACAGAAGGAAGGGTGTTTAGAAAATTTGCGAAATTCCATCCCAAACTTAAATTAAAGGTTGAAAGATCGAGAAATGTGAGGGACGTCATGTTTTGAAAAAATCCAGGGAATGGACCTTCGTAATAACTGAAGCCAAGATCCAGGTGTTTGATGTTGGGAATTATTCTACTCGAATTAATAGAACGAGAAGCATCAATCTTGGAAAGGCTACATGATGACAACCTTAACTCTTCTAACGAAGGAATCATGTAAAGCATCATGTCCCAGTTCTGTGCTCTGCTAAGATCCAAATAACTCAAGTCAAGATGCTCGAGTGACAATAGGCCAAAAGTCCATGCCATATCACCTGCCATCCGCACTTCTTCATTCCAACTGAGATCAAGAACTTTTAAATTAGAAAGATTTCCAATGTGAGGAGGAATAATACCGTTAAAACCAGCATAAGAGAGATTGAGGTAGGCCAGCTGTTTGAAAGATCCAATGAAGTCAGGGATCCGGCTTCCTTCAAAATCATTGTGACTCAAGTCCAAGTATTTGAGATGCCTCAAGAAAGCCAAAGCAGGGTTCACCTCATTACCAAACAAGAAGGAGTTGCCATAAAAAGAAGATTTGTCTCCTTTGAGATGGATACTTTCAACATTTCCAGTGACAGCATCACAGTGGATTCTTTCCCACAGGCAACAATCATCGCCAACCCATGATGACAACATTCCAGAAGGATCTTGGACACTGTGTTTGAACTTGAGAAGAGCAAGTCGCTCTTTCTCAGAGCAAACAGCGCTGATATTTCCTATACCCAAACAAGTATATGCAGTTGCAACACAAAATACACATACAAAAAAGTGATGGAGCCCCACACCACTCGGATTCCCCATTATCAACCCCAACTTGGTTTAATTTAGAAAAGGTTAAAGTGGAACGGGAAAGACAGGTTGTTATGATGACTTGATGGGTTGCTATGATCAAGAAACTAGTTCATTTATAGAGCCATAATTAACTATTGCCATGGATGACCTGGAAGTCAACGGACAAGACTTGGAAGACATGGAAATCAACGGACCTTACTTGAAAGACTTGGTCTGTGGACAACACTTGGAAGTCAATGAATATGACTTGGAAGACTTGGAAGTCAGTGGAATAGTCCTCTAACCAAACTCAAATTTCTGGAACCTGCCGAGCTCTACTCCCGAAAATGAAATGGAGCACCAAAACTCCTCTGATTCCCCATTATCAACCCTAGTTCAGTTTAATTTGGGAAAATTGAAGTGAAAGGATGGATTGTTATGATCAAAAACTTGTTCATTTATAAGGCCATAATCGAAGAGGAACCTATTGACATGGAAGTCAATGGGTTGGATTTGACTTAGCAAGCTTGATGTGTCAAAGGCTAACAAAATATAATTTCTTTGAATTTTAAATTCAATATTTCATCATATCTTTTAGAAAATAACATACTCTTATAAAATAATTACGATTTTATTAGAAGTAACAATTTCAACCCATTTTCTTGAAAATGGGTTGGATTTATTCCCACCGGTCTAACTAGTAACATCGAAAACCTTGGCAATGAATGGAACTATCAGATTTGTCAAACAGGCCAATTTTTGCCCCAAGGAGTAATCCAATGCGTAATTACAATCTCTTTTCCACATAATATCAAAAAAATTACAGTATTATTTTAACATAGTGAAGTGGAAATGAAATTTCTTGTTCTAGATTACTAGTCAATGTGTTCACATGTAATGATAAATTAGTATATTTCATGGTGGACGTCTTCACAGCAGACTCCGAAAAAGAAACAAAATAGCCACCAAAGTTGAAATATTTGATTTAACAAGGTTGATGCCAATGACTTCCAGCCTAGCTGGTTGAGTCACCCGGGTTATATACCCATGTGGGTAGAGGTCGGGGGTTCTATCCCCGTCCAATGCACATGTGGGGGATTTTCCCTGGTTCGGCGAAGCAAAGGGGAGGGGAAAAGCTCGTGGATCCGGGCCGCCGGCTAAATGCCGACCCGGTTCCACGACTGAGTACGCTCAAGGTGAAAATTCGCTGTTCCAAAAAAAAAAAAAAAAAAAAAAGCAAGGTTGATTTGCCAAGCCTAATAAAAAATAATTCTAGAGTTTTAAATTAAAATTTTCATCTTATCTTTTTTAGAAAATGTATAGTCTTGAGTTAGAAGTGGCAATTTCGACCCATTTACATGGAAATGAGTTGGATTTTATTTCCAACATGTCTAACAGGTGAAACCTAAAATATTGACTTAAAAAGCACAAAGGTACCGAACGTAATAATGCTTACAATCTCTTAAATCGCATTCTTATTTAAGAAATTAGTTTTGTTTTTAATATATATAAGGCGAAATTCCAAAAAATAGCATACTAGCCACTTTGTTTACACATAAACAATACATAAGAGGTATATTTAGTTTCATGGAAGACCTTACATATGACTCTGAAATCAACAAAGTAGCTCCCGAAAGTTGAATAATTTGTCTTATTATTGTGTTATACGTTGTGGTATGAGATGTTGAGTTTCCTAAACTTTATGCAACATTCAGTTTGTATATTTGTTTTATTTTATTAAGACAAAATTACAGTTTTGGTCCCTAATGTATACCGGATATTTCACCTTAGGACAAACTTTCATAAAATCACGGTTATGGTCACCAAAGTTTGCATAAGCTTTGAAATCCATCCCTCACTCGGTTACCGTAACCCTTCACCGTTAAAGCCAGACTTGGTGCGACTTCGTCAAGGGTATTTTCGTCCTTTCTCGGTTGGTGTGCATGGTTACCGCCTTAAATGTGAGTCATGTCATAGAACCCATAACAAAGATATGTTGCAGATTCTCATTATCACTCCCGATTCACAGCAAGCTTCACGAAGAAAAAAACAATTGCGATGTTTCGGAGTCCAAGATAACGTATCAGTGGGTTACGCTACGGTAAGCATCTGATCTCACTAACGTTTTTGCGACTGATTCGACTAAAGCTTATCTGTTCGTTCAAATGCATATGTAGACTGTAGTAAGTTTACAATGGAACTCCACCATGGCGGCCGCTTCACAGTAACGCTGGGACGAGAGTACGTCGGTGGGACGATTACTTACGTCAACAACGTTGACGTTTGTGAAATCAACCTACAATTACTACAGAGCATCCTCTCTGCCATCGCCTATCAATATCAAGTATTTTAGTAGTTGTTAGGCTCAATTCTTAGTGAAATTATATCGTATAAGTTATGGTATTACTCACTTTTGTGCTTAGTGCTTGTATGCGAAAAAAGATAAAAATAGGGACTAAGGACGGACAAAATAAAGAAGTTCCGGATAACTCCACTTTCAGTCGAAAACGTACACGTGCCGTGAGCAGAAGACACGCGCATCGCGTATAGTCAAAGATCAGATGATGAGTTTGAAATTCAAAGTGCGAGAAACGGGGATAAGGATAAGAGGTTTTTAGCCATGCGCGACGCGATTAGCTCGATTTTGCAACTATAAATAGAGGCATCTAGGTCGAGTTTCAGGAGCGAAGAACAGACCGAAAGGTGGAACCTAAGCTTCTTTGACTCAGGATTTCGGATTTCAGCAGCTTCAATTGGTATTTTTATGTTTTTACTTTCTTTTTAGCATTTTAATAGTTTTAGTTATTGCTTGATTCCTTCAATTCTGGATTGTAGAATCTACTGCAACGAGTTTACTTTGGATAATTTTCGAAGTCAGAACCTTGAGACTTCTGGATTTGGTTTATGTTCAATTTAATCATTCGGTTTGAGTTAAATTGCATGTTTTCAGTATTAATTTATGTTTAATTGCTTGCGGATGGTTTTGGATTGTTTAATGCTTCTGATACTTCTGAAATCAGTAAGTAAGTTTTGTTTGAAGTTTGGAATTGATTAGTTTAGTCTTATACTAGTTTTAGTTTTCAGTATTGCAAGTAATCGATTTTCGGGAAGTGGAAGGAACACCGCCAACTATAGCATGACGTTGTAGTTTGGTTATCCTGACACTATATTTTAACCACTTTACTCCCACGAATCGACCCTTGCTGCTACTATACTAATGTGCGTGTAAGGTTTTATTTTTCTATTTTTGACCGCATAACGACCTAGGCATGTCAAATTTTGGTGTTGTTGCTGGGAGTTGTGCGCTTGACACTCTGTGTCAATTTTTGATTTTTCCTTTTTGATATTTGATTTTTAGTTTTCAGGTTTTTGTATGTGTACGTCCTCACAATGGGCGATTACATGTACCCGGGTCAATGCACGTGTTATGGTGACCCGGTTTATTACGATAACAACCAGTGGAACCAAGGTCGTGGACCTCCATGACAAAAACAGCACACTCCGAGAGTTTGGCAGACGCGTAGGGCTTTACATGAAGACAGAGATCGGTGGTATTCACTTTCCACCTGTCCTTGCTGCATGCTTCAGTGACCAGCCACAGAGGGATGTAGACGCAGTTACTTGGGCAGCGATGTCCAATGAGATGTTTGAGGCTGGCTCATCCAAGGAGAGCCAGCTCCGCCCCCCGCTCCACCGCCTGATGCACCGGATCGTATCCACCTCTATTATGCAGAAGAGGGGATGCGAGAAGGTGTCGCGAGACGATGTTTATTACATGTGGGTCCTCTCAAACCCCAGCAGGTTCCTCAACCTGCCATTTGCACTGGCGGTTTCCTTGACTTCTCGGGTGGCGGGTTCCACCACCAAGAGCCCCATGGCTGGTGGGCACTACATTACCCGTCCGGCCCGATCTTATAGCATTCTCACAGCCGATGTTCTGGCCGGCCTGGCCCCGACACTCCTCATGCAGGCATCAGTACGCTATTTTGAGAACACGTGGATTATTCATCAGCCGTGACAGGGTCTGTACCAGTTGATGCCGACGATCGAGCCAGTTGGCCCACAGGTGCAGGAGAGTGGAGGTGCCAGTCCAGCCACCGCCACAGACACAGCCACCACCGCAACCAGTAGACGTACGGGATGCCTTGTAGGATCTTCGTGAGAGGGTGGCCTTTTTGGAGGAGCAGCAGGCATGGATTGGAGAGGCATTACTCGAGCTCCTCACCCAGGCTGGAGGTCAGCCGCGACCCTTCCCCACTCGAGCCCATGATGATGATGAGGCTGGTCCATCCGGGACTCAGCATGATGATTGAATGTACTTTTTCTTTATCTTTTGAAAACAGTGTACATAACCTACTATTATCTTTTATATTTTGTGTTTGTTTGTCTTTTGAATTTAATTTTTTTGTTGAGTGTTTGTTTGCGCAAGTACCAATGGGAATCTACTGAGGAGTTGTTTCACACAAGTGTGGGGTCACCGTACGCCTACACTTGTCATTTCACCGGCATGTTCACTGTTGCGCCACAACTCCAGGAATCTGAATCATGATGTACGCGTTTTTATCCTGTGAAAATTGGTTCCAACAAGCAGTCTACCGTCTAAAGGGGTAACTCTTTCTCCCTTGTTCTGAAATATTTTTTATGTACAACGGGGACGTTGTACGATTTTAAGTATGGGGTGTGGACGGTCGAAAGAGTTAATTTTTGAAATTTTTGTGAAAACAAGTAATTTTCAAAAATTTTAGCAATTTTCAAATTTTTTTAAGAAATTGTAATTTTGAAACGAATAGCTTTTGAATGTTATAGCATTGGTATTTTTTTAAGAAATACTATTCAGTTGTTATCATGCTATTTTTTTAGTCAAATAAGTTGAGGCTTTAGAGTTAGAATTTTTTTAGATTTGGAGTACTTTTAGGATTTGAATTTGGGAGGGAATTTTCAATCAGTGGCCTTTGTTGTTCGAGCCGGTAGGTCTGAAAAGGATGACCCCGAAGGGGTATTTATGCACCTTACTACCTAAGATCGTCTGGTCTGGGATAGTATTTCTAAAAGCTTGTTACACGGACAGCATCGAGAGTCATGGACATTTCTAACGGCCTTTAGAATCTGAATGAGTATGTACACTTTTTGTGAACAGAAAATTTGTAATCAATGGTTCTTTAGAAAGTCGGGAATTCCAAAGGGTATTCTGGTCATTTTTATCAAAATCATTTTTAATCTAACTTTTGAAAACAACAAACTTTGAAACTGAAAGCATTCACAAATGTTTGAGTCTTAGTTATAATTTATTAAAAACTCTACTTGCTTGGGGACAAGCAAGGCACAAGTGTGGGATGTTTGACAACGCCTATCAATATCAAGTATTTTAGTCGTTGTTAGGCCCTATTCTTAGTGAAATTATATCGTATAAGTCATGGTATTACTCACTTTTGTGCTTAGTGCTTGTATGCAAAAAAAGATAAAAACAGGGACTAAAGACGGACAAAATGAAGAAGTTCTGGATAAGTCCATTTTCAGTCGAAAACATACGCGCGTCACGGATAGTCAAAGATCAGACGATGAGTTTGAAATTCAAAGTGCGAGAAACGGGGATAAGGATAAGAGGCTTTCAGCCATGCGCGACGTGTTTAGCTCGATTTTGCAGCTATAAATAGAGGCATCTAGGTCGAGTTTCAGGAGCGAAGAACAGACCCAAAGGTGGAACCTATGCTTCTTTGACTCAGGATTTCGGATTTCAGCAGCTTCAATTGGTATTTTTATGTTTTTACTTTCTTTTTAGCATTTTAATAGTTTTAGTTATTGCTTGATTCCTTCAATTCTGGATTGTAGAATCTGTTGGAACAAGTTTAGTTTGGATAATTTTCGAAGTTAGAATCTTGAGACTTCTGGATTTGGTTTATGTTCAATTTAATCATTCGGTTTGAGTTAAATTGCATGTTTTCGGTATTAGTTTATGTTTAATTGCTTGTGGATGGTTTTGGATTGTTTAATGCTTCTGATTTTTCTGGAATATACTTCTGGTATTAGTAAGTAAGTTTGGTTTGAAGTTTGGAATTGATTAGTTTAGTCTAATGCTAGTTTTAGTTTTCGGTATTGCAATTCATCGATTTTCGGGAAGTGGAAGGAACACCGCCAACTATAGCGTGACACTGTAGTTTGATTATTCTGACACTATATTTTAACCACTTGACTCCCACAGATCGAGCCTTGCTGCTACTATACTAGTGTGCGTGTAAGGTTTTATTTTTCTATTTTTGACCGCATAACGACCTAGGTATGTCACTCTTCGACTTAGGGTATTCTAATCACGAACCTTATTTCTTTCATTTTTTGTTACAGGTGATAACCCTTGAAAAAGGCTTGGTCGTATTAGGTTGTGATGGGGATTTTAAGCTGTTAAGTAGATACTTAGCAATAGTGGGTTAAATAGCTTTTTACGTTGAACAAGGGAAGTCATTAATCAACAACCATGGTAAATCCCCGATTCCTAATTATCTCGATGATGATGGATTTCTTATTTCACCTAAATATCGCAAGCTTCAAAAAAAAATATTCAGAGGCCCCTTCTTGTAGCAAAAAATTAGTTTTTGATTTGAATGAACCGTTGGAGGAAGAATCAAACCCTTGTATAGATGTGGTTTTATACGAACCATTAACAAACAGATCTAACTTGCATTTGAGGATCAAAATACAGACAATAACAATCATGTTTACATTGACATTGATGATGATGACGACGTTTTGAACGTAAGTAACTTCAATAGCAAACCTGAGCTACCTTATGATTTTGGGGAGGATTTGTTGGACCCATTGTTTACCTACAACGTGCAAGATCCGAAGTACCAGTGGTACCTTGACACAGATTACCAGTTTACAATATCATCCGACTGTGAAAAGGATTGGCTTGCCGCGTTAACGAAGGGAAGCACAAATGTTGAAAACAAAACAGACTTCAATGAAGGTGTGTCGGAGGAAGTACCAAGTTCTGAAAGTGACTCTGATAAGGACCCTGATGAGGACAACAGTGTTGAGTTGGAACCTAGTGAAATGGTTGACAAAGATAACATAGATGTGGATACTATTTAGAGTGTTTTGGACCCCAATCAACCTTGAAATCGATGGAGAGCCAGAGTCATTGGTGGTCCTTGATCATGACAAGTTCAGGAACTATGATCCTGACATGAGTGCTAGGGAAGCTTTTCTAGAAAACCTTGACAATCCGGTCATTTGTTCAATGGGTCAGCTCAACGATGTCGACTTTCAAGTTGGTGAATACTTTGAATGCAAGAATGTAGTCAAAGAAGCCATTCTAAATCTTACAATTCAGTCAAGTCGAAACCTAAGAATGATAAAAAAAAATGATGGTAAAAGGATTAGAGCTCGTTGTCTTGGGGATAAGTCCATATGGAAAACAGATGGAACAAAAAAGACCAAAAAATACAAGGCATTTGACTTTTACTGCCCCTGGTTGTTGCACGTGTCTTGCACCAAAACAGATGAAAGGTGGAGGGTGAAAACCTACAATTCAACGCATACTTGTTTACCCAGCAGATCTATAAAGGTTGTATCACAAGGGTACATAGCAAACAAAATTTTCCTACATGTCCAAGGCAACCCTAATATTCCGACATCAGCTTTGCAAAATGAGCTTCAGCGTACTTGTAACATCAACTTATCGTTTATGAAAGTATTTAGAGTAAAAATGATTGCGAAAACAGAATCAGGGTAGACTATGAAAAGCAATACACGATGCTTCTTGACTATGCCCTAGAAGTTCAATTACAAAATCCAGGAACCACAATCAAAATTGCAGTCGAGTCTTCTCCAGTTTTCTCATCTGAGACTCGAGTTTTTAAGCGAATTTACATCTGTTTAGGACCTTTGAAGGAAGGCTTCAAGATTGGGCAAAGGGAGCTTCTGGGTTTAGATGGGGCTTTTATGAAAGGACCTTATCCAGGTCAAGTTTTAAGTGCTGTCCGCCAGGATGGAAACAACAAAATATATCTAGTTGCTTATGTGATTGTGGAGGCGGAGAACAAAGTTTATTGGACATGGTTTTTGGAGTTTTTAGCAGGTGATTTGGATATCGGTCAAAATACCAATTT
Organism: Cichorium intybus; assembly: GCA_023525715.1. NCBI lineage: Eukaryota > Viridiplantae > Streptophyta > Magnoliopsida > Asterales > Asteraceae > Cichorium > Cichorium intybus. The sequence continues at coordinate 100,019,681 of CM042010.1, read as the reverse complement.
CACTTTCATCAGTGACTGGCAAAAGGTAATTGACTTATGTTATTTATTAATTATAGGTCAAGTTTTAAGTGCTGTCGGCCAGGATGGAAACAACGAAATATATCTAGTTGCTTATGCGATTGTAGAGGCAGAGAACAAAGTTTCTTGGACATGGTTTTTGGAGTGTTTAGCATGCGATTTGGATATCGGTCAAAATACCAATTTCACTTTCATCAGTGACCGGTAGAAGGTAATTGACTTATGTTATTTCTTAATTATTGTTTAATTAACACTGTTCGATCCAACTGTATTATGTAAATTTTTTTTGAAATTTTCTAGGGTTTAGTTCCTGCTTTGTCGAAGGTATTCCCAGCTGCCGAACATAGATTCTGTGTTCGACACATTCATGAGAACATGAATCTCCATTGGAAGGGAAAACCAATCAAGGACTTACTATGGAAATGTGCAAGAGCAACCACGAAATCCCAATGGAAGTCTGCTATGCAAGAGTTAAAAGCAGTCAATGGTGAAGCTTTTGGATGGTTGAGCAAGATTCCTCCTGAGCATTGGACAAGAAGTCATTTTTCAGGTAACCACTAACATGAACTTAATTATGACTAGGCTTTATGTTAACAATTTTATTCAAATTTGTAGGTCGTTGTCACTTTGATGTACTGTTAAACAATTTGTGTGAGGTGTTTAATTAAAAGATTGTTGAAAGTCGTGACAGACCCATTATATCTACACTTGAGTATATTAGAGAGTCCTTAGTGAAAAAAATTGTGAATGTACAAAAAATTCAGTGTAAGTGTGATGGAGTCCTCACCCCAAATGCACATAATGAAGGGTTTTCTAGCAAACAATGAACAAATAATTCTTATGGTTCACATGCAACCCTAGAAAGATCTATGTTTTCTTCTATGAAGATATTAACTAAAACCCTAAGGACAATAATACTTTCTAAAGATCAAATCAAGAATAACCAACCTTTTGATCTTGTTCTTGAAGCTAGCAGCAAAATAATCCTGCCTCAAATGCAAGTCACACCCAAAGCAATGGAGAAGACAGTCCAGCAGAGTAATCATAGTGAAAAATGGCGCAGGTTTTAGGGTGCCCAGGTGCCTCCTTTTATAGCCTCCAAGGGTTACAATTGAAACCCTAAGGAGCCTCCAAATGGGCAAGCCTGTTGACTAAATGGACCAAGCCTTTTCTAAACCCTAATAGGGTTTCGCCAACCATGGAGAATCCTTCCACGGTGGCGCCACTTTTGGCCCCTGTCCCCTGGCCAGTAATTTATCCAACTATTGAATAAATACAAATCAGTCCCTGCACTTTTAATTAATTAAATTAATCACTAAATTAATCCAATTAATTCCAGATTAATTTATAATTAATCATTATAGTTTCTAATTAATATATTAACACTTAAATATATTAATAAAGCATTTAATTAATTCTATTGATTTATTAAACAATTAATAAATCAACCTTTTACTCTACTGAACTCTATCCTAACCTCCAGCTATGAGGGCAACCCAAATGGACTTTGCTTCAATTAACAAGATAAATACAATTATAAGTCATGGCTTAGACACCTAATCCAACAGTCTCCCACTTGGATAAGTCTATGGTTTTAATTGTCTGTTTACCTTCTGATTAATATCAGTTTCCCAGATAAGTGATCATATGATCCTTCGTTCAACAAGATATTTTCAGACACGAGACATGGATTGAGATCAATCTCTGTCCGATACTCTGTTTCCCGATCTCCGATTCTGCTTATGACTTTAAGACTTCTAATTGAACACATCAATTCAGTCCAGGCTGGCCAGCACTTTAGTCAACTTCAAAATCATCGAGAGGCCTACAGATATCTGTTTCCCTATCAGGGTCAAGGAACGAATAAGCTTCGACTCATATGCTTGTGTCTTTTACTTGTCAAAATCGTGCACAACAATGCGTTTTATAACATCGAGTTACCGATGTATTTAGCGTTATCAATGCACAACCGACTCGCAAATTTCAACTCATATGTTGTAACACCCGGCTTTTAAAACAAAACACCCCTGAAAATTTTTTCATTTAAAATCAAGGATTCAATACATAAAACCATAACAAAGGGGTATATTTTAATAAAAACGGGTACAAGTGTATCAAGGAGAGTGTATAATACCATCATCTCCTTTGAAGCCGGGCTGCTACAACAACATCTATGAGTCCAACGCTTAGTCACGGACTCTATCTTGTCCCCTATCAGTATCATGCTAACCTGCAGGGACATTAACAAACGGTATGAGCTACAAAGCTCAGTGAGTAATCAAATCTGCAAATAACATGTATCAAAATACAATCATATAACTGTCTGGATATCGAATCCAGACTACTAGCTTTACTGGCTAACTGTGTGTATCTGAGGATATCGCATCCAAAGTACTAGCTTTACCGGCTAATCATATATCATGTGATTATCAAATCACTTTATCATGTCTAATTTGTTATTTGCATACCGATCATATCAATTCTGTTTGCCGTCATGGCCGTATGTATATATAATAGAGAATAATTATACGAATTCTCAATTATCGTTTCTGTCCCCTGTTTCTTAGTCATATCTGATTGTTTCATATTTCTAGACTATATAAGTCGCACCGTTTATCATGGCTATACAAGCCGCACCAAAGCATTTTCAGCATATATTTCATAGTCCGAGAGGCCGCACCTGTCTGGGTTCAACAACCCGGTATCATAGCCATAAGGCTGCACCATTTCCGTATAATCATATCATAGCCATATAGGCCGTACAAGTTGGATATAGCATCCGATATCATAACCACAAGTGGCCGCACCATCTATTAACAATTTCTTTCACGATCAATTATGGCTCACGGGTTAGCCCGCTGTTGCCTTGGCTCACGGGTTAGCCCGCTGTTGCCTAGACTCACGGCTTATCCGGTCTTGTCTATATAAGTTTGACTCATCAAAGTAAACCATGGCTCACGGGTTAGCCCGCTGTTGCCTAGACTCACGGGTTAGCCCGCTGTTGTCTATAAATAGGTTTAACTCATCAGAATAAACTATGGCTCACGGGTTAGCCCGCTGTTGCCTAGACTCACGGGTTAGCCCGCTGTTGTCTATATAACAGTTTACATAGATATATTGACTCACAGTTCCGTTCTTGTCTATATTAGACTCACGGCTTATCTAGTCTTGTCATATCATAAAGTATATATATATATATATATATATATATATATATATATATATATATATATATATATATATATATATATATATATATATATATATATATATATATATATATATATATATATATATATATATATATATATATATATATGTATTGACTCACAGTTCCGTTCTTGTCATCGCAATGACTCACGGCTTATCTGGTCTTGTCTTTTACATATATTTTTACACTTGTCGTTTTCGTCCCCCGAAGCTGTTTCAACCTGTAACAATTCAATCATCATATATCACATATGATATCAGTGAGATTACTCACCTGAATACTAGCTTCGTTTAAATCCCGGTTGTTTCTTGCCTTTGCGTGCACCACAACCATTTTGTCCCATACCTATATATTCATTTATATACCAAATGATAATAGGTTAATAATCATCTAAATTGATTCTAATACGTAAGAGTCCAATATTATGTCATTATAAACAATGCCTAGATAATAAATTTTACATTTACTATCTTTATGTGAATTTTACTATTCACCGAGGCATTCGAATCGGTCTACAGTGCCCCCGAGTAGTCGAAAAGTCAATATAAAAATTTTCCCAAACTTTTCAGACCATAACGAGCCTACGGTTCAAGTTTGAGCTAAATCGGACAAGCCAAACAAGAGTTAGCGTTTTAAAGTCCCTGTCAGGAGGCGCACTGCGCCAGGGGCTGGGCGCACTGCGCCTGGGCGCACCCCGCCCTGGTCCTGGGCGCACTGCGCCTGGCGCCTGGGCAGGCTCCTGATCAGTCGCGATTTGTGCACTGTAGCACGCAGTTTTGGCCCATTAAGTCCTTATTTCCGTTCTTAATCGTTTGGGGTTTGTTTCTAGGCTAAAACCTTATACTTTAACAAGGTTTTCAACCATTCAAAACAACTAAATCAATCAAAATGAAGAATTAGGGTTCTTTGTTCCAAAACCCCAAAACTTCAAATTCATCAAAAATAACAACCTACTTCCATTTTCTTGAATTAAGTCCTTATTAGCATGACTTGATGGAAGTGTTACATCAATTTAAACACATAAACATAACTGAAACTCATAAATTTCAGTTTCTATAAAACCAAATCAAGAACACTTCAAGAACTTGGTTAAAATCAAGTTTACTAACCTTGATTAACATAGGAATCACCAATTCAAGCTATGATTCCAATTCCTTGCTTCAATTCCATGATTTCTTGCAGAAATCACACCCTCCTTGCTCCTCCCGTTGCTGCACAATGGCTAGTCAAAGAGAGAGTCAACTCTCTTCTATTTATACTTCAAATTTTTACATTTTTGGTCCTTAAGTTCATTTTCTTGAACTTTGGCCACAAAATCAAGTTTTATTACAATAAAACTTCCATTCTTTATACATTTGCCACAAACAACAATATTTTTCATTTTTGGTCCCTCACATGGTCAAATGACCAAAATACCCTTTTGTGGTAAAATGACCAAAAATCAGTTTTTTATAACATTTCAAGTCCAAAACTCAAAATATTATTTCAAACTAAATTCTTTTCTGTCCAAAAGACCAATTTACCCTTCTAAGGTAAAATGACCAATTTGCCCATTTATTATAATTATATAATAAAACATGTCTTGGCGTTACATATCTCTCTCCTCCTTCAAAAGAATTCGTCCCCGAAATCATACAAGGAGTTGAGGTATGTCTTCCTCGTTTCGCTTTTGGTCTTCTGTATCATCTCGGAATCGATATGGTATTGCCTAAGCACTTAACCGTACTAGTCTTCTTATCTCATGATTGGATCACAATCCGTATATCATTCTTCCGGTTGTCCCGGGTACCTTATCTACGTATCTTTCTTCATCTCATCATAAGGAATTTATTGGAAATTATTACTACATAATTTCTCTCTTGTCGTCCCAAACAAACTTTAACCCTTCCAAAGGATTACTTTTAAGGCTACTATATTCCTTTACTTGGAATTTCAAAGGTTTGTATTCAGTGATCCACGTACCACTTTCATAAATTCTTAACCATTCTTCAATGTCGTTCGTACTCATCAAGTCTTTTCTTCAGTTTATGCAAGAATCTAGGATCCAGCCAACGGCTTTTCCATATTTGCAATTCAGTAGATCGTAGGATAACACGGTAGTCTATACAATACTTTTTACGAGTCTGTAGAATACTAAGATGTAAACTATTATTTCTTACAAATTCTACCAACGATAGACGATCTTCTCATCTTCTACTAAGATCTTCTGTGCAATCTTCAAGCGCATCTTCCAAAGTCTGAATCACCCAATCATTTTGTTCATCAATTCACGGTACTTGCAGAGACTTTATTGCAAAGTCTATAACAATGTTGTCCCATTTCTTTACTGGGGCCAACAATGGGTCAATTTCTTCGCACGTTTCCACTGATTTGACTTTACTTTACGTACAAGTCAAATACTTTTCATGTGTCTTTCAATATCTTTCTTCTATTCCGGCCACCAACACATAGGTTTTATCGACCTATCCAGTCTGGTATTGCCCCGGGTATGATGCATATCTAATACAAAATACATCTTTTCAAGATGATCTTCATGTTTCACTTTGCTTTGGAATCCACATTCATAACCACCAAGGGTTTAAATCGCTGTGATTTTCCAACTAGCTTATGCTAATGTCCAATCATTTATTTATTTTTCACATTTTCAGACTTGCACACTTCTTTCTATACTACCTGAATCAATTCAGATAATCGATTTGCCACATTCATACATGTGAATGTAACCTTCAAAGGTTATTATTTTCAATTCAAGGCATCTATAGCCACATCTGCTCATTTTAAGATGGTACAAGATTTCATACCCGAAATCTCTAAGTAACCCATCTATCACATTTATGTCCTATCTAGCTTCTTTTTGATCAACTAAGTATTTCCAACTTGTATGATCAATATCAACAATAAGCTTTACACCATATAGATAGTGTTTCCAAAGCTTCTATGCCAAAGTCACAATTGCTACCGCAATATCATGCATCTACAGTCAAATCTGCATGCATTTCCATAATCCAATTTATCTTTTCCGCTTAGCATCAACGTTAACGTCAGAGTTTCACACAAGGTTTATTCCAAACCTTTACAATATACATGTGGTCTTTCTACGCACTCAAACTTTATACTTTTATTAGTCAACCTTAGTCGACTGTACAACTGTCAAGGAACAGTTTTCTACAACTCTCCTAAATTAACCCGCCAATCCAAGGAAATTACTAACTTCAGTCAAATTCCAAGGCGGTATCTATTTTATCACAACATCATTTCTACTGTATCTACTTTATCATCCTTGGCATTATTAACATGCCTAAAGAATATGAAACCTCTTTTAACCAAATTTTCATACTTGGAGAATTTTACAATTCACTTAACTTAGTGAATTAACTCCAATGCCTGGTACAAATGTACCTCTTTTCAATCTGGTTTCGAGAATATCAGATTCTCATTAGTCAATACACAGATGCATCAACTTATCTTTCTTCTTTTCAAACAAGATAGGGCTCCATCTGATGACACCTACAGTCATAAGAGACCCCAATACCATGTTTTCTTCTAGTTATTTTCCAACTCTGCCATCTTTACAGATGCAAATCAGTACAGAGCCCGTCTACCAAAACGGCTCCTAAAATCAGTTTTATCGATAAACTCTTCTCGCCAATCAGGCAGAAATCTTGGAAGTTCTTTTCAAAAGAAACATCCGAGAATTTATTCAAAGTAGTGAATTACTATCACTGCTTTATTTAGCTTGGCCCATACCACTGTTGGATTAGGTGCTAAGCCATGACTAATAATTAGTATTTATCTAATTAATAGTAGCATAGTCCATTTGGGTTGCCCTCATAGTTGGAGGATTAGCAGAAAGTCTGATAGAGAGAAAGATTGATTTATTATGTGATTAATAAATCAATAGAAATTAAATAAATAGTTTATTAATATATTTAAGTGATAATATATTAATTAGAAACTATAATAATTAATTAGAAATTTTTTTGGAATTAATTGGAATTAATTTGGCAGTTAAATTGATTAATTAAGGTGCAGGGACTAAAACTGTAATTATTCAATAGTTGAGTAAGTGACAGTTGAGTGAGTGAGAGTGGTGGTCGAAATTATATATGGAAATATATTTATTTTCGATTTTGATAATGAGGATAAAAGGGTTTGAATTATTAAGATAAAGGCTTATCTTAATTTGAATTCAAAAAGGTTTATCTTTAAGGTTTATCTGATCACCATTTGGAGCCTATAAATAGGGAGGCTCACCCTAACCCTAAGGCCACGATTTTGAAGCTAGGGTGTGACTACATTTGAGGCAAGAGGTTTCTGTTGCTTTGCTTCCAAGATTCACTAAAGGTTGGTTTTTCTTGATCTTTCTTTTAGTTAATTTTTTTCTGGCCTTCTAGGAATTGTTTTTTGTTTAATTAGGAGAAAAACTTAGATCTAAATAGGTTGCATGTGAACTTAGGATTTTTAGTTCATAGTTGCAGAAAAACCTTACAGTGGTATCAGAGCGTTTGGTTGTTTTTCTTGTTAAATTGTTATAACTGCTTTCCTGAAAATTAGGGTTTAATTGTTTATAAACCCTAATGTGGCCAATTTCGAAAATTAGGGTTTGTTTTAGAAACCCTGGCCGGCCCCCTCCTGCTTGGCGGTTTTTGATGATTAGGGTTTAGCAGGCTTTCTATTTTTGGTAACTTTAATTGTTTAAATAGATAATACCTTAAACCAATTATCTTAAAAATCGAAAATTAAGGGGATAAGGATAGGTTTAAATCAATTTGATTATTTTGTGATACCTATCTTAGAATTAATTAATTTAATTAATTGTTTAATTAAAAGATAATTAATAGGATTTAATTAATTTCGATTTAATTGTTTTAAATTGCGAAAATTAATAGATAAAATCTAGAAATATTTTAAAAGGTTTAAAATATCAAATATTAATTAATTTAATTAATTTTTTAATTAAAATATAATTAAAAGGACCAATTAATTTCGAATTTAATTGTTTTAAATCTCGAAAATTAATAGATAAAACCTAGAAATATTTTAAAAGGTTTAAAATATCAAATTTGATTAATGTAATTAATTGGTTAAGTAAAAGATAATTAAATCGGGTTTTAATGGTTTAATTTAATTTTAAAATTTAATAGCTTAAATCGACAATAAATTAAAAGATTAACCAGAAACAATTTTTTAAAGGTTTAAAAAATTACATCTTATATATATATATATATATATATATATATATATATATATATATATATATATATATATATATATATATATATATATATATATATATATATTATAACTAGGAAGTTATTTTTATATGTATGAGATTAAATGGTTAGTCAAATCATTAGTAGGCCTCATTCACGAAGCTGGTCTATAAAGTGGGTATAAGGAGACTGCCTATAAAATGGCGGTCTAATGGGTGAACACTCTCGCTCACCGCTCGCCTGATCAGTGGAGGGTCGTTAGCCGAACAGGTTTGATAGGACCACCTAATAATCACTAAAAGTATAATGATTCAAAGTACTAGAACACTTAATAAAACACAAATCTAGTTACTTTAGGAAAAATGTGAATTGGTGCTAATCCATGAAATTGCACATTGCACTTAATGAAACATTGGTGGAGCGTGTGTGGTTTACCGGCATGCCAATAGGGGTTCATAAAGAGTTGCAATGGGTTTCCCGGGTATTGTCATTGTTGGTGGAGCGTGTGTGGTTTACCTGCACATCAATTAGAGATGATAATTAACCTGAGAGTACCAAGCTAATTTGCATGGTTATTCACATCCAGTTTGTGATCCTCGGCATCCCAGTCACAAACAGTGGAGCACATCCGAGATTAAACATGTCATTGAAGAGTTTAATGAATCTCAACAGATCTAGGAATTTCATAAGATGAAATTGATAAGTGTTTATCTACCTTAATGACCATTATGTTGTGATTACGGCATCCCTCTTCATACCATAGTTGGGGTATTTTGGATCCTAGCCTTATTAAATAACATATTCGGTAATTATTTAAAAAAGGACCAATTAAGCTAATAAATTCTATTTTCTTTTATAGATGTCAAGTGTCAATTCTCCTCTTTCACCTCCTTCACCCATTTCTGAAAGCATCAGAATGCACCTGCTTAATATGGAAAGGTTGACTGGCCTCAACTGTAAAGAATGGCTTCGCAATTGGAGACTGGGTCTCGGCATTGCTGGCAAGCTACATCTCACTGAGTATCCGATCCCAGTTCCACCGGAACAAGTCATCATAAAAGGTTCTTATGATGAATCAGAAGAGATTCGTGAGCTCATGCTATCAACCATTGACCCCGAGTTCCGCAAGGATTTTGAATCCTTGGGGCCATATAAGTTGATACAACTGGTGGAGGAAAGGTTCCAAAAACCAGTTGAAGAGGAACGAGCTAAAATCCTCAGAAGACTTGCAGAGTGCAAGCTAAAGGGAGGAAGTAGCATCAATTCGCATGTTCTTCATATTGAAGGGTACATAGGCGAGTTATGTAAACTTGGTCATCCCATGAGTCAGGAGGAGAGTGTTAACATCTTGCTCGCTTCGCTGACAAATGAATACGATCTGTTCATTCAGACGTATAGAAAGGAAGACCAGAAAAAGACCCTCATGGAAATGCGTCCACTGTTGACTTTATATGAGTTACTCTTGGACAGGCATAGCTCTAATGGCTCAGCTACTTCTGGATTAAGTCTAGTGAAGAGACGTAACAAGAAACGGTCGAGATCGACTAGACATGTCTCAAACTGGGAATCCGCTAAATCGGATACAGTCACGGAAAAGATTGGAAGACGCTCCAACGTTTTTGAAAGCTCAGGTATATCTAAAAACCTCAAAACTCCTGTTCCAAGATTTCTTGATACATAATGTGACAGTCACATTTTGGTTTGTATGCAGGGAATCAAGAAGGCACGGGACTCTGGTGCATAGGAGCACATATGGATTAGATCTCCAGCTCGTGCAGTTTTGAAGTTTAGATAGATATTGGAATATTGTTATTAGTCTTTAGTTGCATTTTGACATTGTCTATTACATTGTTCAAGGATTTTGTTTTAATAAAATTTTCATTTTTCTTTCAACACCTGTTGTCTAAAATTGTCCTTGAAATTTTATATGAATGTGTTGAATGTATGTTTAGTAATAACTTGAATGATGATCCGAAATGTTTTGAAATCAAGAATTGTGTCATTATGATTGTTAATACAAATGTTATAAGAATCAATTCAACCAAAGGTCCAGTTGGACAGGACCTTGGAATCATTTGACTTAGAGTCACTTGATGAATTGACTTCTTAATGTGTCAAGAAATGAATCAACCAAAGGTCCAGTTGGACAGGACTTTGGAATCATCTGACTAAGAGTCAAATGATGATTAAGTTCTTGACAAAGCACATGTGGCAAGAAATGAATCACCCAAAGATCCAGAGGATAGGATTTTGGAATCAGTTGACTTAAAGTCAACTGAAGATTGCAAGTCTTGAACAAAGTTAACAAAGTCATTAGTCTACATAGATATGTAAAAGACATAAAACACAATTGTTTGTACTTCGCAATATTCATCATTCGGTATGATGAATATGACATTGCTTATCCGGATAAGCAATTGAATTGAAACCTTGAAAAGTCCAAGGACTTCAAAGGAAGTACAAGTTTCACAGAACCTGAGCGATAACATAAATTGAGAAAAAGATTTCACAGTTCATTCTCTTCCAAGAATATTAATGGTTATAATGTGTCTTAGGGTAGATAATGGAGCATTGGTCGAAACAGTTCGATCCTCGGTGTATGAGATACATTGCCAATTAGTTTCCAATAAGATGAACACTATACCAATCAGTCCATATAAACCATACTCCGACCACATCCTAGACTAAGTAGGTCTTGCAGACACTGGCTGAAATGTAAAGCTGGGATTATCCCACTTGTACATAGAAAGTCCAGGGTCTTGTAGTGTTCATCTGAACCTCATGACCAGCTGAACTTGATCAGCATTGTCGTTTCATTTGCTATCCCACTGTTACTAAAGAGCTCTTTTAGAAAGAACTCATGGTCTAAGGAAACAGTGGGAGTTGGGACAGTCCTAAATGAGTTTAGGATTAGCAATGAAAGAACCTTTTTAGTCATCACTAGGCTTGGAGCAGAAATCAGATTTCTGCTTTACAACTGACATAATCTCCTCTTGATCAGTAGTATTGATCACCATCATAAGTAGTTATGATCAGGGTGACATACCGATTAGTGGTAAAACACTGTAGTTGGTACGGATTTGCAATCCGACTACTTGGAAGCATTGGTGAGCCCGGCTGCTGCCAAATAAGAGGACCTTAGGGCGAGACACGGTCTGTGTGAAAATTTGATTGATTTTACACCTGGTCTAAAAACCAGTGAGAGTAACTGAATCATCAAAAGAAAGCAACATGGACATATACATACCTTCAGAGCATCTAGTTGAGTCGATACTCAGAGTCAAGCAATTGATTCCGAGTAAAGCACTCTCAATAGAAGATGAAATCCGAGAGGATTCTGCATGGCATAGTGTGAGTCGTTAGTGGAGCATGTGTGGTTTACCGGCACACTAATAGTGACACACATAGAGCATGCCATTACAAAAGGTACATGGCCCTGGGTTTCGTCCAACGGGCATCTCGCAAGAAAGGATATTCAGATTCTCAAAATATGCCAAAGGATTGGATTTTGAGAAAGGGCTGAAAGATTTCCATTAAAATGTCAGAAAGGTTTGGATTCTCAAAATATGCCATAAGTCCTGGATTTTGTGAATAGTCTATAACCGTGTCAAAGCCAGTGGGAGTCGCCGTTATCCACTATCCCCACGTGTGGGATAAATAATGGTTCTAGGAAACGTCTCTTTTCATTACGAAGTGTAATGTGTTGGTGTTAAGAGACTGATCACTATGAAAGCCTTAATAGAAATACGGCATACTCAGGTGGTTGTAAACGTCTATGAGATAGATCCAGATTCTGCAAAGATGATCTTGATGAGATTCAAGATGCATAGACTTAGGAAAAGTTTTTCTTGTCATTGCAAAGTGTGATGACTTGGCATGAAAGAAATAAAGAAGGTGCAACATACTCATGTAATTCACAGTCATCTGTTGGAAAGATGAAATCGCCAGCATAGGCCTAGCCATTGTAAGCATGATCTTGATAAGATTCAAGATGCACGAGAAAAGTCTCCGAAAGGAAAATAGTTTTTCGAAAATCATGACATAAAGGATTATAAATAATCCTTGGATTCCGAAAGGATTTGGAATAGGATTAGATCGGGTTCCACAAGTTTTGGATCGATCATAAAGTCATGAACATGTCCTGATAACTTAATGCTTAGGGCATAATAAGTTGTATTCAGGACATTGCCTGGCTGGGAATACTGGATGGATTGGTTGAACTAAAATGAGAATTCATTAGGAAATGATTAGGGTGAAAGTGATAGTATTAATTTGAAAGATTTTCAAAGTGGTAATTATTAGCATCAGGACATGATGTTAATGGACTTCATGTTTAAAGAGTCTCGTTGGTATTCTGATGGAGCGCGTGTGGTTCACCGGCACATCATAACACCTCGAAATAGTCTTAGGGTGCAGACCAGAACCATAGGAAGTCACCGTACACGGAATGGAGTTAAAAGAGAAATTGACAGGATAACATATTGAGATGTTATCGGATGAGCATCCGATTGGATCATCTGTAATAAAATGTATAAGTATAAGATACTTTGGATACATAGAAAGAGTTTAAGGTTGATAAAGACATAGATGTAAAATTAGAATTGAAAGTTTAAAAGAAATCTTGAAACCGATAACAGTTTATGACAAGGTCCGACTTGGTGATTACCTTGTGGAGACTTGGTAATAAGCAGGAGTAGCTGCCAGTCAGATCTTTATGTTTCACTTTTGCATGTTTTACTTCCCGAATAATTTAATTATTCAGATAGGTCCACAGTCGCTCATACTTTGGGAAGTAAGTATTGAATCAAGACTGTCATGAATTGGTTTGTAGACTGTCTAAGGAGTTAGACATAGCAATAGGATTGCTACAACATTCATGAGTACTTAGAAATAGAGATTTGAGTATTGGATAAACCCACGCTCAACAGATTGCTTCATAGATTATATCACAAGCAATGTTGAGACGATAATATCTTATGATCTTGAAGTGGAGAGATATGAGTTATGATTTACAAGGCAGTTGTTCATTGATAATGTGAAAACACATCGGTAACTCGATGTTATAAAACATTTTGTTGTGAATGATTTGACTTGTAAAAGATATAAGCATATAAGTCAAAGCTTATTCGTTCCTTGACCCTGATGGGAAACAGATATCTGTAGGCCTCTTGATGATTTTGAAGTTGACTAAAGTGCTGGCCAGCCTGGACTAAATTGATGTGTTCAATTAGAAGTTCTAAAGTCATAAGCAGAATCAGAGATCGAGGAACAGAGTATCGGACAGAGATTGATCTCAATCCATGTCTCTTGTCTGAAAATATCTTGTTGGACGAAGGATCATCTGATCACTTATCATTGGACAGAACTGACTAGGTCAGAGTTCGGCAGCGGTTTCTAGGAAGCTACAGTTGCTAATTAATTAGAGGTTAAATTGGTAATTTTAGTCATAGACTTATCCAAGTGGGAGACTGTTGGATTAGGTGTCTAAGTCATGACTAATAATTAGTATTTATCTAATTAATAGTAGCATAGTCCATTTGGGTTGCCCTCATAGTTGGAGGATTGGCAGAAAGTCCGGTAGAGAGAAAGATTGATTTATTATGTGATTAATAAATCAATAGAAATTAAATAAATAGTTTATTAATATATTTAAGTGATAATATATTAATTAGAAACTATAATAATTAATTAGAAATTTTTCTGGAATTAATTGGAATTAATTTGGCAGTTAAATTGTTTAATTAAGGTGCAGGGACTAAAACTGTAATTATTCAATAGTTGAGTAAGTGACAGTTGAGTGAGTGAGAGTGGTGGTCGAAATTATCTATGGAAATATATTTATTTTCGATTTTGATAATGAGGATAAAAGGGTTTGAATTATTAAGATAAAGGCTTATCTTAATTTGAATTCAAAAAGGTTTATCTTTAATGTTTATCTGATCACCATTTGGAGCCTATAAATAGGGAGGCTCACCCTAACCCTAAGGCCACGATTTTGAAGCCCTCTCTAAAGGTATTTTCAGCCAGCAACTCCAAGCTAGGGTGTGACTACATTTGAGGCAAGAGGTTTCTGTTGCTTTGCTTCCAAGATTCACTAAAGGTTGGTTTTTCTTGATCTTTCTTTTAGTTAATTTTTTTCTGGCCTTCTAGGAATTGTTATATGTTTAATTAGGAGAAAAACTTAGATCTAAATAGGTTGCATGTGAACTTAGGATTTTTAGTTCATAGTTGCAGAAAAACCTTACAACCACGTATGCCAACTACAACACCATTCTTTTACTAACTCTTTTCTGAGTTTAAGTAAAGAAATAACCGGTATTCTCAACAACGGTCATTTACCATGGATTTTCATCCATTTCATTTCTATTTTAAGAACCATACTGTTCTTATTTATACAATTCATGGTAGCATAATTCATTGCTAACCAATTCATAAGCACAATCGCTTCAGATTTACTGGTAGTCATCGGCTTCAGATTCATAGGGAAAATGGTCCCGTAAATCCTAGGCAGACTACCTTCCAGGTGTTCAATATCTAGAACATTTTTGCTATCTACTATAGCTATTTCCACAATTTCATCTAAAATCGTTGATGAAATATTCCAACAAGACATCAAGTCATCGATCCCAAGCATAGCTTCTTGGATCAAATATAACATACACAAGTTATATTCAGAACAATTATAGCGGAGATCATATCAGTCTCCTCACGAGCTTCTTCCACAATATGCTGGAATGCTTAAGGTACCACTGGTCCTTTTTAACCATTCATTTCTTCTTTCTTTCCTGGGTTCACCACCCATTACTCCACATTTAGCATGTGAGTATTTCATAAGGAAGTGATCTATAGTTCCACGCTGGAACCACTTCCGTCCCATACAACAAACTCGAGCAATATGCTCCCATTTTCTGTAATTTCATCATGTCAACGGTAGAGTCTCAACTCTAAAATGGTCCGAGTGCTTTTCCTGCACTTCTTATACCATATCTTCTTTTCATTCTGGTCCCTTCCCTTTAAGGTTAGACCTAAATCGTGGTAACTTCTCCTGAAGCGTCCACCAATATTTTCTGCTTTCCTTGTAGTCTCAACTACTGTTCTTTCACCTTGAACATCAGTCAGGGTGAGCACCCGATTTCTTTATCTGACCACATCGGCTAACATTGCTCATCGTGTGGATTTTCTGCTATTCGTCCCCTTATTGGCTCTCATACCACAGAGCCTTGCGAAAGGGCTGGTCCATTTCCTAGAGCTTCACGCTCTAAATGTCTTCCAAGAAGATTCACAGTTCATACTTCTTATACGTCAGAAGTTAGCAACAGTTAGGTTATATATGTATAATAATAACTATATACACCTAACTATGCATCATGTCTACTATCTCAGGGTTTAAGTCCAGGAATCTACTCTATAGACACCTAGTTCACTTAAACCACGGCTCGGATACCAACTTGTAACACCCGGCTTTTAAAACAAAACACCCCTGAAAAATTTTTCATTTAAAATCAAGGTTTCAATACATAAAACCATAACAAAGGGGTATATTTTAATAAACACGGGTACAAGTGTATCAAGGAGAGTGTATAATACCATCATCTCCTTTGAAGCCGGGCTGCTACAACAGCATCTATGAGTCCAACGCTTAGTCACGGACTCTATCTTGTCCCCTATCAGTATCATGCTAACCTGCAGGGACATTAACAAACGGTATGAGCTACAAAGCTCAGTGACTAATCAAATCTGCAAATAACATGTATCAAAATACAATCATATAACTGTCTGGATATCGAATCCAGACTACTAGCTTTACTGGCTAACTGTGTGTATCTGAGGATATCGCATCCAAAGTACTAGCTTTACCGGCTAATCATATATCATGTGATTATCAAATCACTTTATCAAGTCTAATTTGTTATTTGCATACCGATCATATCAATTCTGTTTGCCGTCATGGCTGTATGTATATAATAGAGAATAATTATACGAATTCTCAATTATCGTTTCTGTCCCCTGTTTCTTAGTCATATCTGACTGTTTCATATTTCTAGACTATATAAGTAGCACCGTTTATCATGGCTATACAAGCAGCACCAAAGCATTTTCAGCATATAATTCATAGTCCGAGAGGCCGCACCTGTATGGGTTCAACAACCCGGTATCATAGCCATAAGGCTGCACCATTTCCGTATAATCATATCATAGCCATATAGGCCGTACAAGTTGGATATAGCATCCGATATCATAACCACAAGTGGCCGCACCATCTATTAACAGTTTCTTTCATGATCAATTATGGCTCACGGGTTAGCCCGCTGTTGCCTTGGCTCACGGGTTAGCCCGCTGTTGCCTAGACTCACGGCTTATCCGGTCTTGTCTATATAAGTTTGACTCATCAAAGTAAACCATGGCTCACGGGTTAGCCCGCTGTTGTTTATATATAGGTTTAACTCATCAGAATAAACTATGGCTCACGGGTTAGCCCGCTGTTGCCTAGACTCACGGGTTAGCCCGCTGTTGTCTATATAATAGTTTACATAGATATATTGACTCACAGTTCCGTTCTTGTCTATATTAGACTCACGGCTTATCTGGTCTTGTCATATCATAATGTATATATATATGTATTGACTCACAGTTCCGTTCTTGTCATCGCAATGACTCACGGCTTATCTGGTCTTGTCTTTTACATATATTTTTACACTTGTCGTTTTCGTCCCCCGAAGCTGTTTCAACCTGTAACAATTCAATCATCATATATCACATATGATATCAGTGAGATTACTCACCTGAATACTAGCTGCGTTTAAATCCCGGTTGTTTATTGCCTTTGCGTGCAACACAACCATTTTGTCCCATACCTATATATTCATTTATATACCAAATGATAATAGGTTAATAATCATCTAAATTGACTCTAATACGTAAGAGTCCAATATTATATCATTATAAACAATGCCTAGATAATAAATTTTACATTTACTATCTTTATGTGAATTTTACTATTCACCGAGGCATTCGAATCGGTCTACAGTGCCCCCGAGTAGTCGAAAAGTCAATATAAAAATTTTCCCAAACTTTTCAGACCATAACGAGCCTACGGTTCAAGTTTGAGCTAAATCGGACAAGCCAAACAAGAGTTAGCGTTTTAAAGTCCCTGTCAGGAGGCGCACTGCGCCAGGGGCTGGGCGCACTGCGCCTGGGCGCACCCCGCCCTGGTCCTGGGCGCACTGCGCCTGGCGCCTGGGCAGGCTCCTGATCAGTCGCGATTTGTGCACTGTAGCACGCAGTTTTGGCCCATTAAGTCCTTATTTCTGTTCTTAATCGTTTGGGGTTTGTTTCTAGGCTAAAACCTTATACTTTAACAAGGTTTTCAACCATTCAAAACAACTAAATCAATCAAAATGAAGAATTAGGGTTCTTTGTTCCAAAACCCCAAAACTTCAAATTCATCAAAAATAACAACCTAGTTCCATTTTCTTGAATTAAGTCCTTATTAGCATGACTTGATGGAAGTGTTACATCAATTTAAACACATAAACATAACTGAAACTCATAAATTTCAGTTTCTATAAAACCAAATCAAGAACACTTCAAGAACTTGGTTAAAATCAAGTTTACTAACCTTGATTAACATAGGAATCACCAATTCAAGCTATGATTCCAATTCCTTGCTTCAATTCCATGATTTCCTGCAGAAATCACACCCTCCTTGCTCCTCCCGTTGCTGCACAATGGCTAGTCAAAGAGAGAGTCAACTCTCTTCTATTTATACTTCAAATTTTTACATTTTTGGTCCTTAAGTTCATTTTCTTGAACTTTGGCCACGAAATCAAGTTTTATTACAATAAAACTTCCATTCTTTATACATTTGCCACAAACAACAATATTTTTCATTTTTGGTCCCTCACATGGTCAAATGACCAAAATACCCTTTTGTGGTAAAATGACCAAAAATCAGTTTTTTATAACATTTCAAGTCCAAAACTCAAAATATTATTTCAAACTAAATTCTTTTCTGTCCAAAAGACCAATTTACCCTTCTAAGGTAAAATGACCAATTTGCCCATTTATTATAATTATATAATAAAACATGTCTTGGCGTTACATATATCTCCGCTTTTAAGATCATAGGATATTATCGTCTCAATCGTTGCTCGTGATGTAATCCATGAAGCAATCTATTGAGCGCGGTTTTATCCAATACTCAAATCTCTATTTCTAAGTACTCGTGAACGTTGTATCAGTCTTACTACAATGTCTAACTCCTTAGACAATCTACAAGCCAATTCACGACAGTCTTCATTCATACTTACTCCCGAAAAGTATGAGCGACTGTGGACTTTTGAATAATCAAATTATTCAGGAAGTGAAACATGCAAAAACGAAACTTATAATCTGACTGGTAGCTACTCTTGCTTATTACCAAGTCTTCACGAGGCAATCACCAAGTTGGATTCTTCATAAAACTATTATCCGTTTCTATATTCTTTTTAAACTTTTAATTCGTCTTATGTATCTATGTCTACATGACCTTTCACTCTTTCTATGTATCCAAATGTCATACATTCATACACCTTATCCAGTTGGACATTCATTCGATGATATCTCAATTTTGGTCATATGCTGTCATTCTCACTTACAACTCCATTCTGTGTACTGTGACTTTCCATGGTTCTTGGGATCTTTAGTCCACATGACTGCACCCTAAGACTATTTCGAGATGTTATGATGTGCCAGTGACCCACACGCACTCCATCGTAATACCAACGAAATTCTTTAACCATTAAGCCCTTTTACTTGTTTGAAACTCCTTTCAAATTAATATTAACATTCACCCCATTGATTTCTCACGTATGTACAGACTCCATTAAGTATTCCCAGCCAGGTCATATCCTGAAACTGACTCACTATGTTGTACGCATTAAGTCATCAGAACATGTTCATGACACTTCTGATCGATCCAAGAAACTCGTGGGATTCGATCTAGTCCTATTCCAAACTCTTTTGGAATCTTAGGATTATTTATAATCCCTGTGTCATGACTTTCAATAACTGTTTCGTTTCGGAGACTTTTCTCATGCATCTTGATTTTTATCAATATCATGCTTAATATGGCAAGGTCTATACTGACTGCAACATCTATCTGATAGATGTTTATGGATCATGTGAGTATGTTGCACCTCTCTCATGCCAAATCATCACACTTTTTAATGATAGGAAACTCGTTTCCTGGTAATATGAATTTTGAATCTCATCAAGATCATCTTGGCAGAGTTTCGATCTATCTTATAGACGTTTACAACCACCTGAGTATGCTGTATCTCTATTAAGTCTTTCACAGGGATCCGTCTCTTAACACCAAGTCACTACACTTTGTAATGAAAAGAGACGTTTCCTAGAAACAATATGTAACTCACATATGGAGACAGCAGATAATAGCGATACTCCCACTGGCTTTGACACGGTTATGGACTATTCACAAAATCCAGAACTTTTGGCATATTTTGTGAATCCAAACCTTTTCTGACATCTTAATGGAAATCTTTCAGCACATTCTCAAAATCCAATCCATTGGCATATTTCGAGATCTGAATATCCTTTCTTGCGAGATGTCCGCGGGGAAATCCCGGGCCCAAGAACCTTTATACTGGAATACTCTTTGTGAGTCCCTATTAGTGTGCCGATGATCCACATGCGCTCCACTAACGACTTACAATATGCAGTATCCTTTCAGATTTCATCTTCTATTGAGAGTGCTTCTCCCGGAATCAATTACTTGACTCCGGGTATCGTCTCACTCAACTAGATGTTCTAAAGGTACGTTTCTGTCCATGCTGCTTTCTTTTGATGATTCAATTACTCCCACTGGTTTTTAGACCAGGTGTAAAATCAATCAAAATGTCACATAGACTGTATCTCGTCCTAAGGTTCTCTCAATTGGCAGCAACCGGGCTCACCAATGCTTCCAGGTAGTTGGATTGATAATCCGTACCAACTATAGTGTTTTACCACCAAATGGTATGTCACCTCGATCATAACTACTCCTGATGGTGATCAAAACTACTGGTCAAGAGAAGATTATGTCAGTATTAAAACAGAAATCTGATTTCTGCTCTAAGCCTAGCGATGACTAAGGTTCTATCACATGGTCAATCCTGAACTCATTCAGGCCTGTCCCAACTCCCACTGTTTCCTAAGAACATGAGTTCTTTCTAAAAGAGCTCTTCTTTTACAGGTATAGCGGGATAGCCAGTGAAATGACATTACTGATCAGGTTCAGGCTAGTCATGAGGTTCAGACGAACACTACAAGACCCTGGACTCTCTATGTACAAGTGGGGTAATCCCAGCTTCACATTTTAGGCAGTGTCTCCAAAACCTACTTAGTCTAGAATGTGGTCGGAATATGGTCTGACTGGTTTAATATACAATTTATCGGAAATTTATTGACAATGTATCTCATACATTGAGGATCGAACTGTTTCGACCAATGCTCCATCATCTTCCCTAAGACACATTATAGCTATTAATGTTCTTAGAAGAGGATGAACTGTGAAACATTTTCTCAGTTTATGTTGTCACTCAGGTTCTCTGGAACTTACACTTCCTTTGAAGTCCTTGAACTGTTCAAGGTTTCAATTCAGTCACTTATTCTGATAAGTGAAGCCATATTCGTCATACGATTGACAAATATTGCAAAGTGTAAACAATTGTGTTCTATTTGAAGATTCGAGCAATACACAGCAATTGATGTGTCTGTTGCTCCTAGTCTCAATGTCTTTTACATTTCTATGTAAACTTATGACTTTGTTAATTTCGTTCAAGACTTGTAATCATCACTTGACTCTAAGTCACTAATTCCAAAATCCTACCCTCTGGATCTTTGGGTGATTCATTTCTTGCCACATGTGCCTTATAAAGGACTTAATCATCATCTGAATCCAAGTCAAATGATTCCAAAGTCCTGTCCAACTGAATCTTTGGGTGATTCTTTTCTTGACACATTAAGAACTCAAATCATCATGAGACTCTAAGTCAAATGATTCCAAAGTCCTGTCCAACTAGACCTTTGGTTGAATTGATTCTTATAGCATTTATCTTAACAATCATAAGGGACACAATTCCTAAATCCAAACACTTTGGATGCATCAATATTCAAGTTATTACTAATCATGCATTCAACACATTTATATAACATTTCAAGGATAATTTCAAACAACATGTGTTAAAAGAAAATTGACAATTTATTAAAACAATATCCTTGAACAATGTATTATATGATAGACAATATCATACGTATCTAATAAACTAATAACATGATTTCAATATCTAACTAAACTCTAAAACTGCATGAGCTTCAGATCCAATCTGAATATGCTCCTATGCAACAACATCCCACATCCTACAGAGTCCATGCATACAGAGCAAATGTGAGAAAAACATCCTGTATCAAGGAATTAAGGATCAGGTGTTCTGAGTTTTAAGATATTCCTGAGTTGCCAAACTGTTCTGCTTCGGAGCATTTTCAAATCTTTTCGTGACTGTGTCCCACCCTGTGGATTCCCAGTTTGAAATATCAAGGAACCAGTCCAAACGATCTGGATCATTTCTTGATGTGTCCTATTACTGGACTCAATCCCGAAGCAGCTGAATCAATGGAACTATGCTTCTCTATGAACGACTCATACAGAGTCAACATTGAATGCATATCCACGATTGTCTTATCTGGTTTCCCTTCCTGTACATCAGGATGAACGGATCAGCGAGTCGAGCTAATGCTTTAACTCCCGATCAAAAAGGGAACCAAATTTATACAGTTCACCTATGTGTCTCTCAGTCTTGAGAACATGTGAACTGGTGCTACTTCCTGCACACTTCAAACTCTTTGATGATCTTAGCTCGTCCTTTCTCAACCAGTTCATGGAACCTTTCCACAACTAGCTGTGTTAACTTATCTGACCCCAGGAATTCTAAATTCCTGCGGAACTCGGGGTCAATGATCAATAGTATTAGGCAACGAACTTTCCTTGACTTAACAATCAAGGAGTCATGCTCATCACAAGTTACTGTGTGATGTCATGCTTTGGGGAGCGGACACTCAGTCAGATATGGCTTGCCAGCAAAACAAAGAACTATTCTCTATTTATGAAGCCATACCATATAGTTCAGGCCAGTCAGCCTTACCATATATAGCAAGTGCATTCTGAAGCTCTCAGAAATGGGTGAAGGAGGATAGGGAGGAGAATAGACACTTGTTTCAGACATCTACAATAAACACAATTTATTAGTTTAATTAATCCTTTTAAATAATTACCCAATATATTATTTATTAAGGCTAGGACCCAAAATACCCCAACTATGATGTGAAGAGGGATGCCGTAATCACAACATAATGGTCATTAAGGTAGATAATACGCTTATCAATTTCATCTTATGAAATTCCTAGATCTATTGAGACACATTGAACTATTCAATGGCATGTTTAGTCTCGGATGTGCCCCACTGTTTGTGACTGGGATGCCGAGGATCACAAACCGGGTGTGAATAACCATGCAAATTTGCTCGGTACTCTCGAAGTCAATTGTCATCTCTAATTAACGTGCCGGTTAACCACACACGCTCCGTCAATAATGACAAAATCGAGAAACCCATTGCATGTCTTTGTGAACCCTTATTGGTGTGCCGGTTAACCACACATGCTCCACCAATGTTTCACAAATTGCAATATGCATTGACCTAAAGTAACTAGATTGGGTTTTGTTCAAAGTTCTAGTACTTTCAATTATAGCATTATACTTTTAAGAGGTTTAGCAGTTCTATCAAACTCGTTTGGCTAACGACACTCGACTGACCAGGAGAGCGGTGGGTAAGAGTGGATACCCATTAGACTACCATTTTATAGGCAGTCGTCTTTTACCCTCTTTATAGGACAGTTTGTGAATGAGGCCTACTAACGGAAAGACTAATCATTTAATCTTATATATAAATATTAACTTTTAATCATAAATATATAAGATATATTTTAATCTTATTAAAATATTTTAGAATTAATTTATTCAGAATTTTCGCTAATTTATTCTAATTTTTTCGAAAATTTTAAATTAATTCTTTAAGCTGATTTAATTGATCTTTTAATTAAAAATTAATTAAACAAATTAAATCTAAGATAGATTTCATAAATTAATCAAATTAATTTTTTCTATCTAAGGCCCCTATGGTTCGAAAATAGCAAGCCAACAAATAAGGGTTCCCGTATTTATTAGATACAGTTACCAAAAATAACAACCTACTTAAAAGGCAAGCAAATAAAGGGGATGCAAGGGGTGGCGGCTGTGTTAGGAAACCCTAGCCTAGATTTCGACCAAGGCCTCATCCAAGAGGTGTTTTTTGCAAAAACACTCAAGGAAAAAATAGTTTAAGCAATTAATATCAATTCACAAGAAAACAAGCCATATCTCTGATACCACTGAAGGGTTTTCTAGCAAACAATGAACAAATAATTCTTATGGTTCGCATGTAACCCTAGAAAGATCTTTGTTTTCTTCTATGAAGATATTAACTAAAACCCTAAGGCCAATAATAATTTCTAAAGATCAAATCAAGAATAACCAACCTTTTGATCTTGTTCTTGAAGCTAGCAGCAAAATAATCCTGCCTCAAGTGCAAGTCACACCCAAAGCAATGGAGAAGACAGTCTAGCAGAGTAATCATAGTGAAAAATGGTGCAGGTTTAGGGTGCCCAGGTGCCTCCTTTTATAGCCTCCAAGGGTTACAACTGAAACCCTAAGGAGCCTCCAAATGGGCAAGCCTGTTGACTAAATGGACCAAGCCTTTTCTAAACCCTAATAGGGTTTCGCCAACCATGGAGAATCCCTCCATGGTAGGGCCACTTTTGGCCCCTGTCCCCTGGCCAGTAATTTATCCAACTATTGAATAAATATAAACCAGTCCCTACACTTTTAATTAATTAAATTAATCACTAAATTAATCCAATTAATTCCAGATTAATTTCTAATTAATCATTATAGTTTCTAGTTAATATATTAACACTTAAATATATTAATAAACCATTTAATTAATTCTATTTATTTATTAAACAATTAATAAATCAACCTTTTACTCTACTGAACTCTATCCTAACCTCCAGCTATGAGGGCAACCCAAATGGACTTTGCTTCAATTAACAAGATAAATACAATTATAAGTCATGGCTTAGAAACCTAATCCAACACATAAGCTATTGGATAAAATTAAGGAGGAAGCTTCAAGATGTAACTGCATCTTTAATGGGAATGACAAGTTCCAAGTATCAGCTGAGAATGGTGAACAATATGTTGTTAACATGAGGAAGGAAGAATGTACTTGTCGAAACTGGGAGCTTACAGGATTACCATGCAAGCATGTAGTGGCTGCTTTGTGGGATAAAGCTGGTCATGGTGAGAAGGTAATGCAGGCAGAGGACCTGGTTCATGCTTGTTATAGATTGGATACTTGGAAAAATATGTATAAGTGCACCATTGAGCTCATTAATGGCCCTGAGTTATGGCCACAATCTGAGTGCCCAACAACCCTTGTACATCCGAAGCATTAATTAGGTTACACAATTGTGTTAACTAAACATTCATATTGTTTGATAGATATGCTTATCATATGTTTCCAATGTATGTTGACTACAGGTGGGCAGACCAAAGGTTAAACGAAATAGGGCACCGGATGAGAAAGAATCACAAGACAAGCAACCTTGCAAAGGAAAACAGAAGTTATCAAAGAAGTATGTTACTTTGACTTGTAGCAAGTGGAAGAATCCTAGCCATAATTCAAGATCATGTAAGGGTCAAGGAGGGAATCCCAATGGAGAAGGAACGTCAAATGGAGGTAACCGTATAGGGACAGATAAAAGTGGTGGTAAATGGAAGGGAAATGGGAAGAAGTGAAGATTATGTGGAGTGAAATCAGAAGGTTAGGTAAGTGGATGAAATTTGGTAATTTCTGGTGTTCATTGTGTTTGAATTAGTATGAGAACAATGATTTTGAAAATATTTTTGATGTTGTGTGGTTTAGTGTTTGAGACTTTTAGATTTGGAATTTGTTTCAAGTTAAAGACAATTAGAAATGTCATGTTAGTATGAACAATGCATTATGGTTTATGATATTGTGCATGTTGTGTTTGATGATGTAATGTTGTGCGATGTGTGTTCATTTTAATGTGGTTTATTCCCAAAGTACTTTGCCATTACAATGGCTGTGTTCTCAAAAGTACATTGTCATTCTTAGGATTTCTTTGGTTAATTCTGAAAAGTACATTGCCATTAAAATGGTATTCCAAATACACATTGCTATTTTAATAGTATTTTGAAAAGTACATTGCTATTATAATGGTATTCCAATATACATTGTCAGTATAATGGTATTCATTTTAATGTAATTAATTCCCAAACTACGTTGCCATTATAAGGATTTTTGAAAACTTCATTTTCATTATTTCTATAAACTCATTAGTATATTCCCATAAGATGTATAAAGTCTAAAGTGCATTGGCATGAAGTGTATAAAGTTGGTTCTTTATTTGTCTTATTATTATGATGTTGTTTTGCTAAACCATAGTTGTATCCGATTGAAATATAATTTTTACGGGGTACTTCAGTTTTATTACAACACAAAAGTAAGCAATTGACAGAGTGCATTTAAATAAAGTAATTTCTTGGAAATTAATTGTAAACAATCCCATTTAACATTAAGACTGCTAAGACGGCCACAAAATACATATTAACTTACCGTAAGTAGATAAACTTACCCCTAAGTCCGACATACATAAGCAACAGTAAATATAGATCACCAAAAACCACCACCTACATTACCAACCATGAACTACTAATCCAAACACCTACTCACGTCCCCCTAACCAAATGTTGTTAACACCAAACCTAATCGAATACGGTAAACATCCCAAAGATTATGAAAAACATCCAAGACACAACGAAAATCCGCTTGTACTTTTGTGCTGCCTGCAGTTGAGCCTCAAGCAGAGCAATATCCTCCATCAGCTTCCTCTTCGCCTGCAATAAACCATGTATAATCACTATAGCTCTTCTGCACATTCGGGATCGGACCACCCAACGAAACCGCACCTAATGCATCTCTAAAATCTTCGACCTGAGTTTTGATTAGTCCATGAAGTGCATAACGTTGCCTGATTACCACATATATAGACCACCATGTTCGCCGTTAACTTTTGGATGCCGGTGACTCAACTGAAAAACCACAGAGTGTTCGAGATGATTTGGTAGAGCTGGGTAGTAAATGTCGACTTCCCGCTTTATTTAGTAGTGCAATTCCAAAGGTTAAACGAAAGTACTAAAATTCCCCTGACCAATTTAGACTTCTCCTGGATTTAACGGGGAATGGTTAACGGTAACCGTGTGAGGGACACATTTGAAAGCTTATGCAAACTTTGGTGACCATAACCGTGATTTTATGAAAGTTTGTCCTAAGGTGAAATATTCGGTATACATTAGGGACCAAAACTGTAATTTTTTCTTTTATTAATTTATTAGACTATGCGTTTCACTTTCTTAAATAATAATGTTCAAGCAAAGTGTCCTATCCACTTTTGTCACGAATGGGTGTGTGTCCAATACATCTCCAATTTGTTCACTTGAAATGACATATAGAAAGAAAAAAAATAAGCCAGAGAGCAAGGTTAGTCATAAAATATAATATTAAAACGTTTGGACACATAATTAAAAAGGTAATGTGTTAAGAATAAACAAGATTAAAAAAAGTCATCTATATGACTTTTTAACAATCTCCATATATTTTATATTTTTCATTATAATTATATATTTTTAAAACATAAATAATGTAATTTCATTTTTTTTGTACCAAAAAAAATACATTTTGACAAGTTTCTATAAGAAATATATACTAAATTTGATGAAATAATAGTGGACTAATCTTAAAAGTTTGAGTCTTGAACTCTTTTACCATGTTTTTAAAACTCAAACTCTAATTTTTTGTTTCAACAGCCGGGTTTACCGGTTCCGGGTCACCGGTCCAACCGATTATTTGAGAAAACCGTCCAGTTCAATCCGAGTCGGAAATTTGCAAAAACCCGGTTATAATTGACCCGCTCTCTTCACCGGTTTACGGTCCAACCGGTTCGATCGGCCGGGTCAACCCGGCTTTTAAAACATTAGTCAAAAGAGGAAATTCAGTAAGAATACTAAAAAATGCAGGATTTAGAGAGGGTATAAATACATACATCGATCCAAGTATAAGAATGCATAATAACAAATCCAGCAAAATATTCAACATTTGGACACCGATGATCGAATCTACGAAATCTGACGGTCACAATCGTCGAACGAGGGTGCTCTTGATTTGGCAGTAGCTTCCAACTGAAAGGAGGCTTTGATGGTAGTACTGTGTGTATAGGTACCGGGTTGCCCTTGGGGGAGGTGGGTAGGTGAGGGTTGGGGTGTGTTCTAGCTGAGAAAATGTAAAAGTAAACACGTTTTCAAATTTCTATATTTTTTTATAGAAATTTTTCCAAAAGATGGCTAGTTTAGGTCAATTGCAGCACAAAATATTTGAAAAAAACACCAAAATGTGTCCGAAAAATCTAATGTGCATGTATACATATAATGCGTATATATGCACATTATTTAATAAACACATATGCAAATCCAAATGTACACTTATGCACAAATGTGTGTATATATATATATATATATATATATATATATATATATATATATATATATATATATATATATATATATATATATATATATATATATATATATATATATATATATATATATATATATATATATATATATATATATATATATATATATATATATATATATATATATATATATATATATATATATATATATATATATATATATATATATATATATATATATACACATTTGTGCATAAGTGTACATTTGGATTAATGGTAATAAATTTGTTATTCTTCAAGAATGTTGTTTGTTTTTCACTAATGTTAAAATTATTCTTTAAGAATAGTAGTTATGTGCTTGTATTTGTGTAATATTTCTCAAAGATAAAGGGATGACGTTAATTATACCACATTCTTAAAAAATACACGAAAAGAATTAACAAAATGCAAAATTTAAAACAAAAAATATTCCAAACGGTTGATTAAATTTTTTTCCTAAATATCTGCATATTCCAAAATTTGCTATGGGTAAATTTGACTAATTTACCCTTACTGATTTTATTTAATTAAAAATAATTAAAATTTTTCAATTAATTAAGATCATGTCATCATCATCTTAACCATTCATTCTTTTCATCTAATGGTCTAAAATTGGTCACACGATCACACAATATTTATGATCCACATTTGATCCTAACAATATATATATATATATATATATATATATATATATATATATATATATATATATATATATATATATATATATATATATATATATATATATATATATATACACACACACACACACTTATGCACATTCAAATGTATACATATACACATTTGTAAAAAAAAATACTAATCGAGCAGAATGATTAAAAATGAAAATTTAGTTGGTTATAATTGGTAAAAGCTTTTGGTTTAAACTAGAAAAACTTATAAGTTTTTGGTTTCTTTTATGAAATTAACCATTTATCAGACACCAAGGTAGCATTCTATACCATTGTTATAACGTATAATCTATTGTACTATTTTCGCGTTATTATGATCCCCATGGTAGTATTTTATCCCACTCTTATAAACTATTATACAATTTTTGCGTTAAAGCACCTTTAGTTGTACAATACATATAACTTATTATAACGTGGTATATTCTTGTATGGTAGATGCAATTACGTTTCTATATATTATGAGTCTACAATATAAAAAAGACTCATTTGCATTTCCATATGGCACAAATTAAGCTAAGCTTGGGTATGTTTTTGCCAAGTTAGTATGACATAATGATGTATTTGGAGTGTTGGGCATACGGATATGAGAGGGGACAACATGCCTCAGGGTTTGTTTTTTGTTTTTTAGTGTGACATTGAACAACCATCTAAAAATGCTTTATTCCAACAAAAAAAAATTAATCATATTATAATATAGTTTTTTTAATCATGTAAAATACTAGTTAATGGTTATATATAATCTTTAAGAGAGAAATGCTTGTACATCATCCCAACCATCCTAAATGTTTTACGATATCCCAAAATAAAACATCCCAAACTATCAGTCTTTGGTATGGCGATCAAATAAATAAGTCCAGTACTAGTGAAAAATAGTCTACCTCTTATGTTGAAGTATTAATGTGTGTTTGTCCATATTGTTATTTTTTTATAGTTTTCATACTAAGGTATGCATTTCATCATATCTATCTACAACCATATGGAATCATAAAAAACACACAAACATCCCAATATATGATCAGGGTCATGCTAAGTCCATAGGAAGCTGCAATTAGATTTAAGGCATCAGTTCTAAAGAAAACATGATAAACTATCTTTCACATCCAACACAAAGAAAATTCCGTATAAGATGTGGAAATGTAAGAGAAGGGGTTCAAAATATTTCCATATGTTTGGTTGTATTTACCGGATAGCAGAGTGTAAATCAGAAAGTTTGATGCTTTGAGAGATTAGGCAATCTTCTTCATTTACTCAACAAAAATTAAGCAATAAAACACAATAAAGGACAACTGAATCACAACAAACGTGAAAGTGTATAGAAGTATCTAACAGACTCTAGGAAGTAGACGACTGAATCACATTTAACGAAAAGTAGTACCAAACTAAGATTAATGATACTATCGTAGAGCCTAATGTTGTAACATCTAAAGAGGAAGAAACAAAGACAACTGAAAAGTAGGGATAAGCAAGTAAGCAACTATACCAAGAATCTTGACCCGACCTGGTACCGAACCGGAACCGAATCTTTAATTGGTAAATACCTGAACCGACCCAGAAGATGAAAAGGCTTCTTTTTAAATGGTAATTATATTTTCCTAATGTTGTGCAGTTTACCAAAAAAATAATAATAAACCATGTTGGGTTCCTACTGCCATCATCAATTGCCTCATCGATTCATCCTCCATGCATCAATTTTCTAGTTGAATCCTTCATCCTCCATAGTCAACCTTCATGTTTCAATGGAAAAATGGTCACTTCTCCATTGAAGAAATACAAGTAAATATTGTAATTATTTTATTCTTATAACTCAACTAGTTCTTGTTACTTGCTTTTTCGATTATGCGTTTCATTGTTAAGGTAGATTGTATTATGTATTACAATCATTGTAATATTGTAGAAATGCAATGTCTATTTAATAAACATTTGTACGTTGCCATTTCTTATAGGTGTAAATGACATTTCACTAGAACATTCTCTTTTCTTACTAAATTAATATACAATAGCATAAGCACTTTCCTATTCACCATTACAACGTGACCATCATATTACAAACTGACAATTCCCATTCACCATTACAAATGTACCAAATAATGTACCATTATGTAATTGACTATTACACATGGACACTTACAACACTACACCATTACAAAACTAACCCAAGACACTACATAGTCTATACCCAAAATAAACTACATATTCACCGCTTCAATATAGGAGTAACTTCAAACAAAATGTGAAATAACAAACCAGGATGCCACATCAGACTGATTTGTTACTTCAATTTTGTACTCACATGAAACAAAAAACCCAACTGATAATTAGAAAGAACTTTAAAAACATTGCTTCATAGCTATTTTTATGGTGTCTTCAAGAACTTTTTTGAGCGAAGTATACATGTAGTCACATCAACCGCCTTAAAGGCGCATATGGGGGTCGAACTTGTTGGTGATTTTAGTGTCACCGGTTCATTTTAGGTAACAGAATTTATACATGTTTCAAAGGGGATTATATTTTAGTTTCAATACAAAGTCGGTGGTGCGGAGTGCACACTTGTATTAAACTAGATTGATCCTGATGCGACCAAAATAGTGGGGTCAATGTAATTATATATAATTATCTGTTTCATAACTGACTTCTTCAAACGAGGATTTATCTGATGAACAACCCGTTTTTGAGACATACGAAAATTTACAACACCAATTCTCTCTCATTTTGATCAATTTTCTATGCCTAGAATCTTGATTGTTCCTTTAAGGTTTATCCAAGATTGGATTTCTCTTAACCCAGGCATAGGTGAGAAATATCAATTCGCAAAGTGAACTTACACGATCCTTGTAGAAGAATCCGGTGATCACATATTCTATTTTACCCTATTTTTCTAACAGGAACAACCAATGAGTCTGCTTTTTTTATCGAGTTTTAGAGATTGACTAGAACCTCCTTCCGGGATTTAGGTTTGTCCACAAGGTTACGACAATCGCAGGGCTTCCACAATAACATAAAACCTTTTTGTGAGAAAGTTGGGGAAAAAAGAAACGGTTGAAGTCTTTATAATTTGGGGAAGAAGGGTTAATAAGGAAGTAGGTGGACATTGCAAAAAGTGGAAAAACGAATATACCTTTGTGTGAGGGGCACGTAGGCTCGAACAACATCTAAAATCAGATGGAGTCAAGCAAAAGGACTAGATGGGCAATTTTTTTGAAACCACACGACGAATCACGTAATTTTGTCCGATTATAACAAGCAAATAACAAATATTATAAAAAAAATAAGAAAATCACAAAATAGTTGTTGAACTTTGAATAGAGACCAAACAGTTAACAAAACCTCATTTGAGGACCAAAATTGCAAGAGTAAATCTTTTTGGTACCAAAACTGCAAAAATCAACTACACTCACCGTCCAAAAATGTAATTTACTCTTAAATATATTACAACCAATAGTTTCTATGGCCTAGGAGTACCAATATAGAATGGTGTTTCTCAACCGAACGGTAGGGGGTCAAGTTCCACTTGGGACAAAATGTGTAGAACAAGAAGTAGAATAGGGAATATGTTAGTTGTTCTAAAAAATAATTAAATATATTACAATACAAGATATATGATTAAGTAGTTATTAAATTGGATTAATTAGAAAACGTATGATATAATTTTAAGAGAAATTGTATTTATTCCTACTTTTTATTCCTACCCATCTTCCTACCCATGTTAAATGGTGACAAATGTCATATTTAATAAAAATAATAATATTTTAAGACATTTGTCATAATTTGACATGGATAGGAAGATAAGTAGGAAAAAAAGGTAGGAATGAATACAATTTCTCTAATTTTAATTAGGAGACTAAAGAGAAATATAATTGAATGAACGGGTTAAGTTTACCGAACACAGAACTAAAATAAATGCTTATTAAATATTGAGTGATTGATAGAAAAACGAAAAAAAGTCAACAGTAACAACCTCATTATTTATCATTTCAAATAATATTGACCGAATACGTTTTCCATCGAATGTCCTCTTAGAAAAAGAATATTCAGAAATTAAACTCAAAACAATATTAAGAAATTAAACTCAAAACCTTTTAGGAAGATGTTGAAAATAAAGGGGATTACAAAGAAAAAATAACATATAGGAGAATTGGGGGAACTTTAAGATTAGAAACTTACAAAGAATCAAATGAGGAGATTTTAGTTGCGGATGTTAGTATCCATTAGTGTACAGGCCCGTGTATTCATTCAGCCGAATGTTGTATATCTCGGTCCATAGTTTCCTTTGTATGTATATATTGTATTGCCTAAGGTAATGTTACGTGATTGAGAATTATGCCAACCATCATGGTATCATCTTCTTCGTTCCCACCTAAACCTAATGTCTGTCGACGCCTCTCATCCTCCGCCACCCACCCCCAAGGCATATGGCATCACCAACATCAAGTCCTACGTGCTTCTGGTTCTCGACCTCACCACCCACAACTATGATCCTTGGCGTGATCTCTTCACGACCCACTGCAAGGCGTTTCTGGTCCTAGACCACATTGACGATACCTTTGATTCACCAAGAGCTCCTCCAACCGACTCGAAATGGGATAATCTCGATTCAAGAGTCAAACTCTGGCTCTACGGCTCCGTCTCACAAAAACTTATCACGTCTGCATAAACCGCTAACGCCTCGGCACGACGGATTTGGCTCAATCTCGAAGCCATCTTCCCTAAAAACCGGGATTCCACATCCATGCACCTTCACAACAAAATTCATTCGATCTCCATAGGCGACTTATCGGCCCACGATTACTATGACATGATTAAACATTTGGTAGATCTTCTAGAAGGGATGGCTGAAAAGCTTAGTGACAAGCAACTCTTTCTTTACACTATCAATGGCCTTGCCGGAAAATATGAAAGTCTCGCCAGGATCATCCGCTTCAGAAAACCTTTCCCGACGCTCTCTGAAGTCCGTTCAATGCTAAACATGGAAGAAAAACCACTTTCTTCTATTCGTCTGCCGGCTCCCGTTCACGAACAGCACCCATCCTCACCATCGCTTCTCCATGTGGCAACCACCAACACATCCGCCAATAAGGGCGGCGGGAATAATTTTCGGCAACAGGACCAGCGTGGAAGCAACTCAAACAACAACAATCGCCGGTGAAACTCCTCTACTTACTCTGGCGGGCAGCGGTATGGCTGGGCGTACTTCCCAGCGCTGCACAAATTGCAACAAACACCTCAATGGGCTTCTCCCCACTCTCAGCAGCCGATGTCATCTAGCCCAACTTGGGGCAGACCCAATAATTCTCAGCCTGGTTTACTCGGCTCCGGACCCTCAACGTCGGCCAATCAGCAGCAGTATACACCTCATGCCCACTTGCAAAGCAGCCCCATTCCACCACTGTGGGTTTGCATTGGAGGATCGGATCAGCCCACATCTTTACCAAGCCTCTTCAGCACCATGTCTCTGAACGACCCAACTAATGGAGGATGGGTTATGGGCACTAGGGCGACTGACCATGTTCATGCAAATGAAGGTAGTCTCCAAACCTGATGTACAAATAATTATACACCTCACTTTATTTTTGTTGGTAATGGTTCTGCAATACTTGTTATGGCCTCGAGACACACTCAATTTCCTATACCTAATCTTTATCGACCCCTTCATTTACAAAATGTCCTCATAACTCCGAACATCATAAAAAATCTTATTTCCGTTCGAAAATTCACAACTTACAATAATTGCTTTATTGATTTTGATCCTTACGATTTCACTGTTCTTGATTATCAGACACGCCGCCCCCTCATTCGATGTAATAGCACCGGACCTCTATATCCGGTCACCAAGTCCGCAAGCCACGTGTTCGTTGCCACCACCTCCACTACTTGGCATCAACGCCTTGGTCACCCCGGCAATTAAGTCTTGAAGCAACTTTGTTCTAGTCGTTCTATTTCATGTAATTTATCGAAAAATAATGTTATTTGTCAAGCTTTCCAACTTGGCAAACACACTAGACTTCCTCTTTTGCTTTCAAATTCTATTGTTTCTGCACCTTTCGATATTGTACATTCTGATTGCTGTTATTCGTAAAGATCAAATCATACAGAAAAGTTGTGAAGATACTATGAGATCCTTGAAAGATCAACTTAAGAATTGTCCAATTTTCATTAAAATTATTCAAAAGTTTGATGTTGATTTCATGTTAACAAAATAAATTTAGAACATGCAATTGGTTGGGATTGATTATTATAAGAATGAAATGATTATAAGCATCTTGAACTGATTTGGTCAAAGTAGAAGTTTGCCAGTTTGCGATGATTTCATTAGTTCCTTTATAAAGTTGTTTCAAAAACACCAAATTTTATGTGTTATAGCATCTTCATTTTTCTCATACTAACTAAGAATAAAGTGAGGAATCCCATAAAGAAGTTATCTTTTAGCTTGAATTTCCAATTTTCTTCTATTTCCATCCTCAACATTCGTGTGATCCTCAATACCAAAATCAGGAACCAGTTGAATTGTTGGGACAATCAAAAGTTTTCCTTCATGATATTCCATGAGTTTTCATTCACTCCAAGGATATGACGACGCATACGAGTGACCACAAACTATGTTCCTTAGGAATAAGTATGGCTGATCAGAACTATATGCTTGCATAACTCAAGTTTACCTGATTTTGGTATATTCTTGCATAACTCAAGTTTACCTGTAGGTCCAAAACTCTCACTAGATCTACTTGGTATCAATCAAATCACTCGATTGGTGCGGAATCCCAATGAGTAATCAATCTGAAACAGATATGAATGAAGAACACGAATTACTACAAATCTTCAATGCACACTATATTGATAATAGTCTTGTACATAAGGTTCCTTGATAGAATGACAATGAATCTCTATGTGACTACTCCTCTAATTCGACCAACAATGACAATGACGACTATAATGACTATTTATAGCTAAGACTAAACCCTAAGCCTATATACAATCAAAGCCCACCGAGAACCCATGACAGCCCAACCGAAATCATCATGATTTAGGTCATGACCACCGACATCCCAGGGGATGTCGGTCCCCGGACAAAAACCCAAAACAGCCAAATATATTTCCATTTTAGCCCTTATAAATGTAAAGATTAAACCACTAAAATAAGTCATAACAATCTCCCCATTGGTTTAATGCTTTCATTTATCTTCAGGCTTCCTTTTTGATCTTGGCTTCAGTTGAACCCTGCAGCAATGTTCTAACAATCTCCCCCTACACGAGTGACAGGTGCACACGTTAATAGCTTTCAGCACGTTGCAGAGACAACTTCATGTTCGATATTGGACTATCTTCAGATTTAGCTTTGAACGCGCAATAGGCGAACAGACTTCAACATAGATCTTGAATCAGCACATCCAACATTTGATTTGACTTTGACTGGTACATGGAGTCTGACTCTTCACATCTTGAGCACTAAAGGTATGAATGTAGCAACATAGACTGTTTGAGAAGGAATTCAACGTAACTTGTCGCATGGAATTACACTTCACCTTTCTCTAGGATTGAAATGATTGTGTTGAAAACTTCAAACTTCACTTCTGGCTCCATCACTTGAAAGACTTCACTGGATTGTCATCGACTATAAACAGTGCGCAATGATGACCAAAAATCCTGTGGGTTACAGAGTCATAAAACTTTCACCATAGTTGTTCAAGGACCCAACCTTAGCTCAGGAGGAGACTTCTCGCAGTAGCTGGGTGAGCCCGGAGGAACGCATTATGATTGTTTGAGTATCGGAGAACTACTCGTGGCCGTTTTGATTTTGGCCCCTGCATATCCTTAATCAAAGATCTCAATGCAGTTATCAAGTCAACAAGTTGACTTGGCTCTTGGTGAGACGTTCAATGGTATCCAAACTCTGCGGAGTGTACCATCCTAGTGCCAATTTTGAATCCGGTGAAGTTATTGGGGTCTCACAGCTATTGTGGTAAACAACAACGATCACTGATCTAGAGTTTCAAAGTTTCATCAATGCGAGGTAAAATCACATTGAGTCACGAACATCTTCATTAGAAGAAAATTTAGGGTCAAGAGGGGTATGAGCGTCTAATATATCTTGGTTCGAGATATACCCATCGGCTAGACTTTCAAATTGTCATCAGTGTATGGTTTATTACACTAAGTCATCCAACTCTTAAATTAGAAGATTTATAGGTAAGAATGGTTGTTGATGCCTCACATCTACTACTGGTATTGTAGCAGAGATCACTAGCATAGAGTTTCGAAATATTATCACCACTTGGTTTTAAATGGTGAGTCGTCTATTTCTAGCAATAGAAAGATAGAGGTGGTTGAGAATGGATTGGTTCGTGTGATAGACTACGGTATGCAATCTAACCATCGGCACAAAATTTTAACTCTTGACTCTGAGTGGCTTTACTCAAAGTGTCTAGAAGTTCGTATTGTAGAAAGACTTGAGGTTGGTTTGAGAGAAAAGTTGTTAGTGCTTCATACTCATTGTGGTTTACCAATGAGAATCATCAGCACAATATATTTTGTCTCAGCAGTGAGTGGTATAGCTCAGTGCGTCGTCGACAGGTAAGGAGTGTCTTAGCGAGTCACGGTAGTAGTGAGTCACATCTTTGACATGAAGTTTTGGATCTGTATTCCTGATTGGTATTTATCAGGAACATTGACGATCGAGCAAAATGTGGAAAAAAATTTTTGGATTTTGTAATATTTTGAAAAGTGAAGACATAAACGTAAGACATATTTTTGTATTTTTTGAATTTTGTAATTTTTTGTTGTCTTTAATTCTCCCACTAAATTTGTGCATGGAAGAGAATTGTTGAAAATAAAAACATGAACAAATTTAACTAGAAAAAAATTTTACAAAATTTACAAAAACTGATTTGTTAGTCATCGAAACGAAACAGTTTCAAGTTCGGAACGAAGTTACCTTTTCAAACACACCATTAGGTACGATCCCCACGTGATCTTTCCTCTCTCCCTTCCTGCAACGGATACATACTCTCCATCAATGATTTGAATGTTGTGCAGTTGAGAGATGTCTCCATTCATGTGTCTGGAACAACTACTATCAATTAACTGAAGTCTGATGATATTCCTCCATAGCTGCTCCTGCACAAGATGCGGGATTAGTTCTTTTTGAGAACCCAATCCATTTTGAAACTGGGTCTGCCATTTCTATCCACACACTTGACTCTTTCCCATGACATGTCATGTTTATCAGATAAAGAACATGAAGAATTAGCAGCATATGTGATGAATTGGAAACGAGGCCTTTTGGTACCCATCGGTAATTTGGTTTTTGTTGCTTGTAGTTTAACCAGATGGGTGTATCAGCACTTGAGTTTGAAGCAGAACTCCCCCTTGATTTGTGCTTATGTTGCCCGTGTGGACTCGAGGACGATCCTTGAGATGAGCTCGACCTTACCGATTTCGATTTGGCAGATTCATCTCTCGAATCGGTATTGTTGTCCTTGGGGTGCTTCTTGGCCTTTGCTGCGTTCCAATCACCGTCGCATGAACGTGACCTCGAGGGTTTTCTTTTGCAAGAACTCCCTCTTGGCACATTTTGCCAGTATTGTGCATAGAAGGGAATGTATGGACGATATGGACAGTTCCTGGCGATGTGACCTGCAATCCCGCAATTGAAGCACGTTTGTCTTTTTAGGTAAATGAGATTGTGACTTGGTCCTTGTCCTTTTGAATTGTTTAAAGAACTACCACAAGTGCAAGCACAACCACATTTACTGGGACTAGGTGTTGGTCCACAAGGAACTTCACCTTCTTTCACAAACTTCTATGGTTTAAATTTTCCAACATTTGGAATTTTCGAATTTGAAACATCACCACAAGAAGTTGCAGATATAGAAGCAACTTTTTTGGTGCAATTATAAGGAACAGCAGAAGATGAAGCATCAGATTTTGACGAGTTTTCAACAGAACTAGGACCCTTTTTGTCCTCCTCGCTTGCATCTTCCACTATTACTTCATCTGCACAGGAAGTAGAGACATTAGAAGCGTCCACCTTAACATCAGCTTTAGCTTCCTCGATTGTTCCTGATTGAGCAGCCTTCATTTCAGCAATTATGAGCTTGTCAAGTTCATCAAGCTTGCCCTTTTCTTGTTCAGCCTTATCACGAGCAAGTAAGATCCCATCGTAGGTATAAGTCGGAGTATGATTATCATTAAATGGAGGTGGCACACTTTTACCCCCAAACCCTCGCTCTGCTTGTTTTGCCATATAAGTTGTTGTTCAACCATTGATTCAACTACCGCACTTGATGCATCGAACTTTTTAATATTAAATTTAGCATCTTTGTATTTAGCTTTCAATGCGTCAAGCTCGACAGTCAGATTAGCAATATCCTCATTGGCAAATCTAAGATGACAACTTTTTATGCTATGCTCTTCTTGTAATTTGTTAAAATCGCTTGTTTTAGCTTCTAACGATTCTTGTAGAGGTGTTATTTTCTTTTTAAGATTATAAACAAGATTTTCAGGATCAAACACCTCTCTTACTAAACGGTCATTGTGTTCACGATATTTGTTGATTTTAATTTCACAATATGGAGAGCATGAATTTTCACAGGGGTCCTTTGTCGTGGAAGCCATTTAAATCAAAATTTTCGACCAAAATTTTGACCAAGCTTCGAAATTTTTGACCGAAAACCCTATAGAATCGAAGACAGCTTGACCGAAAACCTCAGAAACCCTAGCAGATGTACCGAAATCGATGTTTGGGCTGACCAAAATCACAATTGGGTTGACCGAAATCGTCAAACCCTAACCGAAAACGGAGTTGCCGCCACGAAAACGTCAAGCTGACCGAAAACCCAACTCAGATCCGGAAAAACTCTGTTTTTGAGCGAAAACTTGAATTTTGAAGATCAAACACTCTATTTTTTGCCCAAAAAATTGATGAACACGAAGAACACCAATATCCAAAACGAAACGTCTAAAACAACAAGAAATCTTCCAAAATCGCCAAAAACACCAAGATCCAAGCAAATGTTTCGAAAAATTGATACCAAAACACCCCAAACCTTGAGTTTGTTAGGCTCTGATACCACTTGTAGGTCCAAAACTCTCACTAGATCTACTTGGTATCAATCAAATCACTCGATTGGTGCGGAATCCCTACGAGTAATCAATATGAATATGATAAGAATGAAGAACACGGATTACTACAAGCCTTCAATGCACACTATATTGTTAATAGTCTAGTACATAATGTTCCTTGATCGAATGACAATGAACCTCTATGTAACTGCTCCTCTAATTCGACCAACAATGACAATGACGGCTATAATGACTATTTATAGCTAAGACTAAACCCTAAGCCCATATACACTCAAAGCCCACCGAGAACCCATGACAGCCCAACCGAAATCATCATGATTTCGGGCATGACCAACGAAATCCCCTGGGATTTCGGTCCCTGGCCGAAAACCCAAAACAACCAAATATATTTCCATTTTAGCCCTTATAAATGTAAAGATTAAACCACTAAAATAAGTCCTAACGTTACCATTTTAAAACAAGTGATATTGAAAAAGATGAATTGACAGGAAATTTTCGAAAAAGATAACGGTATGCGAAAAAATATTATTGAAACCTTTCTAAAGAGTTTTCCGGAAAATAAAATGATGTTACGAAAATTTTCAAAAAGTTTAAAAAAGGGTAAAAAAACAAAAATATCAAGAAATCTAGCATATCACATGATCTCTAATACCGAATCATGAAATTTTAAACACCATGGTTTAGATATTTATATATTCAGCATAGTTGATAAAAAGGCACAAAGAGGAATTTGTTG
The DNA here is from genome assembly GCA_023525715.1 of Cichorium intybus. Classification (NCBI taxonomy): domain Eukaryota; kingdom Viridiplantae; phylum Streptophyta; class Magnoliopsida; order Asterales; family Asteraceae; genus Cichorium; species Cichorium intybus. The sequence continues at coordinate 99,979,010 of CM042010.1, read as the reverse complement.
AGTTATAAAACAAATATTGATTCAAACATGCACAAAATGAAGAACTTGTAAGAACTTGTCAAAATGAAATGAAGAACATAAAACATAAACATCCAAACTCTTTAAAATTTCCATTAACCGGTCTCGTAAAATTGACTATCAATAGATCTGTTAATCTTAAAATCCACAAGACAAATGAAGTAATAAACATTCTCTTTGCAATATAATGGGTCTAACAACTTTCTTCAAGGGAAATGCTGATAATCCTCACACTTACAGTCATTCTTGATTATATCACTCTTAATACTCAAAGATGAATGCATTCAAAATGCAATCCATGGGCCAGAGATAATTTTCAAAGCTACATGAGATTCTTTTCAAAGGTGCAAGTGTGAATGAACAAAGAAATAGGGTATTTATATCGGTGCTAGGTGGGAAAATTTGGAGGCTAGGATTTTTATGGAGAGTGCATAGGATTTTTATGTCATTAATGAATCCAAGCCATTAAAAGTCATTCATTCTTCTATGGTCTAAAATAAGCCTTGGTGGATAATCCCTTAAAATGTTCCATTTACTGGAAAATTCCATTATGTTAACGACCATCAGCGTCAAAAGGAATTTCATTAAAATACTGTTAGGGCCCGTTTGGTTCGTAGGAATTCAATGGAATTTGAGGGAATTGGAATCCAATTCCATCGAATTACTGTGTTTGGTTCAAGTTTTGGTTGATGGAATTGGAATCCAATTCCATTAAAATGAAGGAACTGAAATTCCTTAGGTATGTGGAAGGAATTGAATTCCTTAGATGATGGAATTTGCAAAATTACCATCATACCCTTATATTAACTTTCCAGTTGAAACCCTCTACCACCGCCACCATCCACCACCACCACCCACCGCCACCCACCGCCACCGCCACCATCATCCATCACCACCGCCACCCACCACCACCGCCATTCACCATCACCGTCGCCACCCACCATCATCGTCGCCACCCACCATCATTGTCGTCGCCACCGGCACCACCACCCCCTCCTTTATCGCCATCACCACGACTACGACCACCCGCCACCGCTACCACCACCGTCACCCGCCACCACCGCCCACCAGCGCCACCCGCCGCCACCACTACCACCACCGCCGTCACCCACCACCACCACCGTCATACACCACCACCCACCATCACCATCGCCACCACCAACACCACCACCCACCTTTATCGCCATCGCCACTACCATCACCACCCATCACCACCACTGCTGCCGCCATCCACCACCACAACCACCTATCACCAACAATTATCTAAGTAAAATTAAGCAAAAATAAGAAGGGTAAATCGGTCATATTACATGGATTCCAATTCCATTTCCTGCCAACCAAACAAATATGGAAGTGGATTCCAATTCCCTTTCTTGCCAACCAAACACAATATGGAATTGGATTCCAATTCCTGACAGATTCCAATTCCTTGAGAGATTTCAATTCCTTTAAAAACTTTCTGTGAACCAAACGCCACCTAAAGATTTTTTCCTCTCCTCGTACAAGTCGCTGCTACTTCTCGGATCTATGGGTAGCAAAGTCTTGACTACTCCTCGGTAAGGCACTAAACCAGGATGACGCTACTCCTCAGTGAGATACTAGAACCAAGTCGTTACTACTCCTCAGATGAGACCAAGTTGTTGCTACTTCACGATGACATACCAGAACAAGTCGCTACTAATCCTTGGTGAGGTACAAGACCAAGTTCACCAAGTCACTGCTGCTTCTAGAAAACGAGTCGTTGCTACTCCTCGATAACGACCAAGGTGAGCAGCTGCTACTTTTTGATAACAACCAAAGTGAGTTGTTGCTACTTCTAGGTAACGACCAAAGTGAGTACTATGATTCAACACTTGTCACTTCTAGTACCTAGGAATAAGGACTTTGCAGCTTTCAACCATTTTTTTGTACTTTGAGTAGTTTGACACTTTTGACCATTTTCCTTGTCATTTACAACGTTTTGTTGATATCGGTCCTTGAACTTGAATTCTTTTCGTGTTTCATCATTTTGTCTAGATAAGTCCTTTTTTGGAAATCTTTTTAATTTGAAACGCCTAATAATATTTGTTAGAAATTTTAAATATAATTCATCTAGGAATAAGGACTTTGCAGCTTTCAACCATTTTTTTGTACTTTGAGTAGTTTGACACTTTTGACCATTTTCCTTGTCATTTACAACGTTTTGTTGATATCGGTCCTTGAACTTGAATTCTTTTCGTGTTTCATCATTTTGTCTAGATAAGTCCTTTTTTGGAAATCTTTTTAATTTGAAACGCCTAATAATATTTGTTAGAAATTTTAAATATAATTCATCTAATTTCAGTGACAATCATATAAAAACATTTCCAACAAAAAACCTAAAAACAAATTTTGGTACCTAACTATTAAGTTTACACTAATAATACCATCTAACCTGTATAAGCCCTGGAATTGTTATATATATTTTCTTACAGAGTACCTAAAAACAATCTTTTTAACATATTGGACCAAATCATGGTCAAGGATAAATCAAACCAAAGTTTTTGGATTAATCATGTTTGGTCCTTTATATCTTATATTTTTTAAAAAGAACATTCATCCACAATTCTAACATAGGAATTCCATCTTAAACATTATAGTATCAATTCACAACAATTTAGTCCCAAAAACACAATTTATCAACTGATTTACAAGTTGTGATAAAGTTTCTCAAATTTAACAAAAGTAGTCCCTAGTCACTAAAATATTCTTTTGAACCCTTAATTAACTTTTCGCTAACATTAAAACTTTCTCAAAGTAACAGAAAAATGGGAAATTATTATATGGAAAATTATATTTCTTCCTACTTTATCCTCCTAATTCATCATCCTACCCACTAAATTATTTCTTCCTACTTTATTATATCATGTAATAGTATTTGGAAGACTTCTACTCCACACTACCAAGCAACAATATTTAATCAAAACAATGGCAAAGGGAAATTATTATGTCCAAAGATACATGTTTTATGGATACTCAATTACAAGAGTTTGAATAGGCTTACAAGTTCAAGGAAAAGCACTCATATTAACCTGATATGGATTGGAGAACGAATTCATAAAGAAGAATTCCAAACGCATCACAGCCTTCCCATCTATAATTACAGTCATCCTCATACGGAAATGATACAGATCAAAAGAATTGTTTTGGAGAGAATTTACTTGCATGGAGGTTTGATAGTAATATGATGGTTCAAAAAGTGTAAATGTTCACATTAAATGTTCAAAGGATAAGACTGGTTTGTCCAGGTATCCTCATGTTTTGTTTCATTGCTAAAGTTGCTCAAAGCAAAAGTGGTATTTAAGATGCATACAAGGAACTAAGCTTAGAAGAACTACAGGAAACATACATTCAAATACTTGAAAAATGGACCAACAATACATAACTCAAATGAGTCCTTGAACTTATAATTAACTATCGTTATTAAGGCAATCAATTCGTGTCAGAATTCAAAACCACAAAAATGACAATTTCCAAAGACACATCAAGGGCTTGAACACTCAACAAAATATAAGAACACGACTATATTTGTTAAATTAACAAAATATACAACCAAATATTGGGTTTTGAAATGCTTCAACCATGAACAAAAGCATTGTGTCTGATGCGTCTCAGAGTGTTTGTGTTCACTTCTACTTCACCCAGCGACCTGCTGAGACTGATTCAACTTGCGCCTTTGAAAATTCTTCAGAATCTACCTCTCGCACATAGGAAACGTTCATATATAAACTTCACCTTGTTGGTATCAATTTTGTGAAATCCGTTAAACGAATCCCAGACCCTGTAAAAGAAGAATGTGGAAGAAATTAAACATCACCAAGAACGACATCAACCACCTATATTATTATTTTTTATTCACAAGAGCAGAACCAAAACATTAACCAAGGCCTTAAGCCTAATCTAACCAAACGACTTCATCGTATATAAATACCAAATCCAACAAAAATGTGACTTTTCACCCAACCATTTTCGTCATTTACATAGAAAACTAGAATATGTACAAATGAAGAAGTAGAGAATAAGCCGATTACCTGATTCTTACTTGTAGCAATCTACATGACAAGTGACAGATGGAGCAGCAGGTTCACGAGCAGCAGCAGCAGGTTGAGTGCAAAGCAGAATAGTATATTTTATGTCATACAAATATAATCTAATCTAACAATTTGATCTTATATAAACACCAAATCCAACCAAATCTTCAAAAGTGACACCTTTAAACATACAAAACTCATACACATACAAAATCCAGAATAGTAGTATAAATAAAACAGTATTAAATAACAAATATCGATAATATATATTAAAGAACAACTTGCTTTCCAGGGGATCTATGCGGCTTGTCTTCCTCTCTTGGTCTTGGCAACTCTTACCATGACTGCAACATATATCTTGTCCATGGTTTCCTCAGCAAACGTAAACAGCTTCCATCTCCATTGCTTCTTGAACAACAAAACTCCAATAACACCCCAAAATCCTGTTGCAAAACCACACATTATGTCCAGGTAAAACAGCCATACCTTCGCCACCTCATCACTTGCATGGTATTTCTTTTCGGGCGTTGGTGTTGTGTCTTCGGGATTTGAGCATTTTTTTGGCAATGGAGCTCCACAAAGATCTTGATTCCCAGCATATATTGATGGATCAATAAGGGTCTGCAACTGATTTCCTGTTGGAATTGGTCCCCACAACTTGTTGTTTGACAAATTCAAATGGCTCAAAAAAGTCAAAGCTGCCAGGCTTGGAGGGATCGATCCGTTCAACGCGTTTCTAGATAAATCTAGAGAAAATAACCTCTTCATGTTTCCAATGCTCTCCGGAATGCCACCAGTGAGATGATTATTAGACAAGTTGAGACCCACCAACATGATAAGTGCAGTTAGGTTAGGCGGTATCTCTCCAACAAGGTTATTGCTTGAAAGGTCCATGTTAAAAACTATTTCCCAAGTTGTTGTATATTCAAGAGCAGCACCATTCAGGACCTGAATCAAACTATCTCGTGATTCATCACGATCCAGAAAGATTCCACTATTGCTAGTATTATCAGATACCATGGCATTCAACTCTCCTAGACAATCCGGTATGGTTCCCATCAAGTTGTTGTATGCAACATCTAAAATCTGAAGATTTGAAGATTTGCACAAGGATCGGGGAATTTTTCCGGTGAAGTTATTTTTGTGTAACCTTAAAACCATCAAAGATGTAAGGTTTTCTCCGATCCAATTGGGTATATTTCCACAGAATTTATTATCACCCAAATTTAGGACTTCTAAATTTCTTAAGTTCCTCAATTCCCCAGGAAGTTCACCAATAAAGTTATTGTCATTCAGTTTTAACCGATATAATGATGAACTTTTGGAACTTGGAATGACACCAGAAAGCCGATTTGAGCTTAATATCAAGGTATCCAACTCCCGCAGATTTTCAATACACTTGGGAATTTCCCCTGTTAACCTATTTCTTGAAAGATCAAGATATACCAAATGTTTCCTTTTGCATAATGAACTTGGAATCGACTCATTAAAAAGGTTATCATGCAGAAGCAAGCTCCATCCAAATGCATCAAAATCTTCACCATTAGGAAGGTTTGCCAAAGGTCCGCTGAGATTGTTGTGAGAAAGATCTAAGAAAGAATTGATGGGCATCTTTTGCAACCAGGTGGGCAGAGGTCCAAAAATTGTAGAATTGGACAACACTAACGTCTCAAGACTCCTTTGATTTCGAAGCCACTGTGGAAATCCATTTGTGATCTTGCAAGACTGGATCACAAGTTTTTCCAACTGGAATGGAGGTATCCAGTCATGTGAAATATTGAACATCAAGTTAGTGTTAGAAGAAGTATCCAAGACCTTCAACATCGAAAGATTAGAAAAATGGGCTTCGAAAACTACTCCTTCTAAAGAATTGTTTGAGATATCTAAAGATTGGAGTTTGGCAAGTTGACCGATTGAAACTGGAATTGTCCCATTTAACAAATTAGAAGACACCCAAAATACTTGTAATGAAACAAGTCTTCCGAGAGATGCAGGAATGGGGCCCGATAACAGATTGGAATCTAGACGCAGGATTGTTAAAGTTGTTAATTTTCCAAAGGATTCTGGAATTGAACCGTTCAACTGATTACTATAAAGGTAAAGTTTGGTAAGGTTCCCAAGGAATGTTGGGATGGGACCGGTTAACTGGTTAGAAGATAAATCTAGAACTTCTAAAAATCTTAATCTTCTTAAAGATTCAGGGATTGGACCTCTCAATCTGTTCCTCGATAGATCTATGTCTCTTAAGTTTTTTGCCAGTCTTCCAAATGATTCTGGAATTGGACCATTCAACTGATTACTAGAAAGGTCAATTTTGGTAAGGTTCCCAAGGAATGTTGGGATGGGACCGGTCAACTGGTTATAAGATAAATCTAGAACTTCTAAAAATCTTAATCTTCTTAAAAATTCCGGGATTGGACCTCTCAATCTGTTGTCTGGTAGATCTATGTCTCGTAAGTTTGCCAGTCTTCCAAGTGATTCTGGAATTGTACCAGTCAAACTATCACTTATATACAGCCTCTCTAGAGCATGCTCAGAGCATTGTGAAACGTTTGTTGGCAAGCCAATCATTTCCATGTAAAAATAATTGTTCGAAACACTCAATTTTTTCAGGTGACACTGTGTCCAAATTCCAACATGCTCAATTTGCTTAAACTTGTTAGAAGAAAGATCAAGCTCTACAAGATTAGGCAGAATAGGAACCGATGAATTTAGCATGTTACTCGAAAGGTCAAGGACTCTTAGGGAACTCATATTTGTTAAAATAGATGGAAATATGTCATCTATTGAGTTTTCACTAAGATCCAGTTTTTGGAGGTTGCTGAGTGTTCTGAAATCAAGATGAGGGGAAGAGAGAAATGTGTTTTGGAGCCCACAATCTGACAAATGCAACTCTAACAAAGAAGGGATCATGTTTAGAAAGTTTCCGAGGTTCCATGCCAAACTAAGATCAACATATGAAAGATCCAGGAATGCCAAAGACGTCATATTTTGAAAAAAGGTAGGGAGTGGATCTTTGAAAGAATAAGAGCTAAGATCCAGGAATTGTAGGGATGTTAAGTTCTGAAAAAAGCCAGGGAGTGGACCTGTGAAAGAATTGAAGCTAAGGTCCAGGTGTTTGATGTTGGGAAGCATTCTACTCGAATTAAGAAAATGACCAAGATCAACATTGCCAAGTCCACATTCATGCAAACTTAACACTTTTAACGAAGGAATCATGTGAAACAACATGTCCAGGTTATGTGCTCCACTGAGATACAATGAACTCAAGTCGAGATGCTCAAGCGATGAAAGGCCAAAAATCCATGCCATGTCATTTATCATCAGCTCATCGTTTGAACCGAGATCAAGAACATTTAAATTAGAAAGATTTCCAATGTGGTGAGGAATAATACCTTGAAAACCAGCACCAGAGAGATTGAGGTAGCTCAGCTTTTTCAAGGATCCAATGAACTCAGGGATGGTGCTTCCTTGAAAATCATTCCCGCTCAAATCCAAGAAGTTTAAGTGCCTCAACTCTGCCAAAGAAGAGTTCACCTCACTACCAACTAAGTAGTTGCCTTTAAAGAATCCTCCTTCAAAAGAATATTCCATGTCAGGTGTGAGATGAAGGCCATCCACATTTCCAGTGAGAATATGACAGTGGACTCTTTCCCACATGCAACAGTCATTGCCAACCCATGATGACAACATTCCAGACTCATCTCTGACACTCTGTTTGAACTTGAGAAGAGCAAGTCTCTCTTGCTCAGAGCAAACGACACTCACATTTCCATCACCCACACAAGTGTATGAGATTGCAACCAAAAAAGAGCATAAGAAAATGAGATGAATCCCCAAACCCCTTTGATTCCCCATTTCTAACCCAAACTCAGTGTTTAACTTAGAAATAATTGAATAGAAAAAAGATAGCTTGTTATGATGAAGTGATGGGTTCTTATGATCAAGAAACCAGTCCATTTATAGACCCATAAATGAAGACCTTTTTGGCATGGAAGACTAAAAAGTCACTTGGGAATTTTTAACCAGAAAATTATATTCTTGTGGTCCTAGGCTATTTTTCATTTTTTCTTGATCAGAATAAGTGGTGTATGGCCAAGCCTATTCCCCATAGCACACGCAATTGTATTTTGGCCAAGTCTAGTCCCCATGGAATACGCAATTGCATTTTGCTATAGTTAAATAACAAAATATGAATAGTATAAAACCCACTATTTGACAAACAAGCATATTCATTTTGAGTAATTAAAGATAATTTATATCTTCTGTTGATGATGGTTATAAATTATAAACTTGATTTTGATGTTTAGTGATTTAAAAACTATTTATTTGGAAATGGGTTACATTTCATCTCTGACGGGTTAACGCGAAAAATCAAACTTCCCTAAATATGAAACTGTTAGATGGGTCGAGCTGGTCAAACACATCAAAACTTGCGCAAGGGTAATCCAACACTTCCAATCACTTGACTCACATTAGTTAAAAACTTATATCATTATTTTTATTATATGTAAGTTGAAATAGAAAAACTTTATTCAATAATATTTAGTTTCATGGTAGACCTCACATATGACTTTCAAGTCAACAAAGTCGCCCCCAAACTTCACGTACCTGTTTTATTTTAATTATTTATATATTTTATGTTTGAGAGTGTACTATGAGAAATGTGAAAAGCATGGAATGTATCATAACCCAAAAGCTTTTTGATGTTTTCTGGGGTATAAAGATGGTTAGAGCTAAATGCAAAAATAGCAACATCTATTCCTTTATTTGATTATCATAACATCTGACCTGCATGTTGCATTTTCAAATGTTTATTATTCAGGCATTGTAACTTTGAAACTTTTACCCAAATATAGTATTGTACTTTCAACTTCTCGTCTTATAAGAGCATTATACTTTGAAAAGCCTATGAACTATAACAGCAAAATCTGCTTTGTAATTAGATGGCACTACTATAATTAAAGACATATTTTTCAGAGTGAAGAAATGAAGGTAGAATGCTATAATAGACAAATCAATGACAGATTGCTATGTCATGCATGTAACACATATCATTATAAATCAGAATGTTTTATATAGATAAAAATTGTGTATTACCAACAGCCAGATGAGTATTTAACAAAAGGAAGAATTTATCAAAGACTATTGATTAGCAGATTTAAAACATAGTAATTAAGGTATGTTTTGAAAATTGGATAGATAAAAATGTGTATTACCAACTCATGTACTCCATGTGATTAAGCAACTTACCCCCATGGAAGACTTGGAAGTCAATGGAAAATTATCAGAAACTTGTATTATTTTTGGTCCAGTACTATATTTCTTTTTGTCTTGATAAAATTTGAGTGGTTGTGCGGAAGTCTATTCCCTACGGAAGACTTGGAAGTCAAAGAAGAAATTGTATCCACAAATATCTATCCTTTGGTCCCGCCTATATTTCTTTTTCTTTTGATCACATGGCATACGTAAATGATAGTTAAAACATTTTTGTAAATGATAGTTATAAATTATAAAATTGATTTTTTAACTACTCAAAAATAATCTTTTTATTATTATTCCACGTATAAAAGATCAATATTATAGTTTTAAATTCAAAACGTACAGTCTTTCAGATGTGTTATGGTTTACGAAACTAACGCCCACCAAACACAAAGGAAAAGAAGAAGAACGAGGGCTTTCCGAGAAGGGGGGGAGGGGTCTACCTCTGAGAAAGTGAACAAGAAAAAAAAAAAAAGAGGATAGATAAAATGGTTGAACAACGAGAATTAGGTCAAATAGACAAAAGAACAACGAAAACTTACCAAGTGAACATGGACGAGTGACGAATAGAAAGAGAGAGAGATATGCGTCGGCAATGGAGGCCTAGCCTTTTGCCGCGTCACTCGTCTCCGTCACACTACCATCTAGAGAAAGAGAGAAATAGAGAATAGATAAAATGGTTGATTTGGGGATATTTGGGAAAATAGTCAAAATACATTTGTGGGGAACGTAATTTTGATTTTCATTCGTGCATCATTCAGATAATCAGATTATTATGAACCGGGTCTTACCGGATTTGTTGGTTTACAATTAAGAAAAATTAAATTATTATAAAAAATATCATCAAGTTTTAATTGTCTCATGTGTACAATTTAACGAAAAATGTATTTGTATACGTATGATTATTAAAATTTATTTTTTTAAATATTATTGGCGTTACCAAAAGCATAGATCAACAGCCATATGACATGACAGCTAACATTGATTTTATGTTGATGATGTACATATTACCATTAAACTTTTATATACATATTTTATCATTAAATTTTTTTGTACATATTTTATCTAGGTGCGGACACAGGATTTACCCTATCAAGTAGTTGCATTTTTTTTTGGCAGAGTTGCACCCTATTAGAAAAAAAAATTACACCGTGCGTATAAAATTAGTGTCTTTGGCCACCCCATAACACTATACAAATCCGCCAATGATTTTACCATTAACCTTACATAATTTATTCAAAAAATACTATTTCAAAAATAAGTATATTTCAATATAAATATTTATTGTACAAATATATAGAGTGTTTTTTGACGATAATATTTTTAACTGAATACACCTTATTGGTCAAATGGTTTTGCTTTACCGATCTACATTATCGATTTTGATATATTATATGGATTTCAATAACCTTGTATAATAGTTTGTATAATAGAGGTGTTAGGGTTTAAATACTTCAACAAATGATTCAACAATTTCATATGCACAGAGTAATGTTGCAAAATAATAATAATAATAATAATAATAGACGTGTATGTGAAGTCGTTGAATCGTTTTTTGAAGTGCTTAAACCATAAAACATCTATGATACAAGGTCATTGAAACCCATAAAACATCTATGATACGTGGCTTGCCACATGGCGGTAACATTTACTTCCGGTAACGTCAATTGTATTTTTTTCAAGAAAAAATAAATTATAATGGCCATACGTGTATAAAGGCTATAGTTTGTTGGTAATATTGTTGGATTAGGTGTCTAAGTCATGACTAATAATTTGTATTTACCTAATTAATAGAAGCAAAGTCCATTTGGGTTGCCCTCATAGCTGGAGGTTTGGTAGAAAGTTCGGTAGAGAGAAAGGTTGGTTTATTATGGGATTAATAAATCAATAGAAATAAAAGATATGGTTTGTTAATATATTAAAGTGATAATATATTAATTAGAAACTATATTGATTGATTAATAATTAATCAGAAATTAATTGGATTAATTTCTGTGGCATTAATTAGATTAATCAGGAGGTCAAGGATTAAAGTCCTACAAATTCAATAGTTGAATTGTGGCGCGCGGCGCGCCAATGTAAAGGCCGCGACGCGCGTACATATTCGTACGAATTCAATAGTTGAATTGCGGCGCGCGGCGCGCCAATGTAAAGGCCGCGATGCCCGTACGTATAATCCGGAAAATGGCTGACGGCTAGGGTTTCTTGTTTCCCTATAAATAGGAAAATGGCTGACGGCTAGGGTTTCGTCCACCCTCTGGCTCCCTGGGTGTGATCTCATTTGAGGCAGGACACTTGTGCTGCTTAGCTTCAAGATTAAAACTAAAGGTTAGTTTTTCTGGTTTATTCTTTTAGTTAATTATTGTTTGACCTTTAGGAATTAGTTACATGTTCAAAGTAAGAAAACATAGATCTTTTCTAGGTTGCATGTGAACTTAGGATATTTAGTTCATGGTTGCGGAAAACCTTTCAGTGGTATCAGAGCGTTTGGTTGTTTTCCTATTGAATGGCTGTAATAGTTTTCCTAATTAGGGTTTAAAATTTATAAATCCTTTGGGCCTGATTTTGATTTTAGGGTTTAGTTTTTTTTTTTTGAAACCCTAGCCCTCCCCCCCCCCCCTCTTTTTCGATTTTCTGCTTAGGGTTTAGAAGGCTTTCTATTTTTGGTAACTTTAATTGTTTAATTAAATGGATAACCTTAAACCCAGTTCGTTTGAATTCGATAATTAGGGGTTTAAGATAGGTTTAAATTAATTTGATTAATTTGTGAAACCTATCCACATTTGAATTAATTTAATTAATTGTTTAATTAAAAGATAAATTCAAGGATTTAATTTAATTTTTAGAAATTGCGAAAATTAAAAGATAAAATCCTAAAATATTTTAAAAGGTTTAAAATATCTAGATTTAATTAATTTAATTAATTGTTAATGAAAGGATAATTAAAATCGATTTTTAAGGTTTAATTTAATTTTAAATTTAATAGTTAAATTTGGAAAAAATTAAAAGATGAACCTGAAATATTTTAAAAGATTTTAAAATACATCTTATATATGTTATTAATTGTTAATACTATATATAAGATAAAATTGGTCAGTCAATTCAATAGTAGGCCTCATTCACGAAGCTGGTCTATAAAGTGGGTATAAGGAGGCTACCTATAAAATGGCAGCCTAATGGGTGAACACTCTCGCCCACCGCTCACCTGATCAGTGGAGGGTCGTTAGCCGAACAGTTTTGATAGGATCGCTTAATCATTAAAAGTATAATGATCAAAGTACTAGAACCCGTACAAGAATTCTCAATCTAGTTGCTTTAGAAAAAAATGTGAATTTGATGCTAAGCCATGAAATTGCACATTGCACTTTATGAAACGTTGGTGGAGCGTGTGTGGGTTACCGGCACACCAATTGGGGTTCATAAAGAGTGGCAATGGGTTTCTCGGGTGTTATCATTGTTGATGGAGCGTGTGTGGTTAACCGGCATATCAATTTGAGATGATAATGGACCCTGAGAGTACCAAGCTAATTTGCATGGTTATTCACACCCGGTTTGTGATCCTCGGCATCCCAGTCACAAACGGTGGGGCATATCCAAGATTAAACATGCCATTGAACAGTTCAATGAGTCTCACAGATCTAGGAATTTCATTAGACTGAAATTGATAAAAGTTATCTACCTTAATGACCACTGTGTTGTGACTACGGCATCCCTCTTCACAGCATAGTTGGGGTATTTTGGATCCTAGCCTTGTTAAATAATGTATATTGGGTAATTATTTAAAAGGATGAATTAAACGAAAAATTCAAATTTTGTATATGTCTGAAGAAAGTGCCATTCTCCTCCTTCCCCTCCTTCACCCATTTCTGAGAGCTTCAGAAAGCACCTATTTAGTATGGTAAGGCTGACTGGCCTGAACTATGTGATATGGTTTTGCAATTAGAGAATAGTTCTTAGTTTTGCTGGCAAACCATATCCGACTGAGTGTCCGCTCCTATACATGACATCACACAACACCTTGTGATGAGCATGACTCCTTGACTATTGAGTCCAAGGAAGTTCGTTGCATTATGCTATTGATCATTGACCCCGAGTTCCGCAGGGATTTAGAATTCCTGGGGTCAGATAAGTTAGCACAGCTAGTTGAGGAAAGGTTCCGAGAACTGGTTGATAAAGGGAACGAACTAGGATCTTCAAAGAGCTTGAAGTTGCAAGCTAGAAGGAAGTAGCACCAGTTTGCGTGTTCCCAAGTTTGAGGGATACATAGGCGAACAATATAAAACTGGTTTCCCCTTGTGATCAGGAGTTAAGCTTTAGCTCGACTCGTTGATCCGTTCAACTAGATGAACAGGAAGGGTAACCGGATAAGACAATCATGGAAATGCATTCAATGTCGACTCTAAATGAGTCGTTCATGGAGAAGCATAGTTCTATTGATTCAGCTGTTTCAGGATTAAGTCCAGTATTAAGGTGCATCAAGAAATGATCCAGATCGTCTGGACCGATTGTTCGATGTTTCAAACTGGGAATCCATAAGGTGGGACACAGTCACAGAAAGATTGGAAAAATGCTCCAAAGCCAAACCGTTTGGTAAACTCATAAATATCTTAGAATTCAGAACACCTGATCCTCATTTCCTTGATACAGGATGTGTTTCACACATTTTCTCTGTATGCACGAACTCTGGAGGATGCGGGATGGTGTCGCACAGGAGCATATTCGGATTGGATCTGAAGCTCGTGCGGTTTTTTGAGTTAAGCTAGATATTTGTTCTTGTTATTGGTTTATAGATACATTTAACATAGATTCGCATTGTACATTGTTCTGAGGATAATTCTGGTTTAATGAATTTTTTTTTTAAAACATGGTTGTTTTAATTGTCCTCGAAATGTTGTGTGAATGTGTTGATGACGTAAATGGTAATAACTTGAATGTTGATACATCTAATGGGATTAGATTTGTAAATAGTGTTCTTTATGATTGTTAAAATGAATTTTATGAGAATCACTTCAACCAAATGTCCAGTTGGACAGGACTTTGGAATCATTTGACTTAGAGTCACATGATGAATTGAGTGCTTAATAAAATTAATTGTGGCAAGAAAGGAATCACCCAAAGATCCAATGGATAGGATTTTGGAATCAGTTGACTTGGAGCCAGGTGATGATTGCATGTCTTGAACAATATTAACAAAGTCATAAATTTACATGGAGATGTAAAGGCATTAATATTTTGAGCGACAGACACATAAGTTACTCTGTGTTGCTCGAATCTTCGAACAGAACACGATTAGTTATGCTTCAAAATATTTGCCAAATAGTTTGACAAATATGGCTTCGCTTATCAGAATAAGCGATTGATTGGAACCTTGAAGTGTTCAAGGATTTCAAAGGAAGTATAAGATCAACAGAACCTGAATGACAACATAGACTGAGAAAATGTTTCACAGTTTATCCTCTTCCAAGAACACTAATGGTTATAATGTGTCTTAGGGAAGATGATGGAGCATTGATCGAAATAGTTTTGATCCTCGGTGTATAAGATACACTGGATACATTTCTGACTAATATTTCAATAAATTGAATATTCAACCAGTCAGACCGCAGAAGCCATATTCCGACCACATCTCAGACTAAGTAGGTTATGTTGACACTGTCTGAAATGTAAAGCTGGGATCGTCCGACTAGTACATAGAAAGTCCAGGGTCATGTAGCATTCGTCTGAATCTTATGACAAGCCTGAAACTGATCAGCAATGTCGTTTCATTGGCCACTCCGGTTATCCTTTGAAAGAAGAGTACTTTTAGATAGAACTCAAGTTCTAAGAAAACAGTGGGAGTAAGAATAATTCTGAATGAGTTCAGGGATTAGCCAAGCGAAAGAACCTTTAGTCACCACTGGGACTTGACCAGGAATTAGATTCCTGTTAAAAACCTGACATACCCTCTCTTCGCTTGACCAGTAGTTATTGTCACCGTCATAAGGAGTTATGATCCGAGTGATATACCGAGTAGTGGTAAAACACTAAAGATGGTACGGATAAGTAATCCGACTGCTGGAAGCATTGGTGAGCCCAGTTGCTGCCAGATAAGAGAACCTTACCGCGAGACACAATTTATGTGACAGTTTGATTGATCTTTACAAACTGGTCTAGGAACCAGTGGGAGTAATTGAATCATCAAAAGAAGGGAACATAGAAATGTACTTACAGAACATCTGGTTGAATGAGTCATCACTTGGAGTCAAGCAATTGATTCTGAGAGAAGCACTCTCAATAGAAGATGTAATCCGAGAGGATTCTGCGTGGCATAGTGTGAGCATGCCATTACAAAAGGTACATGGCCCCGGGATTCGTCCCATGGGCATCTCGCAAGAAAGGATATTCAGATTCTCAAAATAGGCCAAAAGGTTTGGATTTTGGGAATAGCCTGAAAGATTTCCTTTAATATGTCGGAAAGGTTTGGATTTCGGTTTCGCAAAATGTGCCATAAGTTCTGGATTTTGTGAATAGTCCGAAAGAGTCATATAACGGTGTCAAAGCCAGTGGGAGTATCGTTGTTATCTGCTATCATTGTATGTGGGTTACATACTGGTTCTAGGAAATGTCTCTTATCATTACAAAGTGTAATGACTTGGTGTTAAGAAACGGTTCGCTATGAAAGACTTTAAGAGATACAACATACTCAGGTGGTTGTGGATATCTATTAGATAGATCAGAATTCTGCCAATATGATCTTGATAAGATTCAAGATGCATAACCCCAGGAATGGAGTTTCCTGTCATTATAAAGTGTAATAAATTGGCATGAAAGAAACAAAGAAGGTGCAGCATGCTCACGTAGTTCATAGACATCTATCAGATAGATGAGACTGACAGTATTGACTTAGCCGTTGAGAATATGATCTTGATGGGATTCAAGATGCATAAGAAAGAGTTCCTGAAAGGAAATAGTTTCCGGAAATCATGAGACAAGGATTATTGGTAATCTTAGGATTCCGAAAGGGCTTGGAATGAGATTACATCAGGTTCCTCGAGCCTCATGGACAAATCAGAAGTGTTATGAACATATCCTGATGACTTAATGCTTAGAGCATTATAAGTTGGATTCAGGATATTGCCTGGCTGAGAATACTGAATGGATTTTTGAACAAACGTGAGAAATCATTGGAAAATGATTAGGCTGATTGATTTGAAAGGGTTTTCAAATCGGTAATTGTTTCCACCAGAACGTGGTGTTGTAGGACTTCATGGTTAAAGAATTTCGTTGGTTTCTGATGGAGCGCGTGTGGTTCACCGGCACATTATGACACCTCGAAACTGTCTTAGGGTGTAGTCATGTAGACTAAAGACCCGAGAACCATGGGCAGTCACGGTACACATCACCGGAATGGAGTTATGAGAGAGAATGACAAAATGACAAATTGAGATACCATCGGAAGAGTATCCGATAGGATCATCTGCAATAAAGTGTATAAGTGTTAGACACTTGGATACATAGAAAGAATGAAAAGGTCATAGACATATATATATAAAAGGCTTGAATTGAAAGTTTAAAAGAGAATAAGAAACCGATAATAGTTATGATAAATCCGACTTGGTGATTACCTCGTGGAGACTTGTTAATAAGCAGGAGTAGCTGCCAGTCAGATTTTATGTTTCGCTTTTGCATGTTTACTTCCTGAATAATTGGATTATTCAAATATCCACAGTCACTCATACTTTTAGGGAGTAAGTATGAAGGAAGACTGTCATGAATTGGTTTGTAGATTGTGTAAGGAGTTAGACATAGCAATAAAATTGCTGCAACGTTCATGAGTACTTGGAAATGGAGATTTGAGTATTGGATAAACCCGCGCTCAATGGATTGCTTCATGGATTATATCACGAGCAATGTTGAGACGATAATATCTTATGGTCTAAAAGTGGAGAGATATGAGTTATAATTTGCAAGGCGGTTGTTCATTGATAGTACGAAAACGCATCGGTAACTCGATGTTATAAAACGTGCTGTTGTGAGTGATTTGTCGAGTAAAAGATATAACATATTAGTCGAAGCTTATTCGTCCCTTGACCCAGACAGGAAACAGATATCTGTTGGCCACTCGATGATTTTGAAGTTGACTGAAGCGCTGGCCAGCCAGGACTGAATTGATTCGTTCAATTAGAAGTCTAAAAGTCATAAGCAAAATCGGAAATCGGGAAACAGTGTGTCAGACAGAGATTGATCTCAATCCATGTCTCATGTCTGAAAATATCTTGTTGGACGGAGGATCATTTGATCATTTATCTATGGACAGAACTGACTAGGTCAGAGTTCGTCAGCAGTTTCTAGGAAGCTACAGTTTGCTGATTAATTAGAGGCTAAATTGGTAATTATAGTCATAGACTTATCCAAGTGGGAGACTTTTGGATTAGGTGTCTAAGCCATGACTAATAATTTGTATTTACCTAATTAATAGAAGCAAAGTCCATTTGGGTTGCCCTCATAGCTGGAGGTTTGGTAGAAAGTTCGGTAGAGAGAAATGTTGGTTTATTATGGGATTAATAAATCAATAGAAATAAAAGATATGGTTTGTTAATATATTAAAGTGATAATATATTTTAGAAACAATATTGATTGATTAATAATTAATCAGAAATTAATTGGATTAATTTCTGTGGCATTAATTAGATTAATCAGGAGGTCAAGGATTAAAGTCGTACAAATTCAATAGTTGAATTGCGGCGCGCGGCGCGCCAATGTAAAGGCCGCGACGCGCGTACATATTCGTACGAATTCAATAGTTGAATTGCGGCGCGCGGCGCGCCAATGTAAAGGCCGCGACGCGCGTACGTATAATCCGGAAAATGGCTGACGGCTAGGGTTTCTTGTTTCCCTATAAATAGGGAACCCTAGACCTCATTATCAGCTACTCATTTCTATAATTCTCTCTGAAATTTTCGTCCACCCTCTGGCTCCCTGGGTGTGATCTCATTTGAGGCAGGACACTTGTGCTGCTTAGCTTCAAGATTAAAACTAAATGTTAGTTTTTCTGATTTATTCTTTTAGTTAATTATTGTTTGACCTTTAGGAATTAGTTACATGTTCAAAGTAAGAAAACATAGATCTTTTCTAGGTTGCATGTGAACTTAGGATATTTAGTTCATGGTTGCGGAAAACTTTTCAAATATGTATACAAGAAAATGTTCAATGATATTTTTGTATAATTTTGATACTTTGTTACCCTTATAAGCTATTTTCCCTATAATTTATTAGTAAAATTAACTTCGACTTTTGTGTCTAAATATCAAATTGAGCTAGATTAAACTTAAAGTCTTAAAATCATATCATTAATGCATTTTAAGAGTGACTATAAGGCCATACGGAGTGGCTTTGGCATCATCTCGGCAAAAGGTGAGGTTGCATGACAAACATTCTCCTCATTCCGGGACATGGCAAAAGAGTGGCAAACGGCACCAGCTTAAACTTTTCCTCTCTTATCTTTTCTCCTTTTCTTGCCTTTTTTCTCAAAAGTTCATAAAATGTCATCGTAAACCATCTTTACTCCTTGGAAAAGAAATAAGATGGGTTTGAAAAAAATGAGGTGACGATGATGTGGCTGAAAAAACAATATGGAAAAACTTGCCACAACTCCCTTAGGTCTAACAGCATCACACACCTTTGGGTATAATAGCATTACACAGGTTACCATCATACGTAGGTTAGGCACCCATGTGGAATTTCTTTAAAGAGAATATTTTTTAAAATCAAGTTTATTGTTATTATTACTAAAACCACCCCCTCTCTCCATTTTTCAATCAACATTCATGCTTTGCAACCTTATATAAAGAACCCTCTTTGAAAGGCAATGAGCAATTCTCAAGCAGCTTCAACATCTCCATCACAAACTGGTGACAACCACCATCCTCACGAGCAAGGACTCAACACCTACATTAAACTCAATTAGCAATGATCTCCTCCTTAATTGTTGAAGTATCACCCACTCCCTCCCATCCCCTTCATCCTAAGCCCACAACTGGCGTCCCCTCCCCTACAAGTAAACCATTTGATCGTCCTTTCTGTCAATAGTTATATGGATCTTCAACATGGGTTCAAATAGTAATGAAGATGATTTTAAATTGGAAAAAAAATCTCTTAACTTTTCCTTATACTTATAGGTGAGTTACCGGTTAGATTATGGTTTTGTTTTCATTATGTTTTTAGGTTTGTTGAAGATTCAATTTGATAAAAGATAGTTCCTTTGGTATAATTTAATGATGCGAACTCAACTCCGAGCATGGGTCTTGGTGTTGGAACTGGATCGTGGATATGATTCGGTGGTGTTAGTGAGTTCCCGGCTTGGTTCCTAGCTTTCATCATGGTAAAAAACCATTAGAACTGCCCCAAAGTATGTGTCCTGGAACAAGCTCTAATGATCAAGTCAGTATGGTGAGAGATGTGAGATGGTCTCTCTTGGCAGGAGAGAAGTGGAGTTTGATGACTTAGAGAATTAGGGTTCCCTTCATGTTTTATTGATAGGGAACAATTAGGTCAAGCCTTGGGCTAGCCTAATTTGGGCCCAGCGAGCCGGTAGTGCTGTTGGGTGCAATAACGGAGATCGATAAACTTCAACATCTCAAGATAAAGAATCTTTTAAACGAACACTCGACAAGAATATACAAGACCAAAAAATCATAGCAGTAAGAAATGCAAGAAGAAACAAACAAGAAAGATCAACATAGATAATTAAAGTGGTTCACTCGATCGTTAAATCTAGTTGCGTCCACTGTGGAACTAGAGAGATTTTATTTCTTGAGATGAATGCTATACAATCTACAATATTTACCGCACTCTTCTCTCAATTTGGCTCACACTATTGATGTTTTCATTGTTACAACTAAGAACGGCTTTCATACTAGGCAATGAGATCTTAATGAGATGATGACAAATCTTCTAGCTTCTTGCTTTCTGCAATAGGCCAAGTGATATGACAAGTCATGGAACATGTCATGCATACCAATTTTTGACAACATCAGACATTGGAAATTATGCTAAGGGGGCACTTCGCCTTAGAAGTAGCTTCGTCCTTTTATCAACATCTTTACTCCCCAAATCCAGCCCACGTGGAGTATCTATTGCAAAGTCCGAACTGACTTCGGTTTGGACCGAACTGCTGACCACCTAAAGTAGAATAATTAATGGGGAATATCCTTGACTCGTTATACCTACTTTACACATGTCGATCAGTTTCACTTTGCAACGCCCAACCCAGTAGAGAGTATTCCTCAAACGATGAAACTAATATGTCCATAGTGCAACCCTTCCAATTGTGATGGCTTCATCGCCTCGGTTCCTAGTTGCTCTATATTGCTAATTTTCTTGGGTCGTAGATAGGTTTGCATATTTCAGATGATCTTGAAATAAACTTGTTAAGTGCTGCTACTCTTCCGGGCAGCCTTTGGATATCCTTGGTAGATGTTGGAGACTTTAGTTCGATTATTGCTTTTATTTGTTCTGGACTTGCTTCTATTCCTCTTTTTGTCACCATGTAGCCTAAGAATAACCCGGAACTCACTCCAAATTGACATTTGGCCGGATTAAGCTTCATGTTGTATTCATCTAGGATGTCTAGGGCTTCTTCAAGATCCTTGGCATGATACTTAGCGTTCTTCGACTTCATTACCATATCGTCTACGTAGACTTCCATGGTCGATCCAATCTTATCCTTGAATATTATGTTTACCATCCTTTTGACAGGTGGCAGCTATATTTTTCAACCAAAAGGCATTGCAGTATAACAGTATATACATGTCGGGGTCATAAAGGTCGTATCTTCCTGGTCAGATGCTTCTATTTGGATTTGTTGGAATTATGAAGATGCATCCATGAAAGTCATGATCTTGTGTCTTGCCGTGGAATCTACAAGCGGATCTATGTGAGGTAACAGGAAAGGATCCTTCGAGCATGCTTTATTCAGGTCGGTGTAGTCCACACATACTCTGCATTTCCTATTCTTTTCCTAAACCACCATCACATTCGCTAGCTATTTTGGAAATCTGACTTCCTGGATCATCTTGGCTTTTAGAAAGCCCTGCACATCATCCTCGATGATCTGGTTTCTTTCAGGTGCCAATTTCCTCTTCTTCTGGTGTATCAGCCTGAAAGAAGGATCAACATTTAGCTTATGAGTAATGATAGCTTTTTCAATACCTGTCATGTCCCCATGTTTCCATGCAAATGTCATTCTGCATTTCTTCAAAAGTTGGCTAAGATCTTCCTCAAGATCCTTGGGAAGATTTGTGCCCAGAAGCACCTTAATTTCTGGATCAAGAGGATCTAAGGACATTTCTTTTACTTCTCGTTCCCTTGACTCCAGGACCTCTGGTGCTTCTCTTTAATTGCTACATTTGTTTTGGAGCCGCAAAGGATTTCATGGAGGTAGTGTAGCAATTCTTGGCCTCTTGCTAGTCACTAAAGATCTTCACCACTCCCCAGGGTATGAGCATCTTAATACACTAGTGGTATGTTGAAGGTATTGCTCGTATATCGTGGATCCAGGATTTGCCTAGGATGGAATTGTACCACGACATGGAATCCATGATGCAAAACATTTGCATTGAGTTCATCCTTCCTATGTAGATAAGTAGCTTAATTTCACCGATGGTATTTTTGGTTTCTCCGCTGAATCCGACTATTACCGAAGATTTTAGCAAAATCTCCTATTCACTAATGTTCATTTTCTTCAGGGTTTCCTGATGGATAATGTTCACTGAGTTTCCTCCGTCCACCAGGATCCTTCTGACATAATGGTTTTCGATGTATAGGGTCAGCACCAACCCATCATGGTAAGGATCCAGGATGTCATCTCTTTCATCTTCAACAAACGTGATCTTACTTTTATTAGTGGCGACCACGTTGTTCTTGGGACCTTTTTCTTTCTCCTACTTCGAGACTTTTGCATGCATTTTGCCTAATGAATAGGGTGTTCCACAGATGTTCGACCCTCGTGAAATAAAGTTAATCACTTTGGCATCTCTGGAGGTGAGGTTGCCTTCTCCTGGATATTGGCAGTCCCTGCTCCATGGATTTTGAATTTTTCCTTCCCAAGATCTCCTTCAGATATCCCTTATTGATTAGGTAGTTGATCTCCTTTTTTAATGCGATGCAGTCTTCCGTTTTGTGACTGAAATCTTCATGGAATGCACACCACTTGGTCATCTTTCTTCAGCTTTCTTGCTTTGTCCCTAGATCATGTATAGCAAAAAGTAGTCTAGTAGTATCAACAGAGGTGTCAGAAATCCTAGGATATTCTTTGTCATCTTCCTCATCCTCCAGTGCATTGACTCGATGATTCTTGGGTTTGTTTTAGGGTCTTGACCTATGGGAACTCCGAGAGGGTGCCTCAAATTTCCTTGTAGGATTTTCATAAGCGTTGGAGGGGTTAAGTTTCTTTTGCATCATCTTGTCCTCCTCGAGGATCCGTAGCTACGGTGCAGAGGAAATAGGTACTATTGACATTTGCAAAGGTGTGGAAAGTTGAAGATGATATACGCAAAGTATACATGATTCCGAGGATGATATGAAGGGCTAAAGATTGATGGAAAAATGACACCACGGTCCCACGGTGGGCGCCACATTGTTTTGGTCAAAATGTGTAAGACCAAATTAGTCAAGGTCATTTTGTTAAACTTAGGATCCTTAAGAGAATCTTGAAATAGAGACACGAGGATTTATGAGGAAAACCCTTTATCCTAGTGAAGATCTCTGGCACAAAACTTCTGGAGCCGGAAATAACCGACTGCCTGTGTTGATTTTATTGATCAGAAAATAAGTACAAATGTTTTACAACGTAATAGTTCAGAAAAAGTAGAAGAATTGTAGAGAGAGTATAATCGTGTGTGTAATTCTGTGACCGACTGTCGTGTTTCTTGGCATTATCTCGATTTGACCGGGTCTGTGTTGACTCATTCTTGACCTGAATCGAATAAGTGACTGAACAAGCAACAAACATAATGGTCATGTATAAGTAACATTCGACATTACGAATATGAGAGGGGACATCGTGCCTCATGGTTAGTTTTTTGTCTTTTAGTGTGACATTGAACAACCATCTAAAAATGCTTTATTCCAAAAAAAAAATTGTTATCATATTATAATAATAGTTGTTTTAATCATGTAAAATACTAATTAATGGTTATGTATAATCTTTAAGAGAGAAATACTTGTGGGTCAGCCCGATCATCCTAAATGTTTTATGATATCCCAAACTAGTCTTTCGTAGGTGATCGAATAAATAAGTCCAATACTAGTGAAATATAATCTACCTTCTCTTTTGAAGTATTAACGTGTGTTTGTCCATACCGTTATTTTCTTATAATTTGCATACTAGGGTATGCGTTTCACCATATCTCTCTACAAAAGAATGGAATCATAAAAAACGACATAAACATCGCAAGAAATGATAAGTGTCATGCTACGTTCATAGCAAGCTGCAATTAGATTTATGGCAGCGGCTCTAAAGAAAACATGACAAAGTATATTTTACATCCAACACAAATTTAATTCCGTATAATATATGGAAATGTAAGAAAAGGGGTTCAAAATATATACATATGTTTGGTTGTATTTACCAAGTGTTGGATCGTATAGTGTAAATTAGAAAATTTGATGCTTTGAGAGATTAGGAAATCTTCCTCATTTACTCAAAAAAAAAAAAGCAAAGCATATAAAACAAAATAAAGGACAAAAGGCTATCATGAAGCCAACAAATGTGAAAGTGTATAGAAGTACAGACTCGACTCTAGGAAGTGGATAACCGAACCACATTTAAAGAAGAGTATACCACCATAGAGCCGAATGTTGTAACTGTTGGATTAGGTGTCTAAGCCATGACTTATAATTTGTATTTATCTTATTAATAGAAGCAAAGTCCATTTGGGTTGCCCTTGGTAGTCCAACCGGCATCAAGGTTAAATAGAGAGAGAAATAAATAGTTTGTTAATTTATTATGTGATAATAAATTAATGATAAACTAGTTTGGAATTAATCAGAATTAATTGGAATTAATTTGGAATTAATTAAAAGTGCAGGGGCTAAATTGATAATAAGTGCAGGGGCTAGAATGCAATTGTTCAAAAGTTGAACACTATAAATAAGGCTCTCCCCTCACTTGAAAACTTGCACCATTCCAAATCATCTCCTTGGAATTTCTCTTCTCTCCTTGCCGTCTATAATCATTCTCTAAGGTTTTATAGCGAGCCGTTCTTAATAAGAGGTTAAGACAGTTAACCTCTGCTTGGGCTTCTGGGTGTGATCTCATTTGAGGCAGGACACTTGTGCTGCTCGGCTTCAAGAATAAAACTAAAGGTTAGTTTTATTAATTGTTTTATATAGAAATTTCTGTTAGTCGTTATTAGAAATTTCCGTTAGCCGTTAGAATTATTATTATATGTTCAAAGATAGAAAACATAGATCCTTTCTAGGTTGCATGTGAACTTAGGATTTTAGTTCATAGATTGCAGAAAAACCTTACAGTGGTATCAGAGCGTTGGTTGTTTTCTTATTGAATTTTTATAATTGTTTAATTAAAAGATAAATTAAATCGTTTAACGGTTTAAATTTAATTTTAAAATTAAGAGTTAATTTTTGAAAAATTAAATAGATAAAACAGAAATATTTTAAAAGTTTAAAATACATCTTATATATATTATAATTAATAGTTAATATTTTATATATAAGATAAATTGGTTAGTCTTACCGTTAGTAGGCCCCATTCACAAAACTGTCCTATAAAGAGGGTATAAGGCGACTGCCTATAAAATGGTAGTCTAATGGGTATCCATTCTC
Source organism: Cichorium intybus (assembly GCA_023525715.1). NCBI lineage: Eukaryota > Viridiplantae > Streptophyta > Magnoliopsida > Asterales > Asteraceae > Cichorium > Cichorium intybus. The sequence continues at coordinate 99,953,856 of CM042010.1, read as the reverse complement.
ACCCACCGCTCTCCTGGTCAGTCGAGTGTCGTTAGCCGAACGGGTTTGATGGAACCGCTAAAGCCTCTTGAAAGTAAAATTATATATTTGAAAGTACTAGAACCATTATCAAAATCCCAATCTAGTTACTTTAGGTTAAAAATGTGAATTGATGCTAACCCATGAAATTGCACATTGCACTTTATGAAACGTTGGTGGAGCGTGTGTGGTTTACCGGCACACCAATGGGGGTTCATAAAGAGTGGCAATGGGTGTCTCGGGTGTTATCATTGTTGATGGAGCGTGTGTGATTTACCGGCACATCAATTTGAGATGGTAATGGACCCCGAGAGTACCAAGCTAATTTGCATGGTTATTCACACCTAGTTTGTGATCCTCGGCATCCCAGTCACAAACGGTGGGGCATATCCGAGATTAAACATGCTATTGAACAGTTCAATAAATCTCAAAAGAAACTAGGAATTCCATTTATAATAAGATTATTTTTCCGTGGTGGAATTGGCTGAATCATCATTCGCCTACCTTTATAAAATTTGCTTATAGATTACGGCATCCCTCTTCTATGTTGCAAATTGTTATAGTTGGATCCTAGCCTTATTTTATATTGGGTTATTATAAGGACCGACAAGTATCCAATTAAACTTACCTTCTTTTATAGATGTCTTCTGCTGATCAATCCGCTCCCCACTCAAACTCTAGTGTTCCCTCTATCCTCTCATTGTGTTCCAAGGTTCAATTGAACGGGACAAACTATAATGACTGGATTAGAAATATCAAGATGGCTCTGAGGTACGAGAACAAAGAGTATGTCCTCGAGACCGAGCTTGTCGATATTGACTCTGAAACTGCTACTCCCGAGGAGATTGCCTCGTACCAAAAACATTCTGATGATGCGACCAAAGTGGCCTGCATCATGATAGCCACAATGAACCCCGAATTGCAAAGGATATACGAAGACTACTGGCCCTTTGAGATGCACAAGGAGCATGTGGAAAAGTTTCGCAAGCAAGAGCGCATCGAGAGGTGCGAGGTGGTCAAGGACTTCACGAACAGCAAACCTAAATATGAAGAGTCCATCTGCGCTCATGTGCAAAGAATGCAAGGTTACGTGGAGCGGCTTAGAAAGCTTGCGATGCCTGTACCGGAGGAGTTGGCCGTTGACATAGTGCTTAACTCCCTACCGAGTTCTTATGACCAGTTCAGGCTGGCTTATCATTTGAACAACAATCAGGCTAACCTGACTGAGTTGCATCGCATGCTTCGAGTTGCTGAGGACGGGATAAAAGGTAAAAGTGTACCCTCGGTAAATCAGCCCGTCCTAGCCATTGGAAGTGGCAAAGGAAAGAAGAGGAAGGGCCCTACTAAGCAAAATTGGAGGGAAAAGGTTCAGGTCGGGTCATCAAGCAATGGCTCGAGAACCAAGTCTTCCCAGATTCCTTGTGTGGCCAACCCCGATGAAGCCAACTGTTTCTACTGCAAAGAGAAGGGTCATTGGAAGAGAAGCTGCCCCAAATACTTGCAGGATGTCAAGGATGGGAAAGTAAAGCCATCGACAGCAGGTATATACACTATCTCTAAAAACTCACCATCTTCTAATTCTTGGGTCCTTGATACAGGATGTGGTTTTCACATTTGTTCTGATCTGCAGGGCCTAAAGGAAAGCAGGGAGGTGGAGCACGGTAGACTGAACTTGATCATGGGCAATAGGAGATCGTCCCCTGTTACCAAGATCGGCGTTTACAGTTTAGTGCTTAGTAGTGATGTTAGTATAGAGTTAATTAATTGTTGCTATTCGCCAGAAATGGCAAGAAACATTATTTCATTTCACGCATTGTTCAGACAAGGATTTCAATTTTCTTTTGATAATAAAATTGGTTCGATTTCTGTTTTCAAAAATGGTATTTTGATTTTTATTGCTTATCCTTGTGATGGTGTGTATGAAACCATTAAATGTGTTGACAATTTAGGACATAGTGTAAATTATATTGATTCTACTAGTGGTGTAGAAAAGGCATGTCTGTGGCATAGTCGGCTCGGGCACATCAGCAAGAAACGCATCGCCCAACTCCAAAAGGACGGAGTGTTGGAATCATTCGACCTCAGGTCGGATGATGTATGCGAATCTTGTCTGTTGGGCAAGATGACTAAATCACCTTTCAAAGGGTCTTTTGAAAGAGGTGAGGGTCTGCTGGACATCATTCACACGGATGTGTGTGGTCCATTCAGATCAACCACAAAGGATGGCACGCGGTTCTACGTAACCTTTACTGATGATTTTAGTAGATACGGTTATATCTACTTAATCAAGCAAAAGTCAGACACCTTTGAAAAGTTCAAAGAGTTTAAGAACGAGGTAGAGAATCAATTAGGCAGGAAGATAAAGATGCTCAGGTCCGACAGAGGCGGAGAATATCTAAGTATCGAATTCCTAGACTATCTAAAGGAATGTGGAATAGTTTCGCAGTTGACACCTCCCAGGACACCACAGTTGAACGGTGTTGCGGAGAGGCGCAACCGAACCCTATTGGACATGGTTCGTTCCATGATGAGTCGAGCTTCACTTCCCATTCACTTCTGGGGGTATGCCTTAGAGACAGCCGCCCATATCCTCAATCTTGTCCCTACTAAAAAGGTTGCTAAAACACCTCATGAAATGTGGACGGGGAAAGTTCCCTCATTGGCACATATCAAAGTTTGGGGTTGTGAGGCTTTCGTTAGACGAGAGACTCAAGACAAACTCGCAAAAAGAAGCGAAAGGTGTTTCTTCCTTGGTTATCCCAAACAGTCCTTTGGATATCTATTCTACAGACCGAGCGAGGACGTGGTCTTTGTAGCTAGACGAGCAGTCTTTCGAGAGAGAGAGCTCATATTCAAAGAGGACAGTGGGAGTACCATTGATCTGGAAGAAATTCAAGAGTCATCAGATAACGCAACCTTAGGAGAAACTAGCAACCAACATGAGGAAGAAGTTCCTGTTGGTCCGACAGATGTATCCTTACCTCTTAGGCGTTCCGGTAGGGTTAGCATGCCACCCGAGTTTTATGGGTTCCATATAACTTTGGATGGGGACACGTTTGTCAGTGATAGGACATTGATAAATTTGGATGAACCAGCTAACTACCAGGAAGCAGTGGCGGGCCCTGAGTCTGCCAAGTGGAAAGAGGCCATGGATAGCGAGATCAAGTCCATGTATGACAATCAAGTTTGGAATTTGGTTGACAACATAACGGGTCGAAAGACAGTCGGGTGCAAATGGATCTTCAAGAAGAAGACCGACATGGACGGAAAGGTACACACTTTCAAGGCAAGACTGGTTGCGAAGGGCTTTACTCAAACCCCAGGGGTTGACTATGACGAGACCTTCTCACCAGTAGCCAAGATAAAGTCTATTAGGATTATGCTGGCCATAGCTGCATTTCATGACTATGAAATTTGGCAGATGGACGTCAAAACCGCTTTCCTTAACGGAAAGTTGACTGAGGATGTTTACATGAATCAGCCAGAGGGTTTTGTCGATGCAAAGTATCCCAATAAGGTGTGTAAGCTTGAGAGATCAATCTACGGATTGAAGCAAGCTTCTCGCAGCTGGAATCTTTGTTTCCATGAGAAAGTCAAAGAGTTTGGCTTCTCTAGGAGCGAGGATGAGTCCTGCGTATATGTCAAGGCTAGTGGGAGTATAGTCACCTTTCTAGTGCTGTATGTCGATGACATACTGCTCATGGGAAACGACATTCCAACCTTGCAAGATGTCAAGGCTTGGCTTGGGAAATGTTTCGCCATGAAGGACCTAGGAGAGGCTGCCTATATTCTCGGGATAAGAATATTGAGAGATAGGAAGAAGAGACTAATTGGACTTAGTCAGGGTACATACTTGGAAAAGGTACTAAAGAGGTTTAGTATGAAAAATTCCAAGAAGGGAGAGCTACCTATCCAAAGTAATGCAAAATTGAGTAAGACTCAAAGTCCTAGTACAGACGAAGAAATAGGTGAAATGAGTCGGGTACCTTACGCTTCGGCTGTAGGATCGATCATGTACGCTATGACGTGTACTCGCCCTGACGTGGCTTTTGCTTTAAGCATGGTCAGTCGGTACCAGGGAAACCCTGGAAGGGCGCATTGGATAGCTGTGAAAAATATACTCAAGTATCTGCGAAGGACAAAGAACATGGTGTTAGTCCTCGGTGGCAATGATACCTTGAGAGTTGAAGGATATACGGATGCTAGTTTTCAGACGGATAGAGACAGTGGTCGGTCTCAGTCGGGCTGGGTATTCCTTTTGAACGGTGGAGCAGTTACTTGGAAAAGTTCCAAGCAAGAAACAGTGGCTGATTCTATGTGCGAATCAGAGTACATAGCAGCAAGTGAAGCGTCAAAGGAAGCGGCTTGGCTGAAGAACTTTATCGGTGACCTTGGAGTAGTCCCGAGTATTCAGGATCCCTTGGAACTGTTCTGCGATAACGAAGGTGCGGTCGCCTTGACAAAGGAACCGCGAGATCATGGAAAGTCCAGACATATCGACAGAAAGTACCACTACATCAGACATAGGGTAGAAGAAGGTCACCTCCTTGTAAAGAGGGTATCATCGGAAGATAATCCTGCAGATCCCTTGACAAAGGCTCTGAGTAGGATTAAGCATAATCAGCATGCTAGGAGCACTGGATTAAGAGATGATATAAGTTTTTGCAATTAGATAGGTTTTGAAACTTATAACAATGTTATGGTATTTGACTTATGTGATTTAATAATGGAGATTTATTAATGAGTAATGGTTTACTAATTTTGTCAATAATATATATCATTGTGTTTCATTTTGCATGTTTTATTTCCTGAATAATTGGATTATTCAAATATCCACAGTCGTTCATACTTTTAGGGAATAAGTATGAAGCAAGGCTGTCATGAATTAGTTGTGGATTGTCTAAGGAGTCAGACATTGCAATAAGATTGCTGCAACATTCATGAGTACTTGGAAATGGAGATTTGAGTATTGGATAAACCCGCGCTCAATGGATTGCTTCATGGATTATATCACGAGCAATATTGAGACGATAATATCTTTTGATCTTTAAGCTAAGACATATGAGTTATGATTTACTGGACGATTGTTCATTGATAATACGAAAACGCATCGGTAACTCGGTGTTATAAAACGTGTTGTTTTGAGTAATTTGTCTGGTAAAAGACATAAGTATATGAGTCAAAGTTTATTCTTCCCTTGACCCTAACGGGGAACAGATATCTGTAGGCCTCTCGATGAATTTGAAGTTGACTAAAATGGTTGGCCAACCGGGACTAAATTGGTAGTCTAAGAGTCATATACAAATCGGAAATCGAGGAACAGTGAATCAGACCAGATTGATTTTATCCATGTCTTGAGTCTAAAAAAATATCTAGTTGGACGGAGGATCATCTGATCACTTATCTTTGGACAGAACTGACTAGGTCAGAGTTCGACAGCAGTTTCTAGGAAGCTACAGTTTGCTAATTAATCTGAAGATAAATAGACAATTAAAGTCATAGACTTATCCAAGTGGGAGACTGTTGGATTAGGTGTCTAAGCCATGACTTATAATTTGTATTTATCTTATTAATAGAAGCAAAGTCCATTTGGGTTGCCATTGGTAGTCCAACCGACATCAAGGTTAAATAGAGAGAGAAATAAATAGTTCGTTAATTTATTATGTGATAATAAATTAATGATAAACTAGTTTGGAATTAATCAGAATTAATTGGAATTAATTTGGAATTAATTAAAAGTGCAGGGGCTAAATTGATAATAAGTGCAGGGGCTAGAATGCAATTGTTCAAAAGTTGAACACTATAAATAAGGCTCTCCCCTCACTTGAAAACATGCACCATTCCAAATCATCTCCTTGGAATTTCTCTTCTCTCCTTGCCGTCTATAATCCTTCTCTAAGGTTTTATAGCGAGCCGTTCTTAATAAGAGGTTAAGACAGTTAACCTCTGCTTGGGCTTCTGGGTGTGATCTCATTTGAGGCAGGACACTTGTGCTGCTCGGCTTCAAGAATAAAACTAAAGGTTAGTTTTATTAATTGTTTTATATAGAAATTTCTGTTAGTCGTTATTAGAAATTTCCGTTAGCCGTTAGAATTATTATTATATGTTCAAAGATAGAAAACATAGATCCTTTCTAGGTTGCATGTGAACTTAGGATTTTAGTTCATAGATTGCAGAAAAACCTTACAGTAACATCTAAGAAGGAAGAAACAAAGAAAACTAAAAAGTAGGGATAAACAACTATACCAAAAATCCTGACCCGACGCAGTACCGAACTGAAACTCAATCTTTGGTAAATACCTGAACCGACCCAGAAGATGAAAATGCTACTTTTTAAATGGTAATCATATTTTCCAAATATTGTGTAAGTTACCAAAAAAACAAAAAATAAACCCCATTCAGTTCCTATTGCCATTGTCAATTACTTCATCGATTCATCCTCCACACATCAATTTTATAGTTGAATCCTTCATCCTCTATAGTTAACCTTCAAGTTTCAATGGAAAAAATGGTCATTTCCCCATTAAAGAAATACAAGTAAAGCTTCTAATTCTTGTATTCTTATAACTCAACTAGTTCTTGTTACTTGCTTTTCGATTATATGCTTCATTGTTAAAGTACATTGTATTCTGTATTACAATTATTGTAATATTGTAGAAATGTAATGTCTATTTAATAAACATTTGTACATTGCCATTTCTTGTAGTTTAAGTGACATTTCACTATAACATTCTTATTTCATACTAAATTAAAATATAATAGCATACGCACTTTCCCATTCACCATTACAACATAACCATCATATTACAAATTGACCATTCCCATTCACCACTACAAATGTACCATCACAATGTACTGTATAATGTACCATTATGGAATTTACTATTACACATCGATACTTACAAAATAACCTAATACACTACATAGTCCATACCTAAAATAAATTACATATTCACCGCTTCAATATAGGAGTAACTTTAAACACAATGTGAAATAACAAAGTATGAAAGGACACCACATCAGAACAATTGAAATTTCCACCTACTATGTTACTTCAATTTTTACTCACATAAAAATGCATGATTTATGTTAAGTGAAGTCACATCAATTGCCTTAAGGCACATATGGGGTCGAACCAACCAATGAGCCTGCAATTTTATCTAGTTTAGAGCATGACTGGAACCTCGTTCTAAGATTTAGGTTTGTCCACAAGGTTACGAAAATCGCAGGGCTTCCACAATAATAATACCATTTTTTGTAGCTTGAGAGAGTTGGGAAAAAGAGAATGGTTGAAATCCTTTTAATTTGGGGAAGAGGGGTTAATAAGGAAGTAGTTGAATGTTGCAATAACTGGAAAGACAAATATACCCTTATGTTAGGGGCATGTAGGTTCGAACAACGTCTAAAATCATATGGAGGAAAGCAAAAGGACCAGAAGGCCAATTTTTTAAAACCACACGACCAAGCGCATAGAGGTTTTTGCAACCCTCCTCACTATGTGAGTTTGGGCCCAATCATGTAATTTTGTTTGATTATAATTAAATATTCAAGAAAATAACAAATACTTATAGAAAATTTAACAAAATCACAAGATAGTTATTGGATTTTGAATAAGGACCAAGTCGTTAACAAAACCTCATTCGAGGACCAAAATTGCAACAGTAAACATTTTTGGAACCCAAACTATACTCACCGACCGAAAACATAATTTACTCTTAAATGTATTACGACTAGAGGTTCTATGGCCTAAGAGTACCAAGAGTTGTCGAAGCTATGTCCCTCAGCTGATATGATGGGGGTTCTAGTTCTACTTGGGACAAAAAATGTAGATAAAGAAGTAGAAAAGGGAGTATATGTTAGTCGTTCTAAAACAAGATATATGATTAAATATTTAATAAAATGGATTAACTAGAAAGTCGATGATATGGTTTTAATTAGGAGAGTAAATAAAAATGTAACTGAATTTTCAACATATATTGGCCTAATAAGCTTTCCATTGAAGACTCTCTTAGAAAAAAGAATATTAAGAAACTAAACTCAAAACCTTTTAAGATAATGTTAAAAATAAAGAATAAGAGAATAATAAAGGCGGATTACAAAGAAGAAAGAACAGATTAAGGAATTGGGGGAACTCTAAGAGGCTGTTTGTTTTTTCTAAAAAGCACTTCTAAGCTCTTTTGTCTGCAGCCTCGCAGACGCGCGCAAATGTTTTCAATGGGAGACCATTTGTTTTTTCGCAGCCCGCAGACCATAAAAGGTCTGCTAATCCTCTTTTGCCAGAAGTGATGTCCAAGCCTCTTTTAACCTCTTCAGAAAAAAACAAAAACAAAAACATTTCAGCCCTAACAAAATGGAACACGGTAAAACCCTTCTCCCCCATTCCCGATTACGCGAGTTCCTCCTACCGTCCTCCTTCCTCCCTCCGGCGCGCTGCTGCTGCTCCCTTCCTCCAGCGTCGCTGTTGCTTCCTTCCTCATATGCATCGCCATTCCTTCTTCCTCCATCTCTGTTTCTCTCTCCCATCGCTGCTGCAGAAACACCACCGCATCGCCACCAATGCTACAGATACACCCGATATGCCGCTGATATTGTTGAAATAAAAGAAGCATAAGAAAATAGGAAGCCCAAGATCCTAACAACCGTTTAAAAGTTCGTGATTTTTTATGGATTTGCACAAATTAAGTTGTGTAGATTGAAAACAAAGTTTATCATTCTCCATTTCTAATCATAAGTACATTGAACTAATATTTAATTTTATTTGCTTAAATCACAATCCAATTCTTAGATATCGACTTTATGTTTACTGTTTCATTATATTACTCTTTATTCTATGTTCTTTGCCTCAATTTTGTTTTTATATTAGTTTTGATTCATGTATCCATGAAGAAATTATATTCGTAGTAGTTCACTTCACATTGTGTAGGTGCTTTACATAGCATAGTTTTTTCTATTTTGCTAGTTAGATTTCATATGCAATTTGGCCTCAAACATTTATTTCAGTTTCATTGGTGTATTTTGTTGAGCTCTTTACTCAATACGATCAACCCGATATGCCGCTTGGGAATAACCGTGTACGCATTAGTGATTATGAAGACGAGGTTCAAGAACATGGTAGTGTAGCGGACCGGGATTATATGGTTGATTTATGTGATGAAATTGCAGAGCAATTAATACAAAATAAGGAATGAATACTTTCAAAAGAATTGTTACTGTGGTTGTATGATTTATATTTAAATATTCTAAAACTAGAATTCTTTAAATTTAAATGTTGAAAACTCTTATATTTAAAAAAATAAGTTTATTTATATTTCAGTTTATTTCAGTTTATTTTACAGTCTTCTTTTTGCAGACTACAGACATTTGGTCCACCTCTTCTTCTATAGAAGTCTGCAGATGTGGTCCGCAGACTGCAGACCTTTTACCTCTTCAAAAACAAACAGCACCTAAGATTAGAAATGTACAAAGAATCAAATGAGATTTTAGTTGCGGATTAACCTTAATTTTAATCTGATCTAACAACTTGTAGATTCACGAGGGCAGAAGCAAAACATCAACCATGAACACTACCATTGCATATTACAATAGCAGAACCAAGACATCAATCATGAGCCACCAAAAACTTGAAAAACTACAAATGAAGAAACATATAAAGTGTCAATTACATGATTCTTACTTGTGGAATTGTAAATAAAAAGCAGAAAATACAGCAACGGGTTAGGAAGAAGAGCAGCAGAAACAGGTCGAGAATGAGAGAGTAGGGTATTTTAGTCTTTTAAAATAGCGAGAGAGTACTGAAATTGAACTCCATATGGATTGATATAAGTTAAAACCAATCAATCATTGAGTTTGTGAATCCTGATGAAAATCAATGCCATAGAAACTTACAACCAAATAACGAAGTCAAACGGAATTGAATTCCGATTCTGGATAATTCATACAGAATTCAAATCCCATAGTAATCGTATTCTCTTAATCAGACACTAAAGAAAATGACCAAATTAGACCAAGATGGTTAGACTTCAATGAAATTTCACTATTATAAATGAATAGCTTATTGTTGGATATCTTGAACTCAGAAGGTTATATGGACGCCCAAACTACAACATAGACTATGAAACTTCAATTTTGTGCGATTTATAATGTATAGAAAATGAGTAAAGTTTCTTTATAGCACTAAATAAAAACTTGACAATACTTTTGCTTTGGAAGATGATCAACTCTATTGTGAAACTCGACAAAACGAGAAACAGTCGGGTTGGGTTGACCAAAAAAATAGTTTTTTGTGCATTAATTTTCTAAAAGAATAAACAGTTAGTGGAGTAAAATGATTAGAATAATGATCTACTTTTTAATAAGCGATTTAGGAGGACGTTGTACACTTCCTCGTTCGTGACATTAAGAGCTAGAAAACATACAAGATGGAGAACTAATAATGACTCAATTGCCTAATTATTACTTGGAGCAGCAGTTAGTGCGAGAGTGTTATGATCCCACATTGGTAGAAAATGAAATCAATTGGTGGCTTATAAGTCTATGTGTCCCCTCCTCCTATAAGCTAGCTTTTAGGAGTGAGTTCTACACTTGGGCTTATGGCTTGATACAGGCCTAGTATGGGATGGGTTCCTATCAATTGGTATCAGATTCGTCCCCATCTTTCGAGGTTCCAACACTTGGAGTGGTGGCCTCTAGAGTGGTGGCTTGGACCTGAAAAGGTGGGTTCACCAACGTAGTCGTGACCAATAATGACTCTGAGTGGTGGCCTATGGAGTGGTGGCTTGGACCGCAGAGTGGGTGCCAACCGTGACCAACATAGTCGTGACCGATGAGGACGTTGGCTATTCAAAGCGTGGGGTATTGTTATGATCCCACATTAGTAGAAAACAAATTCAAATGGTGGTTTATAAGTCCAAGTGTCCCCTCCTCCTACAAGCAAGAGAGCAGTATTAAAATTCAATTTGTATTAAAAATAAAAATACACATTGATAATATATATATATATGTATGCATTACTTGCATTCCAGAGGATCTATGCAGCTTCTCTTCTTATCTTAATTTTGGCAACTCTTACCATGACCGCAAAATATATTTTGTTCATGGTCTCCTCAGCAAACATGAAAAGCATCTGTCTCCACTGTTTCTTGAACCACAAAACTACAATAACATTTGAAAACCCTGTTGTATGTCCAGGCTGGACCATACATTCGTTGGCTCATCAGTCTTTGTCGTTGCGTCATCATGTTTTGGACAACTCTTTGGCAATGGAGGTCCACATAGATCTTTGTTCCCAACATATATCGACGGATTAGTAAGGGTCTGTAATTGAATTCCCATTGGAATTCGTCCCAACAAGTTCTTGTGTGACAAATTCAAATGGCTTAGAAAAGGCAAAGTTGCCATGCTTGGAGGGATCATCCCGGTCAACTTGTTCCTTGAGAAATCGAGAGATTCTAAGTTTGTCATGTTTCCAATGTTGTCAGTAATACCCACATGGTAAGTGCAGTTAACTCAACCGGTATTCTCCGACAAGTTTATTACTTGAAAGATTCATGTTAAAAACAATTTGCCAAGTTTTTAAATATTCAAGATCATCAACACCTTTCAGGACCAGGATCACAGTCTCGTCAAACCAGGGAGTTACAACAAGAGGACCTCTACTATAACCATAACATTCAACTCTCGTAGACAACGCGGGATTGTTCCGGTTAATTTGTTGTTTGCAACATCTAAATTTTGAAGATTTGAACTTCTACACAAAGACTCGGGAATCCATCCATTGAATTTATTTTTTGTAACCTCAAAACCAAAAAAGATGTAAGTTTCTCTCCAATCCATTCGGGTATATTACCAGATAAATGATTACCTCCCAAATCTAAGACTCTTAAATATCGAAAATTCCCCAATTCTTGAGGAACTTCACCAACAAAGTTGTTGTCATTCAATTGTAACCGCACCAATGATGACGACTTGAGAGCACCGGAACTTGGAATGACACCTGACAGCCTATTAGAGCCAAATCTCATGATAAGCAAGTTTTTCATATATGCAAGACATCTAGGAATTTTCCCAATTAAGTGACTTCTGGAAACATTAAGATATTCCAAATTTTTCCTTCTGCACCATGACCTCACATTCGACTCATTGAAAAGGTTGTTTTCCATATATAATGCCCCGATATCTCCATTTTCAAACGCATCAGAATTTCCATTAATATGAAAGTATGTCAAAGGTCCAGTAACTTTGTTGTGAGAGAGATCTAAGAAAGAAATGATTGGCATCTTCCGCAACCATCTGGGTAGAGGTCCGAAAATTGAAGCATTGGACAATAATAAACTCCTTAAGTTTCCTTTGATTACGAAGCCAATGCGAAAATCCATTTTGGGATATTGCAAGAACGGATTTGAAGAGTTACCAACTGGAATGGAGGAATCCAATCTGTGACGCCCCGTTCCAACGGGGACCGTCTCTTTACTATAAACTTGCATAATAAATGAGAAATATGACTTTTATTTCCTTTCAACATAATAAGGTTACAAAAGAGGGAACATGAAAAGATAAATTATTCTAAAGGATTATAACATATCCTTAAAAACTTCTTATTAGGAAAGTAACTACTTCATGTGGTCCTTACAGCTTTTCACCTGAAATACATACATGAATACGTAAGCTTTAAGCTTAGTGAGTAGTTATGGTTTTGACATTTAGCATAAATACATGATTAAAGTATTTCTTAGTGACATCAATACATTCTTTGAAAATATTCTTTAGAGATCTCATAATTACATGTAAGTAGGCCAATTTCTAGGAGGTTATCTAACCTCGGGATCCAGTTAAGGCTGTCACATAAGGTCTGTTTGCAAGAGTTCCTTTTTATATCTCATACATTAGATATTTAGATAGCCCTTACTTAACATGTATAAAACAATTATTCAAACTTCATAATTACACATGCTTTTGAGATAAAATGACAATAAGCTTTAAATGCATAAAATGTTGGATTATGTGTCCAAGCCATGACTATATTTTGAGAATATACTTGATTGATGGCAGCACAGTCCTTTTGGGTTGCCCTCAAAACCTAGTAGAGGACAAGATAACATAAAGAGAGAGAAATATGATTTATTAATATATTATTAGAATAATATATTAATTAGAAATCATAATTTTTAATTAATAATTAATCATAAATTAATTTAGAATTAATTTTGGGATTAATTGTATTAATTAAAAGACTTCGGGGCTGAATTATAATTGTTCCATAGTTGAGCAATAGATAAATATATATATTATATATATTTGGACAAAAATATATATATATATATATATATATATATATATATATATATATATATATATATATATATATATATATATATATATATATATATATATATATATATACTAGTTGTAAAACCCGTGTATTACACGGGATGATACAAAAAAATTATTAATTAAGAATATCTAAACATTAATAATTTCACATAAGAAATTTGTTTGTGTATCGTGACATCTTGCTTTTGATTTTTACTATTACGAGTTTGTATTTTGATAAATATAATTGATTATGAGAATGTCACCGGTACTACAATCAAATTCACTACTGCAATCAAATTCACTATTATGATTGTAATCGCTCTTCAAAATATTATGACATCAATTGTCTCTCTATTGTCTCCCAAATCATTCTACACATTAAAAAAATAATATGATATTAAAAAACAATTATTTTTGAAATTAAATGATCACAATTAATTTTGAAATTGAATGATAATTAAACCGATCATTAATGAGTTAGAAACGTTTCAAACCAATTAGCTTATTTTTTTAAATTTAATATTATGAGAAAATGACATGTGGCAAAATGAATGTGGTGATGACATGTGGCTTTGAGTTACTTATTTATTAGGATAATATATATATATATATATATATATATATATATATATATATATATATATATATATATATATATATATATATATATATATATATATATATATATATATATATATATATATATATATATATATATATATATATATATTGAAAGGTTTTTAGCAATCAATGAACTAATAATCCTAAGTTCACCTGCAACCTAGAAAGAGGATCTATGTTTTTCTATCAATGAACATATAAAAAAAACCTAAGGCCAAAAATAATTTCTAAAGAATTAAATTAAGAAAACCAACCTTTGAATTTTTTTCTTAAAGCTAGCAGCAAAAATATCCTGCCTCAAATAAAGTCACACCCAAGCAAGAGAGGAGAAAACAGAATTCCAGAGAGACAGGGTAAAAGTGGCGCAGGTTTAGGGTTTCCCAGGAGGCTCTATTTATAGCCTCCAAGGGTTACAGTCAAAATCCTAGAAGAGCCCAACTTTTGACATGCCTTTTGTCAAATGGACCAAGCCTCCTTAAACCCTAATTAGGGTTTCGAAATTATGGAGGCTCCTCCATAATTTCGACAACTTTGAGGCTCTCACTGGCCAGCCATTTATTCAACAATTTAATAATTACAAAACTAGTCCCTGCACTTTTAATTAATTAAATTTATCACTAAATTAATCCAATTAATTCTAGATTAATTTCTAATTAATTAATATAGTTTCTAATTAATGTATTATCACTCTAATATATTAATAAACTATTCATTTTATTTCTATTGATTTATTAAACATTTAATAAATCAACATTTCTCTCTACTGAACTTTCTGCCAAACCTCCAGCTATGAGGGCAACCTAAATGGACTTTGCTTCAATTAATAAGATAAATACAATTTATAAGTCATGACTTAGACACCTAATCCAACATATATATATATATATATATATATATATATATATATATATATATATATATATATATATATATATATATATATATATATATATATATATATAGACTATTTATGGAAATGATAACTGTATTGACTTGTATGATAAAAGGCTTATCATATCAAAAGTTCAAATATGGCAGTTATATGCCATATGACTTATCAGTTTTGGGCTATAAATAGAGGCCTCCTCTACCCTCATATTCACGCCTCCAAGGAGTCCTCTCTCTATCTCTATTTTGTTTCTTGCTTGCTTGGTTATGGGTGTGAGCCATAAAAGGCACGACACTTGTGGTGCTTGCTTCCAAAAGATCAAAAGATTAAAAGGTCAAAAGGTATGTTTTTTTTTATGAAAATTTGATTATACCTATAGTGTTCTTTATATGTTCTTAGTTATAGATTCAGTAGTGAAAACATAGATCCTATTAGGGTGCATGCGAAGTTAAGAGTTTTAAGTTTATAGTTTGTATAGAACCCATCAGTGGTATCATAGCTTAGATATGTTTTCTGTTGAATTGCTGTAATAGAAGAACTATTATTAGGGATTATTAGAATTAAACCCTTGGCCCCAAGGGTGTCGACTTGTGGCTAGGGATTAGAAACCCTAGCCTCTACCCTTGTAGTTCACGAAAATAAGGAGGCTTCATTAGGGTTTTTCTATTTATGGTAAATGTGATTATTTAATAAATGGAAACCCTTGGCCTTTATTTTGGATAACATAGTGGGCAAGGAACATGATTAAATTAATTGATTTAATTTGTTAATCCTATATGATTATTTAATTAACAGTTAATTAAAAGACCTACATTAAATCAAAATAGGTTTAATTTTAAAATTGAATTAAATAGTTTGATTCGAAATTTTAAAAGGATAAACCAAAATATTTTAATGTTTAAAATACACCTTATACATATTATTATTAAAAGTTAATACCTTTATGTATAAGGGGGTATATAGAAACTGCCTATAAAATGGCGGTTGAATGAGTGTCCACTCTTACCCACCGCTCCCTTGATTAGTAGACTGTCATTAGCAGAATGGATTTGATAAGAAAAACCTAATCTCATTAAAAGTATAATGCTATTAGTGAAAAACTACTAGAACCTTTAAATCCCAATCTAGTTACTTTAGGAAAATGTGAAAAGTATGCTAATCCATGAAATTGCACATTGCACTTTGTGGGTCGTTAGTGGAGCGTGTGTGGTTTACCGGCACACTAATAAGGACTAATAAAGGGTAATAATGGGTATCTCATGATTTATCATTGTTGATGGAACGTGTGTGGATAACCGACACATCAATCGAGATGATAAACGACATTCAAACGACATTCAGGTTACCAAGCAATTTGCATGGTTATTCACATCTTATTTGTGATCCTCGGCATCCCAGTCACAAATAGAAGAGCATAATCCGAGATTAAACATGCCATTGACTTCGGTCAATGAATCTCACAGATCTAAGAATTTCATAAGACTGAAATTGATAAAAGTATATCTACCTTAATGATTATTATTTTGTGATTACAGCATCCCTCTTCACACCATAGTTGAGGCATTTTGGGTCCTAGCCTTAATAAATATGAATTGGGTAATTATTTATAAGGACAAATATTAAACTAATAAATTTTGATTTTATAGATGTCTGAAGCCAGTGTCAACTCTCCTCCTGCTCTTCCAACACCCATTTCTAAGTGCTTCAGAAAGTACCTAGAAAGTATCTATTGAATTTGGATAAGCTAAGTGGACTGAACTACGTAGATAGGCTTCGCCAGTAGAAACTGGTTATGAGATATGAAAGAAAGCCATATCTGATCGAGTGTCCACTTCCCTGCCTACCGAAACATGGGATCATACAGCAGCTTCGTGATGACCGTGACTTCCTGATTGATGAGTCCGAAGAGGTTTGTAGCCTCATGTTGTTGATCATTGACCCTGCTATCTGAAGGGATTTTGAATTCTTTAGGCCATATGAGTTAAGAAAACTGGTTGAGGAAAAGTTCCAAGAACCGGTTAGAGAGGAACGAGTTAATATCTTCGAAAAGCTTGGAAATTGCAGGCTAAAAGAAGGAAGTAAGGTTGGTCCACATGTTCCCAAGATTGAGGGATACATGGAAGAGCTGTACAAGCTTGGTCACCCTCTTAATCAGGAGATGAGCGTCAACCTCTTGCTTGCCTCTTTGACTAGTCAGTACGAACCGTTCATACAGATGTACCAGAATGGGGACCAGCACAAGACCTTCATGGAAATTTATTCGATGTTGACTCTATACGGGTCATTCATAGAGATGCATAGTTCAGGATTAAGTCAAGTTATGAAGCGCATTAGGAAACCGTCCAGACCGGTTTTGAGATGTCTCAAGCTGGTAATCCACAGGGTGGGATACAGTCACACGAAGATTGGAAGATGCTCCAAAGCCATACGGTTTGGCAACTCAGGTATATCTAAAAACTCAAAACTCCTGATCCTTAATTCCTTGATACAAGATATGACAGTCACATTTGCTTTGTATGTAGGGACTCAGTTTGACGCAGGACATTGACGCATAGGAGCACATTCGGATTGGATCACGTGCTCGTGCAGTTTTGAAGTTTAGTTAGATATTTTATTTGTTATTTGATTTTTCTATGACATTGTTATCATATAGTACATTGTTTGAGGATATTTTGATTTAATAAAAATGTTGATTTTTCCTTTAAAACATGGTTGTTTAAAATTATCCTTAAAGTGTTGTATGAGTGTGTTGATTTCATGAATAATAATAACTTAAATGTTGATACATCCAAAGTGTATTGGATTTATAAATTGTGTTGTATGATTGTTAAGGTAAGCTTTTATTAGAATCACTTGAACCAAAGGTCCAGGTGGACAGGACTTTGGAATCATTTAACTTGGAGTCACATGATGAAGTGGGTTCTTGATAAAATTGATTGTTGCAAGAAATGTATCACCTAAAGATCCAATGGATAGGATTTTGCAATCAGTTGACTTAGAGTCAAATGATGAATACATATCTTGAGCAATTTAACAAAGTCATAAATTTACATTGAGATGTAAAAGAAATTAAGATTATGAGCAACGGTCACATTAGTGAATTGCTCGAATCTGCAAAAAAAACCGCAATTAATTAGACTTCATAATATTTGCCAAGTAGTATGGCAAATATGACATCACTTATCAAAATAAGTGATTGATTGAAACCTTGAACTGTTCAAGGACTTCAAAGGAAGTATAAGATCAACAAAACCTAAGTGAAAGACATAAATTGAGAAAATGTTTCACCGTTCTTCCTCTTCCAATAACATTATATGGTTATAATGTGTCTTAGGGAAGAAGATCGAGCATTGGTCGAAATAGTTCGATCCTTGATGTATTAGATACACTTCCAATTAGCTTTCGATAAACTAAACGTTCAACCAGTCAGAACATAAAACCATATTCCGACCACATCTTAGACCAAGTAGGTTTCAAAGACACCGTCTGAAGTGTAAAGCAAGGTCCCCCCACTTGTACATAGAGGGTCCAGGGTCATGTAGCGTTCGAAAGAACCTTATGAAAAGCCTGAACTTGATCAGTTGTGTCATTTCCTTGGCTATCCCACAAGTACCTTTAAATGAAGAGTCCCTTTTGAAGGAACTCACATTCTAAGGAAACAGTAGGAGCTATAGTAATCCTGAAGGAGTTCAAGGGTCAACCAAGTGAAAGAACCTCCTGTCATCACTAGGACTTGACCAGGGATCAGATTTCTAATATACCTGACATACTCTCCTCTTCGCAAACCAGTAGTATTAGTTACCGTCATAAAATGTTATGATCCGGGTGACATACTGATTAGTGGTAAAACACTAAGTTGGTACGAACAAGCAATCCGACTACTTGGAAGCATTGGTGAGCCCGGTTACTACCAAATAAGAGAACCTAAGGGTAAGACTTGGTCTATGCGATAATTTGACTGATTTTACACCTGGCCTAAGAACTAGTGGGAGTAATTGAATCGTCAAAAGAAGGCAACATAGATAGAAATGTGGCCACATTCTGAGCAAGAATGCTTGAGTGAGGCGATACTTAGAGTCATGTGATTGATTTTGAGAGAAACGCTCTCAACAGAACTGAAATGAATTTGAAGGAATATCATTTGCTGTAACTGCACTTTGTGAGTCATAGCAAGACCGGATGATCTGAACCGCTTTCCTTGAATGGAAAGCACAAGGGTTGCCGTGAGACATAGCCAAAGGGTTTAGAACATGCCGATATATCCAAACAGAAAAGGGTACAATGCCCTAGAGATTCATCTTACGGGCACGTCTCAAGGAAGGATCTTTGGATTCTCAAAATATGCCAAAAGTCTGGATTTGATGAATAGCCTGAAAGAGTCCTATAACCATGTCAAAGCTAGTGGGAGTATCATTGTGATCTGTTTATAAATGTATGTCGGTTACATACTATTTCTAGGAAACGTCTCTTCTCATTACAGAGTGTAATGACTTGGCATTAAGAGATGATTCACTATGAAAGATCTTAAGAAGATACAATGTACTCAGGTGATCACAAGCATCTATTAGATAGCTGAAGTCATCAGTAAAGATCCTGCCATTATAAGTATGATCTTGAAAAGATCAAGAGGCATGACTTTAGGAATGGAATTTTCCATCATTGTAAAGTGTGATGACTTAGCATGAAAGATATAAAAAAAGTACAACACACTCATGTTGTCACAATCATCTATCAGATAGATAAAACCACCGGTATAGACCTTGCCAGTTTTAGTATGATCTTGATAAGATTCAAGATGCATGTCTCCAAAAGGAAAGAGTTTCTGAAAAGTCATGACACAAGGATTATAAGTAATCCACAGGTTTTGAAAAGGGTTCGGAATGGAAAGAATTTGATCCCATGGGCTTCTTGGATCAATCATAAGTGTCATGGAACTTAATGCTTAGAGCATGGTAAGTTGGACTCAGGATACCACCTAGCTTAAGATACTGGACAGACTGATTGAGCACACGTGAAGAAATCATTGGGGAGAATGTAATAATAATTTGAAAGGATTTTCAAATCTGTAATTATTGACATCAATTTGTAGGACTTCATGGTTAAAAGAGTTTCATTGGTAGTTTGATGGGGCGTGTGTGGCTCACCGGCACATTATCAAAACCTTGAAATCGTCTTAGAACCATGAAGAGTCATAGTACACACCACTATTTCCAGAATGGAGTTAGGAGAGAGAAAGACAATATGTCACATTGAGATATCGTCGGAATGGTGTCCGATCGGATTATCTACAATGATGTGTATCAATGTAGATACATAGAAAGAGTGAAGGTCATTTTAAGTAAATGGACATATAAAATCTTAATTAAAAGTTTAATAGAAATCAAGAAACATATAACAGTATTATAATAAATCTGATTTGGTGATTACCTCGTGTAGACTTGGTAATAAGCAGGAGTAACTACCTGTCAGATCTTTACGTTTTGCTTTTGCATGTTTTACTTCCCGAATAATTCGATTATTCAAAGTTCCACAGTCGTTCATACTGTCGGAAGTAAGTAGTGAATTAAGATAGTCATGAATTAAATTGTAGACTGGCTAAGGAGTTAGACATAGCAATAGTCTTACTGCAATGTTCATGAGTACTTCATGGATTATATCACGAGTAATTCTGAGACGATAACATCTTATGGTTTTTGAACGGAGACATATGAGTAGAAATTTACAAGTCAGTTATGCAATGATAATGCGTAAACGCATCGGTTACTCGATGTTATAAAGCGTATTGTTGTGCACGATTTGATGAGTAAATAACACAAGCATATGAGTTGAAGTTTATTCGTTCCTTTTTCCCTAACGGGAAAAGCGATATCTATGGGTCCCTCGGTGATTTGGTGTTGAATTAGTCCTGGCCAGCCAGGACTGAATTGATATGTTCCATTAGAAGTCCTATATCATCACAAATCAGGAATCAGAAAACAGAGTATTGGACAGAGATTGATTCTAATCCATCTCTCAAGTCTGAATGATATCTTGAAGAACGAATGATCGTATGATCACTTATCTAAGGACATGTAACTTACTGGGTTAGAGTTCGGCAGCGACTTTTGGAATCTACAATTTGTTGATCAATTTAGAAGCCATATTGAATTATAGTCATAGACTTATCCAAGTGGGAGACTGTTGGATTAGGTTTCTAAGCCATGACTATATTTTGAGAATATACTTGATTGATGGCAGCACAGTCCTTTTGGGTTGCTCTCAAAACCTAGCAGAGGACAAGATAACTTAAAGAGAGAGAGAAATATGATTTATTAATATATTATGAGAATAATATATTTATTAGAAATCATACTATTCAATTAATAATTAATCAAAAATTAATTTAGAATTAATTATATTAATTAAAAGAGTAAGGGGCTGAATTATAATTGTTGAATAGTTGAGCAATAGATAAATATATATATTATATATATTTGGACGAATATATATATATATATATATATATATATATATATATATATATATATATATATATATATATATATATATATATATATATATATATATATATATATATATATATATATATATATATATATATATATATATGGGGGTTTAGACTATTTATGGTAATGATAAGTGTATTGACTTGTATGATAAAACGCTTATCATATCAAGAGTTCAAATATGGCAATTATATTATATGCCATATGACTTATCAGTTTTGCTATAAATAGAGGCCTCCTCCACCCTCATATTCACACCTCCAAGGAGTTCTCATCCTATCTTTCTTTCTCTCTCTCTCTCTCTCTCTCTCTCTCTCTCTCTCTCTCTCTCTCTCTCTCTCTCTCTCTCTCTCTCTCTTGTTTCTTGCTTGCTTGGTTTTGGGTGTGAGCCATTAGAGGCACGACACTTGTGGTGCTTGCTTCCAAAATATCAAAAGATCAAAAGGTACGTTTTTCTTTATGAAAAATTGATTATACCTTTAGTGTTCTTTATATGTTTTTAGTTATAGATTCAACAGTGAAAACATAGATCCTATTAGGGTGCATGTGAAGTTAAGAGTTTTAAGTTTATAGTTTGTATAGAACCCATCATAAAACACATATAGCATGTATGTACTCATTAAATCACATAAACATACTCACTTTGCTTAATCTTGCTCTAAACTTCTTAAATAAGATGTTACTAAGCCTTTGAGAGTATTTCTAACTTTTTGGATTTTAAGATTAATGATAACATGGCTTGCTATTTATAGGTGAACTTCATGCATTGCTTTACTTGTCTTTTAGGCTTAGAAAGGTGTTCTCTCATGAGAAAGTGACAACTCATGTACTTGTTCCTCGCAATCTCCTTACAATCTTACACCTCATGAACATAGCTCTTATTGGTCACATAGTAGCTTGTACTTGTTTCTTTAAAAGCTTACAACTCATATATATAGCTCTTATTGGTGACATGGTAACTTGTACTTGTTTCTTTAAAATCTTACAACTTATAGATATAGCTCTCATTGGTCACATGGTAGCTTGTACTTGTTTATTCTTATCTTTTTAGAAGTTTACACATCAACCCCTAGCCTTTATTGGTCATTGAATAACCTAACTAAAATATGGACAACTTATATATCTAGTTATAGAGTCTAATTATAGCTTTACTTGGGGACTAAGTTTGTAAGGATATGCTTCGGTGACTTTTCCTAGTGCAATAGAACTTGTAAGCACCTTAATAAGCATGATGTAAGCATTGGTAAGCAACTTATGCGTTTGCTAAATGTATATATATATATATATATATATATATATATATATATATATATATATATATATATATATATATATATATATATATATATATATATATAGGGAAATCTTCAGTAAAGTCCTATTATTTTGGGCTAGTTTATGAAAAAATCTCAAAATTAATTTTATTTAAAAAAAGGACAGCATACCGGCTAACGTATTCAGTTTAGCCATTTCATCTGGTTTACCATGTTTCCTAGATTGGAAAATTTCAGTAAAATCCCACTATTTTTTATCAGATTATGAAAACATCCCAAAGTTGAATTTTTGTACACAAAATAATAGGATTTTTTCATAAACAGATCCAAAATAATTGGATTTTTTTGGAGAATTCTAATTTAGGAAACCTGGTAAACCAGAAGAAATGGCTAAACTGAATACGTTAGCTGGTGTGTTGTTCTTTTCTATAAATAATATTAATTTTGGGACTTTTTCATAAATTGGCTCAAAATAATAGGACTTTATTGGAGAATTCCATATATATATATATATATATATATATATATATATATATATATATATATATATATACACACACACACTAAAAACAGTACCTGCGGTACTTTTTATTTCAGAAAACAGGGCTGTTACACAATCCCTTGAAACATTGAATGTCAACTTAGTGTCAGAAGTATCCAAGTGCTTCAACATTGAAAGGTTAGCAAAGTTGGCTTCAGAAAGTACTCCTTCTAAAGAATTGTTAGAAATATCTAGGGAATGGAGTTTGAAAAGTTGCCCAATTGAAACTGGAATATTCCCACTTAACAAATTTGAAGACACCGAAACCGCTTGTAAAGACACAAGTCTTCCAAGAGAAGCTGGGATTCGGCTAGTTAACAAATTGAATTCTAGATCCAAATAAGTTAAAGTCGCTAACTTTACAAGGGATTTTGGAATTGAACCCTTTCATTTGATTATAAGAAAGGTCAAGTTTGTAAAGTTTCCAAAGAAATGTTGGAACAGGACCGGTTAACTTGTTATGAGATAGATCTAATACTTATAAAAATCTCAATGTTCTTATAGATTCTGGGATTAGACCTGTCCATCCGTTGTCCATCCGTTGCCTGATAGATGTAAGCCTCTTAAACTGGCCAGTCTTCTAAGTGGTTCTGGAGTCTTCCAAGTGGTTCTGGAACTGTACCATTTAAACTCCAACTTAAATCCAATCTCTCTAAAGTATATTGGGAGCATTCTGATTTGTTAATTTGTTTGTGAGACAATCATTTTTTTTATCAAAATAATTGAATGATGCACTCAATTTTTTGGTGACACTGTCTCCAGATTCCAACATGCTCAATCTGCTTAAACCCATTAAAAGAAAGATCAAGCTCTAAAAGACTAGGCATAATAGGAACCAACGAATTTAGCGAGTTTCTTGAAAGGTCAAGGAATCTTAAGCAACTCATGTTTGTTAAAACAAAAGAAAATATGCTTTCATTCGAGTTTCGGCTAAGATCTAGGTGTGGATATTAGAGAGTGTACTGAAATTACAACGCGGAGAAGATAGAAAATAATTATCGACCCCACAACTTAACAAATGCAGCTCTGACAAAGAAGGGATCATGTTTAGCGATTTTGCAAAGTTCAATGCCAAACCAAAATCAAAGTACGAAAGATCTAGGAATAGAAGGGATGTCATGTTCTTTAAAAAGCCAGGGAGTGGACCTCTGAAAGAATTTCTGCTAAGATCAAGGTGCTTGATGTTTGAAAGTTTCTTACTCGAATTATGAAAAAGAGCAAGATCAGCATTGGAAACCCACATCCCGACAAACTTAAATCTTTTAACAAAGGAGTTATGTAAAGCACCATGCTCCTGTTTTCTTTTCTGCAAAGACTTACGGAACTCAAGTCAACATGCTCAAGTGACGAAAGGCCAATCCATGACAAATCATTTGCTATCAGCTTATAGTTTGAACTGATATCAAGAATCTTTAAAGTAGAAATATGTGAGGAGGAATGATACCTTGAAAATCATCAAACAAAAGGTTGAGGTAGCTCAGCTGTTTGAAGGATCCATTGAACTCATGGATCCGGCTTGCTTGAAAATCATTCCCACTTAAGTCCAAGTGTTTGAGATGGCTCAAGTTTGACAAAGAAGAGTTCACCTCATTACCAACTAAGTAGAACTTTTTAGGCTGAAAAACATACCCCCAGTCTCCTCTCAGATTAAGGCTTTCAACATTAAGAAGAGTTCACCTCATTACGAACTAAGTAGAACTTTTTAGGCTGAAAAACATACCCCCAGTCTCCTCTCAGATCAAGGCTTTCAACATTCCCAGTGACCCCATCACAATGGATTCCTGTCCATCGGCAATTGTCTTTGCCGACCCTTGATGAAAACATTTCGAAGTCATCTCTGACACTGTGATTGAACTTCAGAAGAGCAATACGCTCTTGCTCAGAGCTAACAACACTAATATTTTTAACACCCAAACAAGTATATGTGGTTGCAACCAAAAAAATAGTTACAAAAATGAGATGGAGCGTCAAATCCCTCTGATTCCCCATTATCAACTCCAACTTGGTTTAATTTAGAAAGAAAAATGAATTGGAAAGATGTGTTGTTATGATGAACTGATGGGTTCTTATGATCAAGAAACTAGTTTATTTATAGAGCCCTAAATGAAGAATTACTTGTCGCCATGGAAGACTTGGAAGTTGATGGACAATTTGGATCCACGCACTTGCATTCTTGTTGCCTTGTGCTAATTATCTTTTGCTATTGATCAAAGTGACTTATGGCCAAGTCTATTTCCCATACCACACGCAATAGTATTTTGGCCAAGTCTATTCACGATGGCAGATGCAATTGTATTTGGACGCAATTTTTTTAACAAAATATAATTTTTTTAACAAAATATGAATTTAATATAACCCATGATTTGAAAATCAAGTATTTACATATTCAATAATGAAAGATATCTTATAGTATCTTGTAAATGATATTTATAAATGATGAACTTGATTTTGATGTATACTGATTTACCAAACTAACCACTAGAAAGCAAGTTTCTTTTTTATTTCATGTAAATGATAACCATAGATTTCAATCATTTACTTGGAAAATGGGTTTTTTTTGGAACCGGCGGATAATAATTTGGAGTACTCTGGAACGTTAGAGTGGATCTGGTATCTGGGCAAGCCGTAATCGCCTCCGTTTCCTCCCCCCTAACCACCTCATTTGGGAAAATCCCCCACATGAGGTTAGTCGGAGTAGAACTCACGACCTCCACCCATGCGGGTATATAACCCGATACCTCTTCCCAGCTAAGCTAGAAGTCATTGGCATATATATATATATATATATATATATATATATATATATATATATATATATATATATATATATATATATATATATATATATATATATATATATATATATATATATATATATATATATTAGACAATGCTAATGTCTCAAGTGTCCTTTGGTATCGAAGCCATTGCGGAAATTCATTTCCAATATTGCAAGAACTAAGTTGAAGAGTTACCAATTGGAATGGAGGTATCCACTCAAGTGAAACATTTAGTGTCAACTTAGTGTTAGAAGAGATATCCATGTGCTTCAACATCGAAATATTAGCAAAATGGGCTTCGGTAACTACTCCTTCTAAAAAATTGTTGGACATGTCTAGAGAACGAAGTTTGGCAAGTCGCTCGATTGAAACTGGAATAGTCCCATTTAGCATATTGGAGGACACCAAAATTGATTGTAATAAAGCAAGTTTTCCTAGAGATGTTGGGATGGTTCCGGTTAACCAATTTGATCGCAGATTCAAATCTTTTCAAACTACTAACATGCCTAAGGATTTTGGAATTGAACTACTTAGTGATTAGAGGAAAGGTCAAGTTTGGAAAGTTTCCCATGGAATATTGGAATGGGGCCGATTAATAGGTTATGAGATAAATCTAAAACTTCTAAAAATCGTAATCTTCTTAGAGATATGGGGATTGTACCTGTCAATATGTTGTTGTTAGAAATTGGGTATGGTTTGAGTAGAGATCTGGATACCCGTTGGAATGTGTGAACACTTTCCGAACTGATATTTCTACCATCTGCCCGGTTTACAAGAAATTCAGCCTAGGATAATCCCGAGGGGACACTTACGAATCTAGGGACAGAAAACGTATGCCAAATTGCTATGGAATCTAAGTTCGTATGAGAAAACGAGAGCTAAAAGGTGTCTCTGACCTCAAAGAGGAGAGTCGTATTTATAATAAACAGGTGATAGGGTTTCGTCTAGGGTTAGCCGTCATGGGCTTTAGGGTTTCCATCATCGGTTTCTTTGGGAACAAGTCACGAATTAATGAGAAATCGATGGTTTCCAAAACTGACGAAATTAGTCAGTTTTACCATAATCACCCTCAAGAAATACGATTTTCGTCTAGGGTTAGCAGGACCCCAGCCCCTGGGACCCCTGCTAGGGGCGCTGCCCCTAGACCCCCCTTTGGAAACCCCGAACCCAGGGTCGCTGGCCCCGGACCCTGACTTGTCGTCGAACCGGATATTTATTTGATCTTATACATTCGTGCACTCCACACATCCCGAACATATATTAGAGTACAAACTAAATAGCCCTTACCTCACATTTTAGTTCCAATTACATAAAATGACTTGGTGACACTAAAATCACCAACAGTTGTCCCATCCCCTTCTCTGGTCATAATATCTCACACCTGTTGGTGTTGAACTGAGAATAAGAACCTTTAAATAAGACATATTTCCAATGTTAAGCGGAATAATACCTTCAAAACCAGCATTAGAGAGATTGAGGTAGCCCACCTGTTTGAAGGACCCGATGAACTCAGGGATCCGACTTCTCATACCGGTTGATGTTGAAATGAGAATAAGAACCTTTAAATAAGACGTATTTCTAATGTGAAGAGGAATAATACCTTCAAAACCAGCATTAGAGAGATTGAGGTAGCCCAGTTGTTTGAAGGACCCGATGAACTAAGGGATCCGACTTCCTCCAAAATCATTTCCACTTAAGTCCAAGTATTTTAGATGCTTCAACTCTGCCAAAGAAGTTACATTTCATTTTCAACAGACCAAAGGGATATTTTATATCCACGAACTTGTATTCTTTTGGTCATGGGATAGCTTTTCTCTTAATAACAATGAGCGATTTTTGGCTAAGTAAGTTCGCCAGGTCACACGAAAATGCACTTAACCACAAAACTTAAAAAAAATTTGCACTAACTAAAGCACAATATCTATTTAGTTCATTCACATGTAATAATCAGAAGGCTATTTGTTTTGTGGTAGACCTCACATGACTTTGAATTCAAGAAAGTAGTCCCCAACTTTAACATATTATATTACATTATAAGGTTTTAACAGTGTGGTATGAGACCATGGGTTCCCTGAATTACGTGCATTATTCAGTTTATTTATTTGTTCAGTTTTATTATTTTATTGAAATATTGTATAAACGAGACACTGTTATTTCTTAAATAACAGCAAAGAGTCCTATCAACCTCAGGGGAGGAGTGGATCGGAATAGGGTTCCATAGCCATGTGATTTTCTATTTCCTTGTATAAAAAGTTTTGAGTGGATATCAATTATCATATGATGTTCTATGTAAAGTATGCAGGAGATGAAATTTCAATCCATGACAACAAAATTACAGAATTTGCAATGCAAGCAGTAAAGCGTTCATTACCACCAATAATTAAAATGATCCATAAAATAAGTCACTCCAGTACCCACTCAAGTACCCCATGTGATCAAGCAAGATATTGCCATCGAAGTCTTGGAAGTCAATAGACAATTTGTATCCGTTAATTTGTATTCTTTTGGTCCTACGCCAGTTTTTTTCTTTTTCTCTGTATTAATTGGTTTTGGTCCAAGTCTATTGCCCATAGCATAAGTAATTAGTTGACCACAAGTCTTTAACAAAATATGAATGAAAAAAACACGGTATTTGACAAACAAGCATATACATAATTGAGAAATCAAAATGATAGTTTATAAATTACAAACTTTATTTAGATGTATAATTGTTTACTTAACTAAGTACAAGAACATAAATTTTTGTTATTTGACTTAACAAGGTTGAGTATCGGACCTAATTAATAAAGATAATTCCTATAGCTTTAAATTCAATATTCCATCATATCTCTTACTAAAAAATGCATTACGAAAGGATTTATTAAAGGTGACCATTCCAACACATTTACTTGAAAAGAGTTTGATTTGGGATAGATGTGTCAACCACGTCGAAACACAGAATTTTGCAAGCAAGCTTTCATGGTAGACCTCACAGATGACTTTGAAGTCAACAAAGTAGTCCCCAAAGTTAAAGTCATTGTTTTTATCATTATTTTTTGATACTCTGAGTTCCCAAATTACATGCAATAACATTCAGTTGTTTATTCGTTTTATTTTAACATTTTATTATCCTGTGGTATATACGAGACATTGTGTTTCTTAAACTACAAGGTTGAGCGAAGAGCCTTATCGCTTGAGTTAGGGAAATTTCCCAAAATCGACAAAATTAGGTCACCAAACACCATTTCAACTCAACTTTCTTTTAAATTAGTTCTATGCAATAAGTTATCTTACATTCCAATAACTAATCATGATAAAACCATCAACTTACCACAACTTCAACAAATTTTTACATATACAATATGAACATACCTTGACTAATAATGCGGCTAGGAGTTCCACCCGGCTGATCATCTAAAAAATTAGAAGTCGAAGACATCAATTGGCTAGGGTAAAAACACGTGTACCTTCAAATTCTATTGTCAATGATTACACCACAACTTCAACCATAGAGTATCAACTTCAATTGAGAATCGATACCACTTGAATGAAGCCTGTTCATGTTATTTTCGTATAAAATATGATAAATGATTTTTAGCAAATTTGACAGGATCATGATTACGAATTCGATTTTGATTTGGGATAGAGGGCAATTTGGTAACATCACCCTCTTCTCGTTCAACTGATACTATTACCTAAATTACTTCTATTGAATTGAAACAAATCGCACTGATAATTCATTTTATATGAGTGACCATAAAAAACAGGTAGTAAGAGGGAGAGGGAGAACAGAAAGAAAACAATCCTTACCTAAAAAACAGGTAGTACGGCTAATACGAGTGAGCGGGAAAATTTTCAGTATAAGAGAATGACACGTGCAAAAATCATGATTATTTTTGCAATAACTATATTTTTGTCTATTTTTAATAAATTCATACTTTTTTTTCTATAAATACCATTATTTTTTTTGTTTCATAAAAACCACTCATGTTTTCAAAAAATTTCACAGTGACCCCTATTTGTTTTATTTTATAACTTTTAAAAATTATTTTCATCGAAATATTACATTAAAAGTTCCATATCGAAATTTGAAGCAAATATTGAAATTTCAATGCAACAAAAATGATATATAAAGTTGTCTACATGTGATTTTTGTCTTCGTAAGCGGAGATCTTCGGCCACGTTGTGAATACATAGGGTGTCCAAGTGAATTCACTAAATTTTGAATGCGACGGGGGTAAAGAGTGTTTCGAGTCGACGCCATACAATCATGACTTTTATTTCTTTATAGTGGTCGCAATTGATCTTTTTGAAAATATTAGTGGTTTTTACAAAATAATTTAAAGTATGAGTGATTTTTTGAACAAAAAAAATATAGTGTTTAAGCTGGATTTTGCCCAAACTACAATGATTTTTATGTTATTAGCTGTAAACTTAATCTAATTTGTAATTTTCTCATATAAATATGGTTGTCTTTTTTATTTTCCTAAAATATACTATTATATTTTTTTAAAGTACGAGTGATTAGGGGATTCCTTTGCTCTCAAATCCAGGCTTTCAACATTTCCAGTGATATTGTCACAGTAGACTCTTTCCCACCGGCAACAATTATTGTTAGTCCATGATGACAACATTGCAAATTCCTTTTTGACACTTTGTTTGAAGTTGAGAAGAGCAAGTCTCTCTTGCTCCGAGCAAACGACACCAATATTTCCAACTCCCAAACAGGTATACGTTATTGTAACAAAAAAAAAATACATACAAGAATGAGATGAAACCCCGAACCGCATTGGTTCCCCATTATCAACCCAATTAAGATTTGGTTTAAGAAAAAAAATTGAAGCGGAAAGATGGCTTGTTATAATCAAGTGATGAGTTATTTATTATCAAAAAACTAGTCTATTTATAAAGCCATAGATGAATGGAACTTATTACCATGGAAGAGTTGATAGTGTGTCCACAAAAGAATATATTACAAAAGGTTTTTTAAACAATGACCCAAAAAGTAAAGAATCAAAACCTTTTTTTCCTCGAACAGAACTAAACATTGGAAACTTTTTCTCTCAAACAAATTCCACACACATTCAATAATTGCAATACAAATATAATAGTAGAAAACCAAATTAAGTTAAAAGAATAGAAATATGCAATTGATTTATAGCGAATTGAACCCCTTTGGTCAGATGAGTAATTTCCTTTTTCTCTAGACATAAATAATTGATTCTAAATTCAACAAAGCAAATGTATTTGGCCACCAATACCAACATGTAATATTAGTGGCAAGACCATAATTCTTATCAAATTTTCTATGCTACTCCTCTTTCATGGAATCTCCCAAGTAACTTCTTTTTCATATGGAATTTAAAAAAATGCCTTTTTAATACACTTGATTCCATGAAGGATTTGTACTCAGTTTACTCAACAACAAATCAACATCTCTACCGGTATTGTTCGAAAGCAATATTTTGTAAAACAAAATCAACCACATAAAACTCCAAATAATTCAATTTTGAATGATATTTTAATATGTTACTTGAAACACATTTATTAAACAATATGAAGATCAACATACATTTGAAAATTTCAAAACAAGAATCACACAATAGACACTCCAAAATCTATTTGACAAAAAGATTTCAAATTTTGAAAGTCTGTAGCGATTGTGATGCCAATTATAGGTGAAAGCCCGAGCGATGAACAACTTTTTAAGTAGTAGGTCAAGGATAAATATACAAGATGAGAAATACTCTAGTATGCACATACCGCACATAATTGAAACTCATGGTATCCAACTATATGTATCCCTAGGGGAGGAACACAAGCATTAAAACTAGGGGGCCAAAATTAAAAGAACAATATCTCAGTGTTCAATTTGATAATCATAAATCCGAGTATACGTTCTTTTGATTGATTCCACATTAGTTTATTAAGGTTAATTTCATTAATATCCAATAAAAGTTCCTTTTGATTGATTCTCACTTTTGATTGATTCTACATTAGTTTATTAAGGTCAATTTCATTAATATCCAATAAAAGTTCCTTTTGATTGATTCTCACTTTTGATTGATTCTACATTAGTTTATTAAGGTCAATTTCATTAATATCCAATATAAGTTCCTTTTGATTGATTCTCACTTATGGATACACCAGATGGAGAGCTATTTTATCCAAAACAATCTATAGTAGGCTTTTCAGGATCTTAAGAAAAATTTGTATTTTTATTTTAAAGAACCCACCAATAGCATACTGCTTTTTCATTACACACTATATAACAAAATTGATTACCACTTAACTTATAACAAAACAAAATAACAAATAACATTTAACAAACAACTAATCATTTTATCAATAGAAAACTAATAACACACATAAACAATAAAGAAATAGAAATTTTAAATATAATTGTGACAATAATTTGATAAGAATGTCTTTTTTATAATAGTCTTACTTTTTCATCGACCTAGGTGTGCATGTACAATAATCTTGGGCTCTATGGCATACTCACACCGACCAATCTCCGGGTTAGCTCGGGAATGCCATGCCCCTACATGGTTTCAGGCACTGATAATGGAAAAAAGTGTTCGGGCCCCATGATACTTCCTCTCTAATGCTGCTCGGGGGTGCTTTGGCACACCATGAGTGTGGGCCGGGCACCGAAGTGGGTGATGTAGGGTGTGGACTTTGTACATCTTCCAGCCTTAATGTTAAACATGTCACAAAGCTCGGTTTATTTTCATTTCATTGGTTTTTATAACAGGTGTATGAGAGAGAGAGAGAAGTAACATAAATCACCAATGAGCAAAATTGACGATGTAACAAGGAAGATTAAAGGCTTCCTCCTCTATACATGGTCATCCAAAGGAGTGGCTTGGTCGTGTGTGTATCAGCATGTTCGGGAATGTTACTATGTTTAATAATTTCGCGAATGACGATACATGATGAAATGAATCTAGAAAATTTATATAAGTAACAAATGATTGACAAATACTCACCAAAACACAATCAATAACACAAAATAATGAGAACTAATGATAGACAAATACTCACCTATACACAACCACTAAGACAAAATGATGAAAACTAGAATGATTTGGATCAGATTTCGATCTTGTGAGCATAACAAAAAGAAAACCAATGAATCGATTTAGGTTGCAGAAGACAAGATGGTATTGATGATATATACATATTTAATCCTTTGATATATGTTAAGAATGATCTGACATTTGAAGAAATCGATGGATGATGAGATAATTATGGCCAAAAGGCCACGAAGAGTATATTTTAAGAAAGTTTTGCAATCTAAATAAGAAATACAAATGTGTGACACACACACACATACACACACACACACATATATATATATATATATATATATATATATATATATATATATATATATATATATATATATATATATATATATATATATATATATATATATAAAATATTTTATATATATATCCTATCCTAATAAATAAGTAACTCAAAGCCACATGTCATCTCCTCATTGAATTTGCCACATGTCATTTTCTCATAATTTTAAATTTCTTAAAAAAACTAATTGGTTTGAAACGTTTCTAACTCCTTAATGATCGGTTTAATTATCATTCAATTTCAAAATTAATTGTTATCATTCAATTTCAAAATTAATTTTTTTTAATATCATATTATTTTTTAATGTGTAGAATGATTTTGGAGACAATTAAGAGACAATTGACGTCATAATATTTTGAAGAACGATTCCAATCATAACAGTGAATTGGATTTTAGTACCGGTGACATTTTCATAATCAATTATATTTATCAAAATACAAAGTCGTAATAGTAAAAATCAAAAAGTAAGATGTCACGATACACAAACAAATTTCTTATGTAAAACTATTAATGTTTAAATATTATTAATTAATACTTTTTTGTATCATCCCGTGTAATACACGGGTTTTACAACTAGTATATATATATATATATATATATATATATATATATATATATATATATATATATATATATATATATATATATATATATATATATATATATATATATATATATATATATTATAGTGAGTGAGAGAGAGAGTGAGAGAGAGAGAGAAATAGGATCCAATAAGAACTAAAAATGGTGAGAAATGCATAAACAAATCTAAACCTTTGTTTATGAAATGATAAGTGGCTGAGATTAATTGAAAATTTACATTTTTTAGTTCAA
The DNA here is from genome assembly GCA_023525715.1 of Cichorium intybus. Taxonomy (NCBI): domain Eukaryota; kingdom Viridiplantae; phylum Streptophyta; class Magnoliopsida; order Asterales; family Asteraceae; genus Cichorium; species Cichorium intybus. The sequence continues at coordinate 99,919,729 of CM042010.1, read as the reverse complement.
AAACATTATGGCATTTTTGAAATTAAGTTGAACTTTTATTTTCCAATGAAGCATTAATCACTTCGTATTTGGCTTCGTCTTGGTTTAATTTCAAGTTATGGAAGCCGGCAAACCCTCGTACTTAAGAGGATCGCTTTAATCTCTTGTCAAACGGAAGCAAGTAAACTCTATTTTGGAACTTATTGTTTGATTATTTGTTGCTTTTTATTACTGTTCTTCGCATTTTGTTTTGAAACCTTATTTTTTCATAACATATTTTGTGTTTTGTAACTTTAATATTTATTTTTTTGTTATTATTAAGTGTAAAAATATTTTTTGATGATTAATGCTTTTTAAACTCATGTTTATGTTCATAAATGAAGTCGAATACAATTATGTTTGCACGATATTAGATCTAGAGTCTCAAAGATCCCATATACCGGGAGATTTTTAACTGTAAAATATTTTCATGTTTTTATATTTGATAAGTATTAATGTGGTTTTTTTATAACAATAATCAACGGTTTTTGCTCGGGATTAACTTGTTAGACTAATGATAGGTACATTTAATGTATAGTAGCTTTAAGTAATAATAAAATTGATTGATATTGGTTTTAATGAGTGTTATATACATTTAAAAAGTATAATAGCATTATGCTATGATTTTGGCTTAAGACAAGATAATGATATAGAGATCACATATTCAATTATTACTAATAGCATTATGATTTTGGCTTAAGAGAAGATAATGATATAGAGATCACATATTCAATTTTTACTAACTAACATATTATTGGGTTGAGAGTCACTATGTCTTCTAATAGCATTGAAAATCCATGTTGCATCTTACTTTTAGTTAACTGTAAGCTCTTTGATGTAATTTAGGCCATAAAAGATTTGGTTAAGTGTAAGTTCTTTGATTCAATTTATTCACTAAAAGAAAGAGTTAAATTTCATAATTAGCAACACTTTTAATTAATTATGTTTTTAGCATCATAGTTTCATAATTCATTTTTTGTTATCTAAAAGCCCTTATGACATAAGATACCGTGCTTATATAAGTAACTTCTATTTTTTTTGGTGTTAATTTGTCTTATGTTTTTTAGAAACCAAAAAAGTGTTTTATATTTTGTAGTTAAGAACGTTCATGTAGTTTCTCACCATTGTTGATCATCCTACTTTGAATGCTTTTCAATTAATAAAGCCAAAAAGACTTTAGTTAAGAACGTTCATGTAGTTTCTCACCATTCGTATTTCACATTTTTGCGGTTTTTTCGGTTCTTTCACGTGTATGGACTGAAACCATCTATAGAGTGACACTATAGATCGGTCGAGTTTTTGACACAGAATATCATCCACTGACTCCATATTCGTCCCTTACTTCGCGCTAGCTAGTGAGCTGTAAGGTTAAATCTTGTATTTTTTACTGCATCGACGACTGCGACGGGTCAAATTTTGGCGCCGTTGCCGGGGAGTTGTGCGCTTGATATACAGTTTAGTCAGTTGTTTTTGCTAGTTTAGTTTTTGGTATTTGATTGTTTTGGATGGTCGTTTGCACTTAGTGCATGCATACGCGTCGAGGTGAACAAACGTCACCTCTTTTGTTTGACTCGGAAATTGAATGAACCGTGCGACAGAATCGCATACGTAAGCGGTTATTTAATACGAGTTGAAGTGATGTTTTAGTAGAGGGTGTTACCCATGAGCTACATAGAGAGGTAACAGAGGGACAACCGATTGTACCTTCAGTTCCGATTAACAACAATGGAGCTTCCACAAGTGCTGGTGGTGGCGCAGTTTCAGCCGCTGTGTCCCTTCCACCATGCATTCAACCTGTAGTTCCACCAATTAGTCAACCCATTTCTAGTTCTCGTGTGAATCCTGTGACAGCTATGCCAACGTAGGGAGTACCGAACCATGATGGTGCTCCACGCCAACGCCTGCCGCCATAGATTCCACAACAACCACTGCAACCCCAAAAACCTCAGCAACCCATTTTACAACCACAACCGCAATAGCACCAGGCTCAAGTAGGAGACCTGGGGTACGAGGATGATGATGAGGGTTAGATGCCAAACAACCCCAATGTAACGCCCCAAAATCCAACATCGAGTATTTATAATATTTTAACGAAACTGTACAAATTTGACTTCACAAATACAATACTCGATGTCTGGGAAGCGTCAAGTGGATATCTTCAAGATCGTCCCACGATCCAGCCGGACGTTACTATACCTAATTCCTCGGTATTCCGGGTTGGTTAGCTCCACTGCTCGTATATCTCGGTGTCGTCTCAACTTCTCGGCTTCTATAACTTCGAGTTCCTGCCATCAGAATTACAAATCCTCCGTTCAAAACCTGCGTATTTATCTCCTGAATCGGCTATCCAAAATTCACAAAGATCCAACGGTGCAATCGTCGGGGATCGTTCGAACACTGTAACATGGTATGAAAAAAATGGGAATTTCTTTATCACCACCTTCTTCCCCATCTAGAATTCTCTTCCAAATGAAGAGAATGTTCTGCCCACGTGAATATATACATGCCTAAGATTAATAATTTTGACATAATGGCAGCTTTAGCCCTCCAAGTTGCAAACTTTACATCCAACACACAAATAAATACATACAAGTCTCGTTTTTCGCACTTAAGCCCCCAAATTAATATATAAATATTTATAAATCGGTATCGGGTGTTACAGCTCTCCTCCCCTTAAGAAGATTCCGTCCTCGGAATCTCTCAGGAACACTTCACCACGACCAAGTATTGCACACCGAATTTGCCTTTCATGCTTAAAGTTCAAATCTTACACTAGGAACTTACAACTTTGTTCACTTTGCCACTACACCACAATTCAACTTCACCTGTCTTCTGTCATATTTTACACCTATGGCAGTGATGGTTCGATTGCTAAGGATATACTCCTATCAATCACAACCACAATTACTTAACACACCATCTTATGCTTAAGTATACCAATTACTTAGCAAAACAACTTCCTACATACATCATCCTCATATTAAGAGAAGTCAGGACTATTCAACATACTATCCAAAATTAGTTGAATACAACAGCTAATATCTTCAACTAACACCTGTAATTCACATCTAGTGTTTTTTACTTTCCATCTCCTTAAACAACCATGGAAGAGATGATCACAACTCCACTGCTAAAACACCTCAAACCGTTCTTAATACAATTTCTTGTCTTACAACCAGCTCACCATGCTAACAACACCGAACCACCAGAGTTAACGCCACAACTCCCATCCTTTTCGCTTGTCAACTTTTCATCATTAACAGCATTCTTGCTATTCGACTGAGGTTTCACCTACCTCAAGCGTTCATCTTGTAGTTGATAATTCAATTCTTTTCTCATTCTTCTGTCAACTTCCTACTTGTCAAAAGTAGTGAACTCTGAGGTCTGCACCATATCCCCAATTGAGGTTTTCAAACCTCAATTTTTTAATCATCCATTCATTAATGTATGTCCTTTGAGGCCTCAACAGTCGGACTTCCAACACGAATTTCGTCGTATACACCATATTACTTTTCCACCATTCTTACAAATAACAACTTATACTTCAACCATCATAAAGCATCTCCAAAACAACAATCCCTACTATACTTCTGCAAAATTTTCACCCATATAGTCGTATCGGTCTCCACATTCCAAGAGCACAACTTTAGCACCTTTCACCAGCTCCAATTTGTCTTTCGAGTAGATTGATGGCAACCTCTACTCGCTTTTCACTTAAGCACATTTACTTATTCCGAAAATCCTATCGGAGTAAGTTAGCACCCATTACTGTCATCAGATTACTCCAAATCAATAGGCTCCGGAAATTTTACAACCATGAAATCTATCATATATTTTATGGGTGGTTCCCCACTCCCTTCACCTTTTTCGACATCATCAATATCACCATTACCTCCACTTTGATTCTCGTGGCAATTTCACCTTGCTAATAAGTCACCGTGGACAAAATCCATCGCACATTCATCACCGCTACCTCCATACAACATAATGAAATTATGCCAGTATCTCTGGCTGTAGTAGATCACTCTCCAATATAAGCATCGTGCCTCGCAACTTGTTCGACTTTCACCAAGTCTAATACAATTACAATTTCAACAGGTATCACCACTTCTATCAATAATAACATCTGTTCCGATGGCTTGCACCAATTTCAACTATTCACCACGTAATTGATAAATATTCACCAAAATTCCCATAATTAGGAATATCATCCTAGGTCACCCACACCAATTTCGGTTATTCACCAAAATACAACAAACACTCCCTATCAGACGGCATATAATTGTTATCAAATTTTATACACACGTAATAATTATAAAATTAAAACCCACCAATACTTAAAATTTCCAATTATGTATTTATCAGACAACAACAACTTTAGATCGTTAGATCATAACATCAGTATCAATGAAGGCTTTACACCAGCCTCGGATATACACCATATGAAAATAAGACTTTTCACCAGTCTTATAGGTACACCATGTGAAAGAGAGACTTTACACCAGTCTCATATAAGTATAGGCTTTTCACCAGCCTTGAGACTTTTCACGAGTCTCATAGGGAGAACACCAATAGATAGATACAAACAGGATTTCACACCAGTCCTATTGTATAACACCAATAGGGTTTAGACTTTACACCAGCCATATCCCAATAAGTAAAGGAATTTACACCAATCCTTTATAATCACCAAATGTATGTTATGAGACTTCACACAAATCTCATAACACAAAATTTCACCAAATACCACCATAACATATAGAACCTGAAAATCCTGCACAACAAAGCACCATATACATATATGTACACAGACATGTTATTATTAACACATATACAAACACCATTTTGTTATTTTACACCATTATCATGAATAGTCAGGTATCAACATTACAATGACTATTCATCGACATCAATAACATAACATAGACTCAACCACGTACTAACAGGCACCTATGTTGTGGACAAATCACTGCACCATATATACACTAACTAATAGTAAATGTACCAACCTCCAAGTTTTACTATCGAGGAAAGGAATTATTATTCACCTTATAATTCCACAATAGCACCCTTCATACGTAATCACAGACTACCCGTCTATGACTATATTAACACCCTTTCTGTATAAACGACTATAATTCGCCATTATTAGTAAATATAACGAACAGTTTAACACCATAGCCACAAAGGCTAATACCGATCTTCGAGTATAACTTCCACCAATACTCCGCTAAACACCGTAATAACACCTGTTGATAGTGTAACACCAGTCATCAGCACAACACACTGATTAAGTCAACTTATATTCAACATCGGTATTTATAAGCTCACCAGCCATAGTATATGACTACCATGCAAGCATACAACATTCACCACACACCGTCACATCATTTTATTTTAGCAATAACACCATTAAGTATGCTTTAACATCCAAGAAAATTCTTTTGTTATATTTATATCCATACAACTTTTCATTTCACAGAACCTCATGCTTCTCGAGATTTTCCTAAATCTCTCATCTTATCACCGATTCACCGTCTTAGGTCAACCTCCACAACAAAACTATTAACCATATGATATGGGTATTTTATGCTCATCGTGACCTTTGTAGTATACAAAGGATTTGATTAGGAAAAGACAACACCACCCAGTTACTCGTCCAATGAACACTACAAAGTGTTCATAATCACGACTTGCACCGCTTTTACTTTAACCAATGTAATCATCTGGGTTTGATTTTATCACCCTCTATCACACATCGTTGATTGAGACTCACTTGATACTTTCACCAGTACCATCACCTTACTACAACTTTCCAACACCATAAACCAACCGTCTATGCCGAATAGTAGTTCAACTTCATGATAACATTCTCATTCCAATTCATAGGGATTAGGATCCCATGAATTTAAACATACATCTACCCCACCATTGATTAATCAACATGCGACATCCACCTGTAATTTTCACAAATTCCTGTTCCATAAAGGAACTAGGAAGGAATATCGCCAGCTGGCTTTAACTTTCTCGTCCAACTCCCAATTAGTACTCCCTCCTTGAGCTCCAAACGATGAGCTAATAAGCAATCTTCACTTTCAACTAACAATAACTTCAACTTCACCTATAACAATTAGAACTAACTGCTCCAACTTACACCTTTGATAAACTTCAAAATCAGTACACCACATCCAAGGCTCTAGAAATTGATTCCGTCTTTGAATACTCACCACATGTGAGTATTCTTAATGTCCTAACATGTCCAAAGTTTTCAACTTCAGACCTGGCACCAAATCTTCCACGTCTCTACTCCGACCCGAATCACTAATAGTCAATTCTTTTTCACCACTTCGTCAGTGGGCATCGAACTGATAACATCGTCCACCTTATGTTACTTCTAATTATGAATCCACCACCGGGCTATCACCCTTCAGATGAACCGTGTCATTTTTCATCATTACACTACACACATAAAGTGAGTATTTAAAGAAGCGCCACATTGCAGCAACTGGATCAACTCCTCGACAACCCATCCAAACTTCCAACGACGTCCCATTCCTTTATAACTCCATATCTACCTCCCAGGTTATATATATTCACCTTAGGATAGTGTCAAATAATGGCGTTAATATGTCCCAAGACACCTCTATCAACACCATACATTCCTACAATACGACTACACACCGGCACCTACTGTGGTTTAAGTCTAGGGATATACACTACCGACACCTAGTTCACTTAAACCTCGACTCTGATACCAACTTGTAACGCCCCAAAATCTAACATTGAGTATTTACAATATTTTAACGAAACTGTACAAATTTGACTTCACAAATACAATACTCGATGTCTGGAAAGCATCAAGTGGATATCTTCAAGATCATCCCACGATCCAGCCGGGCGTTACTATACCTAATTCCTCGGTATTCCGGGTTGGTTAGCTCCACTGCTCGTATATCTCGGTGTCGTCTCAACTTCTCGGTTTCCATAAACCTCAATTCTACAGTTCGGATCGAGCTACTATAACTCGAATTTCTGCCATCAGAATTATAAATCCTCCGGTCAAAACCTGCGTATTAACCTCCTGCGTATTAACCTCCTAAATCGGCTATCCAAATTTCATAAAGATCCAACGGTTCAATCGCCGGGGATCGTTCGAACACTATAACATGGTATGAAAAAAACAGGAATTTCTTTATCACCACCTTCTTCCCCATCTAGAATTCTCTTCTAAATGAAGAGAATGTTCTACCCACGTGAATATATACATGCCCAAGATTAATTTTGATATAATGGCAACTTTAGCCCTCCAAGTTGCAAACTTTACATCCAACACACAAATAAATACATATAAGTCTCGTTTTTTGCACTTAAGCCCCCAAATTAATATATAAATATTTATAAATCGGTATCAGGTATTACACCCAACAACAACAATAATCAGTGGAATGAAGGTCGAGGACCTCCACGTCAGCAACAATACAACAACCAGTGGCAGGGACAATGGTACTATAACAGTGATTTATACAACGATGGTAATTTCGTTCCTCCACTTTATTTTGCACAGACGATTGGGCATTCGGTTTCATCACACTTCCAACCATGAGAGTATGATGATGCATCGCCTATTTATTTTCCTGAAAACATAGATTGTCAGGTAGAAATTAGGCTGCAGTTGTTAGGAGTTTTCTATGAGTTTAGAGGTTATAAGCAGGATGACCCTTATAACCATTTGTATGAGTTTCTAGCCATAGCTAACGCAAATATACCTAGGAATGCTAATAGGTATTTATTTAGGCTTAGGTTATTCCCGTTCACGCTCAAAGACAAGGCTGAGTATTGGTTTACATCGCTGCCAGCCAACAGTATCACAACTTTGGAGCAGCTGAAAACAAAATTTTTGCAAGAATTTTATCCGGCAAGCAAAACATCGGAAATCAGGAGGGCCATACAAGACTTTGTACAGAAGCCCGGGGAAGCATTCCATGATGCTTTCAAGAGACTAAGGAAATTGTCGTGTTCCATTCCGCACCACGAGTTCCCACGATGGCAGCTAGTCAAGTTTTTCGACGATGGTGTTGACACTACTAATCAAGATATGGTCAACGCATCATCAGGAGGCACGATTATGATGCAGGATTCTGAAGCAGCATGGAGATTCCTAGAACAGTTAAGCAATGGTTCTAAAACCAATTACTCGGCAAGGAAGCCTGCCAACACCTCCTCAGCAGCAGCAGTAGGCACATGATTGGAGGAAGGAGGTAAAGAAGGATATTGGAGATCTTAATAGAAAGTTTGATCGATTATTGGTGTCACACCCCCAAACCACGATGGCGGAATCGTCTGAGGGCGGAACGGGACATAGCATCACAACCATTGCATACATTGAAAACATAAGTAGATAACAACCATCATACATTGTAATTGGAAAGTTACATTGTTCAAACGGTATTGTTTCAACCCAATTACACTATGATAAAGAAATAATTAAAAGAGACGTCTTCACGTCCCATTCCAAAAGGTTAGTCGGACCTGACTAATTGATACCTGAGAATACAGGTAGTTTGAAAGAGGGTCAACATTACGTTGGTGAGTTCATAAGATTTTTGTATGAGAAAATCGATAATCGTTTTTCCTTGTAAAGAGATAATGTTTGAAACCAGAAAATCCAATATTTTCTTATAAATGAGTCGTAGTCTTAAAACCCAAAGACCGAAAAATGTATAAGTGTTCTGTACTTGAAATTAGTATTACGTAGTCTTGTTCTTGTATGAAACCATGTAAATACATGTTTATTCGTAGATTAATTGTAGATCTAATTCCGTAAAACCTTAACGTAGGTAAAATCGTACTCTTATTTATATCTTGATAAAATGTAGTTTTAATTTCCATAAAACTTGTATGTATAAGTAAAACCATACTTATATTTGTAACTTGTTCGAGTGTAGTTTTAATACCATAAAACTCGTATATATAAGTAAAACCATACTTATATTTGTATCTTGATAAAATGTGGTTTTAATCCCATAAAACCCGTATGTATAAGTAAAAGCCATACTTATATTTAGTGTAGAGCAACATGTAGTTTTATATTTATATAAAACCATTTGAAGAATGTTTTTCCCCAAACTAAGGATATTCGTTGTCGTTCATGTGATTTATTATAACCTTACTGACTAGTATATAGGCCTGCCACGACGTTCTTCAGGCGTCGTAATGTTAAGACATTGCACCCCAGACCTGTCGGTCTAGCTGTAGCTAGCAGCTTAGGGCGGGATTGTCAGTCCCGTATAGATCTATACACAACTATCTCGCTCATGAATGATTAAGGTTATAATCCAGGACTTAATGCGTACATCTTTCAGTACTGTGAAGAAATGTCTCACATAACCACCCAACGTGATGTCTTATCCTAGTTCGTACTGCAATGAAAATCCTTTTGTATTTGTAATTATCAAAATATACTCATGATAATTATAGTGTAAAACCTTGCTTGTAAATGTAGTGAAAACCCTTTGTATTCGGAATTATCAAAATATACTCATGATAATTATAGTGTAAAACATTGCTTGTAAATGTAGTGAAAACCCTTTGTATTCGTAATTATCAAATTGTCCATGATAATTATAGTATGTAAATGTACTGAAAACTCCTTTATGTTTGTAATTATCAAATTGTCCATGATAATTATAGTATATAATAATTATATAATTATATAATTATCCTTCGTATTTATGTCGTATCTTTGTCGTTTGTTCCATAAATTATACCCATTATAATTTATATAAATGTTTTCGTTGTGTTAACGTATTTAAGCCTAAAAGATGTCAATGAGTTGAAAATTATAATTTCTTACATCTAAGGCACTAAATATACTAAAAGATAGATTTAAAGTTTATCAACATGTCATGGCAAATAAATTTATTTTAGTCATCTTACATAAGTGATGGCAACATTTTAAATCTTGTGATTTTGTCAAAATGATGGTAATCTTTCCAAATGGTCATTTTTGTTTAAAATGTCAATTTCCTTGTAAAAATATCATTTCCCATGATAATATAGTAAAGTTTAATAATTATATAATTTTATATAATTATTTTTTTCATGTTCAAACGTCATAATAACCTTGTATTCATAAATTATTCCAATAATAGTCTATTTTTAGTATTCCGTCGTAAATGTCATATTTTTGTGAATAATAACGAAGTAACTTATTCAAATGATTATAAATATCATCTTTTAAGATATTTCTCACAAAAATGGTGTAATAACTTGGTTATAACAATTTTTGCTAGAAAATAGTACTTTTGTTTATAAAAACATAGTTTTTACTAGTTTTCGTTTTTATAACGTTTTTATCCAAGATCTAGTATTTTTGTACATTTTATTTGTAGTTTTGTAACTTTTACACGACTTAATATATCATAGTGTTTATAATACATGGATCTATCTATATTTCATGTCAAGAATATTTTTACACAACAACTAGTTTTATAAACTTGTGTAAAACATCACTTATAGCATTTAAACACATAAAAACTTGTATAAAACAACATTTATAGTAAATGAACTTGTATTCTCCCCCAAAAAGGTTTGAAAAGATGAAAATGAGGGGTATGAACTCACCCTTGATGCGTGCTTTACTTAAAAACAAGGTTGTTTTTGCGGGATTTATGGTAGAAGACAAGATCTAAGCTTCGGAGCTCGAATGACCCTTGGACAAAGCTATTATCCAACGGGTTTACGTAGATGTTAGTGTGTGTAAATGAGATAAAAGTGGTGTAGTAAGGTTTAAAATCACTAGAGGAAGCTAACTTACCAAAAAGATTTGAAAAACGCTTGAAAACGAAGAACGATGGTGGTGGAAGGCGGTGGCCGGCGGTGGCTTGTGGTGGTGGAGGGTGGTGGGATGGCCGGATTTTGAGAGAGAAGAGACGAGAGTTGTGTTGGGTGAAATGGCCAAATGAATCAATTCCTAGTCTTTTTATTTGATTTTTGTTGGATTTAATTTAGATTTTATGGTAATATTTTATTTTTAGCCTTTTTAGCACCTAGATCATGAATAGTGACATGAGATTGTGTTTGATGGCTTGGTTTCCCCATGTGGCTGCCGACTTGGGGTAGGGGGTGGGGTGGGGATGAGTTATTTTTATAAATAATACCATTCTTTTATAAAAATAGGTGGTTTTTATAAAATCGTAAGACGTTTTAGTGAAATTCTATGAGTTTTTGGAGAAATAATATTCTAAATAAATATTATGTATAGACACATTGCTAAACATTTATTTAGATCGAATCATAACTCGTTAGACGATGAAATGCACGTTTAAGCGCAGTATTCTTCCGGTTACGCGATTTTCAGCATTTTACCGGAAAATATATTTAGCTATGAAATTAAATACTAGATAGTATTACGCTTCATAATATGTGATTTGTTATCCCATTTTTGATGTTTAAGGCACCACATTTTGTATTTTAGGTCCAAACCCTGTATACATTTATCCGTTCACAGCGGTTTAATTGTTGTAACTTTCACATACGAACTCCGTTTTCGACATTCTATATATCCACGGGTTCGTATTTACGAGTAGATCGTTTTATGAATATTATTATTCTCAAAATAATAATTGTATGATTATCGAATTTTTACGCTACAGTAGTTTATTATACGTATCTTCAGCGTTTACTCGATAATTGTTTTGAATTAGCATACGTATTATTATAATATTTAATAATACTTCGCAAAAGTTATGGAAAATAACTTTTCAACATATGGATTAACATACGCTTCGTTTGACTATGGTTGACTTTCGTTGACCAAAAACAATTGGCCACCATACAGCAAGGACCATCGCATTCACAGCAACATGGTCAACAAGGGCAAAGAACCCAAGAAGTCAACCAAGTATATGGTCAAGGACAGTACAACAATAGTAACAATGGATGACCATACAAGCCATATAATCAAGGAGGTCAAACTTATTGTGGTAATTATAATAGCAACAATCAACTGTATAACAACAACTGTCAAAATAACCACCATGGGGCAGCACCAAATCAACCGCGACAGTATCAGCCTATTATTAGCAATAATGGTCCAAGCAATAACAACAACAATGGATCAAAGAACAGTAATCACACCATTCCAGAAACCCAAGATAATATGCTTGAAAAATTATATGAATTTGTCACTACAAATCATCAACAAACGCAGACCAACACAAAATCAATTGCTAACATGGAGCGAGAGATTGCTCAGATGCCTGAGGACATGAGGAAGTGAAATGATGGAAAACTTCCCAGTAATACTGATGTTAACCCAAATAATATGCAGAGAGCAAGGAAAGAGCATGTGAATGCTCTAGAAAATTGTATAACAGAGATGGTCTAGAGAAATGTGAGAATGGAAGATCTCTTCGGGACAGAAGACAAGGAGGAGGATGCTCATGGAAGCAAGCAGCCAACTGTAGCAACCCTCAAGAAGAAGAAGACCGTGAAGGAAAAGAAGCAGCAAAACACATCAGGTGAATCATCCATCAATAGACCTCTCTTGGATCAACTGAAGGACGTACCAGGATATTCTAAGATACTGGAGGAAACCTGCAAGGAGAAAGAAAATATTAATGTCTCGACACCTGAAAAATTTCGTCTCGCTTTCAAGGAAAGTGAAGCACTGCTGGGAACTCTACCCAAAAAGGAAAAAGATCCAGGAACGCCTTATGTTACTATCACTATTGGTGATGTGGTTATAAGAGATGCTTTATTAGATCTAGGAGCTAGTGTGAATATTCTGCCTAGTCATTTGTACGACCAATATAAAAATGAGGAATTAGAATAAGCCAACACGGTTCTTCAATTGGCTGACCAATCACTTAAGGTCTCGACATGCAAGCTGACTAATGTGATCGTAAAAGTCGGGGATTTCTTTTATCATGTGGATTTTTTGGTAATGGAATACCAAAGCGAGCAAGATTCACCACCCGCTCTAATTTTAGGACGACCGTTTCTAGCTACAGCAAGAGCAATGATGGATTGTAAGACGTGTAACGTGGACATCACGTTTGGTACAAAGAAAAGAAGGCTGAACATGTTTGGATGCCGACTCTAGTTTCCACCTGGACATGAGGATCCTCATAGGATAGTTAGACCTCCAATGATGCAGAATACAGAAGGCATGGAAGAGAAGACGAAACCCGAATACAAGAGAGTGAGGGTGAGGATGAGCTGATCCTCTGGAAGGAAAAAGGCCACACACTCGACTCAATAGAAATAACACATTTCTTGGCCATGATGGAAATGATGGAAAGAAATAATCAAGCATTCACAAGGAATGTGAGATATCGCGAATTAAAAATGACAAAAGTTCTGGAAGCGCAACAACAATTGATAAATCAAATGAGTGATCGAATGACGCGTTTAACGACATTGATGGAAACATTAGTTCATGACATCGCCCCAAAGATGGATAAGCTTGTGCCCAAGGAAATATAAGAACATCATGGTCTGGCTGAAGGCGTTAAAGTTAGCGCTTGATGGGAGGCAACCCATTGGTAGTAGGTTAGGTTTGGTTTTAGTATCAATTAGGTTCTAAATACTATCATCATCTTAAAGACAGGGCACAATGCAAGTGTGGGGTGAACTTATCGAAAGAAGGATGAAGTTTGGGTCCCGTGTCGTGGGAGGTATTAGCACACGACGTGTGGAATTGGGAGAACCCAATGCGCAGGGGTTCTCATAAGTTCGTGCATCGCGGATCAATGCTACCATGTCGCGGATTCTGATCGAACGAAAGGTTTTTTCCAGGTAAGTGTTTTCACTATCACACCACCATTCTTGACCTATGCACCGGACAAACAGAGAATCGATCACACCTTGTTATTCTTGTGATTTTCTTGCCTTTCCTTGTTCCACTACTGAGGTACGTTCATATGAACTAGTTCAATTAAGTGAATGCATGCATTCAGGCTTTGAATTTGGATCAAATAGTGTTTTTGTGGAAAACTTAGAAAATCATCAATGCCGACCTCTCGGGTGTTGATTTTGCAAAATTCACACCCTCAAGAGCTTAGTCGAGTATCTAGGAACATTTAATATATATATGGGTGTAAGAATAAGAGGTACAAAAGATGTAATTTTCGAGTAAGGCATACGCCATGCCGCGACGCGGCATTTGAATGTACGCGGGGGTTTCCCCAATGACGCGTAAAGGACTAAAATTGTTAAATTTTTGTTTTTGTTTTTGTATGCATTTTTACAGATGGCTCGCCCACGATAGCGTAGAGTACCATACATACCAGACCACCCCTTCTTGATATTTCCAGATGTTATGGAGGATACACTCAGATATAGGGCGCGTTTGTAGTCCGTGAGCACACGGGTGCTCCAGTAAGCATTACATTTTGATAGGGAGTTGTTGACGGGGGTTGGACTATGGGATCAACTACTACCCTTCCTCCATTGCACATGGTCACATCCAGAGGGTGCACACACCTTCACATGCAGAGGCTGGGAGCAATTGGTAGCCCAGGAGGACAACATCTCCTACAGAGAGCTCATGCTGGAGTTATTTAACCACTTGCCGGTTCGATCCAGGATCCGGTGCGCCCACTGCTCGCCTCATCACATTCAAACTAGGAGGGCAGAGCCGACAGTGCACAGTTCGTGAGTTTGCCAGGCATATGGGGATTTACACCCAGGAGGAGACATAGAGCGTCCACTTCCTGCCATTCCTGGACGCTTGTTTGATTGAGCAGCCTCAGAGAGAGTCAGATGATGTCATTTAGGCACGAATGTCCAATGACCAATTTGAGGCCGGGGGAGGGGGGCAAGGAGAGCCAGTTCCACACCCTGTTGCATCGTATTATGCACCGTATCATTTCCTCTACAATTGCACATCGGAAGGGGAGTAAGAAGGTACCACGTGAGGACATATTCTATATGTGGGTCCTCATTGATCCGAGCATGTTCCTCAACCTGCCTCATACTTTGGCTGTCTTTTTGACAACAAAGCCATAGAGAATACGGAGGGGAGCCCGATGACTGGTGGGCACTATATCACGAGGCTGGCCCGATCCTACAGTATCCTCACGAGTGAGGTTTTGAAATGCTTGAGGCCGATGTCGCCCTGCCTCATGCAGGGACATCAGTTGGAGAAGATGGTGGTGGTACAGCAGACGAGGCAGGGTGAGTATGTGATAGCACCCAAGATCCCAGCCCGCTGTCCTGGAGCCCAGCAGGCACAACTAGTCTCGGAGCCACAAGTTGAGGAGGTCGAGGAAAGACCCACGAGGAAGAGGAGAGTGGCACCAGCAGTCCATCCACCACCATAGCCAGAGCATAGTCCAGCCACCACCACAGCCAGAGAGGCGGCCAGTAGACGTCTAGGTTGCATTGCTTGTTTTGACAGCCGTGGTGGCCGATATTGGGGCACAGATGATGTGGATCACAGAGTCGCAGTGAGCACTCCTTCTTCGGGCAGGACTAGAGCCACCACCCTTCCCCGCCACAGATCCTGATGAGGTCGGTCTATCTGGGATGCACCAGGATGATGATTGATAGTATTTTGCTTCTTTTTGTTATTTTTGAACATTTTGTATATAACTTTTACATTCGGTATGTCTGCTTTTAATTTATTTTAATGTTTGTTTGTGTTGTAAGCTACCAATGGAATCCATCGAGGATTAGCATAACACAAGTGTGGGGTCACCGTACCCCTGCACTTGTGCTATGCCAGGCGTGTTTACTGTTGCACCACCACTCCGGATAATATACCAAGACACGCAATTGATTCTATGTTACATATGGTCCCAATAATCAAGCAGTTCGTCATTCAAAGGGGTAACTCTTTTCTCCCTAGTTTTGAATTTTTCGTATGTACAACGGGGACGTTGTATAGTTTAAAGTGTGGGGTGTTGGGGATGGTGGAAAAGATTTCTGAATTTTTGCAGAAAAAATCATAACTTTCAAAATTTTAGCAAATTTTCAAAAACAAAATTTTTTTTTCTAGAAATTTAACTTGGAAGGGAATAGTTTTTTAATGTTATAGCATTATGGTATTTTTCAAGAGATACCGTTTAGTTATTATCATGCTACTTTTGAGTTAAAACAAGTTGAGTGCTTGGAAGTTAGAAATACTAGATTTAAAATATATTAGGATTGGGATTTAGCAGGGAAATATCTGTGACAACCTAAATTTTTTAAATATGAAATAAGGACTTAAGCTAAATACTTTAATAGTTAGAAGTTTGATGTTCAAACGAGTTAAATGTATGCGGAAGGGCAAAATGGTCAAATGTGGTAAAAAAATAGAAAATTTATGTTTTAAGATTTCTAATTAAATTGTAATGAAGTGTTATTCCGTATAGAAATTTGCTTTAAAGAGGTGAGGACAAAAATGGAATTTTGGGGGACAAAAGTGAAGAAAACTTTTGTCAATTCTTTACAAATTATTATCTAAAAATCTATAAGTGTTTGGGAAATAGTCATCAAGAAGGCTTTGGTAGATTTTGATGTAATAAGAATATAGGAAAAAGATTCGGGTTATTTGGAGTTATAACGAAGAAGTTATGACATGTCAAAGATGATCAAAAAGTGACAAAAATGGCCAAAGGGTCATGTTCGAGGGTCTGTAACGAACAATCTTTTCCGATTCAGCTATAAGTCAGTAGAAGGAAGTTGTAAAGCTTATTCCCACCTTTCCAATGATATAAAGTTTGTAAAAATTGAGTTTAATATGTGGAAGTTAGGTGGGTGGAAAGTTTGTGAAAAAAATGGAAGAAATGCAGAAATTTACTAAGGCATATAATTCAGGGGCATTTTGGTAATATTTTCGTTGACCAGTCAAAATTAAAAAAAAAGATTTAAACCCGGTTTTGTTTCTTTCTTTTCTGTGTGCGTGGTCGATCAAAGAGAAAAGGAGGAAACGGGATTTCCCGTTTTCGTTTGGTTTGTACGATTTTGAAACAAGGAGAAAGAGAGATCGAGAGAGAGGTCGAGAACGGGAACGAGAGATTAAGGAAATCGAGTGGAAAGGGCTCGATAGTGAGGGAGGAGAAAGGAAATCGAGGTGGGTGTTGCTGTTGGAGCGATTCAAACGAAAGAAGCCGCTGTAGGCGGCGGCGGTGCGACAGTGGGGGTCCGGCAATGGCCATTGGTGGCCGGCGGTGGTGTTAGGGACCAAAACCCAAGATGCAAATCCGATTTCTATGTTAATGAAGCTTCTAATTCGTGGTTTTGATTGAGCTTAGACAGATTTGGAGGTAAATCTTTCAATACTTGATTTATTTATCGAAATATGTTTATCTTTTAATTGAATGCTAAGGTTTCTTAAAGATTTATGGGATTTGCATTTGTGCATGTTGAAATTGGTAATGATTCATTGGAATTCATTAGAAAATTGGTTCAAGAACACCTCTTGGTCTTAGATTCTAGGAACCATAGAAATTTTGATAATGAATTGAACAAATGCATGTGGAGATCAAAGCTATTTTCTGATTTGCATCATATTATGGACTCAAGAACATATGTGAGTTGTAGTTTTGATGTTTGGAATGGATTCTTGAATGTATGGTTGAAAAGATGAAATCTTGGTGGTGGTATGAAGTTATACAACCATATGTAAAGGAATGGAATTGAATAATAAAAGACTATAATTGGATTACCGTTGGAATTCATAATTGAGTCTTTATTTGGAATGTATGTATGAATCGAATTGTACTAGTTTAAGACCCTTTGTGATAAAGACTTCAAGAATGGGACAAGTTTGTAAATCGAAATTAGTTTTGAAATTTGTTGGTACACATGGGTTTTTTTAAAACAGTTGGAATTATATTGGAGTTAGTAACATGACTAAGGGATGTGAAGTTATGAAATATAAACAAGAGTTATTTTTGAAGTTAATGGTAAAGTGTTGGAATGGAATTGGGCATTCCAACCCTTTTGGGACAATTTTTGGTATGTTACAAAACATGACACAAATAGATCATAGAATTGTATTGAAATGACTTTTATGAAATATTGGTAATATATTGGAGTCAACTAAATGGAAAATGATATATTTTGTAAGAATTTCTATATTTGGAAACTTTAATGGTCGAGTGTTGCTAAATGATATAAAAGGGTAAAAATGTCCAAAAATGAATATCGTGCTTTAAGGAGCATACTTAATCTTTGGAATTTAATTAAATAATGTATAGAAATAGTGTAAGTATGATTTGATAAATATGATATGTTTAGTGTGAAGTATGTACTAACATCTTATTAAATTAATTGAGGTTAAAAGATGTTGGAAGCAAGTAGAGTCAAGAGTTGGTGGATTTTTGTAGCTAGACATACCTAGCTACCGATGTGAGTACATGAAGACTTTTCTGGGTACATAGCAGCAAGTTTTGTTTATGCAAATTGTTTAATGATTAATAGATTGACAAATGATTTTCAAAAGTTATGTTAAATGCTTCATGAATAATGGTTTTTGAAGTGATTTTTAAAGCTTGAGTGATTAAGTATTGATTTATGTTTACCGATTGAAATGGTTTGCAAATGATTCTAAAGTTTAAAGTTTTAAAAGTTGTTTTATGTAAAGGTCGGAATGATTTCTATATGATTGAAGAATGTTTATGATCGAGGCCAACATGTAATGAATTGATGATAGTAAAAAAATTGGAATATGAATTAAATGTAAGAAATGTGTGAGATGTCCGGACAAGGACCTTACCCGCAAGAAGGGGGGTCAACAGACACTACTGGGATGGTACCTCCCGTCGCGAAGTAGTTGTCTTCAGCACGCCCTTATGGATAGATTTGTTCTATTCCATGAAGGGAAAGGGAACTAGCACGCCCTCACGGATAGATTGGTTCTATGCCAGGGAGGGAAAGGGATACAGGGAACCCGTATAAAGCCAAACAATAAGAAATTAATCATGAATTACAATTGGCCTATGTTTTGATAAGAAAGGGTTCAATTTATGTTTGCTTATGCTAAAGTGGAAAACCTAATGTTTTTATGATAAAGTAATGAGTTATGTTTTATTGTTATAGCAGCGAACGTTTGTTTTGATGATAAGTAATTACTTTATGCTTTTGATGATTATACCAATGAACTTTTGAAATATTGTTTTGACATAACAGTGGAGTTTGCAGGTTTTGAAAAGAAGGGAAATGTTTTCTTTACTTGTTAATAGCAAATTATATTCAAAATGATTTAAACTCATTGAGTCTAAAACCCATGTATCTCACGAGGCATTTATGTCTTACGTATTTTTGTTTTAAAATGCTATGTACTCAGGAACAGGATGCTGGTTAGCTGATGATAGAAGGAAAAGAGTTAGAAGCTGATATGAGGAGTATAGATAGAAGAGATGTTTAGAAGATAGAGAATCTCAATTGCGGTATAGTTTGTCATGTAATTGAGAGATGTCTTATTATGGTTTAGAATTCCATTGTATATGTACAATAAAATTTTGTTATGTCCCGTATTATTTTTCAGTTGTTTTATTTAGTCGGGTCAGTATGGAATTGTCCATATTGCCCAAAGGTCATGCCGAATTTTCGGTAGAAATGTTAGTTTAATACGGGACATAACTTTGAGTTGTTAAAGGCTTTACTATGGTTGTTTTGATATGAGTGTGTAACCCCCAATGTTGTCTAAATATCTTTTTACGTAATTGTTTTTATTGAGACCAAAAGTTTTAAACAATGTCTTATTGATTAAAAGAAATTTTTTTAAAAGAACGAAATTTTTATTTATAGTGTTTTTATAAATTAATACACCAAATAAGGTGTATGAAAGATGGGGTGACACAATTTGGTATCAGATCCATAGTTTAAGCGAATTAGGTGTCGAGACTCGAACCTAGGCTTAAACTGTGTGAGGATGAAGTGAGAATACAGACTTAAGATAGGACTGTAAGCACGAAAGTAAGGGTTATGATAGGATGTATCGTAAGATAGGTTGTTGAACCTAAGATCCTATGATAGGTTGCAGACCTATAGGATGGTTAAGCCGATTTGTCTAAGATAAGTCAAGAGTGATAGAGAGTTATAAGTTAACCTGAACCAGTGGATCAGGAGACCTAGTGGTGATACCAGAAACAAATATGTATAGGTGGTTATAATAATATGGGCCCGTACTATCATAACCACAGGATATATATTTGAGTTTGGTGGAATCACAAAGGGATCATGGGAATTTGGTAAGGGATGCATGTAGGGAGTAAGGAAGAGAAGAAATAAGACTTGAATGACATAGGATTAATATACTTATGTAATAAAATTAAGCATAACTGAAAAGATTGAAAGTATGACTAAAAGTAATAAAGATAATAAAATGAGTATGTATTATGGAATTGGCAAACTCAAAAAAATGAATCAGTTAAGATAACTGAGATACCTTATATGGGTTGACTATAAAGTATACATATAAGAACGAGAGAAAGTATGAGAAAAACTATTAACAAAAGGTAAGTTATATACTGATCACAAAAGCCTCCAATACGTATTCACGCAAAAAGAACTCAATTTGAGGCAAAGTTGATGGCTCGAGCTTATTAGTGATTATGATTGTGAAATCATATATTACCCGGGGAAGCCTAATGTTGTGGCGGATGCCCTAAGTCGGAAGATTTACGAGAAGAAGATTAAAGGAAAATTGATGAGGATAGACTTAGTGTCTAGTATAATTGGAAGAAATCACAGAAGCCCAACGAAAAGCTTTGTCAAATGACGACTTGAAGAATGAAAGATTGGGTAAGGAGCAAGAGTTTGAAGATTGGTTTGATTCTAGTGTTTATGGGGTAATAAGTGTTGTTTAAGAGGCTTAGAAATACTCTAAATATAATGTTTTTATCTTTTATTGAATCGGATTTGAACTGAAATCATGCAGATTAAAGACTAAAAGCTGTACAAGAAGATGAAATGGGTCTGTAGGTGAAACACGGCCCGTGTTGTCTGTGCAGGAAAACAGAAGGTGGTCTGAAGGTGGAACAAGACCCGTGTTCCCCCTAACACGGCCCATGTCAGTGTCTACAGAAGAATTGGAAGTTGAAGATCGCGAAGTAAGGCGTAGTATGCTGAAGCTCGTTTTTCTTAGTGTGTTTAAGCATGATCAGTGGACTCTGAAGATAAAGAAGGAAAATGACTAGTGAAGATTTCGTATCAACAAGTTGAACTAATGAAGGTATGACATTCTTTTCTTGGTGTATCTTCGAGATAAGGAAGTTACTATGAACTATTAGTTCTACAAGTTCATATCAACAGTTAATGATTATTATTGGTGAAAGTATAGCTTGTTATTATGGCATAATGATATAGTTGAAGACAGCTGTTCAAGATGCTAGTGGTTAATTAACCATCTGTGAAGCTTCTCATGGGAGCATGTTATAACTATCTTCGGGTTAGTAAAGATTATTTTGCCAGTAAGCTAGAATTAACACCATGATGAAGATAATTAGTAAAGGTCTTGCATGGACTGTGATGAGATTAATAACTTCTCACTAAGATATGACTATTTTAAAGATAATGCAACCTTCGACAAGATGGTTTATGCGTATAATGGCGAACAACATGATAATCCGGTTGCACCATAGATGGAACTAGTTAAGGATGAATGGAAAACGATAGCTTAACAGTATCTAAAGATTGATATGAGGAATTGGACCTTAAAAGAAAATGATATTCATTTCCTTTTAAGGGGTAGATGTGAAGATTTAGAAGCTTGGTCTTTTAATGATTGTCTTTATAGATTAGTGAAAATATAAGTCTTGAGACATGTTGAATTAAGTTCAACAAGGAGCTTAGGAGTGTCTAAGGATTACTAGAAGTGTAGTCCTTAGTTTGCAAAGAGACATGTATAGTGATTGGATTATGGTATATGTGAACTGAAAATAAATAGGTGAATCTCTGGTAAACTATAGTAGTATCAATGTGGCATTTGGGGAAGCATAGTGACTGAATCGAATGGTCAATGAAACTTGGAACTTAGTAAGACTCATGACTAAAAAGAGAAATGATGAGAAATGTCTAGTTGACTATAATGGAAGAATGCAAAGTAAAGAAAGACCCATAGAGATAAAGTTTAATGATTGGAAGTTAAGCATGAATAGTAAAGTAGAATGCTAATTTGGATAAAAAGTACAGAACTCTATTATATGAATATTGGTGCACTCGATCATTGAAAAATGAGAATGTTAAAGAAATAAACATGTTTGAGTGCTTAGTAATGAGGAGAAAGTAATTAAAACATATGTTGACTTTAAAAAAAGTCAAACTTACTATGACATGTAAGTAAATAAGTCGTTAATGTTCAAATGGAATATATATATATGTGATTTCGATTTAGATATGGGAAAAATTCGATAAATGAAGATGAATACTATCAAAAAGGAAATGGTTTTAATAAGGATTGCACAAGGAAATAGGAACTTGAAGCAAGAGTCTTATTGAAGACTTTGTAACAGTTTAGGTTCACGTGGGGCTATGTAGTTGCAAGTTCATTCCCTTTCCATATAGTGATTCCGGGGATGGAATCCTTTTAAGGGGTAGATATTTCTGACAACCTAAATTTTTTAAATATGAAATAAGGATTTAAGCTAAGTACTTTAATAGTTAGAAGTTTGATGTTCAAACGAGTTAAATGTATGCGGAAGGGCAAAATGGTCAAATGTGGTAAAAAATAGAAAATTTATGTTTTTAGATTTCTAATTAAATTGTAATGAAGTGTTATTCCGTATAGAAATTTGCTTTAAAGAGGTGAGGACAAAAGTGAAGAAAACTTTTGTCAATTCTTTACAAATTATTATCTAAAAATCTATAAGTGTTTGGGAAATAGTCATCAAGAAGGCTTTGGTAGATTTTGATGTAATAAGAATATAGGAAAAAGATTCGGGTTATTTGGAGTTATAACGAAGAAGTTATGACAGGTCAGAGATGATCAAAAAGTGACAAAAATGGCCAAAGGGTCATGTTCGAGGGTCTGTAACGAAACATCTATTCAGATTCAGCTTTAAGTCAGTAGAAGGAAGTTGTAAATGTTATTCCCACCTTTCCAATGATATAAAGTTTGTAAAAATTGAGTTTAATATGTGGAAGTTAGGTGGGTGGAAAGTTTGTGAAAAAAATGGAAGAAATGCAGAAATTTACTAAGGCATATAATTCAGGGGCATTTTGGTAATATTTGCGTTGACCAGTCAAAATAAAAAAAAATTTAAACCCGGTTTTGTTTCTTTCTTTTCTTTGTGCGTAGTCGATCAAAGAGAAAAGGAGGAAACGGGATTTCCCGTTTTCGTTTGGTTTGTACGATTTTGAAACAAGGAGAAAGAGAGATCGAGAGAGAGGTCGAGAACGGGAACGAGAGATTAAGGAAATCGAGTGGAATGGGCTCGATAGTGAGGGAGGAGAAAGGAAATTGAGGTGGGTGTTGCTGTTGGTGCGATTCAAACGAAAGAAGCCGCTGTAGGCGGCGGTGGTGCGACAGTGGGGGTCCGGCAATGGCCATTGGTGGCCGGCGGTGGTGTTAGGGACCAAAACCCAAGATGCAAATCCGATTTCTAGATTAATGAAGCTTCTAATTCGTGGTTTTGATTGAGCTTGGACAGATTTGGAGGTAAATCTTTCAATACTTGATTTATCTATCGAAATATGTTTATCTTTTAATTGAATGCTAAGGTTTCTTAAAGATTTATGGGATTTGCATTTGTGCATGTTGAAATTGGTAATGATTCATTGGAATGCATTAGAAAATTGGTTCAAGAACGCCTCTTGGTCTTAGATTCTAGGAACCCTAGAAATTTTGATAATGAATTGAACAAATGCATGTGGAGATTAAAGCTATTTTCTGATTTGCATCATATTATGGACTCAAGAACATATGTGAGTTGTAGTTTTGATGTTTGGAATGGATTCTTGAATGTATGGTTGAAAAGATGAAATCTTGGTGATGGTATGAAGTTATACAACCATATGTAAAGGAATGGAATTGAATAATAAAAGACTATAATTGGATTGCCGTTGGAATTCATAATTGAGTCTTCATTTGGTATGTATGTATGAATCGAATTGTACTAGTTTAAGACCCTTTGTGATAAAGACTTCAAGAATGGGACAAGTTTGTAAATCAAAATTATTTTTGAAATTTGTTGGTACACATGGGTTTTTTTAAAACAGTTGGAATTATATTGGAGTTAGTAACTTGACTAAGGGATGTGAAGTTATGAAATACAATAAAAGAGTTATTTTTGAAGTTAATGGTAAAGTGTTGGAATGGAATTGGGCATTCCAACCCTTTTTGGACAATTTTTGGTATGTTACAAAACATGACACAAATAGATCATAGAATTGTATTGAAATGACTTTTATGAAATATTGGTAATATATTGGAGTCAACTAAATGGAAAATGATATATTTTGTAAGAATTTCTATATTTGGAAACTTTAATGGTCGAGTGTTGCTAAATGATATAAAAGGGTAAAAATGTCCAAAAATGAATATCGTGCTTTAAGGAGCATACTTAATCTTTGGAATTTAATTAAATAATGTATAGAAAGAGTGTAAGTATGATTTGATAAATATGATATGTTTAGTGTGAAGTATGTAATAACATCTTATTAAATTAATAGAGGTTAAAAGATGTTGGAAGCAAGTAGAGTCAAGAGTTGGTGGATTTTTGTAGCTAGACATACCTAGCTACCGATGTGAGTACATGAGGACTTTTCTGGGTACATAGCAGCAAGTTTTGTTTATGCAAATTGTTTAATGATTAATAGATTGACAAATGATTTTCAAAAGTTATGTTAAATGTTTTGATAAGAAAGGGTTCAATTTATGTTTGCTTATGCTAAAGTGGAAAACCTAATGTTTTTATGATAAAGTAATGAGTTATGTTTTATTGTTATAGCAGCGAACTTTTGTTTTGATGATAAGTAATGACTTTATGCTTTTGATGATTATACCAATGAACTTTTGAAATATTGTTTTGACATAACAGTGGAGTTTGCAGGTTTTGAAAAGAAGGGAAATGTTTTCTTTACTTGTTAATAGCAAATGATATTCAAATTGATTTAAACTCATTGAGTCTAAAACCCATGTATCTCACGAGGCATTTATGTCTTACTTATTTTTGTTTTAAAATGCTATGTACTCAGTAACAAGATGCTGGTTAGCTGATGATAGAAGGAAAAGAGTTAGAAGCTGATATGAGGAGTATAGATAGAAGGGATGTTTAGAAGATAGAGAATCTCAATTGCGGTATAGTTTGTCATGTAATTGAGAGATGTCTTATTATGGTTTAGAATTCCCTTGTATATGTACAATAAAATTTTGTTATGTCCCGTATTATTTTTGAGTTGTTTTATTTAGTCGGGTCAGTATGGAATTGTCCATATTGCTCAAAGGTCATGCCGAATTTTCGGTAGAAATGTTAGTTTAATACGGGACATAACTTTGAGTTGTTAAAGGCTTTACTATGGTTGTTTTGATATGAGTGTGTAACCCCCAATGTTGTCTAAATATCCTTTTACGTAATTGTTTTTATTGAGACCAAAAGTTTTAAACAATGTCTTATTGATTAAAAGAAAAGTTTTTAAAAGAATGAAATTTTTATTTATAGTGTTTTTATAAATTAATACACCAAATAAGGTGTATGAAAGATGGGGTGTTACAATGTCAATCAGTGGCCTTTGTTGTTAGAGTCGGTAGGTTCGAAAAGGGCGGCCCGTTGGACATTTATGCACCTCACTACGTAAGATCGTCTGGTCTGGGATAGTGTTTTCGCAAGTTCTTTACACGAACAACATGGAAAGTCGTGGATAAGTCCTTAACGGCTTTTAGAATCTGAATGAGTAAGTACACTCTTGTGAACTGAAAATTTGTAATCAAGGGTTCTTTAGAAAGTCGTGATTCCTAAAGGGTATTTTAGTCATTTTTCTCAACATTATTTTCGTCTAACTTTTCGAATACAATAAACTTTGAAACTGAAGGCACTCAAAAATGTTTGAGTTCTTGTTAGAATTTGTTAAAAACTTTACTTGCTTGGGGACAAGCAAGACACAAGTGTGAGATGTTTGATAACGCCTACTAATATCAAGTATTCTAGTCGTTATTGAGCTTTCTTTTGAGTAAAATATACTTCTGAATTCACGATATTACTCAGGTTTGTGTCAAGAGTGTTTTGTGCAATTCATGTGAAATACAGGGTGAAAAGTGTAAAAATTGGCAAAGTATGGAAAAAAGGCTACTTCAGGTCGAAGTAACACGCGCACCGCGTACCAGAGGAGTTCCGCGACGCGGTGAGCTGTGACACCGGATGAGATTTGAATTTTCAAAGTGCGAAGAATATGACATTGGGCATAAGCTGCGCCGCAGATAAGACCTTGCCACGACGCAGACATGCATTTTCAGCAACTATAAATAGAGGGTCCCGGTTCGGGATTCAGGAGCGAAGATTCGACCTTTGAGTGGAACTCATGCATCTTTGACTCATAAATCGTAGTTTAGTGATTCATACTTGGTAGTTTGATAGTTTCGTTGTTATTTCGTTTATTTCGGTTTTTGTTCTTTCGTGCGATCAAGGATTCTGATTTGTAGAATACCGTTGCCCACGGGGATCTGGATTCACCTCTGATTTCGGAAGCTTTCGGCTCTGACTTCGGTTTTTAGTTTAATGCAATTTCAATTTAAGGTCATTTTTATGTTCGATTATATGTTCGATTCAGTACCCGTCCGTAATGCAGGAGTCTTTAGTTGAATATGTAGGAATTTGTAAAGATTTTACAAAAATTGGAGTTTTGGTGTTACTTGTAGATCTTTACGGCAATCAGCAATTAGTACCAATTTTTTTCATTGTTGGTCAAACAAATTAAGTATAATCTAATGGGCTTTCTTTTAATTTTGGTGGTAAATTTCTGTGACTGAGGATTGAGTTAAAAGTTTCATGTTAAGTTACTTGTAATTCTATATATTAATGATTCATTCCTTAACTACATCTTCATTTTGGTTGGGAGATTCTTAAATTAAATATTATATTTTTTTTCTAACAAGGATACATTTAATTGGGCGATATATTAAATTAGTATCAGCAACCGCGTAATATTTGAACTTTGGTTGCCATTTTCATTGAATTATCTAACAACTTAAAGCATGTCATTTTTGAGTGCCAAGGCAGATAATGTACAACCACCCACCCCCAAAGGTAAAACATTTGACAATCGAGTAAACTGCAATAACAAATATTTTAAATTTGACAATTGATGTTGCGTGGGTGAGAGAAAAAGTCGGGTACTTTTTTGGAAAAAAAAAAAGCTTGAAAAGCATGATAGTATTGGAAAGAGAAGTTGTCTTGATAGAGTTTCGATAGATGCTTCATATCTGATGTACTTTTTTGGTTTTAGTTTTATTTATATTAGAAATAAATATAATTGTATTTACCATTTTTGTTAGTGTTAATTCCTTTTGATAGGTTGATTCATTTTTATTGATTTTTTAAAGTTGCATAAACAAATATTATTTCTTTATTGTTGGACGAAATATCATTAGGAGTTATACTTATTTAATTTTAATATTACTAAGAGAACTAATCACTACAATAATTTATTCCGGTTACAAAACATAGGGAGTTAAAAGGAAAGAATATGATAAAATAGTTCAATTTAAAAGATTCCCGAGAGTTTATCTAGTTTTGCTAAAAAAGTTTAAATATCCTATGCTTTTAGTTATTTTTTTCTAAAAAAGTTTAATAGCTTATACTTTTAAAGAAAATTAGAGTTTGATGTTTTTCGAGATGGTATCATTTGATGTTATTAAGTCGTATAAATTAGAATGGCAATGTCAATATTTTTAGAAAAGGAAGAGTGGATGCTAAATTGTCATATGTTAAAATTTTTAACATGTTTAAAGGTGAAAAAACTAGAAATACACTTGAAATTAGACAATCTAATTATATAATTTTCAAAATTGTTTTATTAAAATAAATTATCAGCACTATTTTAAAAATATCATTTTACAATCATATTAGAAACGTACTTTCATATTTAACATAAACTAACAACATATGTTCTTTATAATATTTTAATGATGTTATATGTAATATAATAAATTTCGGAAATGATATTAATCACACAAAACTATATGACGAGCGGATACTATTAATCAAATATCATTATTCGACGTTTGAAGAAAGGAATCTAATTGCTGCCCGAAAACTATTGACACATATGAAATTAATCTCCGTCCGCTGCATTGCGCAGGTACACACCTAGTGTGTGTGTGTGTGTGTGTATGTATGTATGTATGTATGTATGTATGTATGTATGTATGTATGTATGTATGTATGTATGTATGTATGTATATATATATATATATATATATATATATATATATATATATATATATATATATATATATATATATATATATATATATGTGTGTGTGTGTGTGTGACATGAGGTGGTGTAGCCATGACAAATTAAAATATGACACATATACCTAACTATAGGCATAACGAACTCCTTACACTTACATACATAGTTTGTTAGGAACATGATAGACGCTGTGACACATAAATAAAACTATCGAAGGAGCTTCCCCAGCTCTGAGACTTAGGTAACCAAACATCATCACTACTTCACCAGATGGGTCATGGGTCAGTGCAGTTATCAGATGTACTTTCAGTTATAAAAAGTTAAAGCCAAAGGCTAAATTCATTTTAACTAGGGGTTAAACCCCGTGTAATGCAACATGAATATTATGTATGTTTAAAAGTAAAAAGATTGTATATAGTGGTATTAAGTTTAATTACATAAAAATATACATTCATTATTATTAAAAAACATACATTAAAAAGTTACAATGTTTTAATAATAATTTAAAAAATAAATAACATAATATATAAAAAAGAAAAAACTGTATCACATTAACGGGAAATGGAGATGGGGTTTACTGACAGAAAATGAAGTTAATGTAAGCTACAGACGATGAGGATCAAACCCTCACCACTTGATTTGTATGTGGTGCTTCCTACCACTGCACCATACTATTTTTTATGTTTAAAATGAGAAACTAAAATTATAACCAAAATAGGACGCCTAGAAGACACTCTAGTTTGGTAAATGTTTGAATATATAATGGATGCCATAAATATTTTCTTTTGGATAGTGATCAATTAATGACATGGAAACAATTCTTTTCTCTTGTTGGTAATTGGTAATTCAGATTCTCATTTCTTTCTTTAGATTCACATCACAACAAATGAGGAAATTAATAAGGAGCTACTATTCATATACCTGCTACAAGGGGTGAATACCATCACCGTCACATCCATTGTTGTTTCTTTCAAAGTCAGCTTTTTCTTTCATTTGAACGTGCAAAATTTTCTATTTAAAATCGTGATATTTCAACTTTTATATATATATATATATATATATATATATATATATATATATATATATATATATATATATATATATATATATATATATATACTTTTTTTTCTTGCCGCTTTAGTGTTTCGCAGTCGGTTCGGTTATGGTTCGTGTAAACCAGATATCCGTCCCCCAGTGACGGTTTAGAATTTTCTTATTATTCGAACCGAACTGCCCATCAACACCCCTACTCAGTAGACTATTATTCCAAGATTTATTTTAAAAATAATATATTAATAATTAATTGATAACTATTATATATAAAATATAAAAATAAAAATGATTTAATATTTTATAAGTTCTGCGGTTTGGTTTCTCTATGCGGTTTGTGGTTCAATTTTGCCATGCGGTGCTGTTCGATTGTTTCCAGTTCTTTTATTTTATATATATATATATATATATATATATATATATATATATATATATATATATATATATCCTATCCTAATAAATAAGTAACTCAAAGCCACATGTCATCACCACATTCATTTGGCCACATGTGATTTTCTCATAATTTTGAATTTTTTAAGAAAATGTTTGAATTGAATGCATTTAATTCTAATAATTAAGTAACTGAAGCAAGAAATTAAGAACTCATTTATTTAAGTATTAGTAATTGATGCATTTATTTGGATTATTTGACTAAGTATAAAATTCCATTCTTTTTTTACATTTTAACGCATTGTAATTCGTGTATTGTGCACCAATGAAAATAATTATATGAAAATAATATTCTTTTAAATGTTTGACATCCGAAAATTTCACAACAAATTTTAGAGCATATGTGTAACTAAATTAACTAATTTTAAGGCTTATTTGGAAATACAAAAAGAGTAATCATGTTTAAGCCCAATTTTGATTAGAAAATTTGGTAGAAAAAATTCGCCATCAAATTTAAATGGCAAATGTTCGAAAAAATTGAACAACTTTAAGACAACTGAAAAAACTTCAAGGTAACTTTGACATCAAGTATGTTTTAAGGAAATATTTGATAGCAAACTTTAAACCTAATAATTGTTAAATTTGAACATAAATTTGACAACAACTCATTAGAATATTAACGACAACTTGATATATCTGAATGTACTAATCTTAACTCTTACATAAAGGTGTACAAAAGTCGGATTTATCCAAAAACAAATTAAAAAAAAAATCTGGGTCAGATTGGATTGTGTTTTTCAATATTGGATCATATTTTCAAATAAAGCTTTTAAAACGCAATTGAATGTAGTTGTGTAGTCTGTCTATTACAAAATTTAAAACGTCGCTTTTTTGGTATGTATTCCTACATTTTAAGTTTGCGTGTGTTTGGGGTATCTACATACTCAATAATTTCGTCATATATTATGAAATTTGTTTTAATAAAAAAAAGTAATGTTTACATTTTGTTATCTAACCTTTTATTTATATTATCTCGTGTAATACACGGGTCTTACAACTAGTATATATATATATATATATATATATATATATATATATATATTAAGTGAAGGGAGTGAGGGGTGGTGAGTGTAACCTAATAATTAAATTCAATGAAGAATTTTAGAAATACGAAAATATAATAAATGGTTGATTGATGTCTTATTTTATTCGGTCACTTTTGTCTTTTTTACTTAATAAAAAATAAATTTTAATATATATATATATATATATATATATATATATATATATATATATATATATATATATATATATATATATATATATATATATTAAATAACAAAGATGAGACAGTGGATGCCACTTTTGACATGACTTATATAATATAAAAATTATATAGTAGTCTAGCCCCGATAGGGGAACATAGGCATAGAATACGCCTTTAAATAATGCGGTCTGACGACAAAGATTAACTTAAATACGTGGATGATTTCGATCCTAGTAAAATCATTTTTTCAATCATACTAAACTCATTTGGCATTAATGCAATTCAGACTCAAAAGGGCTTTGGTTTAATTCAAATTCTCATTCAGACACAAAAGGGCTTTGGTTTAATTCAAACTAGCTGCAATTTCGTGCTACGTACGTGCGGTTTGGGACCTTCAAAAAGTAAATTTTTACAAATAATTTATAAAAACTCTTGTTAAATAATAAAATAAATACAAATACAAATTACAATATTTTATAATACTCACCGGGTCTTATAAAATCAGACAAACCAAAATCCGTTTCCTTCAATTATGCATGCACCTTCAATTATCGTGAAGTCACATATACGGAACCATAAGTAGAAATCTAACCACATCAACGGACCTACCAAATTGTTTTCATTCACATTTTTATCCCTTGATCGCCAAAGCTGGAATCTCATTCAAAGGGACAAAGAAACTACTTTCATAATAAAAGGGCATTACATTTGAAGCTATAGAAAGCTAAATCATACAACTATAACTAACCGAATGTCTCGCAAGCTTACATTCGGCCCAACGCGCTCCGCTTTCCTCACAGTATCATTAACTAAAATTTTAGGCGCTTTTGGGAAGGGTGAAGTACAACATGAAGAGGGTATGTTCCAACATTTTGCAAAATCAAGATTGAGAATTTTAAATTTTCATAATTTAGAAAGTGAAAAGACGCACAAAAGAGATTTCACAAAGCCATTTCCTAATTTCTTCCAACTTTCTCCAATCTCTATATATCTCTAAAACTCTAAGTCTCTATTTCTTTCTCTTTGGGACTGGATCTCAATTTCTTTAGTGGAAGGGTATCACCTTTCTTGTGTTACATCCTTGTCATCATCCTCGTCCTTCTATGATGCAGTGTTCTAATTCTCCTTTCTCGTGGCCTGACTTTCACATCCTGTCATTTTTCAGAAAGATGGATCACGAAATGATAAGGCATGTAATAAAGCAGTTTAAGTGTTCAACAAAAAATTTGTCTGTTACCTTCACTGTTGATGATCTTAATAGCAACAGTTCCATGTCAGCTTGGGTGAATGATAGAAGAAATCAGATATGCCCCTTGTGTTGTACTTCTAATAAAATAACATCTCATCTCTTTTTTGATTATTTTGAGTGATAAATTCTCTTAATAATGAAAATTTGAAAAAGTATTGAAAATTATATATCAATCTTGGCAATAATCAAGTATTTTTAATCGAAAAAATAAGACCGAAAAGTACTTGTTGCTGATTTTGCTTAGGACCTAAATTAGGACAAAAATGACGTTCCTAGATTTGAAGTGTCTCATTCAACTAATTGATCACTTCTAACACACAACCAAAAAGTGCAGGTCATACTTTTCAATATAATCAATCAAATAATGAGCGATTTAACTCCTACACAGGTTGTTTGCCAAACATCAACTACTCACTGAAAAATAATGCACTAAAAAGTGTTTTGCATTTCTTAGTTAAGTATGTAACCTTCAATTTGTTGGAAGTAATTAGATTTGACTTGATCTGACCAACAATAAAATGAAAAATATATAAAAATGGATACCTGATTATCTTCACCTTCAGCATGTGTAGGGTAGGGATTTTTTAGCTTCAATATCATATTTGAAAACTCTAAAGTAGTCAAGCCTTTCCTCCAAGAAAAGTCTATATATCCAGCCAATTATAACAAAATGAACAGTCAATATATAACAACAAACTACAAAAAAATCAAAGAAAGGGTATTTTGGTCATCTACCACACTTTGTATTCCAATTCCTGCCTTTTGTGACAGATTCCAAAATTAGTCTTTCTTTGGCTGGATTTTCAACTTGTCATACGGATTTTCATACCTATATTAAATTTTGCATGTTGAATACGTAAACTTTTATATACTCACAATAATAACATACATATTACTATATTAGACTAATAGAAAAAATATTAAAAATTTAAGAGACACATACCTCACCTACACCACAAAATAAAGTCTTGTACTTTCATGCTCCGTGCGATTTCATCCAAAAGTTGCAAAACTTTAAGACGGCTAGGCTTTACTTCAACAAAATCACCTATTTATTCACAAACCAACTTCAAACAAAATAAAAACGTTGTCATGAGCATCAAATTTTTTGTCGTTTATATGCATAAATACAACATTTTTATCCTAACTAATTTCATCCACTCTCAATCTGTGTTGTAAAAAATTCTCTCTAGTCGCAAAATCAAAAATACAAGTGTGATGCTTTCGTACCTTAAGCCGATAAAAAAGGTTGGCTCAATTTTGTCTGCTGATACACCAATGTTTCATACCTTAATCCCAGGATCCACGTATTTGCTGGAAATAGTATCGCCCAAATTCGAAACCAAGTTTTCCAAGATGCCATTTCTTTAAAGAAGTTGACTCATGAATTCGACTTTCAATAGTAGAGCCTTTTGTCACTATTTTCTGTTTGCCATTGTTGTTTCAAATTAGAGTTTTCATCCTGCAAGTACTTGACAGATGACCCCAAACTTTGTATG
The DNA here is from genome assembly GCA_023525715.1 of Cichorium intybus. Classification (NCBI taxonomy): domain Eukaryota; kingdom Viridiplantae; phylum Streptophyta; class Magnoliopsida; order Asterales; family Asteraceae; genus Cichorium; species Cichorium intybus. Next base: position 99,885,912 of record CM042010.1, on the reverse strand, counting down.
TTTGATTCTATATGAAGCACTTGGTTAAAATTAGACAGGTGATTCATGTTTAACTCGTTTATTTTCTCTTATTCTGAATGTACATTTATTTTAAAAGTAAACTAAATAAAAGTCTAAAATACATATAGAATAAACATGATTTTTTAATTTTAAAGTTTTAAAGGACAGAAGCCACCTATATAATAGGTATTCAATTGTCATGAGATGTTAATCAGACTCTGTACTCAAAGTTGAATAAACACCACATACGGAGTGTCTTCAAGATCTGAGATAGTGAAAGTATAGACACTGACATCACACAATCAGCCAAAACATGAACAAAAAAACTATCAGAGAATCTACAAATAACTTAGTAAAAAGTTAAAAACAATTCTTGTACTCTTGTCACTCAATGAAACTAATCATTTCTCCAATTGATTCCCTGAGCTGGTCCTTCAAAGCTCAAAAGGCTTAGCCAAATAAAAATGAACAGGTGTAAACATAAAAAAACTGCCAAAATGCTAATCAGGGATCATAATCAATTTTTAGCAAATATTAGAACAGGATAAATAAAAGTATTACCAATTTGACAACCAAATGAAGAGCCCCTCTTCATCGTGTGAAATGATTTTCATGATCCTACCAAGTTCCCAAATATATCTGTGGAGGCAAGATCGATCAGCAAACCAGAAATCGAAAACGTAAAAAAAAAAACACAAAGCAGACTTTTTCTGATCCAGACCAATTTCAAAGCAGATAGCCCGTCAACAAAACCAAAACCGGATTATGGCTAAATGGGATCGCACTTGAATCAAACCAAAAAAAAATAACCGAAAAAAATACCACTAAATACCTGTATTTGAAGTGAAAACGCAACGACTCAGAAGAAGGAAGTTACGGGACATGAGCGGTTGTTTGGGTTGAAGTGCGTTTCAATATTGGGATAAAATTGAACCATCTGAAATGAAGATCGTGGATTGAAATTATAAAATTGATTTCTGGGATTAACCCCCACCGATTTGATGAACATTCGAAGTTCAATCATAAGAGTCGGCTTACCTTGCTGCAGAGAAAATCAGTACAATACAAGCACACTGGTGGATTCAAGTAGCAAAGGAAGGTCGTTGAATTGGACCAGTGCAGCATTCAGCTCGTCGCTGGTGGAGCCGTGGAGGAGCAGCTTTATGTACCATCTTCCTTAACAACCTAGCGGCTTCATTAGAAAGTGATTGAATCAGGCGGAGAGAAAGGGTAAAGAAAAAGAAGAAAGAGAAAGGCCTGCAAGAGTAGACTCGAGGTCTGGGTTATCATGGAGATAGAAATCAATTTCTTGAACATCGAAGCAGGAGGTGTGGAATCGGAGACGTGGATGAAGGAAGAAGGTGACAGAGGAATGCGATGGTGGATGTACGGTACACAAGACACCTGTTGGAAGCTGGCAGTCGGTAATAGGTCCAAAGAAGAGTACCCCGCTAAAAATTCTCAACCCCCCCCCCCAACCCCATCAAGTCTTCTAGAAACATGCTCACATTTAAACTATATAAGACTTCTCATTCTCATTCAAAATGTACTCCAATCAATATGCTTCGGTGGGCCAAGAATATTTCTTACAATCGATTTATGCTTAACTTATTTACTAAAGTTGGGTAGTCTCCAAAAGTTTGGCTCTTATTTCATACTAGAGTTTAGACCCCCCACATTTTGCAGCAGAAATCTTGGAAATGATTATGTAGAAAATATAGTTGCATATTTTTGTTAATTTGTTCAATATATTATACTATTTTTCTATTTTCTTAATACCTCAAAACTCTATACAAATGTAACAATGTCTTTGACTAACTAAGCAGAAATCGAGTAAGTTTTCAAAGTATGATATCTTAATAAGCAAAAAAAATTATAGTTTAATGCTTTATCAAAATATTTATTATAACGTCCTGTATTAATACTATACTTTGTCCAATTTATCCAAGAAAACTCTATGGATAGTATGTATAAAAGGCAGCGTATATACATTATAATAGAATTAGATTCAATTTGTTAGGAATTAATTTAGTTGGTTTAATCTTTTATCTATTGGGACTAACAATGTAAAATATCAAAGTTATAGGAATTTAGTTGGTTAATCTGTGTGAACTAAACAACCATGGGCCGGTCGGTTTTGGTCCTTGATCGAAAAGTCCATATGGGCTTGTTTCTCGATCCATGGGCCTAGGTTGCTAGGGCTTTTGGCTTAGAGGATTTAAGGCTAAATGAGCCTCCATTATTGTGGTTGGTTTTCCTCGATTTGTGTGCTAAGTAGAGAGAGAATTATTGAGTGTTCTTGGCAACCACACAATCTTATGTACTAGACTATTCAATATAGTGTGCATTGAAGATTAATCTCCTTGTGTTCTTATTGTTTGATTGATATCATTATGATCTAGAGAGTATTGTGGACCTACAATTGGTACCAGAGCTTGTTTTGATATCAATCTTCTTATTGTTCTTGGAGATTTTTGAAGTTTTTGAGAGTTTGATACGTTTTTGGTACTGTGGGTTTTCGGAACTGTTGTGCGAGTTTTTGGGTTAATCGGTCACGCTCCGAAGGGTTTGCTGTGGTTGTTCGGCGGCGGATTGTTCCGGTTTAGGGTTCCCTCTTGGTTGTTCGGCGGCGCTAGGGTTTTTGGTAGTTTCTCGGTCTGTGTTTGAGTTTTTCGATCCATTAGCTATTGTTCGGTCAGCCCAACTAGATTGATCGGTGGCTTTGATTGCTCGGTGTTATTAATTGTTCGGTTGTTCGGGTTGATCGGTTTTGTGATTTTTCGGTCCAGTGATTGATTCGGTTGGTTTGTTGCTCGGTGCTACCTGGTTGATCGGTTCTGTGAGGTTGATCGGTGTGCCTGTTACTCGGTTTAGCGATAGTTTGGTGGTTGTTCAGTTTGTGCGATTGTTCAGTTTTGCTGAGAAAATCATTTCCGATGGATCCTGCTATTTCAAACGTTAACCACGATCTCGATTCTGTTATGGGCACCGTTACCCGTATTCGGCGCTTAATTAAAGCCGAAGGTTTTACCGAATAGAAATATCGATTTGAACAGTAAATTAAAATGAAAGATGTTAAGCTGTGGAAGAGCTTTTTACGTCCGCCAGTCAGAATTACTGTAACAAGAGGCGAAGTTTTGGTGGATAAACCGTTTGAAGAATACACTGATTTGGATTTTGAAAAGGTTGAACCAGATCAAAGAGCCCTTGCTACCCTTTCTATGGCACTTTCTCCATAAATTGCTTAGGGTTTTCGTGAATACACAACTGCTAAATCTTTGTAGGACGCTTTGATTGACGTGTATGAGGGAAATGAAGACATGAAGCAAAGTATGCAAGATATGCTTCGCCAAAGGTTCAATATGTTTAATCACATCCTTCGAGAATCTCTGGAAGCTCGGTTACAATGGTTCATCACTCTACACACTGAGCTGTCCACTGCTGGGATCTCATTTCCAAAGATTGATGTAGACAAGAAGCTTCTTAACTCTCTTCCTAGAAGCTGGGACATGAACGTGGCTGTCATCAAAAAGACTAAAGACTTAGCTAGACTCTCACTTTTTGAGATTATGGCTATCATAAAATCTTGTGACATGGATGACAAACAGAGGGAAGTGAATCATGTTAGCTCGTACCAGTCTGCTAACATTGGTACTTCAACCAACAATGCTTTCTCTATTCAAGCTACTGGTCAAGCCACTGCTAAAGTCCAATCTGAGTTTCAACCTAGTTCATTATTTGCGGCACCTCAAGCTCCACCTGTTGCTGCTTCTTCTGTCAAGACCCCAACTGTTGCTCAATCTCTTCCTCAAGGTGCTGAAGAGAATCTTGGTTTGATGGCTGGTCTTCTGAACAGTTACAATGCCTTGGTGGCTGGTGAACTGTTTCATCCGATGACTGCGGGAGACCTTGATCAAATCAATCATGATGACTTGGAAGAGATGGACATTTCTTGGCACATTGATATGGCGGTGCACAGGGCCAAGAAATTCACTCAGAGAACCGGAAGGAACAGCTGGGTGAACAACAATGGTGAGAGGAAGGTGAGTTTTGGAAAAGCTAATCTACGGTGTTTTAACTGCAACGAGATCGGTCACTTTGCTCGTGAATGTACCAAGCCAAGAATGGAGAATCCAGACAAAACCATGGTACCAGTTGGAACAAATCATGAAGTTGCTCATCCTCATAATGCTGAAAGGGTGATGGTTGCTCAACAATTCACCTGGGAGGATCAGTTGCAGGACCTAAACCTGAATGGAGAGGGCAGAGCTCACCTGGCTCAGATTGAAGGAGAGATGGATGTGGATGATGCTGAAGGAGAGATGATGGATTTTCAGTTTGCCTTCATGGTATCTACTACTCCTGCCAGTGATGAGGTTAGTGAAGTTTCTTGCTCTTCTCAGTCCTGTATTGATATAATTGCTAGATATCGTGAACCGAATGAAAACTTAGTTAGAAAAATCTTAGAAACTGAAAACCTTGTTCACAAACACAAAAGAAAATTAAGACCCTTTCAAGAAGCCTTAGATGCCAAAACTTCTGATTATTTGAAAATTCAAGACGAACTTAGCACAACTAGATGTCACCTTAGGTTTGCCAATGAAGATATTGCTAGTTTGACTGCTGAACTAAATACATTAAAATCTAAATTTGAAAAGGCTGAATCAACTTTTAAGAAAGTTTATGTATCTAGTGAAGTAGTTGAAACTATACTTGAAAAACAAACTGTTTCGTCAAACATACAAGGTGAAGGCATCATGTATAGTGTTGTTCCTCCTCCATATAATAATAATTTTACCCATCCCCAGACATTGAAGAATCAAAAGAATGTTTTCTATCAAATTATATTCAAAAGAATACATCTGGCACCGCTGAGAGTTCTGAAATGAAAAATACCGATGTTCCTATCTCATGTGTAGATAAATTAAAAACAAAGATTGAGGAAGTTGAAGACTCACCTACTTTTAATTCTATTAAAACTTGTTTGAAGACTAATTCTGATGATTTTTGTGTTGATGTTAAATTTGACTCTAAGACTCCTATTGATTCTAAAACTTCTTGTGATTCTGTTAGTTTAAAAACTACTAGGAAAAAGATTTTGGATGATAAATCTGTTGCATGCTTTTGTGTGTGTGGAAATAATTTGCTTAAATCTGGACCTGGACAAAATTCAAATGTACCTTTAAAAAGACAGACTTGTTTTAACTGTGGAATTGCTGGTCACATTGCCAGAAATTGTCCCTGACACATGAATGCTTCTTAAAATGAACAGTTTTTGCAGAATGTGCCAAAAGGGAAATCTTATAAGAGAAAACCCTCAAGGTTACGTTCTAGAAAGAGAAATCAAAATAACACGAATGCCTGGAATTGAACTGCTTCTAGAAGTAACTATGGCTTACCAACTTATGTAAGACCCAAGTCTTCTCAATAATCAACTTCTAGTAGTTCTGATTCTATTTCAAATGATAATATTTCTATTTGGTCAAAAGATAAACGTTTTAAACCAAATGTTAAATGGGATCCCAAAGGCAGTGTTAAAACATTTTCAAACGTTTCACCATTAATTGATAATCGTGAAATGAGCTTTGAATCTGTTAGATGTGTTGATAGTGAAGGTAAACCCAGTTTCCGTATGGACTGGGTGCCTAAATCTAATTGACCCCGCAACTTGTGCAGGAACAGTTACAGAGGAATATCAGCAAACCTTGGTATGTTGATAGTGGCTGTTCTAGGCACATGACAGGCGACATGTCCCAACTTCACGACATTGAAAAATTCAACGGGGGATGTGTTTGCTTTGCGGGAGGTGAAAAAGGGATGATCATGCAAAGAGGGACGGTGTCGAATGGTGTGTTGAAGTTTGAGAACGTGAATTTTGTACCTGAGCTCAAGCACAGTGTGTTGAGCGTTTTTCAAATATGCGACAAGGGTTTTTCAACCCACTTCACAAAGAAGGAATGTCTGATTCTCAAGCCTGGCGTAGTTATTCCAGAGGAGTGTATTCTTGTTCGATCAGAACGAAAAAGCAACGCTTACATCATCGACATGAATCACAACACTCTCGAAAATGTCACCTGCTTATTCTCCAGAGCTGCAGAACAAAGCGCGATGGTGTGGCACAAACGTCTTGGTCATGCCAACGCAACGAACCTGAATCGTCTTGCAAAGAACAACATGGTTGCAGGACTTCCAATCAAGGACTTCATTACATTCGAGAAATGTGTTGCCTGTGCTCAAGGAAAACATCACAGAAAGTCACATAAGCCCAAGCAGATCAATTCCATTGATTCGATTCTTCAGCTGATTCACATGGATCTATTTGGCCCGGTTAATGTTCTCAGTCTCAATCACAGTTCTTACTTAGTTATTATTGATGATTACTCACGTTTTACATGGGTTTTCTTCTTAAAGAACAAAAGTGAAACTGCAGATCTGGTCATTAGATTCATCAAACTTATTGAAAATCAAACGAATCAGAAGCTGAAAGCCATCAGATGCGACAATGGAACGGAATTCAAGAATGAAGTTCTAAACAAGTTTTGTGCAGATAAAGGTATCCTACGTCAGTATAGTGCTGCTCGTACTTCAGAACAGAATGGTGTTGTTGAGCGACGGAACAGAACTCTTATTGATGCTACGCGTACCATGTTGTGCGATTCTAAACTGCCGGTGATTTTATGGGCTGAAGCCATTAACACAGCCTGCTATGTTCAGAATCAGGTCATCATCAACAAACCTCAAATGAAGACACCTTATGAGATTCTTTATGGTCGCAAGCCTAATGTTTCATATTTTCGTACCTTTGGCTGCCCTTGCACTCTTCTTCATCTTGAAGGTACTCCGAAGTTCAACTCCAAGGCAGATGACTGTTACTTCATTGGATATGCAAATAAAACCACGTATCGAGTGTACAACATGGTGATAAAGCAGATTGTGGAATCATTTGATGTTCGCTGGCTAGAAGAAAATCCAACTGATGCTCGTGTTGGACCTGACTGGTTGTTTGATTATGCTGAACTGTTCAAACCTTTCTATGTGTTTTCTGATGTTGTTTCAGGCACACAACCAGGCCCCAGTGGAACTAACAGTGAAGATGCTCAAGATATTGTTCCTGATCTTATCACTCCGTCAGTCATTCTTGAAGATCTTATTCATGATGGCGGTGCATCTTGTCACACCCCGATCCTTGTCGGAATCGATCAAGGCGTGATATATTGTTCAAAGTCTCATGACAACTATGTTATAATATGATTAGATTCAATTAAGTACTAAGTATGCAAACAAGATCCACAACATACAAATACAAATCCAAATACAACAACATTTATTACATCAAATTTAAATAGTCTTGTGGGTTTCTAAGGTACACCCTACTTTTCATCAAGTTCATCCTTCAAATCTGCATCATGGGTAAAAACAGGTCAACTATGAGAGTTGGTGAGTAATGTAGTTTTATTAAAGAAAATTGTGAGTTTGAAATATTTATAATTTGAAACTTGTTTTCTTTGGAAGTCGACAAACAAGTATTATTGAGATAACGGTTTATAAATCAAAAATTGATTAACAAATGATAACAACAACAATAAGTCCTCACCCTATATATACATATATATGTATATATATATAGGATGGAGCATCTAATCATCATACACACTCAACCACGTGCAATCAATCACCTTAGCGTCCCAAGGCGGGGTGGTCAACCCAATAGCGCTATTATTGTTCATAACTCACCTCAAGAATACGGGCATAGTCATGGAGATTAGACTAAAAATGGTAATGCACTACAAGTACATGTAGCGTAAACAAACAATAATTATACAAATAATGATTCATGTATAAATGTCCCAACAATGTCTCAATGGTGAAAATATGGGGTAGATTACTCACATTAGTCCAATAAGGAATGCGCGTGTTGTACGATAGACGGCTCGAGTCAAAATGTCGTAGAACCTAATATAATTAATAGTTTTGGCTTAGGAATCGATAAAAGGGAATATATTATTAATAAAAATAATTAGACACATATTCTTATATTAGATTAATTAACAATAATCCAAATTTTGTTTTGAATATTAATGTATTCATATGTTAAATGAATTTTAAATTGAATTAATTACTTTGCTTAATTAATTTATATTTTCACTTTAGGAAAGATTTTAATAATCTCTTATTAAAATAATAACTAATCAAATTATAAGTATTTACAGATTTTATATATTATAAACAATTATTTATATGAAATAATCATTAAAAATGCATTTTTACATGCTTAGATATTTAGGAAAATGGTTTTAAATAATAAACAGTAATGAAACATTCTGAAATTCTCAGAAAACAATTATTTCATAAAATAGTAATTACTGTAAAATTTTCATATTTTTCTTAACTGCTTTAGTATTTATTTAGTATTTTAATAATTAAACCACAAAAAATTTCGGGAAAAATAATAAATGATTCCAAAAAATTCTGGAAAATTAACCATAGTTTTATAACATTATATTGAGCCTACTGCAAATATTGTGGATATTTTGGACTATGGGAAGTATTTCTTATGTTTTTCATTATTAACTAATCAATAAAATTATAAATAATAGGAAAATATTAAGAGAAATTCATTAGACTTTTTATTTATGATTAACATGTTATATATGATATTCTGATAAGGTTTTATAATTTTTGGACATGTGTAGCTATTTATTATCAATTTAAACCATTAAATAATCATTAAATCAGGACAAATAAGCAAACATTCTTACAAAAATCTGTAAATTGTGTCATGGAGTCTTTAAAATGTTAATAAGGTGCGAAAAATATAAAATCTAGTTTTTAACACACATAACTATATTTTGCAATTTATTTATCTACAATAAAATAAAATACAAAATAAGCATCAAACAGTAATATAAATGCATAAAACTTTATAAATCCACTTTACTCAATATATGGGTTGTTCCAAAATTTTCCCATAATTTATTGACTGCAAAAAGTATTTTATGTGAATTATTGCCCAATTTTATTGTAATAATTATAGTAATTCAATAAAAATAAGTTATTTTCTGAACATTTCCAGAACTTCTTATTTTTTTGATGGGATCCTGAGAAAAATCAGGTTTATGCATAAAATGAGTTTTAGATAGTTTGGTGGATTTAATTTGTTTCATTCATGAATTTAAGACTTTTAACAACATACCTTGATGAATGCTTCAAGAGGGATGAAGATTTGAGTATATTGGAGTGTTCTTGGCTGAAATATGAAGATTTCTAGGAGGAATTTCGAGATTGAGAGTGAGAGAAAGAATAGATATGGTTTGAGTAGTGAAAGGAAAGAATAGATATTGGAGTGTTCTTGGCTGAAATAATGTGTTGGGAGAAAAATGAAAGGAAATATGATGGGAGGTGTGAGTGGGAGACAATGGGAATAAACTTTTTACTTTTGGTGGTCTTCATAATTCCCCACTAACACAAGCATCTTAAGAGTTTTATAAAATTTAATGTAGTGTTTATAAAAATAGAGTTTTATAAAAAATAGGTTATTATTTGATTATAACAATCTACTTTGATTTGAAGTTTAATTATAGCATTCAAGTTTGATTTTTTTAATTTAATTAGAGCATCATACTTTGATGTTATTTTAATATGGTATCATAATTTAATTTGATTATAGTTATAACGTTATACTATGCTATATTGCTATTAACGTCAATTTATATCGTAGTGTAAGGGTTTTGATCCTATTAGCGTCAAGAAATCTCGAGTAGGGTTTATTAAATTTCCAATTGGGTTGGGTTGACCCGAATCCATTTTAGGCGGATGTCACAATCTCCCCTACTTTAGGAAATTTCGTCCCAAAATTTAAGAAGAGAGTACCTTAAGAGAAAAGTTGCGGGTATTTGGTACACATATGATCCTCACGCTCCCATGTATACTCGGGTCCACGTGCCGACTGCCACCTGACCTTGACAAGGGGAATGCGACTTCTTTTGAGTTGCATTTCCTTCCGGTCGGCAATTTCCAAGGGTTTCTCGATAAATTGCATTGTCTCGTCGATTTCGATATCCTCGAGAGGAACATGAAAGTTCTCGTCTGCTAAACACTTCTTGAGGTTGACTATATGAAATACTGGGTGAACTTTATTAAGCTCTATTGGTAGATCCAACTCGTAGGCCACTGGTCCGATCCTTTTCAGGATTTTGAACGGGCCTACATAGCGTGGTGCCAATTTACCCTTGCGTCCAAATCGAACCACACCTTTCCATGGGGACACTTTTAACATGACCATGTCACCTACGGTAAATTCAAGCGGTTTGCGTCGCTTGTCGGCGTAACTCTTTTGTCGGCTACGAGCTGCGAGAAGGTTATTGTAAATCTGAGTGATTTTGTCAGTTGTTTCCTGGATAAGCTCAGGACCAACGATTGGAGAATCCACTGTTGCGTGAATCACGTGGGACTCGCCAATTTCATGCCAGCAAATAGGAGATCGGCATTTACGGCCATATAATGCCTCAAATGGTGGCATCCCGATGCTAGAATGATAACTGTTATTATAGGAAAATTCCACCAACGGTAAATGAGAGTCCCAGTTTCCTCCGAAATCTAAGACACACGCCCTCAACATATCTTCGAGTGTTTGAATTGTCCTCTCAGATTGAACATCGCTTCCCATTTCCACTCGGGGATTACCGGTTGGACCAATAGTCCAAAGGGTCGTTGATGTTCTGCTTTGACCCTGGAACATGTAAGACATTTGGCCACGAATAAAGCAATATCATTTTTCATTCCCGACCACCAATAATTGGTTCTCAGGCCATGATACATCTTGTCAGCACCAGGATGAATAGAATATCGAGTTTTATGGATTTCTTCCATCAGGAAGGTACGAAGATTGTCGCGATCTGGGATCCAGATACGATCTTGATAATAGAAAATACCATCAGATTTACTTTCCAACTCCCCATCAATTCCAGTAGGCATGTCATTTTCGGTAATTGCCGAGTGTTGGGCTCCTCGAATTCGGTCACTGAGATTGGACAAGATAGGAGAACATATTAGATGAAATGCTTTGGCATGTTCTTTTCGACTTAACGCGTCGGCTACCACGTTTGCCTTGCCCGGATGATAGCGTATTTCACACTCGTAATCATTTAGGAGTTCGACCTATCGTGTTTATCTCATATTGAGTTCCTTTTGATTAAGAATATGTTGCAAGCTCTTGTGGTCGGTGAAAATTACACATTTAGTGCCGTAAAGGTAATGCCTCCAAATTTTAAGAGCGAAAACCACGGCACCGAGCTCCAAATCATGAGTCGTATAATTCATTTCATGGATTTTGAGTTGTCGCGATGCGTAAGCTATAACCTTTCCCCTTTGCATCAAAACACAACCTAGACCGAGATTGGAGGCATCGCAGTATACCACGAAATCTTCGGATCCTTCAGGGAGTGTAAGAATTGGAGCGTCACACAATCTTTGTTTAAGGGTTTGGAAAGCGTCTTCCTGCTTGGGTCCCCAATCAAATGGCGTACCCTTGCAAGTGAGAGAAGTAAGAGGTAAAGCGATCTTTAAGAAATTTGAAATGAAACGTCGGTAATACCGGGCTAAACCGAGGAATGACCGAATTTCCTTGGGGGTACGTGGGGCTTTCCAATTCTTGACTGCTTCAAATTTTGCGGGATCGACTAAAATACCCTTGTCACTTACAATATGACCGAGGAATTATACCTCATTTAACCAAAACTCGTATTTCGAAAATTTGGCATAAAGCTGATTTCCTTGCAATGTTTGGAGAGTTAGACGAAGGTGTCTTTCATGATCTGCCTTTGTCTTGGAGTAAATGAGGATGTCATCAATAAAGACGATAACAAAACGGTCGAGATAAGGTTTAAATACCCGATTCATCAAGTCCATGAATGCGGCAGGGGCATTTGTTAGGTCAAAAGGCATAACGGTAAACTCGTAATGACCATAGCGGGTTCGGAAAGCGGTTTTGGGGATGTCTTCTTCCCGTACTCGAAGTTGGTGATAACCCGAGCGGAGGTCGATTTTTGAGAAGCATGAAGCTCCTTGAAGCTGATCAAAAAGGTCGTCGATTCGAGGAAACGGATATCGGTTCTTGATGGTTAATTTATTTAACTCCCGATAATCGATACACATACGAAACGAACCATCTTTCTTTTTGATGAAAAGAACCAGGGCTCCCCAAGGTGAAGTACTAGGGCGAATAAATCCCTTATCGGTTAATTCTTGGAGCTGACTTGCCAATTCTTGCATCTCGGTTGGAGCCAACCGATATGGAGACTTGGCAATGGGAGCAGCCTCAGGAATAAGATCGATGCGGAACTATAGCTCACGTACTGGAGGGAGTCCAGATACGTCATCGGGAAAGATGTCGGGAAAGTCTCGTACAATCGGAATATCTTCGATCTTCTTTTCTTTGACCTTTGTTTCCACCACATGGGCTAAGAAAGCCATGCATTCTTTACGTAGATATGATCGAGCTTGAGTACATGACATAAGACTAAGCTTTTTTTGATGAGTCTCGCCATAAATACGAAGACTTTGACCGTCGGTGAGAGGAATACGAATGAACTTCTCGTAACATACTATTTCAGCATGGTTTTGGGATAGCCAATCCATTCCTACGATGATGTCGAAGCTACCAAGTTCCATAGGAACTAAATTGACGGAAAATTTATGACCGTAAAAATCGAAAGTGCAATCTTGGATGACTGCATTGAGTGAAATGTATTTTCCATTAGCGACTTCTACGATAAAGTTTTCATCAAGAATCGTGCGAGGTGTGTGAAGTATGGGCTCAAATTCCAAAGACACAAAACTTTTATCGGCACCTGAATCAAAAAGTACTGACGCGTAGCAGTCATTTATGAGAAACGTACCATTTACGACCTTGTTATCAGTCTAGGCTTGGGTTGCGGTAATGACAAATGCTCGGCCTTTGGGAGCTGGAACCTGCATTGTTGGATTTGCCTGGGCTTGAGTGTTAATGATATTGACAAGCCTAGGACACGCGTTTCTGAAATGGGTGGGGTCACCACAGTTGAAGCATGTTCCAGTTGGATACCGGGTTTGTGTTTGCTGATTTGAGGGTAGAGCAAATGGTCGCTGGGTTTTTGGTACACGGCATGTGTCCGCCAAGTGGCCATAGCGACCACAAGTCGTACAAAGGCGACACAGGCTGGTGGACATATGGTGATAGTTACAATGGTTATAGAGGGGGTCGTAATGCCATCTATGAGAAACACGCATATGGACTTGTGAGTTATTTGTAAATTAATTATGGAAATTAAGTTTGTAGACATTGTTGGGTAAAATGATTGTAAAACACCTGTTGGGCCATGGTTAGGAGTGTTGGGCACCTTTTGGGCTTTCCATGGGTACTAAATGTGAAGCATGTAGCAATTGCGTGGGCCCCCACAATACTATGTTTTCACATGTTTTTCCCACTTCAAGGCCCATTAGGGAACTTAATAGTCCAATGAGTTGGCCATTGTGGAGTGTATCCTTTTGGATACGTTTGATAAGGTTGGATATTTTGATGGCTCAAAAGTAATGTGAATAACGCGCTTTGGCCTATAAGTTTGGGAACTCTCGCCTTTGGTCCCCAGGTAAGCAAACTGGTCCCTCGGTTGATTGAGATGTATACGAATGCTTCTATGATCTTGTTTTCATCATGAAAAAGGGGAGAATTTAGTATGGGCATTCAAAAGACGATTGTGACCTTTCAAATTTGTGAGTTTTAGTGAAGCTTGGGTGAGATTAATTGAAGTGGGATATCAACTTGGTATCAGGGTATTCCGCATTACTAAAACTATCGAATATAAACTGAAAAAGAATAGAAAACAAGCTTTTGGATCCCCTGATGATGCCCCTGGATTTCTTGAAAGTCGTCTGGGAGTCCGATATTTATATTGTTGAAATGTGGAGATAGCGACACTATCCATAGGAGATAGCGGCGCTATCTCATACTTATCCCCGATTCTTCACGTCTTTGAATTTAAAATTAAAAGCGGATTACGACCTTATCCCTTAGATGCGCGCTTCTCATAAAGATAGCGGTGCTAACTCCCATTTTCTTGTATTTTTCGATTCTAGCTCTATCTTGTTCCGTTTCCGCCTCTAATTCTGGCGTTTTAACACAAATTCTACACAAAAGCAACTTTCAATGAAAGTGAGCGTATCCAGTCCATTTATAAGAATAAATTAACTAAAACACACTAAATAATGCATAAATAAACTAATATAAAAGCGCGTTACCAAACACCCCCACTTGGACTTTGCTTGTGCCCAAGCAAACCAGAGCTTTTAAGAACATAATCACTATCGTATCCCATAAAATCATACCTAATTGAAAACCATTTAAGACTTTATGTTGCATCATTTTTATGACTTTGATATCTTTGGAATTCACGAGTTTCTATAAAACTCCTGATTATGAATTTTAAGTTCACAACTGTACAAACATACTCATTCAAATTCTATAAACCGCTAAAGAAACTTCCATGACTTTCTATGATATCCATATAACGAGCTTTCAACAACATTATCGTAGTTCAGTTGATCTTAAATAGTATTTCTCGGAAAATACTAATCGCTAAAATTTTCAAAAAAAATGTCCATTTTACCAAGATACAAAGATAAAATTTTCTCAAAAATAATTTTGAAAAATCATAATTTTTTTTACAACTTTCCATAAAAACACTAATTTTTTTGACCATCCCACCCCACACTTCAATCATACAATCTCTATCACTCTTAATACTCAGAGAGGAATGCTTTCAATATACAGTTCATGTGGGGTTCTTTTCAAAGGTGCAAGTGTGAATGGAGAAAGAAATAGAGTATTTATAGTTTTGCATCGGTGGTAGGTGGGAAAATTTGGAGGCTAGGATTTTATAAAGAGTGCATAGGATTTTGCAAGTGTCATTAATGAATACAAGCCATTAAAAGTCATTGATTCTTCTTTATTCTAAAATAAGCATCAGCGGATAATCCCTTAAAATGTTCCACTTAATGGAAAATTTCATATCTGTTAAGGTCCTTCCATTAAAATACGGTTAAGATTTTTTTCTGGACTAAATTGACTTTTTGACCAAAACTAATGATGTGTCACTGTGGATGACATGGAAATGGTAGTATCGGTGGTTGCTACTACTTGATAATTTGGTCATTTTAGTCCTCATACAAGCCGCTACTACTTCTCGGGTCTATGGGTAACCCAGTCGTGACTACTCCTCAGTGAGGTACTAGAACCAAGTTGTTGCTACTCCTCGGTGAGATAGGAGACCAAGTCGCTGCTACTCCTCCCTGAGGTACAAGAACAAGTCACTACTACTCACTGGTGAGGTACTAGACCAAGTCGATGCTACGCCAGTACTCCTCGATAGTGGTTTGTTGCTACTCCTCGATAACGACCAAGGTGAGATACTGCTACTTTTCGATAACGACCAAAGTGAGTTGTTGCTACTTCTAGGTAACGACCAAAGTGAGTAACACGATTCAGCAATTGTCACTTATAGTCCCTGAGAATAAGAACTTTGCAGCTTTCAACCATTTTTCTGTACTTTGAGTAGTTTGACACTTTTGACCACTTTCTTTGTCATTTACAACATTTTGTCAACAGCGGTCCTTGAACTTGAATTCTTTTCATCATTCATCATTTTGTCTAGATAAGTCCTTTCTTTGGAAATCTTTTTAACTTGAAATACCTGATAATATTTGCTTGACATTTTAAATATATTTCGTCTAGTTTGAATGACAATCATATAAAAAGATTTCCAACAAGTAACCTAAAAACAGATTTTGGTACCTAACTATTAAGTTTACACGAATAACATCATCTAACCTCTAGAAGCCCTGGAATTGTTATATATATTTCTTATAGAGTACCTAAAAACAATCTTCTTAAGATATCGGACCAAATCATGGTCTAGGATAAATCAAACCAAAGTTTTTGGATTAATCATGTTTGGTCCCATATATCTTAAATTTTTCAAAAGAATACCCATCCACAATTCTAACATAGGAATTCCATCTTAAACATTAAAGTATCAATTCACAACAATTTAGTCCCAAAAACACAATTTATCAACTGATTTACAAGTTGTGATAAAGTTTCTCAAATTTAACAAAAATAGTCCCTAGTCACTAAAATATTCTTTTAAATCCTTAATTAACTTTTCACTAACATTAAAACTTTCTCAAAGTAACAGAAAAATGGGGAATTATTATATCATGTAACATTATTTTGAAGACTTCTACTCCACACTACCATGCAACAATATTTAATCAAAACAATGGCACAGGGAAATTATTATATCCAAAGATACTTGTTTTGTGGATACTCAATTACAAGAGTTTGAATTGGCTTACAAGTTCAAGGAAGGCACTCATGTTAACCTGGTATGGATTGGAGAACGAATTCATAAAGAAGAATTGCAAATGCATCACAGCCTTCCCATCTATAATTACAGTCATCCTCACGCGGAGATGATACACATCAAAAGAATTGTTTTGAAGAGAATGTACTTGCATGGAGGTTTGATAGTAATCTTATGGTTCAAAAGTTTAAATGTTCACATTAAATGTTCAAAGGATAAGACTGGTTTGTCCAGGTATCCTCATGTTTTGTTTCATTGCTAAAGTTGCTCAAAGCAAAAGTGGTATTTAAGATGCATACAAGGAACTAAGCTTAGAAGAACTACAGGAAACATACACTCAAATACTTGAAAAATGGACCAACAATACATAACTCAAATGAGTCCTTGAACTTATAATTAACTATCGTTATTAAGGCAATCAATTCGTGTCAGAATTCAAAACCACAAAAATGACAATTTCCAAAGACACATCAACTTGAACACTCAACAAAATATAAGAACACGACTATATTTGTTAAATTAACAAAATATACGACCAAATGTTGGGTTTTGAAATATTTCAACCATGAACAAAACCATTGGGTCTGATGCGTCTCAGAATGTTTGTGTTCACTGCACCCAGCGACCTGCTCGTTGCCTGCTGAGACTGATTCGACTTGCGCCTTTGAAAATTCCTCAGAAGCTACCTCTTCCCACATAGGAAACGTTCATATATAAACTCCACCTGTTTGTATAAATTTTGTGAAATCCATTAAACGAATCCCAGACCCTGTATAAGAAGAATGTGGAAGAAATTAAACATCAAAAAGAACGACATCAACCACCTACATTATTTTTTTTTCGCAAGAGCAGAACCGAAACATTAATCAAGGCCTTAAGCCTAATCTAATCAAACAATTTCATCGTATATAAATACCAAATCCAAAAAAAATGTGACTTTTCACCAAATCATTTTCGTCATTTCACGGAAAACTAGATAATAAGCCGATTACCTGATTCTTACTTGCAGCAATCTACATGACAAGCGACGGATGGAGCAGCAGGTTCACGAGCAGCAACAGCAGGTTGAGTGCAAGAGAGCAAAATACCATATTTTATGACATACAAATACAATCTAATCTAACAATTTGATCTTATATAAACACCAAATCCAACCAAATCTTCAAAAGTGACACCTTTAAACATACGAATCTCATACAGATACAAAATCCAAATAGTAGTCTAAATAAAACAGTATTAAATAACAAATATTGATAATATATATTCAAGAACATGCATTCCACGGGATCTATGCGGCTTCTCTTCCTCTCTTGATCTTGGCAACTCTTACCATGACTGCAACATATATCCTGTCCATGGTTTCCTCAGCAAACGTAAAGAGCTTCCATCTCCATTGCTTCTTGAACAACAAAACTCCAATAACACCCCAAAATCCTGTTGCAAAACCACACATTATGTCCAGGTAAAACAGCCATACCTTCGCCACCTCATCACTTGCATGGAATTTCTTTTCGGGTGTTCTTGCTGTGTCTTCGGGATTTGAGCATTTTTTTGGCAATGGAGGTCCACAAAGATCTTGGTTCCCAGCATATATTGATGGATCATCAAGAGTCTGCAACTGATTTCCTGTTGGAATTGGTCCCCACAACTTGTTGTTTGACAAATTCAAATGGCTCAAAAAAGTCAAAGCTGCCAGGCTTGGAGGGATCGATCCTTTCAACGCGTTTCTAGATAAATCTAGAGAAAGTAACTTCGTCATGTTTCCAATGCTCTCCGGAATGCCACCAGTGAGATGATTGTTAGACAAGTTGAGACCCACCAACATGATAAGTGCAGTTAGCTTGAGCGGTATCTCACCAACAAGAATATTGGTTGAAAGGTCCATGTTAAAAACTATATCCCAAGTTCTTGTATATTCAAGAGCAACACCATTCAGGACCTGAATCACACTATCTCGTGATTCTTCATAATAGCTCCATTGTTCCCTATAGCTAGTATTAACAGATAGCATGGCTTTCAACTCGCCTAGGCAATCCGGTATGGTTCCTATCAAGTTGTTGTATGCAACATCTAAAATCTGAAGATTTAAAGATTTGCACAAGGATCGGGGAATTTTTCCGGTGAAGTTATTTTTGTGTAACCTTAAAACCATCAAAGATGTAAGGTTTTCTCCGATCCATTTGGGTATATTTCCATAGAATTTATCACCACCCAAATTTAGGACTTGTAAATATCTTAAATTCCCCAATTCCCCAGGAAGTTCACCAATAAAGTTATTGTCATTCAGTTTTAACCGATATAATGATGAACTTATGGAACTTGGAATGACACCAGAAAGCCGATTTGAGCTTTAATATCAAGGTATGCAACTCCTGCAGATTTTCAATACACTTGGGATATATCAAGGTACTGCAAATTTTTCCTTTTGCATAATGAACTTGGAATCGACTCATTAAAAAGGTTATCATGCAGAAGCAATCTCTTTTCATATGAATATTCAGATGCATCAAAATCTTCACCATTAGGAAGGTTTGCCAAAGGTCCGCTGAGATTGTTGTGAGAAAGATCTAAGAAAGGGATGATGGGCATCTTTTGCAACCAGGTGGGCAGAGGTCCGAAAATTGTAGCATTGGACAACACTAACACCTCAAGCCTCCTTTGATTTCGAAGCCACTGTGGAAATCCATTTGTGATCTTGCAAGACTGGATTACAAGAGTTACCAACTGGAATGGATTATCCAGTCACGTGATATATTGAACGTCAACTTAATGTTAGAAGAAGTATCCAAGACCTTCAACATCGTGAGATTAGCAAAATGGGCTTCGAAGACTACTCCTTCTAAAGAATTGTTTGCGATATCTAAAGATTGGAGTTTGGAAAGTTGCCCGATCGAAACCGGAATTGTCCCATTTAAGAAATTTGAAAACACCGAAAATTCTTGTAATGAGACAAGTCTTCTGAGAGATGCAGGAATGGGGCCCGATAACCGATTGGAAGCTAGACGTAGGATTGTTAAAGTTGTTAAATTTCCAAAGGATTCTGGAATTGAACCGTTCAACTGGTTGTAAGATAAATCTAGTACTTCTAAAAATCTTAATCTTCTTAAAAGTTTGGGGATTGGACCTGTCAATTCATTGCTCGATAGATCTATGTCTCGTACGTTTGCCAGTCTTCCAAGTGATTCTGGAATTATACCATTCAAACTATCACATATATACAGCCTCTCTAGAGCATGCTCAGAGCATTGTGAAACGTTTGTTGGCAAGCCAATCATTTCCATGTCAAAATAATTGTGTGAGACACTCAATTTTTTCAGGTGACACTGTGTCCAAATTCCAACATGTTCAATTTGCTTAAACTTGTTAGAAGAAAGATCTAGCTTTACAAGTTTAGGTAGAATAGGAACCGATGAATTTAGCTCGTTTCTTGAAAGGTCAAGGACTCTTAGGGAACTTATATTCCAACATGCTCAATTTGCTTAAACTTGTTAGAAGAAAGATCTAGCTTTACAAGGTTAGGTAGAATAGGAACCGATGAATTTAGCTCGTTTATTGAAAGGTCAAGGACTCTTAGGGAACTTATATTTGTTAAAATAGATGGAAATATGTCATCTATTGAATTTCTACTAAGATCCAGTTGTTGGATGTTGCTGAATGTTCTGAAATTAAGATGAGGGGAAGATAGAAACGTGTTTTGGAGCCCACAACCTGACAAATGCAACTCTAACAAAGAAGGGATCGTGTTTAGAAAGTTCCCGAGGTTCCATGCCAAACTAAGATCAACATATGAAAGATCCAGGAATTCCAAGGACGACATATTTTGAAAAAAGCTAGGGAGTGGATCTTTGAATGAATTAGATCTAAGATCCAGGAATTGTAGGGATGTTAAGTTCTGAAAAAAGCCAGGGAGTGGACCTGTGAAAGAATTGGAGCTAAGATCCAGGTGTTTGATGTTGGGAAACATTCTACTCGAATTAAGAAAATGACCAAGATCAACATTGGAAAGTCTACAGTCATGCAAAGTTAACACTTTTAACGAAGGAATCACGTAAAGCACCATGTCCAACTTATATGCTTCACTAAGATCCAAGAAACCCAAGTCAATACCTTGAAAACCAGCACCAGAGAGATTGAGAATGTTTGAACTGAGATCCATGCCATGTCATTTATCATCAGCTCATTGTTTGAACTGAGATCAAGAATTTAAATTAGAAAGATTTCCAATGTGGGAAGGAACAATACCTTGAAAACCAGCACCAGAGAGATTGAGGTAGCTCAGCTGTTTCAAGGATCCAATGAACTCAGGGATGGTGCTTCCTTGAAAATCATTCCAGCTCAAATCCAAGAAGTTTAAGTGCCTCAACTCTGCCAAAGAAGAGTCCACCTCACTACCAACTAAGTAGTTGTAGCCTTCGTAGTAAAAATAAAATTCCATGTCAGCTGTGAGATGAAGGCCATCCACATATCCAATGAGAATATCACAGTGGACTCTTTCCCACATGCAACAATCATTGCCAACCCATGATGACAACATTCCAGTCTTCCAGACTCATCTCTGACGCTCTGTTTGAACTTGAGAAGAGCAAGTCTCTCTTGCTCAGAGCAAACGACACTCACATTTCCAGCACCCACACAAGTATATGAGATTGCAACCAAAAAAGAACATAAGAAAATGAGATGGATCCCCAAACCCCTTTGATTCCCCATTTTTAACCAAAACTCAGTGTTTAACTTAGAAATAATTTAATAAAAAAAGATAGCTTGATATGATGAAGTGATGGGTTCTTATGATCAAGTAACTAGTCCATTTATAGACCCATACATGAAGACCTTGTTGCCATGGAAGACTAAAAAGTCACTCAGGAATTTTTAACCACATAACCATATTCTTGTGGTCCAAAAATCATATTCTTGTGGTCCTAAAATTATATTATTGTGGTCCTAGGCTATCTTTATTTTCTTTTGATCAAAATAAGTGGTTTATGGGCAAGCCTATTCCCCGTAGCACACACAATTGTATTTTGGCCAAGTCTAGTCCCCATGGAACACGCAATTGCATTTGGCTACAATTCAATAACAAAATATGAATAGTATAATTAAAAGCCACTATTTGACAAATTAGCATATTCATTTTGTGAAATAAAAGATCATTTATATCTTTAGTTGATGATAGTTATAAATTATAAACTTGATTTTGATGTTTAGTGATTTACAAAACTAAAACAAGAGAAAAAAAATTAATATTTTCTTTCGAACCGTTTAATTAGAAATGGGTTAAAATTCATATCCAACGGGTTAACGAAAAAAATCAAACTTTGCCTAAATATGAAACTGTTAAATGGGTCTAGCGGGTCAAACATGTCAAACCTTGTGCAAGGCATAATATCATTATTTTTAATACATGCAAGTTGAATCACATTACTTAAAACTTATATCATTATTTTTAATACATGCAAGTTGAAATAGAAAAAATTTATTCAAGAATATTTAGTTTCATGGTAGACCTCACATATGACTTTCAAGTCAACAAAGTCGCCCCCAAACTTCACGTATTTGTTTTGTTTTATTTATTTATTTATTTTATTTTTTTGAGTGTATACTATGAAAAATGTGAAAAGCAGGGAAAGTATCATAACGCCAGAGCTTTTTGATGTTTTCTGGGGTATAAAGATGGTTAGAGTTACATGCAGAAATAGCAACACATTTTCCTTTATTTGTTTATCATAACATCTGACCTGCATGTTGCATTTTCAAATGTTTATTATTCAGACATTGTAACTTTGAAACATTTACCCAATTATAACATTATACTTTCAACTTCTCATCTTATAAGAGAATTATACTTTGAAAAGTCTATGAACTATAACAGCAAAATCTGCTTTGTAATTAGATGATACTACTATAATTAAAGACATATTTTTCAGAGTGAAGAAATGGAGATAGGATGTTATAATAGAAAAATCAATGACAGATTACTATGTCATGCATGTAACACATATCATTATACGCAATAACCTACAAAATGAGAATGTTTTGGATGGATAAAAATGAAAGGTTTTCTGCAACTATGAACTAAAAAATCCTAAGTTCACATGCAACCTATATAGATCTAAGTTTTCTTCTAGTTAAACATATAACAAATCCTAAAAGGCCCAGAAAATATAAACTAAAAGAAGAGATTAAGAAAAACCAACCTTTGGTGAATCTTGGAAGCAAAGCAACAGAAATCTCTTGTCTCAAATACAGTCACACCCTAGCTGGAGTCTTGGCCGAAAATCTTTAGGAGAGAGAGAGTCAAAATCGTGGTCAACAGGGTTTATGAGCCTCCCTATTTATAGGCTTCAAGTGGTTACCAGATAAACCTTACAGATAAACATTTTTGAATTCGAATTAAGATAATCTATTATCTTAATTAATCAAACCATTTTATCTATATATTATCATTGAAATTATATATATATATATATATATATATATATATATATATATATATATATATATATATATATATATATATATATATATCTATATATAAATTTCGCCAACCACACACTCACTTAAAACTGTCACTTACTCAACTATTGAATAATTACAGTTTTAGTCCCTATACCTTTAATTAATTAATTTAACCACCAAATTAATTCCAATTAATTCCAGAAAAATTTCTAATTAATTATTATAGTTTCTAATTAATATATTATCACTCAAATATATTAATAAACTATTTATTTAATTTCTATTGATTTATTAATCATATAATAAATCAATCTTTTTCTCTACCGGACTTTCTACCAATCCTCCAACTATGAGGGCAACCCAAATGGACTATGCTACTATTAATTAGATAAATACTAATTATTAGTCATGGCTTAGACACCTAATCCAACAGTCTCCCACTTGGATAAGTCTATGACTAAAATTACCAATTTAACCTCTAATTAATTAGCAACTGTAGCTTCCTAGAAACCGCTGCCGAACTCTGATCTAGTCTGTTCTATCCAATGATAAGTGATCATATGATCCTTCGTCCAACCAGATATTTTCAGACACGAGACATGGATTGAGATCAATCTCTGTCCGATACTCTATTTCCCGATTTTAGATTCTGCTTATGACTTTAGAACTTCTAATTGAACACATCAATTAGTCCAGGCTGGCCAGCACTTTAGTCAACTTCAAAATCCTCGAGAGGCCTACATATATCTGTTTCCCATCAGGGTCAAGGAACGAATAAGCTTCGACTCATATGCTTATATCTTTTACCAGTCAAATCATTCACAACAACACGTTTTATAACATCGAGTTACTGATGCGTTTTCGTATTATCAATGAACAATTTCCTTGTAAATTATAACTCATATCTCTCCAGCTCAAGATCATAGGATATTATCATCTCAACATTGCTTGTGATATAATCCATGAAGCAATCTATTGAGCGTGGGTTTATCCAATACTCAAATCTCTATTTCTAAGTACTCATGAATGTTGTAGCAATCCTATTGCTATGTCTAACTCCTTAGACAGTCTACAAATCAATTCATGACAGACTTGATTCAATACTTACTTCCCAAAGTATGAGCGACTGTGGACCTTTCTGAATAATTAAATTATTCGGGAAGTAAAACATGCGAAAGCGAAACATAAGGATCTGACTGGCAGCTACTCTTGCTTTTTACCGAGTCTCCACAAGGTAATCACTAGGTCGGACCTTGTCATAAACTATTATCGGTTTCATGATTTCTTTTAAACTTTCAATTCTAATTTTACATCTATGTCTTTATGAACCTTACACTCTTTTTATGTATCCAAAGTATCTTATACTTGTACACTTTATTGCAGATGATCCAATCGGATGCACATCCGATAACATCTCAATATGTTATCCTATCAATTTCTCTTCTAACTCCATTCTGGTAATGTGTACTGTGACTTCCTATGGTTCTGGGATCTTTAGTCTACTTGACTGCACCCTAAGACTATTTCGAGGTGTTATGATGTGCCAGTGAACCACACGCGCTCCATCAGAATACCAACAAGATTCTTTAATCATGAAGTCCTTTAACATCATGTCCTGACGTTAATGATTACCACTTTTGAAAATCTTTCAAATTAACCCTATTACTTTCACCCCAATCATTTCCCAATGAATTCTCACTTAAGTTCAAACAATCCATCCAGTATTCCTAGCCAGACAATGTCCTGAATCCAACTTACTATGCCTTAAGCATCAAGTCATCATGATATGTTCATGACATTTTGATCGATCCAAGAACTTGTGGAACCCGATCCGATCTTATTCCAAACCCTTTCGGAATCCAAAGATTATTTATAATCCTTGTGTCATGATTTTCGAAAAACTATTTCCTTTCGGAGACTCTTCTCATGCATCTTGAATCTTATCAAGATCATGCTTACTATGGCTAGGTCTAGGCTGGCGATTTCATCTATCCAATAGATGACTGTGTGAGTATGTTGCACCTTTTTAATTTCTTTCATGCCAATTCATCACACTTTGTAATGATAAGAAAAACATTTTCCTGGGTCTATGCATCTTGAATCTCATCAAGATCATTTTAGCAGAGTCTGGATCTATCTCATAGACATTTGCAACCACCTGAGTATGCCGTATTTCTATTAAGGATTTCATAGCGATCCGTCTCTTAACACCAAGTCATTACACTTTGTAATGAAAAGAGACGTTTCCTAGAAACAGTATGTATCCCATGTATAGAGATAGGAGATAACGGCGACTCCCACTGGCTTTGAGATGGTTATAGACTATTCACAAAATCCAGGACTTATGGCACATTTTGAGAATCCAAACCTTTCTGACATTTTAATGAAAAACTTTCAGCCATTTCTCAAAATCCAATCCTTTGGCATATTTTTTAGAATCTGAATATCCTTTCTTGCGAGATGCCCGTGGGGAAATCCCGGGCCTATTTACCTTTGTACTAGGACACTCTTTGTGAGTCCCTATTAGTGTGCCGGTGATCCACACGCGCTCCACTAACGATTCATAATGTACCGTACAGTATCCTTTCGGATTCCATCCTCTATTGAGATTACTTCTCCCGGAATTAATTACTTGACTCTGAGTATCGTCTCACTCAACCAGATGTTCTGAAGGTATGTATATGTCAATGTTGCTTTCTTTTGATGATTCAGTTACTCCCACTGGTTTTTAGACCAGGTTCAAAATCAATCAAATTTTCACATAGACTATGTCTCGCCCTAAGGTTCTCTTGTTTGGCAGCAACCGGGCTCACCAATGCTTCCAAGTAGTCGGATTGTAAATCTGTACCAACTATAGTGTTTTACCACGAATCGGTATGTCACCCCGATCATAATTATGATGGTGATCAATACTACTGGTCAAGAGAAGATAATGTCAGTTGTAAAATAGAAATCCAATTTCTGCTTTAAGCCTAGTGATGACTAAAGGTTCTTTCACTTGGCTAATCCTGAACACATTCAGGACTGCACTAACTCCCACTGTTTCCTTAGACCATGAGTTCTTTCTAAAAGAGCTACTCTCATACAGTTGCAGTGGGATAGCCAATGAAATGACAATGCTGATCATGTTCAGGCTAGTCATGAGGTTCAGATGAACACTACAAGACCCTAGACTTTCTATGTATAAGTGGGATAATCCCAGCTTTACATTTCAGACAGTGTCTGCAATACCTACTTAGTCTAGGATGTGGTCGGAATATGGTTTATATGGACTGACTGGTATAGTGTTCATCTTATTGGAAACTAATTGGCAATGAATCTCATACATCGAGGATCGAACTGTTTCGACCAATGCTTCATTATCTTCCCTAAGACACATTATGACCATTAATGCTCTTGGAAGAGAATGAACTGTGAAACCTTTTTCTCAGTTTATGTTATTGCTCAGGTTTTGTGGAACTTGTACTTCCTTTGAAGTCCTTGAACCGTTCAAGGTTTCAATTCAATCGCTTATCCAATAAGCCGAGTCATATTTGTCATACCGAATGATAAATATCGTGAAGTACAAACATTTGTGTTTTATATAATGATTCTAGCAATACACAACAACAGGTGTGTCTGTTGCTCTTAATCTCAATGTCTTTTACATATCTATGTAAACTTATGACTTTGTTAACTTTGTTCAAGACATGCAATCTTCAGTTGACTCTAAGTCAACTGATTCCAAAATCCTATCCCCTGGATCTTTAGGTGATTCATTTCTTGCCACATGTGCTTTATAAAGAACTTAATCACCATCTAACTCTAAGTCAGATGATTCCAAAGTCCTGTCCAACTGGACCTTTGGTTGATTCATTTCTTGACACATTGAGAACTCAATTCATCAAGTGACTTTAAGTCAAATGATTCCAAGGTCCTGTCCAACTGGACCTTTGGTTGAATTGATTCTTATGACATTTGTATTAACAATCATAAATGACACAATTCTTGAATCCAAACATTTGGGATGCATAAACATTCAAGTTATTATTAATCATACATTTAACACATTCATATAACATTTCAAGGACAATTTCAGACAACAGGTGTTAAAAGAAAATTGACAATTTTATTAAAACAAAATCCTTGAACAATGTAATAGACAATGTCAAAACGCATCTAAAGACTAATAACAATATTTTAATATCTATCTAAACTTCCAAACTGCACGAGCTGGAGATCCAATCCAAATGTGCTCCTATACGCCAGAGTCCCGTGCGTTCTTGATTCCCTGCATACAAACAAAAATGTGACTATATCCCATTTAGTGGATTCCCAGTTTTGAGGTTTTTAGATATACCTGAGCTTTCAAATGAGTTGGAGCGTCTTCCAATCTTTCCGTGACTGTATCCCATTTAGTGGATTCCCAGTTTGAGACATGTCCGGGCGATCTCGACCGTTTTTTGTTACGTCTCTTCACTGAACTTGATCCAGAAGTAGCTGGGTTATTAGAGATATGCCTGTCCAAGAGTGACTTATATAAAGTCAACAGTGGACGCATTTCCATGAGGGTCATTTTCTGGTCTTCCTTTCTATACGTCTGAATGAACAGATCGTACTTGCTGGTCAGCGAGGCAAGTAGAATGTCAATACTCATTTCCTGACTCATGGAATGACCAAGTTTGTACAATTCGCCTATGTATGCTTCAATCTGAAGAACATGCGAATTGATGTTACATCCCTCTTTTAGCTTGCACTCTGCAAGTCTTTTGAAGATCCTAGTTCGTTCCTCTTCAACTGGTTTTTGGAACCTTTCCTCAACCAGTTGCATTAACTCATATGGCCCCAAGGATTCAAAATCCTTGCGGAACTCGGGGTCAATGGTTAATAGCATGAGGTCACGAACCTTTGCGGATTCATCAACTAAGAGGTTATGCTTATTATAAGAACCTTTTATGATGACTTGTTCCGGTGGGATCCGGATCGGATACTCGGTGAGATGCAGCTTGCCAGCAATGCCGAGAGCCAGTCTCCAATTGTGAAGACATTCCTTACAGTTGAGGCCAGTCAGCCTTTCCATATTTAGCATGTGCATTCTGATGCTTTCAGTATTATATGAAGGAGGAGAAGGAGGAGAATTGACACTAGACATCTATAAAAGAGAAATAGAATTTATTAGTTTAATTGGTCCTTTTAAATAATTACCCAATATGTTATTTAATAAGGCTAGGATCCAAAATACCCCAACTATGGTGTGAAGAGGGATGCCGTAATCACAACATATTGGTCATTGAGGTAGATAAACACTTATCAATTTCATCTTATGAAATTCCTAGATCTGTTGAGATTCATTGAACTTTTTAATGGCATGTTTAATCTCGGATGTGCTCCACTATTTGTGACTGGGATGCCGAGGATCACAAACTGGATGTGAATAACCATGCAAATTAGCTTGGTACTCTCGGGTAAATTATCATCTCTAATTGATGTGCCAGTAAACCACACACGCTCCATCAACAATGATAACACCCGGGAAACCCATTGTAACTCTTTATGAACCCCTATTGGTGTGCCGGTAAACCACACATGCTCCACCAATGTTTCATAAAGTGCAATGTGCAATTTCATGGATTAGCACCAATTCATATTTTTCCTAAGATAACTAGATTTGGGTTTTATTAAGCTGTTCCAGTACTTTGAATAATATCATTATACTTTTAATGAGATTAAGTTGGTCCTATCAAACCTGTTCGGCTAACGACCCTCCACTGATCAGGCGAGCGGTGGGTGAGAGTGTTCACCCATTAGACTGCCATTATATAGGCAGTCTCCTTATACCCACTTTATAGATCAGCTTCGTGAATGAGGCATACTAATGATTTGACTAACCATTTTAATCTTATACATATAATAATAACTCCCTAATTATACTATATATAAGATGTAATTTTTTTAAACCTTTAAAAAATTGTTTCTGGTTTATCTTTTAATTTATTGTCGATTTAAACTATTAAATTTAAAATTAAATTAAACCATTAAAAACGATTTAATTATCTTTTAATTAACCAATTAATTAAATTAATTAAATTTGATATTTTAAACCTTTTAAAATATTTCTAGATTTTATCTATTAATTTTCGAAATTAATGACAATTAAATCGAAATCAATTAAATCCTTTTAATTATCTTTTAATTAAACAATTAATTAAATTAATTAGTTTTGCAGATAGATGTCACAAAATAATCAAATTAATTTAAACCTATCCTTATCCCCAAATTTTTGATTTTTAGGATAAGAGGTTTAAGGTTTATCTATTTAAACAATTAAAGTTACCAAAAATAGAAAGTCTTCTAAACCCTATCACAAAAACATGCCAAGCAGGAGGGGGCCGGCCAGGGTTTTCAAACCCTAACCCTAATTTCGAATTTGGCCACATTAGGGTTTAGAAACAATAAACCCTAATTTACAGGATACAGTTATAGCAATTTAACAAGAAAACAAACCAAATAGCTCTGATACCACTAAAAAGGTTTTCTGCAACTATGAACTAAAAAATCCTAAGTTCACATGCAACCTATATAGATCTAAGTTTTCTTCTAGTTAAACATATAACAAATCCTAAAAGGCCCAGAAAATATAAACTAAAAGAAGAGATTAAGAAAAACCAACCTTTAGTGAATCTTGGAAGCAAAGCAACAGAAATCTCTTGCCTCAAATGCAGTCACACCCTAGCTGGAGTCTTGGCCGAAAATCTTTAGGAGAGAGAGAGTCAAAATCGTGGTCAACAGGGTTTATGAGCCTCCCTATTTATAGGCTCCAAGTGGTTACCAGATAAACCTTACAGATAAACCTTTTTGAATTCGAATTAAGATAATCTATTATCTTAATTAATCAAACCATTTTATCTATATATTATCATCGAAATTATATATATATCTATATATAAATTTCGCCAACCACACACTCACTTAAAACTGTCACTTACACAACTACTGAATAATTACAGTTTTAGTCCCTGCACCTTTAATTAATTAATTTAACCACCAAATTAATTCCAATTAATTCCAGAAAAATTTCTAATTAATTATTATAGTTTCTAATTAATATATTATCACTCAAATATATTAATAAACTATTTATTTAATTTTTATTGATTTATTAATCATATAATAAATCAACCTTTCTCTCTACCGGACTTTCTACCAATCCTCCAACTATGAGGGCAACCCAAATGGACTATGCTACTATTAATTAGATAAATACTAATTATTAGTATGGCTTAGACACCTAATCCAACAAAAAATTGTGTATTACCAACAGCCAAATGAGAATTTAACAAAATGAAGAATTTATGGAAGACTATTGATTAGCAGATTTAAAACATAGTAACTAAGATATGTTTTGAAATTTGGATAGATACAAATTGTGTATTACATACTCATGTACTCCATGTGATTAAGCAACTTACCCCCATGGAAGACTTAGAAGTCAATGGAAAATTGGTATCACAAACTTGTATTATTTTTGGTCCAGTACTATATTTCTTTTTTTCTTGATAAAAATTGAGTGGTTGTGAGTAAGTATATTCCCTATGGAACAATTACTCTATTTGGATGTCACATGAGACTTGGAAGTCAATGGATAAATTGTATCCACAAACATCTATTCTTTGGTCCCGCCTATTTTGCTATTTCTTTTTATCACAATTTGTGGGTTTTGGCTTAGTCTGTTTCCCATGGCATACATAAATGCAATTGACCACCGGTCTTTAAGAAAATATGAACCGAATAAAATACAATATTTGAAAAACAAGCATTTATATTTTACGAGGAATCAAAGATAGGTTCAAACATTTTCGTAAATGATAGTTATAAATTAAAATTATACAATTGATTTTTTAACTACTCGAAAATAATCTTTTTTTATTATTCCACGTATAAAAGATCATTTCTATAGTTTTAAATCCAAAACGTGTAGTCTTATCAGATGTGTCATGGTTTTATTAAAGGTAACCATTACGACACATATATAAAACCCTTTAAAACATATTTAATAAAAGGAATGGGTCAAGAAAAAACCAAGATTAGAATAACATGGATATATGGCAACCCAAGAGGTTAAAAAATAAAGAAAAGTTTTTTTGAACTTTTCTGGGTTGAACCAACATAAATATGATTTGTGTATTAGCAACAGTCAAGTATTTAACAAAATGAAAAATAAATTCAAGCCTACTAATGTGCAAATTAAAACATAATGACTATAAGAAATCTTGCAACTTATCCATGAAATTAACTTTCTAATTAAATTGGATTTTTCCTTCTTAAAGCGAGCACCTAATATAATTGAGAAATTAAATTTGTTTTATAACCAACTTGGCAAATACTTTTAATGAAAAGAACGCTCAAAGGCATCCCAATACACGCTTTGTGATTTTTACAGAAACACGCTTAGAAGAGGAACTGATTTTAGCTTCTTTACCAAATTTATAGTTATTAAATTTTAAAAAAAAACTTGTTGCATGCTAGAACTCACTTCGTTAATTTTGTTATTCATGTTAGTTACAACTGCCACCTATCTCTAACGTGTATAAGATGCAATATATGTGACAATATTTACAAAAATTTGATTGCGTGAAAATAAGTTTTGTCTTTTTGTGTAAAACAACACTTGATATGAAACCTTTTAGGCTTCTATTCGGAGATATAATGACAATTACTTAATTGTCATGGAAAACTTGGAAATAAATAGATAATTATTTGTATCCACAAACTTATAGGGGTTGTTTTCTTCTTTTCTTAATAAAAATATGTGGTCTTTGACTAAGTTTATTCCCCATGGCATAAGTTGATGTTTTTGGCCACAAGTCTATTTATTCCCATGGAAGACGTTATATCCACAAATTTGTATGTATTTGTCTTTCGATATTTTTCCTTCTCTTGATGAATATAAGTGGTTTTTGGCTTAGTCTCTTCCTGTTCCCCACAGCACACGTATATGCATTTGACCACAAGTCTTTAATTAAATATTATAAAATAGAACACAACATTTGACAAACAAGCATTTATATTTTTGAGAACTCAAGATAGTTTATAAATGATAGTTATAGATTATAAACTTGATTTTGATGTTTAAGCATCTACAAGACTAACTACAAGAAAATAAGTCTTTTGTTTTTAGTTAATTTAACAAGGTTAATGGATCAAGCCTAACAATATATAATTTATGTAATTATAAATTCAAAATGCCATCTTTATCTTTTATAGAAAATGCATAGTCTTGTCAAATTCATTATGATTTTTTTATTAGACGCAACAATCTCGACTCATTTACTTGGAAATAAGTTATTTGTTTATCAGGTAAAATCTAAAACCTTCAATGCTTCTAATTTCTTAAATCACATTATCTAAGGGAACCGATTAACTAAGCAAGCAAAATAAAAGGAAATCATGGAAATGGTTCTTTATTGAAGGGTTTCACAAATGACTAGTCCAATAATAAACGTGCAGTTGGGCATCTTTTTTAGTTTGGGCCTTTCTGTGATTTGGGCTGGTTAAGTAAAGTGGGTCGTATCAATTAATGAACTGAATAAATCATGTTATTTGAGAAACAAGTATTTACCTTTTCAAGAAATAAAAGATAGTTTATAACCTTTTGTAAAATTATAATTATAATTTATAAATTATAAACTTGATTTTGATGTTTAATGACTTACAAAACTAACAAGTAGACAATGAATACAGTTCCTATCATATTAAGTTCAATATTTCGTCAAATCCTTCATAAGAGTAGGTGTAATCTTATCAAATGCATTATCATTTTATGAGAGGTGACAACTTCAACAAATTTACATGGAAATGGGTTGATTTGGGTTATAATGTAATTCAAGTCTAACGGGAAAATCTAAAACCATTGTTGAGTAATGAAATGGTCAGATGGGTCGAACTACATGTCAAAACTTGTCCAAACAATTATCTAATGCTTACAAATCTTAAATCACATTCCTTAAAGAGATAATTTCATTTGTCCTTACAAACCTCTATAATTACATATATAACCTTATAGAATTTGAAATTACGTAAATATCCTTACAAACCCTAAAAAATCATATACATACCCAAAAGATTAATTTAATAATAATTAATCTTTTAAAAAAGAAATAAAAAACGGTTCTTAAATTAGATTATACACAAGTTACTAAAATACCCCTATGGAATCCTTCCATAATCAACAACTCATTCACGTTTAAACAACTGATCATGACAGATTCGACTATAACGCATATTACATACCGAATGATAACAAATTGTGACGATTGATACGTTTGGAAAATTTGAGACAAGGATAGTATGGTAATGTTACAATTTAATTAGTTATTAAAACCATAAAAATAGAATTAATAATAGTTTTTTAATTTTAAAAATGATTAATTATGATTAAATTAATCGTATATATGTAATTTTTTAGGGTTTGCAAGGATATATAGGTAATTTCAAAATTTATAAGGATTTATAAGTAATTATAGAGGTTTGTAAGGAAGTAAATGAAATTCTCCCCCTTAAAATGTATATTATTGCAAGTGAAGTCCAGCCTTGCTGGGTGGATGCACCCGAGTTATATACCCATGTGGTGGGAGGTCTGGAGTTCGACTCCGACTAACCCCATATGGGGGATTTTCCTGGAAGGCGAATTAGGTGGAGGGGAAAGGCCTTTGCGCCTTAGGTAATCGTCAACCGCCTTGCGGGGCTGATTACCCTCAGGTGAAACCATATCTATTCGCTGGTTCCAAAAAAAAATGTATATTATTATATTGATATATGTAAGTAAAAATAAATTTTGTTCAAGATTAGTGTTCACAGGTAAATGATGCATAAAATTTCTTATTGCCATGGAAGACTTGGAAGCCAATAGACAACTTCTATCCACAAACTTTTATTGTTTGGCCATAAATCCTTAACAAAATATGAATTGAACAAAACACAATACTTGGCAAACAAGCATTTACATTTGAGAAACCAAAGATAATTTACAATTTAATTGCAAAACATTGTTGTAAATTATAGACTAGATTTTGATGTTTAATAATACACAATTTCAGAAAGTAAGTTCTTTTTTATGTTATTTAACATAACAAGGTTGATGAGTCATATGTCCGATAACAAAAAACATAATTTCTGTAAATTCGAATTCAAAATGTCATATTCTCTTTTATAAAAAAAAAAACTTAGTCTTGCCAAATGCATTACGTCTTGTTCGAGGTGACAATTCGACCGGTTCTCATGGAAATTGGTTAGATTTTATTTCCAAAAGGTCTAACACTATAAAGTCTAGAACCTTCATTAGGGTACACGGAGTAGTTGTTCGGGCTCGATGCGGGATCGGATATATTGGGTGCGGTACCGCCGGTACCGCCGGTACCTCCGGTACCGTTGCCCCGTGTCCATCGGGTTCGGCGGTTTCGGGTGTGGAGGGGTGAGGCTTGGGATGGTGAAGCCGATGATCCCACCTTTAATTTAAAAAAAAAAAAAATTTAATCTTCCAAATATTATCCTCCTCAACTCTATAAATACCACATCTTCACTCCTTCAAAACTCACACCTTTACCCTTCTTTCTTCCTCTCAACAATAACTCTATTTTCCCCTTTCCAAAAAAAAACCCTCATTTCAAATTTATTTTAAATTGAAATGAGTTCTTCCGATTCTTCCGATTCTTCCAGTTCTTCCGGTTCGTATGTTCACAGCAAACTACTGGATGAACCTATGACGTTGGTATCGTCATCGTCTGATGACGATACCGATGTGAATACGATCGCGGTTATTGCTGAAGCTGCACATTTCATGTTCCAAAATACTGCAAGTTCTAGCGTTCCTCGTCATAGAACTTTTCTCCACAGAGATCGAGAAACTGCTGAGAAGCAGCTTATGGCAGATTACTTTGTCCCCAATTCAAAGTTTGGGGATGTTAATTTCAGAAATAGGTTCCGAATGAGTAGACGACTGTTTTTGCGGATTGCTCAAGACTTGGAAATGAATTATCCAATTTTCCAGACAACGTATAATACCGGTGGAGTTAAAGGGTTCACTGGATTGCAGAAATGCACATCAGTTATCCGCCAATTGGGGGGCGGTAGCACCCCCGATTCACTTGATGAATACCTGAATATGTCAGAACGAACTTCCCGTGAAAGCCTCTACAACTATTGCTCTGGTGTTGTTCAGTTATATGGTGCAGAATACATGCGTAGACCAACAACCAGTGACATTCAACTGTTGTATGCTGCACACGAAGCCAAACATGGCTTTCCTGGTATGTTGGGTAGCATTGACTGTACACATTGGGATTGGCGGAGTTGTCCAACGTATGTACGAGGCCAGTACATGAGAGGTGATCACAGGTATCCTACAATTATACTTGAAGCAGTAGCATCATATGATTTGTGGATATGGCATTCATATTTTGGTGTTGCCGGGGGCAACAACGATCTAAATGTGTTGTACCAATCACCGCTATTCAATGATACCATTCTTGGTACAGCACTATCATGTTCATTTGTTTTGGAGGGGGAAGAATACAAGCATGGGTACTATCTTGCTGATGGGATATACCCTAACTGGGCAACATTTGTGAAATCATTTTCACACCCTATTACCCCCAAAAAGAAGCGTTTCAAGGCGGCCCAAGAAGCGGCAAGAAAGGACGTTGAACGAGCATTTGGCGTTCTAAAAGCAAAATGGGCTATTATCAGACAGCCTGCACGGTCCGTCGATGTCGATCGATGTAAAGATATCATGTACGCTTGCCTAATTTTACACAACATGATCATCCAGGATGAAGGTAGGGCTATATGTCCGGTACATGTTCCAGATTCCCCAAACGAACAAGAAGTTAGCCCTGACTTGATTCTCGAAATACGCAATCAAGGAATTCACCAAAAACTTCTTGCGGATCTTGTAGACCACATCGAGCATACATACATAGCTACTTTGGATCACTAGGTGTTTTAACGTTTTTAGTATTTCATTTCCGTTATTTAGGTTTTATTATTCCGTATTTAGGATTTCATTTCCGTTATTTAGGTTTTAATTTTCTTTTTAATTTATGTAATGGTGTGGTTTTTTAATTTTATGTTATTTGTGATTTTTATTTTATTAATTGCATATTATCATTATTTATAATATTAAATTAAATATTAAAAATCATTTATTAAATTAATAAATGAATTTAAATATCAAATATATGATGTGGCATTGTGGGTTCAGTGAGTTCAGTGGGTACTGGTTCCATGGGTGAAAGATTGGTGAAAAATGAGGAAAATGGAAGTGAGAAGAGAGAGAAAAGCTGACGTGGCGCGTGGGTTCAGTGGGATGGGAGGGATCTACTCCCCCCCCCCCCCCCCTTAAAGATGAAACTATCAGATGGGTCAAACACGTCAAAACTTACCCATGGGCCATGGCCCATGGTATTACCCAATGCTTACAATCTCTTAAATCATATTATTAAAAGAATATTATTACTTAAATATATTAACCTCAAAATGAAAATTGTTGTTCAGGATTACTAGTCAACTTTTTCATAATGATGCATAAGAGGTCTATTTAGTTTCATGACAGACCCCACGTATGGCTTTAATTTGAAGTCAAGAAAGTAGGCCCCAAATTGAAGTATTTCTTTTATGTAAATCCACCATTCAGTTTACTTATTTCTTTTTCTAATTACTCTATTCAAGCGTTTATAATGTATATACAAGAAAATTTGTTTCTTGAATTACAAGGTTAATGCAAAGTGTCTTATCGCACAAGTTGGAGAAAATTAGACTCTGACCTACATGATCTGGAGGATAATGTTGGCCGACTCTGAAAGCGTGTTTGTCGAATAAATCTCCAACTCATGCATCCGAAATTACCTAAAGGGACAAATTGATAAAGTAAAAAAGCAAGGTTAAGTTAGTCATGAATTATGGTACAAAAATACAAAAACCTTAAATGCATAATAAAAAGGGGGTGGACCAAGAAAAGACTAAGATTAAAAAACAAGGAAAGCATCATGCCCAAGAGTTAATGAATATGAAAAAGCTTTTTGACGTTCCTTGAGTTGAACCAACATAAATTTAATCTTCAACAAGAACCTACAAAATGAGAACGTTTTCGAGAGCTATATTTTGTTGTATTATTAACATTCTGGCCTTTTGTTGAAGCTAGCATCAAGTCTTTCAAATTGGGAAATGGTTGTTTACAATGTTTTCAACCAATATGATACACAAATTAAATTTGTTGCTCCACTATAACATAACTGGGACTTCGAAAACATTTTAAACAAAAGTTTTTGTATTTTCAACTATATATAGCAGAAACTCTGGCTATTTTCCGCTTCCTATCACAAGTTTTTCTTCCGGTTTTGAAAAGAGATTAAACAGTAAGTTAACTTCATAGATTTACTAAACTAAACGCCCACCATACACAAAGGAAAAGAAGAAGAACGAGGGATTTCTGAGAAGGGGGGAGGGGTCTACCTCTGAGAAAGAAAACAAGAAAAAAAATGAGGATAAATGGGCTAATTGAAACCTCTAGTCAACTAATAATATCGAACACAAACCCTAGCTTGTAAGCAACTAAACATTCTGAACAAATTTGTATGATGAGCAGTAACTTGCAATGAGAATTAGGTCAAATAGACAAAAGAACGAGGAAAACTTACCAAGTGAACATGAGCGAGTGAGGAATAGAAAAAAGAGAGATGCGTCAGCAATGGAGGCCTAGCCTTTTTCCGCGTCACTCTCACTCATCTCCTTCACACTACCATCTATAGAAAGAGAGAATTAGAGAATAGGGCCAAAAAATGAAAATCGTTAACTTTGGGAGCAAATGGCTCTTGCCTGCGAAAATGACCTATTACCTATGTAAAGTTTTTTTTCACCAGAAAATGATCTTTCAAAACTTGTGAAAGACTTTCTGTAAAACTTGCGAAAACATTTTTTTTTTATTTTTTAAGGTTTTTTTCGTAGGAATGGATTATAGCTAGACTACGTAAAATAGAAGTTTGACTGGGAAAAAAAGAATATTTACTTCGAAAAGTATAAATTGACTATGAAAAGTTAAAGTTTGACTGCGTAAAGTTAAAGTTTGACTGCAAAGTCAAAAGGTTAAAGTTTAATTTTTCGCATTCAATTTATACTTTTCGAAGTCAATTGTAACACCCCAACTTTCGTTACACCTTAAATGGTGAAATTGTTTATAAAACATGTTGAAGTAAAAATTTAGTTCTTTCAAAAACTTTTCTTTTAGTTTTTTTTTAAATCATCATTTGAAACATATGGTCCCAATAAAACAATAAATCTAAAAGTAATTAACAACTTTGGGGGTTACAGACTCATATCAAACAACCATAGTAAAGTCTTTAAACGTGTCAAAGTTATGTCCCGTATTAAACTAACATTTCTACCGAAAATTCGGCATGACCTTTGGGCAATATGGACAAATCCATACTGACCCGACTCAATAAACAACCCAAAAACAATACGGGACATAACACGACTTTATTGTACAACTAAAAGGGAATTCTAAACGATAATCATACATCTCTCAATTACAGGACATACTATACCGCAATTGAGATACTCTATCTTCTGAACATCCTTTCTATATGCATTCCTCATATCAGCTTCTAAGACCTTTCCGTCTATCATCTGCTAACCAGCATCCTGTTCCTTCCTGAGTACATAGCATTTTAAGACAAAAAATACATAAGACAAAAGTCTCGTGAGATACATGGGTTTTAGACCCAACAAGTTTAAATCAATTTGAATATCATTAACTATAATAAAACCAATAAAACTTTCCTTTGTTTTCAAAACCTGCAAAATCCACTTTATTGTCAAAACACCAAATTATATGTCAATATATTATCATAAAATCTTAAAATCATTGTTTGATCATCAAAAGCATAAAATCATTACTTATCATCAAAACAAAAGTTCATTGCTATAACAATAAAACATAAGTCATTACTTCATCATAAAAACATTAGGTTTTTCACTTTATCATGAGAAAACATAAATTGAACCTTTTCTTATCAAAATATAGACCAACTGTAATTCATGGTTCATTTATTATTATTTGGTTTCATACGGGTTTCCCCGTATCTTCCCTCCCCGGAATAGAACAAATCTATCCGTGAGTGTGTGCTATTTTTCTTCCCTTCATGGAATAGAACAAATATATCCATAAGGGCGTGCTAAGACAACTACTTCGCGACGGGAGGTACCATCCTAGTAGTGTCTTTTGACCTCCCCTCATTAGGGTGAGATCCTTGTCCGGACGTCTTTCATATTTCTTACATTTAGTTCATATTTCATTTATCATTTCATTACATGTTGGTCTTGATCATAAACATCATTCAATCATATAGAAATCATCATAACCTTTGCATAAAACAACTTTTAAAACTTTAAACTTTACAATCATTTGCAAACCATTTCAATCAGTCAACATAAATCAATACTTAATAATTCAAGCTTTAAAACCACTTTAAAAACCATTATTCATGAAACCTTTAACATAACTTTTGAAAATCATTTGTCAAACTATTAATCATAAAACAATTAGCATAAAAACAAAACTTGTTGCTATGTACCCAGAAAAGTCCTCATGTACTCACCTCCGTAGCCAGGTATGTCTAGCTACAAAGATCCGCTAGCTCTTGACATCACTTGTTTTCAACATCCTTCAATCTCTATTAATTTACTAATAGGTTAGAACATATTATACAATTAACCACATAATATTTTTCTACTCATAACTGAAATTCTCCTAATAATTATCCAATTCCATTCCATAGATTAGTCATGCTTTACACATGCTTAGTACCCAAATTTGCTAATTTTACCCTTTTTGTCCCACTTTGGAAAAAATGACATTTTTGGTTTTCTACAAGGTTATGTAAACAACATTCTAATTGTTATCTCTTTATATGTTCACTTTAATAGCTAGACGCCAAAACAACTTTCATTTACCTGTTTATGCCTTTTTTTTTTTTACCAATTTCAAGCAACAAAGTTTCTAAAAATAGAAACCGTTATAAAATATGACATTTTCTGTTTACATGACCCCAACACCTTCCCAGCACTTCATATTAAACAAAGATTCAAATATCAATTCCAACGGTAATTTAACTCTTGCCCTTTTACCATTCATTTCGATTCCTTTTCTATTAAGCGTTGGAATTGCTAATTCCATTCCATTTATTCCATATTTGCATAAACATGTACTTGACAACAGTTGAATAACTTTCTTTACAACAAGAACACACCAACTTACATCATCATCTTCTTTAACCAAACATATGCCAACAAATTCCAATTTACCCATCAAATATACTTGGTTCATCAAAGCTTTCCACATTAATTTAAGCATATATTCCATGGCATATATTCCATGAATCATACTCTGATTACTAACATGCATTCAAGAATCTTGAGTCAAACATCAACATTCACCATTCTTAAATGTGTTGAACCCACAAAGTGATAAAAATCATAAATCCCAACTTGTATCCAGAAATTTCAGATTTAATAAGCTAGGGTTCAAGAATCAAGAAAATACCTTAAAAATTTCTACACATATTGAACGAGAATCTGAAATTGGCTTTGCTTCTACATAAAAATCGGGCTAGATAACATCACAACACCACTGACCGCCTCCGGCGACTTCTCCGCCGCGTCTGACCGCCGTAACCGGCGCCAATTCGGCGTCCCAGCAGCAATCCGCTGCTTCCCACCGTCCTTGCTGTTGCTGCATCATTTTTTTCGTTCTCCTTGTCCCCTCCCTCTTCTACTGCTCGAATCCTTCCCTTAACCCCCGATTTCACAATCACGCACACACATTGGCAATATGTGTGTGCGTTTCTTCCTCATCTCGATCTCCTTTCTCGATTACGCACCTCAGATGGACCCACAGAAAAGAAACCCACGATCTGACTTAGTATCTGGTTTCAATTTAACCCACATTTGGAAAATGACCAAAAAGCCCCTCTAGCTATGACTTGGAATAATTTCTAGCTTTTCCTTATGATTTTTCTCAAACTTTACTGAATCATAACTTCTACATACCACATCGGAATTTTGTAAACTTTATATCCTTAGAAAGATGGAAAGGAGCTTACCAATTTTCTCCTACTGACTTAAATTTTGAATCGTTATAGATTTTATGTTGCAGCCTCTCAAACATGGGCGATTGGCCATTTTTGTCACTTTTTGACCATCTTTATCCCGTCATAATTTCTTCGCTATAACTCCAAACGACCCAAATCGTTTTCCTATATTCTTATTACATCAAAATGTACAAAAGTCTCCTTGATGACTATTTCTCAAATCCTTATAGATTTTTAGATATTAATTTTTAAAGTTTTACAATTATTCTTTTCACTTTTGGTTCCAACTTTTCATTTTAGCCCTCGGGTCTTTTAATCAAATTTCCAAATGAGATAATACTTCATTATGACTTAGTAAACAGTATTAAAACCCAAGTTTCTATATTTTGCACATTATTTGACCATTTTGCCCTTCTGCATATATTTAGCTCGTTTGGACATCAAATCTCTTAGC
Source organism: Cichorium intybus (assembly GCA_023525715.1). Taxonomy (NCBI): domain Eukaryota; kingdom Viridiplantae; phylum Streptophyta; class Magnoliopsida; order Asterales; family Asteraceae; genus Cichorium; species Cichorium intybus. The sequence goes on along the minus strand of CM042010.1, from coordinate 99,844,483 downwards.
ATTAAAATACTTAACTTTAAGTCCTTATTTCATATATAAAAATTTTAGGTTGTCACATCAATATTCTACTTTGCCAGTCAAACTTCTACTTTACGTAGTGTATATGTAAAAAATTTAAAAAAATACAAAAAAATAAAAATTTAAAAAAAATTCTAGCAGGTTTTGAGCTAATTTTCGCAGGTTTTGAATGGTCATTTCGGGTGAAAAAAAACTTTACGCAGGTAATAGGCCATTTTCGCAGGTAAGAGGCCATTTACGCAGGTGACCTACAAAACCTACGAAAATGGTGACTATTTTGGTCATTTGGCTTTTTTTTTTGGTAAAACCTTATGAGATTTGACTAAATTTGTCTTTTTCTCTAACTTTGGGGATATTGGGAAAATACATTTGGGGAGAACGTAATCAGATTATGAAGTGGGTCTAGTTACCGGATTTATTCGTTTAGAATTTAGGGAAAATAAGTTAGGGTAACAAAGTATTTGAATTATTATAAAAGATATCATCGAACTTTTCTTTGTATACATATTTTCAACAAACTATAGCATTTTGTACATGTATGACCATTAAAGTTTATCTTTTGTTCAAATAATAGCAATGGTGTTACCAAAAGCATAGGTTATCAGCCACATGACAATAAAAGACAAAACATAACACAAAAAATGACAATAAAATGAAAAGAAAAAGCTAAATGATCAAAAGTGGGGTTGCAATAGGTAATTGAAGGGTGCGTAAAGAAACCCTCATATATGAACCTCCTGATTGAATATTACAACCTATACAACAAAGTGACATTGCATGTTAAAAAACAAGATGCATAGGTTAGTACCTCTTGATTGAATATTACAACTGATAGTGCAAAGTGAATCACATGTTGCAGACGAACATGATGGGTTTTTATTCCCTTTGTCAATTACGAACTTACAAATATAATGGGCTGCATAACACACCCTATGTTGACCATCTCGCCCACTCCAATCTAACACACATCGCTGATGTACAACCTCACTATACTCATGCTAAATACCAATTTCATATGCATCAATGGTGATGTTGTATCTCCTTTTCAAAATACTCACGACTCTCGATCACCACCACTACCAGCCCCTCGGCAATGCACCTTTTTAATATTGACAGAAAACTGTAATATCATAGGTGTACGACCAAGTAACCAACTTGTCGGACCCTCATGGAAAAGCACTGCGTGCTTCTCATGTGATGCATAAAAAACCCGCCCGTCTCGTTGGAACAAGTGAATACCGCACACAATCATTGCTTCTCTTACTTCATCTCTTTTTCTCTTCACGGTTATCGAAGACCCATTGCTTGTCAAAAATGATAAATCTCCCTGTAAAAAGTGGTGGAGGCAGCTCAGAAAGGACCCGTTTATACATAAACAATTAAACAAAAATAATACCATTAAACTTTTTTGAAATTCTGAGATTTTTTGGACCTTTTAAGCAAAAATGATATAAAATAAGGGACTTTTAGCAAAAGTGGGTGCCAAGAAGGGATTGTCTCAACAAAATAGAAATATTTTGAGTTTTTTTAGTAAATTATAGGGTGGGGCAAACTTTTAATTGTGGTCCATACACCCCACTAGTTCTATGATAGCTCCGCCACTGCCTGTTCGACTTACAAAACATGGTCAGAAGTTTCTACGACAGTCTCCTCCTTCTATCCAACTCTTCCCGTGTCTCACATTTCTATTTTCTAGCCTATTCGGTCGTTATCTCTCTTTAGGTTTCTTGTTTTCTCTCTCTGATACAACACTTCTCCATATCTCACTTAATCTCTGTGATGTAAGCACAAAGACGTTTACACAATAGTATAGATGTATGGAGGGTCTGTAATGTAGATATTAGAAGAGCGTACCAATGTTTTTTAGAACACACCATGAGTTTAATTGTAAGAGTTTCCTTAATAGTCCCTTGTCTTCTTTGTTTTATCATAATCTACCTTTTAAGTCTAACAACCTTCAATGTATAACATTCTATGAAAATAAGCATTTACCCACACCTCCCCCTCCAATATTCATGTTATTATTATTTAAATATTAATTGCCAAAAGGCTTCTAGCTTAGCGGCATCAGGTGTTGCCCTCCCTACTTGAAGTCGAGGGTTCAAGTCTCGTTTGAGACATAGGTGGTATTAAGGAGTAGTTTAGGAGTAGGAGTAGGTTAGATTGCCATTTTAAAAAAAATATTAATTCATTTTCTCTCACTTTGTTACAATTTCAAAATGTTTTTCTTTTTTATTATTCAAAATAATAATAATACAATGGAAACGTTTTTAATTATTCTTTTTTCATCATATATTCTATTATACCTCTAACTTTGATTCTTATGAAAAGCAACGGAAACAATACACATATTTGTGTTCTTATCGAGTTCCAAGAAATATAAATGCTGACAAAAGCAATAATGCACATATTTGTGTCCTTTTCCTCTCTTATGCATGTAACAAAGAAAAAGGTTGCAACATGGTACAAGTCTTGTTACTTTCTCTGCATCACACGATGCCTCTTTCTTTGATATGTTGCTTAAGAAAAAGAATTTACTGAAATTGGCAAAACATTATAAGATATTCTGAAAAGTTTATTAAATTCCAAAAGGTTTGCAAAAACTTTTACCGAATTGTACATAATGCAAACTTCCAAACTATATTCGCATAGTTACTGAAGTCAACCATTAACGAATGTCAAACGTGATGCATGATATAAGTGTTGGAAATCAAGGTTCATGTAATTAGTTTCAAAAACAAGAGTTTGCAACGGAAGCATAAAATCATGAACACAAATTCCATTTTCAAGAGGATCATGCTACATGCATGTAGAGATAAGATGAAGAACAAACATAGTTTAAGTTCAAGATCATAACCTTTGTTCTTGGGTTTGGTTTGGATGATTTTGATAGCTAGGAATCAAATTAGAATCCCTCTATAGTTGATCCACCACAAGCTTGAACACCCTTGAATGCTAGTTCCACAACTTGCAAGATATGACTCCTTTTCTTATGAAACCAAAAACCAATTTTTTCTAAGAACTTAAGGAGAGTTTTTGGCTGATTTCTTGAAGCAAGAATGATATGTTCATGCCCTCAAATTCGTCCAACATATATCTCACCAAGGCAAAAGAAAAGCACACGCAACTAGCTTAAAAGAAAGATCCATTTGATTTCTATAATCAAAAGCTAGAAGACACAAGGCATCTTCCTTTTCTTTTAAGTTCTTAATGCATTCTTTTCCTTCCAATATGGCTGATTTTATGATGACAAATGAAGTGCTAGTGGGTTGTTATTATTTATAAAACTTAGATAATAAAAGCTTATAAATAATACATCTTCTTATTTCTTAAATGGGATAACATTTAACCCATAATCATATACATAAATAAACCATCTAAATATACAATCTTAATTGTATAATTATATATATACATATATATATATATATATATATATATATATATATATATATATATATATATATATATATATATATAACAATATATATATATTTTATTTAATTTACCAATTAAATTAAATAAAAGGCTTACTTATAAATCAATTAAATCGTTTAACAATTTAAACAATTTAATTGTTACACTTAATTAATTCATCACATATGAATTATTAATCAACCTTTAATTTTTGTAGTTATTATTATTTACCTCAAATAATAATAACCTACAAGATTAAATTGCAAGTTTAGTATCATTTGATGTTAAATCAAATTTAACGTTCTAAATGATCAATTGGTGTCAAACTTGTTGTTGGTGTGACCCTATAGGATCATGTATTATTAGTAATATCATTTTATGATCATCCTTGGGCATATAGAACTAACAATCTCCCACTTGCACAAGGTTGCATCATAGAATGATATCGACAGTGGAAAACGTCTAGCAACATTTCACTGCCCCCAATAACACATGACTTTGTGCCATTCAACAACATTCAATTCTTCAGAAAACACGAGGCTCTAATTGATGTATAAGGTTATCTATCAATTATCCCTTTGTCACAGACATCTTGTTGAACATGAGACATGGATCTTAATCATTCTCATTTTATGTTCAACTTTCAAACAGGCGCCTTAGATGTCTAACTCTCACCACATAAGAGGAACAAATCCCGTCTTGACTACATACGCCTCTCATATAGTTAGTACTATGCATGAGTATGGCCTTTATGGTTGTCTGTATTTCAAGAACAACAGTAAACCATATCAAAGCATAGTACACTCTACACTTGAGTCCCAAATATGTATCTCAGGTCAAAGGATACAATGATAATACCTTTATTCAAGAATCACTTATGATGATGATCCATGGAGTGATCTTGAAACGGGTCAAGTCCAATACTTGTTCACTGACAAGTACCTATGAATTTGGTTGCAACCTTTTGCTACTTTTACCCATAAAAGTCAACCAATCCAATTCATATTAGTCTTACTTCATAATTGCTCCCACAACTATGATCGACTATGGACGTTTAGAATAACTAAATTATTCAAGGATTAAACATGCTAATAAAACACAATAATTATGAATGAAACATCACGTCACAAATATTACATAATTCTTGTCGTTTACATAAGTTTATTTTCATAAAACATTAAACACAAATCAAATCCATTCATTAGAAAAACGGAGTCCTATACCCTTAGCATGACTTTCATGCTTAGTTTGGGGTAAAGGTTTCGTGAATGGGTCTGCCAAATTTTGATCTGTATGAACCTTGTGAATACTAATTTCACCATTCTTAACTTCATGTCTAATGTAGTTATACCTTCGGTGAATGTGTTTGGTTTTTTGATGCAATCTAGGTTCCTTTGCTTGAGCTATAGAACCTAGATTGTCACAGAAGATTTCTATAGGGTCCCGAATAGAAGGAACAACCCCTAGATCTTCTATGAACTTTCTCATCCAGACAGCTTCTTGAGCAGCTTCTGAAGCAGCAACATATTCAGATTCTGTAGTGGATTGTGCAATCACTTCTTGTTTGGAACTCTTCCAAGATACGGTTCCTCCATTTAAAATAAAGACATACCCAGATTGAGATTTCGAATCGTCCCTATCTGTTTGGAAGCTTGCGTCAGTGTAACCTTTTACCTTTAAGCTTTCTTCCAAACCGCCGTAAACTAAAAACATATCTTTAGTTCTTCTCAAGTACTTAAGAATGTTCTTTACAGCAGTCCAGTGGGCTTCACCTGGGTTCTGTTGATACCTACTAGTCATACTCAAGGCACATGAGACGTCGGGCCTAGTGCATAACATGGCATACATGATGGACCCAATTGCCGAAGCATATGGGACATGTTTCATCCTTTCAAGTTCAGTCCTAGTGCTAGGGCACTGAGACTTACTTAGGATGGTGCCATGGGGTATTGGCAAGAATCCTCTTTTGGAGTCTTGCATCTTGAACCTTTTCAAGATTTTATCAATATATACACTTTGGCTAAGACCAATAAGTCTCTTAGATCTATCTCTATATATCTTTATGCCTAATACATAAGCAGCTTCCCCTAGATCCTTCATTGAGAAACAACTCTCAAGGAACGCTTTTACACCTTTTAAGGTTGGGATGTCATTTCCAAATAAAAGTATGTCATTTACATACAATACTAGGATTATGACAATGCTCCCACTAGCTTTCTTGTAAACACAGGAGTCATCCTCATTTTTGATGAATCCAAAACTCGTAATCTTTTCATCAAAACGGATGTTCCATGTTCGAGACGCTTACTTTAATCCATAGATAGATCTTTTAAGCTTGCACACTTTGTTTGGATGCTTGGGATCGACAAAACCTTCACGTTGATCCATATAGACATCTTCCAATAAGTGTCCATTAAGGAAAGCGGTCTTGACATCCATTTGCCATATCTCATAATCATAGTACGCGGCTATGGCAAAAAGTATCCTAATCGACTTGATCATTGCCACTGGAGAAAAGGTCTCATCATAGTCAATACCATGAGTCTGTGAGTATCCTTTAGCGACAAGTCTAGCCTTAAAAGTGTGAACATTTCCATCCACGTCGATTTTCTTCTTGAAAACCCATTTGTTCCCAACAGTCTTACAATTGGTGGGAAGATTAACCAAGTTCCAAACTTGATTATCGTGCATGGATTGCATCTCAGTGTTCATGGCCTCAAGCCATTTATCAGATTCAGGATCTGATATTGCACTCTGATAGTTGACGGGTTCATCAGAATCTATCGTATAACATTCCTCTTCCATCAAAAGGTAACCATACCTTTCTGGTTCAATTCGAACCCTACCAGATTTGCGAACACTTTGTGTTACAATTTGTTCCTGATCAACCGTTTGTTCAGGTTCAACAATTTCTTGTTGAATGCTAGATTCAACTTGTTGTGTATCAGGTTGTGGTTCCTGAAGTTCCTCAAGTTCCACAAACCTCCCACTAGCCTCTTCCGTCAGAAACTTGTTTTCTAGGAATTCAGCTTTTCGAGAAATAAATATTTTATTCTCGATGGGATTGTAGAAATAGTATCCAAGACAATCTTTCGGATACCCTACAAAGATACATTTAGTTGAACGGGGTTCTAATTTGTTTGAAGCTTCTTGTCTAACATAAGCTTCACAACCCCATACCTTGAGATAGGATAAAGATTGAACCCTTCCATGCCATATCTCATAAGGCGTTTTATCTATCTTCTTAGTAGGTGCCATGTTTAGGAGACGAGCAGCTGTTTGTAAAGCATAACCCCAAAATGATAAAGGTAGAGTACTTCTACTCATCATGGATCGAACCATATCCAATAGTGTTCGGTTCCGCCTCTCAGACACACCATTATGTTGTGGTGTTCCAGGTGGAGTAAGTTTTGAAACAATTCCACAAGTCTTAAGATGATCCATAAAGTTTGTACTTAAGTACTCACCTCCTCTATCAGAACGAAGAACTTTAATTGTTTTGTTGAGTTGATTTTCCACTTCACTTTGAAACGTTTTGAACATTTCAAACGCCTCATGTTTATGTTTAATTAAATAAACATATCCAAAACGACTAAAGTCGTCAGTGAAGGTGATGAAATATCTTTCACCATATCTACTCATTGGCTTGAAAGGACCACATACATCTGTATGTATGATTCCTAACAAGTCCTTTGCTCTCTCATTGGTTCCGGAGAAAGGAGCTTTAGTCATCTTGCCATGTAAACAAGATTCACATATATCAAATGAGTCATTCTCATTTGCCTTCAAAAGTCCACTCTTTTGAAGTTGGGATATGCGATTCTTGTTTATATGCCCAAGGCGACAATGCCATAGATAGGTTTGACTCAAATCAAATTTGGGTTTCTTGGTGAAAGTGTGGTATAAAGAGCCATGGTTAGACTTTTCATCAAGGTTTACTTCATAAATTCCATTTAAAGGCCTAGCCTCAAAATAGAATACATTATTTTTATAAACACAAATATCATCATTCATAAAGGAAAGATCAAATCCACATTGTCTTAATTTAACAACCGAAATAATATTCCTAGTCAAGCTAGGAACATAGTAAACATTCATCAATGTCATACACAAGCCATTAGGTAGTAATAAATCGAAACTTCCAATTGAATCCACTGCAACTCTTGCATTGTTTCCAACCCGGAGTACTACCTCATTTGCCTTCAGTCGCTTACTCCTTTTGAACCCCTGCAACATATTACATATGTGAGTTCCACAACCAGTATCAAATACCCATGTGTTAGGAGATAAATTATAAAGTTCTAGGTCTATCACATAGATACCTGAAGTGCCTTCACCGGCATTCTTCTTCTTCAACTCCGCAAGATAGGTAGGGCAATTTCTCTTCTAATGCGCAACCTTGCCACATTCGAAGCACGCGTCTTCTTTGGCAACTTTTGCCTTCTTCTTGGGCGGACGGGATGATTGGACAACTTTCTTGCCCTTTCCTTTGACAACCTTTGCCTTTCCCTTTCCCTTGGAGTTGTTGGGGTGTTCGGGTCTAGTTCTCTTTGTGCCACCTTCCTTGATCATGAGAACTTGAGTGGTTTTCTTAGGCAGATTCTTTTCACCGGTAATTAGCATCCCATGTAATTCTGGGATAGTCTTGTTTAAACCATTCATGTTATAATTCATGACAAAAGGATCAAAGGACTTTGTCAAGGAGTTAAGGATCATATCCGTTGCTAGCTCTTCGGGCATCACAACTCCAAGACGTGCCAAATGATCAATGTGACTCTTCATTTTGAGCACATAAGAGCTTACCGACTGCCCATCCTCCATCTTGCAAGCATGGAAAGCCCGAACAGTTTCGAACCTTTCCGTTCTTGCAAGTTGTTGGAACATTTCCTTTAGTTGATGAATCATGTCATAGGCTGAATGATTCTCCAAATCCTTCTGAAGGTCGGGAATCATGGTTGCCAACATGAGACATGATGCATCGATGGAATCATCCATCTTTTTAAGCCATGCATCGTGTGCGGGCTTAGGAATGGCAGGTGGCTCTTCTGGAAGTGGTTCATTGAGAACATATTCTTTTTTTTCTTGTTTGAGAACAATTCTCACACTACGGTACCAATCCAAGAAGTTGGTATGGTTAAGTTTTTCTCCTTCAAGGAGAGACCGTAGTGAGGTTTTGTTAGGAGCCGAGTGTGTGTTGTTTGGTGCCATCTACAAAATTTTAACAAGGTTCTATTTAGTAAATTATGAAATTAAGTCCTTAATAATTAATACCCTTTCTTGTTTCATAAACTTTAATTAATTAAGGTCTAGAATCCAAGTTGCATCACGAATAAGTGGTTAGGTATCCTTTATCCCGCCTATTCTAATCAACAAGGTAGGTAACGGTTTACCAATTATATCCAAATATAATTTCTAGATTTATGGGATCCCATTATAACATTTATAAGTTTGGCATGTTTGATCCCATCTATGCCTTGGATTTCTAATGCTTAGGTGACCTTTATCACAAGAGATTTCCAAACGAATCATCCTACTTAAACGGACGTGTAGTTTTGTCAACTATTGATGGTTAGGTGTCCTTTATCCCATGAATATTGCAAAACTACTTCTTGTATCACAAGAAGACTCCAAGTGGTTAGGTATCCTTTATCCCACAAGGAAATACAAGTGATACATGAGTGTCTTTAAGAAGGACGACATAGATTCGTATTTCATAAGGGATTTGAATGTTTTACAATTCTAATTTTGAAAAACATATGGTATCATGTAGATTGCATGCATCCAATGAACATGGTACCATTAAATCTTATTTTGTTAATTGGTTCCTTAATCATAAAATCTCCATTTTATTGATTCTTTGTTTGTGGTCAAGATTACAATTAATATCCAATATTAAGTTTGAGTTTGATCACATATATTAGAACCAATTTATAATCCTAAATAATTACCATTATTACTTAGGGTTGGAGTTTGTAAGAGTTCATAAAATCTCCATTTTATTTCTTGTTTCAATCATTTTCAAAACTTGACTTAATAGGTTTTAAAACAAAACCCATTTTAATAAAACCAATTTTATCACATCTTATGTTTTAATTGTCAACTTTTGAAAATACAAACTCCTTGATGATTATGTTTAATTATCTAGGTTGTCTAGCATGCAAAATCTTATTTTCATCCACAACATAACATAATAAAACATTCAATCATCACAAGCATGCATGGGTGCATAAACACAAGCCAACTAGTTTGATATTTCATGTGAGCCACACATGAAATATCAAGTCCAAACCTAGGGACAAAAGGGTGACAAAAACTCAACCAAATAATCTTCGATTTGGCTACAATTTTGCCAAGCTTCTTGTATCACCAAATGACACTTGAACCACCATTTCTTGACATCATGAAGTGAGTTATGATTTTTCTTTGGTACCCTCAAAATTTTCGAAATTTAGGGCAGCAGGAAGAAATTTTTTGTGGTTTTTGTTGCATTTTTCAATTCATTCTTGGCCATATTGATGCTAATACTTGTTGAAACTTAATGTATATACTAGATATTAAAGTTACCAACAATTATATCACCAAATGACCAAGATATGAATTTTTAAAACACTTCCAAAACAATTTTGAAATCTGGACAGCAGCTCTTCAGAAAGTGCTGCTGTTGGGTGCAATCTTTTCTTGGTCTTTTACTTCCTTCTCTTGTTACATTTTGTGAAATAAATAAAATACAACTATTCTAATATTTACAAAAGGAATATTAAGAAGGAAATAACTAATTATTATTACAAACCATTTGAATAAATGAATAGATTACAACCATATCGAATACAAACACAAAACATGCATCATATGGTCCTTGGCTTGTTTATGCACCATTTTATCACATAAAATCATAAGAAAACCAACACTTTGTTTTTCTAAGGCAACAATTTATGTAACCAAAAGCATGCATACATAAGATATAGTTGGTTACATAAAATCATAGATAATATACTTGCATGTTGCCAAAGAAGCCATGCATGAAACTTTCATTTAAGAAGATGAACATTCATGGCTTCCAAAAACCAAGTTTATCCAAATAAACTTATTATCTAAACATGCAATATAGCCATGGCTCTGATACCAATTGTTGGAAATCAAGGTTCATGTAATTAGTTTCAAAAACAAGAGTTTGCAACGGAAGCATAAAATCATGAACACAAATTCCATTTTCAAGAGGATCATGCTACATGCATGTAGAGATAAGATGAAGAACAAACATAGTTTAAGTTCAAGATCATAACCTTTGTTCTTGGGTTTGGTTTGGATGATTTTGATAGCTAGGAATCAAATTAGAATCCCTCTATAGTTGATCCACCACAAGCTTGAACACCCTTGAATGCTAGTTCCACAACTTGCAAGATATGACTCCTTTTCTTATGAAACCAAAAACCAATTTTTTATAAGAACTTAAGGAGAGTTTTTGGCTGATTTCTTGAAGCAAGAATGATATGTTCATGCCCTCAAATTCGTCCAACATATATCCCACCAAGGCAAAAGAAAAGCACATGCAACTAGCTTAAAAGAAAGATCCATTTGATTTCTATAATCAAAAGCTAGAAGACACAAGGCATCTTCTTTTTCTTTTAAGTTCTTAATGCATTCTTTTCCTTCCAATATGGCTGATTTTATGATGACAAATGAAGTGCTTGTGGGTTGTTATTATTTATAAAACTTAGATAATAAAAGCTTATAAATAATACATCTTCTTATTTCTTAAATGGGATAACATTTAACCCATAATCATATACATAAATAAACCATCTAAATATACAATCTTAATTGTATAATTATATATATACATATATATATATATATATATATATATATATATATATATATATATATATATATATATATATATATATATAACAATATATATATATTTTATTTAATTTACCAATTAAATTAAATAAAAGGCTTACTTATAAATCAATTAAATCGTTTAACAATTTAAACAATTTAATTGTTACACTTAATTAATTCATCACATATGAATTATTAATCAACCTTTAATTTTTGTAGTTATTATTATTTACCTCAAATAATAATAACCTACAAGATTAAATTGCAAGTTTAGTATCATTTGATGTTAAATCAAATTTAACGTTCTAAATGATCAATTGGTGTCAAACTTGTTGTTGGTGCGACCCTATAGGATCATGTATTATTAGTAATATCATTTTATGATCATCCTTGGGCATATAGAACTAACAATAAGCCGGCAAAAGCAACACTGATGACAGGGGGATGGGGTTATCTGTTTGTGTGGGTTGTAATCAGTTTTATCGTTTATGAAAGGGTGATTAACAAATTTGCATGAAAATAAAGTATCTAAATTGTGTCCCCTTTGTGCATGGGATTATGAACACTAAAAATCAGGACAAAATTTACCGAAACATGATACTACTAATGTTATCTTTGGCTTTTATCACTCTTTGTAGTCACCAAATGGTGTGTTTCACAATATGTAGGCCAATTCTTCTAGGACTTAAGAAGTACATACTCACGTTTACCAGAATAGGTATGTTGTGGACTATATACCAAAATACACATGACGAAAATACACATACCAAAATACACATGACGAAACGTTTACCAGAATAGGTATGTTGTGAACTATATACCAAAATACGCATGTCCTTGGTAGTCATATTCTTGGTCATGTCAATTTGAAAAACTACATTGTTCTCTTTCCAATACCATCTTACATAAATATATATACAGGGTATAAAGGTTGTAAAGGGAAAAGGTTATGCTAGCACTTTCTTTCATATGGGCTGCTACATTCTCTCTCTTGTTGAAAGCTTTTCAGAAAGGGTTTTATTTATACACTCCACCCTATCTTATAACTACACTACATTCTATATTTTGACTTCTTTTATTAATAATGATTGTTCATTGACCAACGCAACACTTACATTCTAGAGCATTGACAACACATTTACTTCCCTTGGCCCCACATTCCTTCATGAATTCCATAAATGGTCCATGTACTATTTTATTTTTACATTTTGAACATTTGTATTATATATTATTATATTATTATATTATTATATTATTCTTTTCTTTTCTTTTCAGATTAATCATGAACATTAAATCCAATGATTTCGTTACTTAGTTTAAGAACCTAGATTTATTTAGAAAATGATAAACTAAATATTAGATTGATTAATAATCTATCATTTATCGATGTGGCATCGCAATTTAATCTATTTTTCGTTTAATTTTTCCCCATTAGTAAATAGTAGATTGGTTTACCGGAGGTATTGCATTAACAGATGTTCCAAACATGAAGTTTATAAAATCTATAAAAGGATCTTACATAAGATACTAATAAATTATGAGTTAAATACTACATAGTTATATAATTCATATAAAACCGAAGGCGTTGTCACATAAATAAAAAATTAATTTTTTTAAAGTTAAAATTGTCATTCAAAAACAACTTTTGTAAACGTTAGTATTGGTTGTTAGTTAATAGTAAATCATTTTTTCTTCGGTTAAAACCAAACATCAGCGACATCAGTCGTTTGATTATGGCGGAAACAATAAACTAAAGTGAGAGACAAAGAAAACTAAAAAAATTGAAGAAATTGGTTGTTGCTTATTTTTGTCTCAGGTTTTTGTTATGCGATATTTAATATTAAAAAAAGAAGATTTGGAAGGATTTGTTCGGAATATAAATTTCTATAATAACACGTAAACTATTATTTAATGATAAAAAATTATATTATTGTTGTCTTATTTTTCTTATATTAAAATAAGTTAGAAATTAATAATAATAATACTATAGCTAGTAATAATAATGTAATGTTAGATAATAAAATTAGTGAAATGATTAGGTTATAATAAAGTAGTAGACAAAAGTTAGTCAAATGATTATATTAAAATAATAATAAGGTAATAGAGTATTAGGATGAAGTGAATAGGTGGAGTGTATATAATAACACCCTTTTTAGAAAAAGTGATACATTTTCCAATACCTTATGAGTTAAGATATTCAAAGGTAATTTGGTTATTCAAAATCCAATGCATCAAAAATGAAATCATTAACCCTAAATTTTTTTTCGGCCTCCATCCATTTTGCCTAAACCTTCATCTCATATTATTTATTCTTCAATGAATTGCAACATAGAAAATTCAAAAAGAAAACAAAAATGGTATTCTTTATCCTCTTTTTCTTTCGAACCTCGAAAGAATCCAATTTTTTTTTTGTTCTTCATTTCGTTTGAAACCCATAAACCCCTGAAAATCCAAAAAGATTTTGTGTGTTGATTCGTCTTATAAGACTTCAAGTTTTTGGCATGAAGAAAAATTCCAAAGTTTGTGATGATGTTTAAGGATTGCGGAGATATAATACACTTTGCTATTTTTAATATGCTTACAAAGTCCAATTCTATATTCTTGGTGCTCTTACAAAGTCAGATATACAAATATCGAAAGTAGCTTCGTTGATCTAAATGTACAAAGTCCAATTCTATATTCATGGTGCTCTTACAAAGTAAGATATACAAATACCGAAAGTAGCTTCGTTGATCTAAATGTCAGTAATTTTTTCTTGATTAAAGCTTTTATCAGAAGGATAGCGCAGCTTCGCTTGACTTAAGTAGATTTTTTTTGTTTCAAAGACATATATACCGAAAACATATGTTCTGAAATCTGAAGATGTGTGCTTCTCAAGTTCTATGTTTTAAAGTTGGATGTTTGGCTAAAAATAAGAATGGATATTCACTACTTATATTTTCTTATATTTATGAGGATTATTTACAGATCTGACATGTTTTGAAGATCTAAGTTGACCCTTGGGAAAGCAGTCCATGTTTGAGATTCAAATTATAAAAATCCTCTCCTATACTTTATGAAGAATCAAAGGGAGTTTAAGATTTTAGATATGTTGCTGATTGAAGATAATATTTTGATTTGTTCCTCGTCCTTTGAAAACCTCAAGCACCTGTGATTCTCACATTTCAGGGGGACAATACATGTCAAGCCACAAATTTCGCGATAAAATTTTCATTTTTAAAAGCGGTTCAAATACAAAAAACGGGTTGAAAATAAAACCACTCGTTCCAAGTTCAGTATTTAAAAGATTTAAAACCACATACATTAAATCAAATACAAAACATTAACCAATGAAAGACTTTGAACACTAAAATGCCAGATGCAATATAGTCGCACCGCGCTCCAATCCTTTATTCTGAAAAGTACCTGAAAAACATTTACGGTGAAAGAGTAAGCAAAGCTTAGTGAATTTACGGTGAAAGAGTAAGCAAAGCTTAGTGAATTCCCCAAGATACCACATATTCCATCACATATCACATATATCAACAACATACATTAACCACCCAATCGAGGTATCAGGGCTCGGTCCCATCCAAAAAGGGCTATCAGGGTACCACCCACTCAGACGGGCTATCAGGCCATGATACCACCCAAGAGGCATCAAGGGACCACCCATCCAATTGGGTTATCAGGGCACGGTCCCACCCAAAAGGGCTATCAAGGCACCACATTCATAGAACGAATCATACGACCACACATAAGCACAAGTAGCCCCACTTTACTCAATGTAATACCTCACCCTACAGTACCAAGTTACCTACGCATTTAACTTCACACGTAGTATAGTGAGGAGACTCACCTGATCTGCAACCTCAAGCCACACACTTTCAATATCCACACACGCTAAAGAACATGAACTCCTAACATATCACAAAGTTGTAAACTAACAATCTGAAATACTCAAAAGTGATCATACGGTCTAAATTCCTAATCCACCCAAGTTGACCCAAAAGTCAACAAGTCAAACTCAAAGGTCAAAAGTCAATGGTCAACACCGAGATAGCCCCGCTATCTCCCCAAGATAGCGTTGCTATCTCCTAGAATCAGATTGGGGACTTCGCGATATGGATAGCGACGGTATCTATGAAAATTTCCAAAACTTCATTAAGTTACTCAAAGCTAAAAAGTCAATGGTTAACACCGACTGCTATTTCCCCAAGATAGCATCGCTGTCTCCTAGAATCATATCGGGGCCTTCGCAGTAGATAGCATCACTATCCACACGATAGCGATGCTATATATAAACTTTTTCAAAATTTCATTAAGCACTTAATACATTTAGACAGGGGCTAATACTCTCCAAAACTCATCTGATAGCTCTGAAACTTCATAAAATCGAAACTTTCTTCACATGCATGTTGAATCTCATACTTAGGTCAAAAGTGAAACAATTTCATGCTAAATCACTCAAGAGAGCTTGACTCACTCTCTAATCTGACTCAAAGGCTCCAGAAGTGGTACAAAAAGCATAAAGGTCTAAACTTTACCATCAAGTTCCAAACACCAAGCCATAAGGGACTAAATATCCATACAAAACACTCATGACTATTAAAACAAGTGTATATATACAAAAGGCAGGAGTTTTCTACTCAGAATGGTCTAGAAGGCTAGGGTTTCGTGAGAGACGATTCTCGGGGTGGAAGAAGAAGAAATAACGGCTGCTTAGGGTTTAGAGCCCTAAAATATGGCCCAAAGTCTGAGATCTAGGGTTTTGTTCATTTTGCAACGGAGAGCGTCGCTATCTTCGCGATCCTGAAAAACGCGTGTTTACAAGATAGCGGCGCTATCTCCATAGGTAGCATCGCTATCTCCTATTTTTCTCAAAAGCAACTTCCTTAAATCCAAACTTGGTCTTTCTGGGAACAGTGTCTTACAAAACCATAGGTGAAAATTGTATTCCTCATCGGTTTCGACATTTAGGAGGAGAATGGTTGAGTATTAAATCTCCAAAATGATGACATGACATACTTTATGTAAATTCAATTCTAATGGTTAGCACTTTTAGTACTTCCTAGGTTGTATATAACTTTAAAAGCAAGTTGGACCAACACAGTACTTAGTGAGACCATTGTTTTCGTACACATTGATGCCAATAAATTTTAAGACAGATGCAATTATGTAACCAACATTTATAAGTTTTATCATATTTTTTCCCACAAAAGTTGATGACTCACATTAGGGGAACTGATGCATCCATTTCAGAAAAGACGGGTCCATAAAGCACAATTCTCCCCATCCTGCACAACAGATATGCTTATGCTAAGCACATCTACACTATAAGCGACATGCCTAATACTCGCAATAGTATACCAACATCATGTCGAATGACTAACACCAGAGACCATATAGTAAGCTACTACACTCATTCCCACTAGATGTAGCACCATAATATATATGTACGACAAGATGATAATACTTCATGCATTTACTAATGTCCGATAGTTACAAGAACAAAACCATTTACAAGCAATTTTATCAACAAAATCATTGGAGGTGTTTGCGTCGGAGATGAGAAGGTTTTCCCAAATCTCTTTTGCAGGTGTCCATAGGCTGAAAACTTGAACCTGTTATCATCAAATGGGTGATACGAAGAGATAAAAAGAGTGTGGGGGCAGTTCTTGTAGGTCTCTGGTATCGGCCATCGCTTCCGCCACCACTAGCGCACCACCGGGCCACATCTGCACAACCATCGCACCAGGGAACAATGAAAAAGAGATGAAACTGTAAAGATGAATCCCCCGATTCGGATGTGAGAGAGAGAAGGGTAGAGGTGGGTGAGCTCTTTTTATTTCTAATTAATCAAAATATAAAAATAAATATTAAACAATGGAAACAAATATAATGGGTATAATTGTCTTTTCAAGTTGATAGGGACCAAATGTTATGAATCGAACAGGGTACACGCAGCGGAAACACACTATCACACACACACAAACTCACGAAAATAAAGCAAGAAGAACACAAGGATTTTATTTGACTGAGGAGATTACAAGAGATACACTCAATTTTTATAGGTATTGAGTTGTGGTGCATCTAACTCTTCAACTTGAACCTCTATTTATATACATTTGAGGTGCACTATTAACAATGTGAATATGGAAATAGAAATTAAGTGTGAAGACATTTACCTCACCTATCTTTGACAAAAACTTCACCAACCAATTCACCTAACAATCTCCCACTTGAAGATTTTGAACATCTCTCATTTATCTCCGAACATAACAAGTCTTTCAAGCTTCCAGTTCCCAAGAACAAGCTAAACTTAGTCCAATTTTCCTAGTTGCAGCCGCCCCTCATCATCAAGTACTAGAAGGGCCAGTTGAAGCTACCACAAGCTCCAACTCAGTCGTAGCCAATCCCGCTACCGACTCAGTCGTGGTCAATACCGCCACCGACTCATCCCCTGTCTCAACCGGCTTGGACACTCCACCGGATCCAGAGATACACCGAGGACCACTAACACTCTCCAAACTTTGCAAACTTCCAACAGGAGAGAATTTTTCAGTCTTAGTCTTCAAAACCCAACGGCTCTTTGTAACTGTACCCGGAACACACCCTGTGCTCCCACTGTCACAAAATCCGCTGAATGCTTTAGACTTTCCGACTCGTTCAGCTAATATCCCATTGGCTCCAGAATTCATGTTTGCAAAATGAACTCTCTTAGCACTAGATTTAGCGAACCAGATTTTGTCATGCTTAACGGGGACGGTCATACTTCCCTCAGCAGGTACCTCAACCATATACAATGACTCACGCTTCATACCTTGAGCAATCACCGAATTTCCATTGACCACCCTCCATTTACCACCACCAAACCTTACTTCCAGTCCTTGTTTATCCAGCTGACCAACAGAAATCAATTTCTTCTTCAGCTCCGGAATCACCCTGACATTCTTCAGGTTCCATGTAGTTCCCAATGAAGTAACCAGATCAATATCTCCCATGCCCGTTACTTGAAGCATCTCATCATTTGCTAATCGTACCTTCCCAAAATCTCCTTCTTTTAGATTCACCATCGTTTCTCCGTTGTCCATGGCGTGAAACGAAGCCCCTGAATCCATGACCCAAGAGTCTACAGCACTTTCCATACTTAATATCAGTGCATCATCCTCAGACACACTCTCAGCACCAGCAATGTTCAATTCTTTCTTTGGACAATGACTCTTAACATGTCCCACCTCTTGGCAGTTCCAGCACTTCACATTCTTCCAAGTTCTAGATGAACTTCTTCCCCGACTCCCACTGCTCCCACTATTCCTGCTATTCCCTCTACCTCTTCCGATATTTAATAACTCAGAAGAAGAAGATCCACCTTGATTCTTGCGTCTGACATCCTCGCCAAGAACCAAATCTCTATCCCCTTCAAAAGTCATACCACTGGTCCCCACTGAACTTGTAACAGCGGTTACTGTTCCAGACCAGCTATCAGGTAGTGAAGCTAGTAGCAGTGAAGCTTGAGTCTCGTTATCAAATTTAATTCCCACAGATGACAATCTGGACATAATTGAATTTAGATTGTTAATGTGAATCGTAACTGAGCTGTCTTCATTCATCCTTGTCGTGAACAATTCCCTCATCAAGACCACCTTGTTAGCCGCCGACGGTTTCTCATACATGTTCGTCAGAGCATCCATCATACCACGCGCCGTGGTTTCCTTCATGATGTTGAAAGCGACGCTCCTTTCCAAAGACAATGTAATAACCGCCTTAGCTTTCTTGTCCTTTGAGTTCCACGCATCTTCAGCAGCTTTTTCCATTTTCTCCGGTTTGTCTCCAAGTACCACGTCCAAATCTTTCTGACATAGCAATGCTTCTAATTGCATTTTCCACCAGCTAAAGTCAGAACCGTTGAACTTCTCGATTACAACCTTGTCTTCAGCCATTACGACAAACAAGAAACAAATTGAGACAACGAAACAGACACAACAATGGCACGGACCTGACCGGTTCGTTCAGTGTACTCGTGTGTGACAGAACAGTACCCTTCAAAGTACCAAGACACCTTTAATACGATTAATAAAAATTAGTTTCTGATGTGGAAGATCAGACAAAACTGCAACCACAGAGCATACTCTAATTTCTAAAACCGAGACCTCCTCCGAAACCGAAGCTCTGATACCAGTTGTTATGAATCGAACAGGGTACACGCAGCGGAAACACACTATCACACACACACAAACTCACGAAAATAAAGCAAGAAGAACACAAGGATTTTATTTGACTGAGTAGATTACAAGAGATACACTCAATTTTTATAGGTATTGAGTTGTGGTGCATCTAACTCTTCAACTTGAACCTCTATTTATATACATTTGAGGTGCACTATTAACAATGTGAATATGGAAATAGAAATTAAGTGTGAAGACATTTACCTCACCTATCTTTGACAAAAACTTCACCAACCAATTCACCTAACACCAAAACTATAAAAAATATTTGAAATTGGACGTTTGGTGCACAACCAAACTTTTTTGTACCAAAACCACATAAAAATGACAAACAAATGGACCATTTTTGTAATTTTGTCTTTATAATATCACAATATATTTGACTACGAGTAGAATAAATTATTCCAAATATGGGCTTATTTCTAAAATATATATTATGATTTAATGAACGTTATCCTAATGAATCAAGTTTTGCATTTCAGTTCTAATAAAAATTGAACATTTTGGCATTTTGATCTAGATAAATATGAAGTTTCAAAAGTACATAATAACCAAATATCAATAATATTTAAAACACAATGAGAATGACATCAAACGGTTTTCATCTCGGCAATTCCTACTTCATCGATATTGAAAGTAATACTCCCTTCGTCCTAAAATGATAGTCCATGTTTCCTTTTTAGTTTGTCCCAAAATGTTAGTCCACTTCTAAATATAAATGACATCTTTACCAAAATACCTTTAAATGTAATTGTAACAACCAACACATCTAGTTACGGCATTAAATGCAAAGAAAGCAATCTTTTTCATTTTTCTTTTTTTTTTCCGGTTCCTGCGTTTTTTGCTTTCTCTACACAATTGACTTGTTTGTTTTTTCTTTTTAATTCCCATTAGTCTTTGATATGAGACTTGTCATTTCTAACTTATTGCAACAGTTGGGATTTTTAGTTAAAAGCAAATTATCTAAGTATTTACATTTTGTCTCCAACGTTCCCGCGACACGGCTTTTGCTTGAACGTTTAGCGGGTTCTAATCTTGTAAACGGGTAGATGCCAATTTTTCCCGAAAAAATTTCGTTACCGGATGCATCAAATCTTGGTCTTGCAACAGCCGCTAGAAACATAACCTTTGTGATGAATTTTTTGCTTTGACATGATCTTAATGGTTCATCCTCGCCGGGGAGAAGGTAGTGACGTTTTGATGGTTTAGACATGTAAAACCACTTTTCATCAATGTGGACAATATTGAACATATCATGGAACGTGGGAATTTGGCTTGATAATGAGCGAGTAACCTTAGATAAACAAAATTGTAATCTTGCTCTCTTATTCTCGTTAGTAGGAGTCGGCTTGATGGCATTTGTATGTGGTCGAAGGGAGCCTTCCTTGATTCGTCTATGCATGGTTGATTTAGAAACATTTAAACAATTTGCAAGAGATCGTATATTAGTTCGACGACGTAATGGAATACCTAAAACTTGATTTAAATCGACTTGTACCCTTTTTCGTCCAACAACCATCGACAAGTTCGAAGATAAATCAACCGGTAGTCCATGGTCAATCTGAAACATAGCATGATGCCAAATCCGACTAACAGTCCGATTCGATACTGAGAAATGTGATGCAACATTAGTTATGGCACCCTTTTCTAACTCTCCAGAAGAACTTGCTTGCAATAGGGCTTCATATATAGCACGACGTTGTACAGTTGTAATGTGCTTTCTAGAGACTATACTCGTGGAATGCTCCATACGAACCTGAAAAAAACATCACCAGTTAAACCTCATTAAAAAAACACAGCAGTAACAGCACAAAAAAAACATACAGAGTAATTTAAAATCAGACAAAAGAAGATAGAATAAGATAAACAACCAAAATGAAGCAAGAAAGGAAATCATGATCTCACGTGGATTTAACAAGATTTCATATCTAACACATTTGCTACCATAAATTGCTAATGACAGATCTGATTGTCAACTATCCATCATCTAAACGCATACACGCATGTTGGGGATAAGATAATAAGCAATATCATCATCGATTATTGTATACACCCACACATAAATATCACAATCTATAAAACCCATGAAAAATCTCCATCGTCAAGAATCCAATTAGCATAATTCTACGCATGCCCATAAACGAAGAGCCTAAAGGGTGTGTGAAAAATGAACCAATTTTGTAAAATTTCACCTGAAAATATGGAACTTAACGGGAAGCAGTAGACCAACGAAAACAACCTAAAATTGGGAAGAACCCTAAACCAATAACCGATTGAACAAACAAATGGTGGGGTTTTGCGCTCCTATCTATATATCTATCTCAAATTCATCAAAACATAAAAAGCCCAAAATTGAGCTCTTTAACGTAGCGGTTACGTCGTTAAAAGAAGACTTACCGGCGACAGAAGTGGCGGAAGCCGGCGGGAAATTTACAGCTGATGTTTTTGTTGGTGACCGGACTTCTGAACTCGTTTCTTGATTTTTAGAGAGAGATAGTGTTTGGTTGTATAGAGAGAGATAAATATAATGTTTAGTTTATTAATGGATGAATTTAAACACGTCTGATGCCTTTTGGGTTCATTATCTAACATTAAATGAAAATTTTGGCTCTTAATTTACAAATTAACGAAAATTTGGCTCTAATTTTTTAAGAGCACCGGATTATTGGTAAAATGGAGGGATGAATTAGATTTTTGATTTAACGAAAGGAAAATGGTGGGAAAAAGTTGGTGGAAGAAGTTGGTTCCATATTGTAGTCTAAAGGGTAAAACATACATTTTGTGAGAAAAAAATAAGATTTATTTAATGTTTTCTTAATATGTGTATTTTGGAGAAAATTTTTAATTTGGCCCTTTTACCTGAAAAAACCTTATACTTTTAACTTTTTTTCTTTTTTAACCAAGGGAGTATATAATTATAAGGGTTTATTTCATAAAAAAACCTTATACTTTCAACTTTTTTCTTTTTTAACCTAAAACTTTATTTTTTTTTTCAAAAAAGACCTAAATTTTGGAGAAACTTTTTAATTTGGCCCTTTACCTTTTACAGGTTATACATACTTTTTTATCAAAAAAACACCCTAACTTCTTTTCTTTTTTCCGAAAAAACACTCAATTTCAGTGATTTTTTCACAAAGAATTTTTTTTTTCATTTTTGTAATTGAAATAACTTTCATATATGATGTCCAAATTCTACGAACTTTATATCCCTAGAAATGTCGTAAATAATACTACAACTTTGTCTTACTGACTTTTGTTTGAATATGTTCAGATATTTCGCTATAGTCCCATAAACATGAGCATAAACTTATTTAGATAATTTTTTTTTGTGATTTTCAAACCTTTATATCTGAGGTGTGCAAGTGCCTCCACGGATCTAAATAATTTATGTAATTAAAAAAAACCAGTGTTACACTGGTTTTTTTCTTATAATAGTTGTATCTTTTGTATACGAGCTCCGCTTTCGACGTTTCATAAGTCGACGGATTCATAAACACGAATACATCGTGTAATGAATATTATTTAGGGTCCCTATTATTTAAACCAAAATATTATTTGTATGATTTATCGAATTTTATGATATTGTAGTCTATTATTATTCGAAATTATAGTGTTTACTCGATAATTGATTCAAAATAACATATTGTAATATTATAATTTCCAATAGTACCTTATGAAAGTTATGAAATTTGAATTTCAACGTATTATCCTAATTTGCGCTCTGATTGACCTTTGTTGACTTTTGTTGATCAAATTTGACGGATGTCACAGACGGGTTCACAAGAAAGCGACGACGAATAAGTGTCACGTCGTCCCTTTCTTGCGACCCCGTCTGTGACATCCGTCAAATTTGGTCAACAAAAGTAAACAAATGTCAACCAGAGCGCAAATTACGATAATACGTTAAAATGTAATTTTCATAACTTTCCTAAGGTATTATTGGAAATTATAATACTGCAATACGCTATTTCAAATCAATTATCGAGTAAACACTATAATTTCGAATAATAGACTACAGTAGCGTAAAATTCGATAAATCATACAAATAATATTTTGGTTTTAATAATATTCATTACACGATGTATTCGTGTTTACGAATCCGTCGACTAATAGAACGTCGAAAACGGAGCTCGTATGCAAAAGATATAGCTATTATAAGAAAACAAGTCAGTGCAGCGAAATATATGAACATTTTCAAACAAAAGTCAGTAAAGCAAAGTTGTAGTATTACTTACGACCTTTCCAAGGACATAAAGTTCGTAGAATTTGGACATCGTATATGAAACTTATGTCAATTACAAAAACGAAGAAAAATTTTTTTTTGTGAAAAAATCACTGAAATTGAGGGTTTTTTCAGAAAAAAGAAAAGAAATTAGGGTTTTTTTTAAAAAAAAGTATGTATAACCTGTAAAACCGGTTAATGAGGTAAATTAAAAAGTTTCTCCAAAATTTAGGTTTTTTTTTTAAAAAAATAAATAAAGTTTTAGGTTTAAATAGAAAAAAATTAAAAATATAGGGTTTTTTATGAAATAAACCCTAATTATAATTTATAATATTGATTTAATGGCAAAGCAAAATAATATCAAATATCAAATTTATCCTTAGGGAGGTATGCATCTAGTCTTGTTCGATTTCGTATTCGTCAGCTGCTATTGAGTATCGACAATCGAATATCAAGGTGCACTTTAGTCCACTATTTTGTTTTAGGACTCATAGTTACCTTTAGCCCATACATGGATTTCATTATTGAATGCCCAATTACTTTACTATTTGACCCAAAAATAGAGCGGACTTTTGTGTTATTAAAATCGATCCTCGAGCTTATGATTTTGCAAACTTCTATATTAAATAATTTATAATTCTAGTAACACCTGTCTCCATCCCAATAACAACTGATTGCAAATAATTTTCATCAAGTCAATAATGAAAACAAATTTTTGTCTCTATTTGAAACTCCAAATGAAAACATTAGAATGTCGTTCATGGTCAAATTAGGCCACGGCCCATGAGAGTCTCAACTCCCACTCTCACTTTTATTTATTTTTCTTGACTTTGATTTAAAATGCTAAGTTTCCATGGGCTCTAACATCTTGTTTAATTATGACCGTGCCTTCATTTTTAAAATGTTTAATAATTGGAAATTAACTAATGAGATCCTTTTTTTTTTTTTTCTAAATTCTGGGTTATTACAAAAAACACACTTTAGAAGATATGTTGAAAATGGGATGAACACAAAAACCCCAAGAGAATGTTTCAAAACTGATCAAGCATGTTTTTAATACTGATCAAGCATGTTTTTAATACATGTATGCTTGTTTTGAAATAACATTATGCCGTACCGATATTGGTGCCAAATGGGTATACAAAACAAGGCAGGCTCATATGACAATATGAGACAAGAGATAAAGCAAGACTAGTGAGAATGTGCTCGAGTTGAAGAAATTCAGTTTCTTGAAACATTTGCTCCAAGAGCCAAGCTTTAAACAGTAAAATTCATGCATCTGGCATATGGATAAAAAGAATTTTGAAGTTTCAAACGAATTGAAAGTCTATTTTAAATGAGTTTTTCCCCCTACGAGAAGGGTAAGTAAGCGATACGTTGAACAACTAAATGGACTTGACCTTATATAAGTATCAAATCCAACAAAAGTTCAATCTGACACCGTAAACAACACCCACATTACAAATCTCATACAAATATAAAATCCAAATATAAGCACAATAGCAATATTAAAAATCATAATAATCATTGATAATATATATTCAGGAATCACTTACATACCAAAGGATCTATGCAGCTTTTCTTCCTCTCTTGGTCTTGGCAACTCTTACCATGACTGCAACATATATCTTGTCCATGGGCGGAACACAAACACTGAAACTAAGGCCCTCAGGTGTGCCCTCTCTCCTCCTCTCACTTTTTTCCTGCCACCTCTGTTAAGATTTGTGGAGCCATGAAAATTGTGACAAGAATATTAAAGTTCAATGGTAATTATTGTAAATTCATTTACAATTCAATTGCAAATTGAATTGTATATATGTGTCTGTGTGGTGTTTGGTGAAAAGCTACCTACCACAATTTAATATTCAATTTCACATGCGAAAGAAAGAAAAAGGAGGAACGACATTACGGCAATAAATCCTATAAATAGGATTGTTCTCTTCATTTGTATTTGCACCACTTGAGCTCAAAACAAGAGTTATAAATTGTAATCTTGTGAGTATTAATAAGATTTCTCTATTTGTAGCCCGTAGACGTAGGATTTGCACCGAATCCGAACCACGTAAAAATCCTTGTGTTCTTCTTGCTTTATTTTCGTGAGTTTGTGTGTGTGTGATAGTGTGTTTCCGCTGCGTGTACCCTGTCCGATTCCTAACAACTGGTATCAGAGCTTCGGGTTTCGGAGGAGGTCTCGGTTTTAGAAATTAGAGTATGCTCTGTGGTTGCAGTTTTGTCTGATCGTCCATGTAACGCCAAACCTTATTTTATTATGTAATTATAATAAAAAGGGCAAAATGGTCATTTTACCTCAAAAGGGTAATTTGGTCTTTTTGACAGAAAAGGACTTGTTTGGTAATGATATTTTGAGTCTTGGACTTAAAATGTTATAAAAATGTGATTTTTGTTATAAGATGTGTTAATTATGGCAAATGTTTAAGAAATGCATATTCAAGGACCAAATTGCAACTTTTGGAAGTATATAAGAGAATAGTTGTGTAGAATTTTGGGAGTCACAGGAGCAAATTTCTTGGCTGATTTTCTGCAGAGGATTGAAGTTCTTGAAGGTTTGGAACTTGCAAGATTGGATTATAGCAATTTCAAGGGTAAATTTGGAAGTTGAAAGGTTAGTTCTTCAAGTTCTTGTTAGTTATTCTTGGTGAGTTTTGTAGAACTCAAAAACTGCAATTACAGTCGTGATTGAGTGTTAAGATTGATGAAATACTTCCATTAAGTCATGCTAGTAAGAGCTTAACTCAACAAAATGGAAGTAGGTTGTTATAAATGATAAAATTGAAGATTTGGGGTTGTTAAAACTAAGAACCCTAATTCTTAATATGGATGATTGAGTGTGTTTTGATGGTTAAAAACCTTGTAAAAATGTAAGGTTTTAGCCTAGGAACAAACCCCAAGTGATTAAGAACAGAAATAAGGGCTTAATGGACCAAAACAGCAAGCTACAGTGCAAAATTCGCGACTGGACAGGAGCTCTGCACAGGCGCTGGGCGCGGTGCGCCCCTATCCAGGCGCGGCGCGCCTATAGGCAGATTCCGGACAGGAACTTTGAAATGCTATCTTTTGTTTGGCTTGTCCGATTAAGCTCAAACTTGAACCGTAGGCTTATTATGGTCTGAAAAGTTTGGGAAAATTTTTAGATTGAGTTTCCGACCCCTCGGGGGCACTGTAGACCGATCCGAATGCCTCGGTGAATAGTAAAATTCATATAAAGTTAGTAAACGGAAAGTTTATTAACTAGGCATTATTTATAACGATATTGTATTGAACTCTAGTGTATTAGAGTTAATTGAAATGAGTATTAACCTATAATCATTTTGAAAATGAATGAATTATAGGTACGGGACAAAATTCTACGGATCATATAGGAACAACAAAAGCAATTTGTAGCAATCCTTCAGGTGAGTAATCTTGATTATATCTAGTATGATATATTGGTGCAGCCTTGTTGGCTAAGATTACTATCTTTGATATAAAATGGTGCAGCCTTGTTGGCTATGACTCCGGTGCGGCCTTCGGGCTATGTCTCCGATGCGGCCTTGTTGGCTATGACTCCGGTGCGGCCTTCGGGCTATGTCTCCGATGCGGCCTCCGGGCTATGATTTTAGTGCGGCCTTCAGGCTAGGATATTCGGTGCGGCCTTTATGGCTATGATCATGGTGCGGTCAGTGATGACCATAATTTTGGGACAGAAATTGTTTAAGAGTTTAATTGTTATTATTCTCTTGTATATGTTTATTTGATTGCTTGATTACTCATTGGGCTTTATAGCTCACAGTTGTTTGATATGTCCCTGCAGGTGAGCGTGACCCTGCCAAAGGAAAAGACAAAGTCCGTAACTGAGGACTTAGCATTCGAAGTAACGACCCGGCTTGAAGAATGTATAATATTTATGTATTGTACTTCGTGATACACTTGTAAAATATTTGGTTTGAAAAATGAAAAAAATTTTGGGGTGTTTTTGTTAATAAGTCGGGTGTTACAAGTTGGTATCAGAGCCGTGGTTTAAGTGAACTAGGTGTCTTAGATTAGATCCCTGGACTTAAACCTTGAGAGAAACACAGATAAATGGACTGTTATATATATATATATATATATATATATATATATATATATATATATATATATATATATATATATATATATATATATATATATATATATATATATATATATATATATAGATTGTTACTATATATGTAATCTAATGGTTTGCTGAAATTTTGAAGTATGAGAAATACACGAAGCAATCCTACTGGTGCTAATTCGCGTGGAACTGCAAGAAGTGGACCAGCTAGGTCACGCGGCTCTGTTGGGCGGAGAGCACCAGTGAGGGAACCGGTGGGACAAAATCCACCTGATATGCGCGCTATTGTGGAAGAAGTGGTTAGGCAGATGATGCTTGCATTATCGAATAATCCCAACCCGAGTGGCAATCCTAATCCGAGTGCCAATCCGGATCCTACTGAAGAGGCTGCAAAAAGTGTTCATGACGGGCATCCAGAAAATGAAAGCCAGGGAGAAAGTCGTGCCCGGGCAGCAAAAGAAACTCAAGGTGGGGAAGCTTCAGCAAGGAAAGTTGGGTGTACTTATAAATCGTTCCTTGGTTGTAAACCAAAGGAATTCTCGGGGACAGATGATCCAGTCAAAGCTATGGAATGGATCATGCATATAGAAAAGGTGTTCCGAGTAAGCAAGTGTGCGGATGATGATAAAGTGGAATTTGCCACGAACCAACTTACAAGCGGTGCTCTACATTGGTGGCAAACTTACTATAAGTCACTGGATCTTGATTCATCCCAATCGATACCTTGGGAGCAATTCAAGACAAAGTTTAATGAAGAATACTGCTCAGAAGTCGCTATTCAGAAGCTGGAGGATGAATTCCTGCATTTGGAACAGGGTTCCCGATCTGTTCAGGAATATACTCTTAGCTTTCTGGAGAAAGCTCGGTTTGCGGAACACCATATCTACACCGAAAAGAGAAAGATCGACAAGTATGTTCGGGGGTTGACAACCCGAATTAGAGAAATTGTGCAACCATTGAAACTAACTACCTTCCGACAAGTGGTGGATCGAGCCACGGAAAGAGAAACAGAACTGAAGCGACAGGAAGATGAAAAGAAAGTTATAGAAACGAAACGAAAGGCGGAAGACCAAGTTTGGACGCCTCAGAAAAAGTCACAGCAATCCGGGTCTAAGGGAAAAAGTCAAAGAGACGATAGAAAATGGTGTGAAAATGTCGAAAATGGCACTCCGGGAGTTGCTGGGTCAACACTACATCCACAAGTTGTCGAAATTGTGGAAAACCGGGGCATGATGTTTACAACTGTCGGGCGGAACGTAGGTGTTTCCAGTGTGGAGCTACGGATCATCTTCGCCTGAACTGTCCCGAGTTGAAGTCTATAGCGATCAGTGACAGACCCAGGATTGAACAGGGCGGGAAGAAAGAAGAGCCGAAGAACAGGGGACAACCGATAGCCTCGCGAGCTTTCCAGATAACTGTGGAAGAAGCCCGTGAGAAGACAGATGTGGTGACAGCTATTTTCACTCTCAATACCATACCTGTATATGTTATTTTTGATCCGGGAGCCACTCACTGTTTTGTATCGGAATCTTTATTGCCTCGCCTGAATGTACCTTTAACCCCGATGGATGAAAGCTTAGAAGTAGCTATAGCAGACGGTCGATATGTCTGGGTTTCTGAACATATGGAAGGTTGTCAGCTTAAAATCTACGGGACCGTTTTCCCTATAGATTTGAAGCCGATGACTACCAACGAATTTGGTGTAATTGTGGGAATGGATTGGTTAGCAACGAATTATGCTAACGTGGATTGTAGAAATAAAAGTATTACAGTGTTATCACCGGAAGGAGAATGGATGAAAATTCAAGGTGAACGACCTCGGTTAAGAATGCCAGTTATCTCCTTTGCTCAAGCCCGAAGCTGTGTCAGTAAAGGAGGGATGTCCTATTTGGCTTATGTAACGGTAGCTCAACCGATTAAAGTGGGAGTAGCAAATGTGAATGTGGTGAATGAGTTTCCAGATGTGTTTCCAGATGAACTTCCAGGGTTGCCACCAGATCGACAGGTTGAGTTCACGGTTGAACTAATTCCGGGAGCTGCTCCTGTTGCTCGAGCTCCATACCGTTTAGCACCTTCAGAGATGGTGGAACTGCGGAAGCAACTGGAAGAATTGTTAGACAGGGGTTTTATCAGACCGAGTACATCGCCTTGGGGAGCCCCTATTCTGTTTGTCAAGAAGAAAGATGGGTCAATGCGCATGTGTATTGACTATCGGGAACTAAACAAGATCACGATGAAGAACAAGTATCCACTCCCATGAATTGATGACTTATTCGACCAGCTACAAGGGGCATCCTACTTTTCAAAAATTGATTTGAGGTCGGGTTACCATCAACTGAAGATACGGGAATCTGATGTTCCAAAGACAGCTTTTCGCACACGATACGGTCACTATGAGTTTTTGGTGATGCCTTTCGGGTTAACCAATGCTCCCACCGTATTCATGGATCTTATGAATCGGGTGTGCCGACCGTTCCTTGATACCTCGGTGATAGTGTTTATAGATGACATCTTGGTGTATTCACGAAGTCAAACCGAACATGAAGTGCACCTGCGACAAGTATTGGAGTTGCTTCGCCGAGAAAAGCTGTATGCTAAATTCTCCAAGTGTGAATTCTGGTTAAGAGAAGTCCAATTCCTTGGCCATGTAATCAATGCTGAAGGGGTGAAAGTAGATCCAGCAAAGATTGAAGCAGTGATGAAATGGGAACCGCCTAGAAGTCCTACTGAAGTAAGAAGTTTTCTTGGTTTGGCAGGCTATTACAGAAGATTTGTCGAGAATTTCTCCTCGATAGCTGTCCCGTTGACCAAGTTGACTAAGAAAGGTGAAAATTTTACTTGGGCTAAAGAGCAGCAAGAAGCATTCCAGAAACTGAAACAAGCTTTATGTGAAGCACCGGTGTTAGTACTACCACAAAGCGGAGAAGAGTATGTAATCTACAGCGATGCTTCAAGAATCGGCCTTGGGTGTGTTTTAATGCAAAAAGGTCGAGTCATAGCATATGCGTCCCGCCAATTAAAAGATGCTGAAAAGAAGTATCCAGTTCATGATTTGGAATTAGCTGCGGTGATCTTAGCATTGAAGCTGTGGAGGCATTATTTATACGGTGTAAAATTTGTCATTTACACGGATCACAAGAGTCTGAAGTACCTCTTCGACCAGAAAGAACTTAGTATGAGACAGCAAAGGTGGATGGATCTGCTTAAAGACTTTGATTGTGAAATTTAGTACCACCCTGGCAAGGCGAATGTTGTGGCAGATGCTTTAAGCCGAAAAGAAACTCCTCTGAAAGTTACATCCGCGTGTATGGGTGTAGTGAGCCGGTTACCAGGATTGATTCGTTTGGCACAAGAGGAAGCGTGTAAGCCGGAGAATGTAAAAAGCGAAAGAATGGTTGGATATTTGAAGCATCTGGAAGAAAATACTCAGAAATTGAAGACATTCAGAGGACGTGTGTGGGTCCCAAAACAAGGAGAGGCGCGGAAATTACTTCTGGAAGATGCTCATTATAGCAGATATGCAGTTCATCCGGGCAGTACTAAAATGTATCGGACGTTAAAACCGATGTATTGATGGTCTGGAATGAAAAGGGACATTGGAAGATATGTGGAAAGATGTTTGACTTGTCTGCAGGTTAAGTCAAACCATCAGAAACCGTATGGGGAAAGACAACCATTGCCGATTCCGGAGAAGAAATGGGACCATATTACCATGGATTTTGTGACAAAGTTGCCGCGGACACCGCGAGGTTATGATTCTATTTGGGTGATTGTGGATCGATTGACCAAATCGGCACAATTTATACCATATAAGGAAAAGTACAGAGTAGATCAACTGGCGAAAATCTACATTGATGAGGTGATTTGTCGACATGGACTTCCAGCATCGATAGTATCGGATCGAGATAGTAGATTTACTTCTCATTTTTGGCAGAGTCTTCAAGAGCAACTGGGTACGAAAGTACTTATGAGTACCGCATATCACCCGCAGACTGATGGCCAAAGTGAAAGAACGATCCAAACTTTGGAAGATATGTTGAGAACTTGTGTCATTGACTTCGGTGGAAGCTGGGAAGATCATTTGCCTCTGGTAGAATTCGCGTATAATAACAGCTATCATTCCAGCATTCAGATGGCCCCGTATGAAGCCTTGTATGGAGCACCGTGCCGTACTCCGACCTGTTGGACAGAAGTTGGGGAAAAGCCGTTGGCTGGACCCGAAATTGTAGCACAGACTGAAGAAAAGATCAAACTGATACGCGAAAACTTGAAGGTAGCTCAGAATCGGCAGAAACAGTACACAGACAAACGGGTGAAACCAATAGAATTCCAAGTAGGAGACATGGTAATGCTCAAAGTATCCCCTTGGAAAGGCCTAATTCGTTTTAGGAAGAAAGGGAAGTTGAGTCCTCGCTTCATTGGACCTTTCCGTATATCCCAAAGAGTTGGAGCCGTGGCGTATAGATTGGAATTACCTGATGAACTTCATGGTATACATGATGTATTCCATGTGTCCCATTTGAGAAAAACACTGTTTGATAAGTCTCAACATATACCTCTTGCTGAAATTGAGGTGGATGAGAAGTTAAGATACCCGGAACAACCCGAGCGGGTGCTAGACCGCAAGACAAGACAGCTGCGAAACAAGAAGATCAGCATGGTGAAAGTACTTTGGCGTCATCACAAAGGTTCCGACATGATGTGGGAGACCGAAAGTGAAATGCGGGAGAAATACCCTCAACTTTTTGTATGATTTCGGGGACGAAATCTTTTAAAGGAGGGGAGAATTTGTAACGCCAAACCTTATTTTATTATGTAATTATAATAAAAAGGGCAAAATGGTCATTTTACCTCAAAAGGGTAATTTGGTCTTTTTGACAGAAAAGGACTTGTTTGGTAATGATATTTTGAGTCTTGGACTTAAAATGTTATAAAAATGTGATTTTTGTTATAAGATGTGTTAATTGTGGCAAATGTTTAAGAAATGCATCTTCAAGGACCAAATTGCAACTTTTGGAAGTATATAAGAGAATAGTTGTGCAGAATTTTGGGAGTCACGGGAGCAAATTTCTTGGCTGATTTTCTGCAGAGGATTGAAGTTCTTGAAGGTTTGGAACTTGCAAGATTGGATTATAGCAATTTCAAGGGTAAATTTGGAAGTTGAAAGGTTAGTTCTTCAAGTTCTTGTTAGTTATTCTTGGTGAGTTTTGTAGAACTCAAAAACTGCAATTACAGTCGTGATTGAGTGTTAAGATTGATGAAATACTTCCATTAAGTCATGCTAGTAAGAGCTTAACTCAACAAAATGGAAGTAGGTTGTTATAAATGATAAAATTGAAGATTTGGGGTTGTTAAAACTAAGAACCCTAATTCTTAATATGGATGATTGAGTGTGTTTTGATGGTTAAAAACCTTGTAAAAATGTAAGGTTTTAGCCTAGGAACAAACCCCAAGTGATTAAGAACAGAAATAAGGGCTTAATGGACCAAAACAGCAAGCTACAGTGCAAAATTCGCGACTGGACAGGAGCTCTGCACAGGCGCTGGGCGCGGTGCGCCCCTATCCAAGCGCGGCGCGCCTATAGGCAGATTCCGGACAGGAACTTTGAAATGCTATCTTTTGTTTGGCTTGTCCGATTAAGCACAAACTTGAACCGTAGGCTTATTATGGTCTGAAAAGTTTGGGAAAATTTTTAGATTGAGTTTCCGACCCCTCGGGGGCACTGTAGACCGATCCGAATGCCTCGGTGAATAGTAAAATTCATATAAAGTTAGTAAACGGAAAGTTTATTAACTAGGCATTATTTATAACGATATTGTATTGAACTCTAGTGTATTAGAGTTAATTGAAATGAGTATTAACCTATAATCATTTTGAAAATGAATGAATTATAGGTACGGGACAAAATTCTACGGATCATATAGGAACAACAAAAGCAATTTGTAGCAATCCTTCAGGTGAGTAATCTTGATTATATCTAGTATGATATATTGGTGCAGCCTTGTTGGCTAAGATTACTATCTTTGATATAAAATGGTGCAGCCTTGTTGGCTATGACTCCGGTGCGGCCTTCGGGCTATTTCTCCGATGCGGCCTTGTTGGCTATGACTCCGGTGCGGCCTTCGGGCTATGTCTCCGATGCGGCCTCCGGGCTATGATTTTAGTGCGGCCTTCGGGCTAGGATATTCGGTGCGGCCTTTATGGCTATGATCACGGTGCGGTCAGTGATGACCATAATTTTGAGACAGAAATTGTTTAAGAGTTTAATTGTTATTATTCTCTTGTATATGTTTATTTGATTGCTTGATTACTCATTGGGCTTTATAGCTCACAGTTGTTTGATATGTCCCTGCAGGTGAGCGTGACCCTGCCAAAGGAAAAGACAAAGTCCGTGACTGAGGACTTAGCATTCGAAGTAACGACCCGGCTTGAAGAATGTATAATATTTATGTATTGTAGTTCGTGATACGCTTGTACTCGTATTTTGTTAACTAATACCCCGTACTATGGTTTTGATTGTAAAATATTTGGTTTGAAAAATGAAAAAAATTTTGGGGTGTTTTTGTTAATAAGTCGGGTGTTACAGTCCACATCAGAAACTAATTTCTATTAATCGTATTAAAGGTATCTTGGTACTTTGAAGGGTACTGTTCTGTCACACAAAAGTACTATAAAATATTTGTCTCTTGTTTGTCGTAATGGCTGAAGACAAGGTTGTAATCGAGAAGTTCAACGGTTCTGACTTTAGCTGGTGGAAAATGCAATTAGAAGCATTGCTATGTCAGAAAGATTTGGACGTGGTACTTGGAGACAAACCGGAGAAAATGGAAAAAGCTGCTGAAGATGCGTGGAACTCAAAGGACAAGAAAGCTAAGGCGGTTATTACATTGTCGTTGGAAAAGAGCGTCGCTTTCAACATCATGAAGGAAACCACGGCGCGTGGTATGATCGATGCTCTGACGAACATGTATGAGAAACCGTCCGTGGCTAACAAGGTGTTCTTGATGAGGGAGCTGTTCACTACCAGGATGAATGAGGAAGGCTCAGTTACTGTTCACATTAACAATCTAAATTCAATTCTGTCTAGATTGTCATCTGTGGGAATTAAATTTGATAACGAGACTCAAGCTTCACTACTACTAGCTTCACTACCTGATAGCTGGTCTGGAATAGTAACCGCTGTTACAAGTTCAGTGGGACCAGTGGTATGACTTTTGAATGGATTAGAGATTTGGTTCTTGGCGAGGATGTCAGACGCAAGAATCAAGGTGGATCTTCTTCTTCAGAGTTATTAAATATTCGAAGAGGTAGAGGGAATAGCAGGAATAGTGGGAGTCGGGGAAGAAGTTCATCTAGAACTTGGAAAAATGTGAAGTGCTGGAACTGCCAGGAGGTGGGACATGTTAAGAGTCAATGTCCAAAGAAAGAATTGAACATTGCTGGTGCTGAGGGTGTGTCTGAGGATGATGCACTGATACTAAGTATGGAAAGTTTTGTAGACTCTTGGGTCATGGATTCAGGGGCTTCGTTTCACGCCATGGACAACGGAGAAACGATGGTGAATCTAAAAGAAGGAGATTTTGGGAAGGTACGATTAGCAAATGACGAGATGCTTCAAGTAACGGGCATGTGAGATATTGATCTGGTTACTTCATTGGGAACTACATGGAACCTGAAGAATGCCAGGGTGATTCCGGATCTGAAGAAGAAATTGATTTCTGTTGGTCAGCTGGATAAACAAGGACTGGAAGTAAGGTTTGGTGGTGGTAAATGGATGGTGGTCAATGGTAATTCGGTGATTTCTCAAGGTATGAAGCGTGGGTCATTGTATATGGTTGAGGTACCTGCTGAGGGAAGTATGACCGTCCCGGTTAAGCATGGCAAAATCTGGTTCACTAAATCTAGTGCTAAGAGAGTTCATTTTGCAAACATGAATTCTGGAGCCAAGGGGATGTTAGCTGAACGAGTCGGAAAGTCTAAACCATTCAGGGGATTTTGTGACAGTGGGAGCACGGGGTGTGTTCCGGGTACAGTTACAAAGAGCCGTTGGGTTTTGAAGACTAAGACTGAAAAATTCTCTCCTGTTGGAAGTTTACAAAGTTTGGAGAGTGTTAGTGGTCCTCGGTGTATCTCTGGATCCGGTGGAGTGTCCAAGCCGGTTGAGACAGGGGATGAGTCGGTGGCGGTATTGACCACGACTGAGTTGGAGCTTGTAGGAGCTTCAACTGGCCCTTCTAGTACTTGATGATGAGGGGTGGCTGCAACTAGGAAATTGACTGAGTCTTAGCTTGTTCTTGGGAACTGGAAGCTTGAAAGACTGATTTGGTTGAAGATTACTGGAGTTACTGTATTGTTCATGTCTCCAAGTGGGAGATTGTTAAGATTTGTGGAGCCATATAAATTGTGACAAGAATATTAAAGTTCAAGGGTAATTATTGTAAATTCATTTACAATTCAATTGCAAATTGAATTGTATATATGTGTCTGTGTGGTGTTTGGTGAAAAGCTACTTACCACAATTTAATATTCAATTTCACATGTGAAAGAAAGAAAAAAGGAGGAACGACATTACGACAATAAATCCTATAAATAGGATTGTTCTCTTCATTTATATTTGCACCACTTGAGCTCAAAACAAGAGTTATAAATTGTAATCTTGTGAGTATTAATAAGATTTCTCTAGTTGTAGCCCGTGGACGTAGGATTTGCATCGAATCCGAACCACGTAAAAATCCTTGTGTTCTTCTTGCTTTATTTTCGTGAGTTTGTGTGTGTGTGATAGTGTTTTTCCGCTGCGTGTACCCTGTCCGATTCCTAACAACCTCAGCAACCAGTCAGCATTTCTCTCTCCTCGCTTTACCCCCGGAAATGGCCACCTCTCACTACCTCTCACTTCCTCTTACCTTTTAATTTAAAAACTAAATTTAAATTAAAATAAAACTAATAATTTCTAAATAAGATAATTCATTAAAATATAAAAATTAAATACGAAAATTACATTAAAAATAAAACCTAAAAATTTAAAGCACACATTAAACATAAAATTTAAAAAAAAACAACTACATATTTAAAAAAAACTAGGATCGTCACTCTCATTCTTTCTCTTGATATCGGGCACCGGCCCCGGCTCAACTCTAGCCCGATGGATATGCTCGACCAAATCCGCACGAAGGTTGTTATGAATTTCTTTGATTTGGACCTCGTTTCTGTTTTCTAGATATGCCGCCGATCCAATCGGTAGCGGCTCGTATGTTGGCATAACTTCGTCTGGATCATACGTACATATCGCTCTCCCCTCGTCTTCTAAAATCATATTATGTAATATGATGCATGAGTACATAAGGTTTCGTATATGCCTCAGATCCCAATCCCGTGACGGGTATTTGATCATGTGAAAGCGCTGTCGAAGAACTCCAAACGCTCACTCCACATCCTTCCTAGCCGCTTCTTGTGCGACCTTGAACATTTGACGCTTTGGATCCATTGGACATGTAAATGACTTCACAAACACGGCATAATCCCGATATATACCATCGGCTAGATAGTACCCGTGTTTGTAGTACGCTCCGTTGACATGAAACGGACAAAAAGAGGTAACGCCTTTATAAATGTCGTTAAAAATAGGCGATTCGTCGAGCACGTTGAGGTCGTTGTTTGCACCAGCAACGCCAAAAAACGCATGCCAAATCCATAAATCGTGGGACGCCACTGCCTCGAGGATGATAGAAGGGTGCCGATGATCGCCTCGTATGAATTGGCCACGCCATGCATTGGGGCAAGCAGCCCACTCCCAATGCATACAGTCAACGCTCCCAAGCATGTCGGGAAAACCATGTTTGCTTTCATGCGCGACATACAACGTTTGAATGTCGTTCGGCGTTGGTTTTCGCAAATAACGTTTGCCGTAAACATGGATGATAGTGCTCGCAAACTCGTATACACTTTCCCGAACCGTGCGCTCCGACATCTTCAAATACTCGTCCCATAAATCAAATGTCGTGCCGGTTGCAATTTGACGAATCGCAGCAGTACATTTTTGTTCCGCCGTGAAACCCCCTTTTGTTCATACCATCGTATTGCAATCGCAATACGGGATTGGCTTCGCTCACATCACGAACTATACGCATAAATAGTCCTTTGTTCATCCGAAACCGACGCCGAAACTGGTACGTCGAGTACAAACAGTGTTCCGCTAAATAGTCGCGGACAAGGAGATCGTGCGCAGCTTCACGATCTCTGTTTATTGTTGCCCGTCTTGATAACGTACGTTGATTTTGTGAACTTTCTGCTGCGTCGGCGGTTATCTGCGCAGCTTGCCGAAGCAATGATGCCGCTTGAACGGTAGCTTCAAGCAACCAACTCTCGTCTTCCGACGAAGACGACGAATCGAAAAGCACCTCGAATCTTGGATCCATTTTTTTTGTTGTTGTGTGTTGTGTATGTGTTGTGTAGTTGTAGTGTGGTGTGTATGTGTTGTGTGTATGTGAATATATATAGGTAAATAAATTAGAATTTTTTTTATTTATCACAACGGCTATATAGTCGTTCGAATGCAACGATCACCAAAATCAACCAGACGTCGCACGACGTCAACAGCCCGCGCGAGCCTCATTATGCGACGACGCCGCAAGGGGGGCGGTGTTCACCGCGGCGTTGCACCCCTCGCACATGCCCGACGTCGAGC
The DNA here is from genome assembly GCA_023525715.1 of Cichorium intybus. Classification (NCBI taxonomy): domain Eukaryota; kingdom Viridiplantae; phylum Streptophyta; class Magnoliopsida; order Asterales; family Asteraceae; genus Cichorium; species Cichorium intybus. Next base: position 99,805,991 of record CM042010.1, on the reverse strand, counting down.
ACACCGGACGGCCTAAGGGGGCCGGAACTATATTCAAAACAAAGTCACGTACTCACGTAAACAAACACTGAAACTAAGAGGGCCGGAACTATATTCAAAACAAAGTCACGTAAACAAGCTCAACTTAATTAAAAAATATGACACATCAAAAATCTATTTTTTTATCATTATGTAATATTCTAACATTATTGATCAAATGGGACCTAACACTTGATTATTTATACTCTAAAATAACAAAATAAAAGAACAATTAACAAATATATTTTTTACAAACAACCGTTTATTTTTAACATAACATACAAACTAAAATAATATGTAAAACAATAAATCTTAAAAAAACTCTTTCTTAGTCTACTACACGAAATACTAGTTACTAACTGTATCATTTCGTGGGGATGTTTTAAAAGGGAGCACGGGCACTACCGGGGGTTCAGTGCACCCCGGAGGTTGGCTCAGCTGAGTCATCCAAAGGATGGGTTGTTGGAATCCTAAGCTTGTAAGTGGAAGTTTCCTGCTCAATCAAAGGGGGACAAATTGGAATGTGGAGATTCAATTTGTCCCATACTTTAAACACTTTCTAGTTTATAAAACCTGTGTATTCGAGTGATGAAAATATAGGTTGAGAGAAACATTGTAATAGGTTTTGAGTTATATTCCTATTATTTATCAAAGAGGTATTTTGATATTTGTGTGTTTTATAAAATTACAACCTTGAATTGGTATCAGAGCGGTATTATACCTGACAATCCGAGTAGAAGATGTCAGATATAGAAGATCCACCTGCTACTCCTCCGATGAGAATCAAGGAAGTCGGAAATACATCGGTGACCTGTCCGATGTTAACTCAAACAAATTACACTGTCTGGGCTCTACGCATGAAGGTCGTCCTGCATATACACAAAGTTTGGTCAGAGATTGAGCCTGGAACAACTACATCTGAAGAAAAGGACTGCTTAGCAGTAGGTCTAATATACCAAGCAATTCCCGAAGCCCTTGTGATGCAAATTGGAGATATCAGTTCTGCAAAAACTCTTTGGGATGCAATCAAAACCCGCCAAATTGGAGCCGATCGGGTGAAAGAGGCTCGGCTTCAAACTCTAGCCACCGATTTCGATCGGTTGAAAATGAATGAAACCGAGTCAATAGACTCGTTTGTCGGAAAAATTTCGGGGATAGCTACGAAATCAGCATCTCTCGGTGAGACAATCGAAGAAACGAAATTGGTAAAAAAGCTTATGAAAGTGGTACCTCGTCGGTTCATTCACCTAGTCGCTTCTCTCGAGCAGGTGCTCGATCTGAAAACCGTCGGCTTCGACGATGTGGTCGGCCGATTGAAAGCCTATGAGGAGCGAATCCGGGTAGAAGACGGTGGAGATGAACAAGAGAGATTTATGTTCGCGAGATCCGGCGGCGGAGAATCGATCGGCGGAAGAGGCGGCGGAGGCGGTAGCTACGGTTCATCGGGAGGAGGCGGTGGGAACTCCTCTTTTTCGTCCGACAGAAACAAAACAGGAAAGAAGAAAAATTGGGACAAAAATAATGCAGCGGACGGTTTTAATCAAACCGGGTCAAACCCGGGTGGCGGATCCGGATCCGGGTCAGCAGTACCCAGTGGGTCAGCCCCAAGAGAAAATTGGCCCAATTCAGCCCAAAGAGGAAATAAGCCTAATTTTGATGATCAGCCCAATTCAAATAAAAAATGCAACTGTGATTGTTGCGAGAAAAATCGGAGAAACCCGAAAAATGATCGGTCAAAAATTGTTTGTTACCGATGCGATAAACCGGGTCATTTTGCATCCGAATGTCCGGAACGACTCGAAAAATCGCAAGTCGGTGATTCTTCGGGAGGCGAGGACAATGACGAACCCGTTTTCTAAACACGGTTCAGGAAGGAGGGGATCTCTAGAAGGACTTAGAGATTCGGGGGTGATTGTTGGAATCCTAAGCTTGTAAGTGGAAGTTTCCTGCTCAATCAAAGGGGGACAAATTGGAATGTGGAGATTCAATTTGTCCCATACTTTAAACACTTTCTAGTTTATAAAACCTGTGTATTCGAGTGATGAAAATATAGGTTGAGAGAAACATTGTAATAGGTTTTGAGTTATATTCCTATTATTTATCAAAGAGGTATTTTGATATTTGTGTGTTTTATAAAATTACAACCTTGATGGGTTAGTTGGGTTCCTCCGTTACCAAAAAAAAAAAAAAAAAAAAAAAACTGTATCATTTCTTATTTTCAACTACAACAAAGTAATAATGTTAATAAAATAGTTTTAGCCGCATACATTGTGAAAATAGATATTTAGCTTTAATTTTTTTTGAGATCTTAAATCTTGTTTTTATATGGATGATGATTTCTAATATTTTATAGCTGAATTTGTTTGACGGGTGTTCCTGTGATCAATTGTGTGAAAGGTGTCCTTTTTCCCTTTCTTATTTTTTATTTCTAAATTTTATAATACAAAACAGAGATGATGAGGATCATTTGAATGAGTGTTTACAGTTCCAATATTTTCCTATTAATTCACCTATATTAGTATATATGCCAAAAAGCGGGGGGGCCATGGCCCCCTTTGGCCTCCATTAAGTAGCAAAATTCATGCATCTGACATATGCATAAAAAGAATTTTGAAGTTTTAAACCAATTGAAAGTCTGTTTTAAATGAGTTTTTCCCCCTACGAGAAGGGTAAGTAAGCCGTACGTTGAACAACTAAATGGACTTGACCTTATATAAGTATCAAATCCAACAAAAATTCAATCTGACACCGTTAAACAACACCCACATTACAAATCTCATACAAATATAAAATCCAAATATAAACACAATAGCAATATTAAAAATCATAATAATCATTGATAATATATATTCAGGAATCACTTACATACCAAAGGATCTATGCGGCTTGTCTTCCTCTCTTGGTCTTGGCAACTCTTACCATGACTGCAACATATATCTTGTCCATGGTTTCCTCAGCAAACATAAAAAGCTTGTGTCTCCACTGCTTTTTGAACAACAAAACTCCAATAATACCCCAAAACCCTGTTGCAAAACCACTCATTATGTCCATGTAAAACCACACCTTTGTCGACTCATCCCCTGCTTCGTATCTCTTCTTGATTGTTGTTGTCGAGTCTTCATGATTTGAGCAATTCTTTGGCAATGGAGGTCCACAGAGATCTTTGTTTCCGGTATATATTGATGGATCAAGAAGAGTCTGCAGTTGACTTCCTGTTGGAATTCGGCCTGACAAGTTGTTGTGTGACAAATTTAAATGGCTCAAAAAAGTCAAAGCTGCCATGCTTGGTGGGATCATCCCAATCAACTCGTTTTTAGATAAATCGAGAGAAAATAATGAAGTCATATTTCCAATGCTGTCTGGAATACCACCGCTGAAATGATTATTAGACAAGTTGAGACCCACCAACATAGAAAGTGCAGTTAGCTCGACCGGTATTTCTCCGGAAAGTTTATTGCTTGAAAGGTCCATGTTAAAAACTATATCCCAGGTTGTTGTATATTCAAGATCTATACCTTTTATGCCCTCAATCACATTCTCATCAGCATCCAGAGTGGCATTATTTGAATGTACTGGGCTACTTTTAACCATAGCATTCAACTCCCCTAGACAATGGGGGATCGTTCCTATCAAGTTGTTGTATGAAACATCAAAAATTTGAAGATTTGATATTTTACACAAAGAGCGGGGAATTCTTCCCGTGAAGTTATTCTTGTGTAGCCTGAAAACCATTAGGGATATAAGTTTTTCTCCAACCCATTCGGGTATATTACCAGATAACTTATTTTCACCGAGATCTAAAACTCTTAAATTTTGCAAATTTCCAAATTCTCGAGGAAGTGTTCCCATAAAGTTATTGTCATTCAATTTTAACCGAACCAATGATGAAAAATTATGAGCTATAAAGCTTGGAATGACACCAGACAACCGATTTGAGCTAAATCTCATGGTAAGCAAGTTTTGTAGATTCTCAAGACACTTGGGAATTTTCCCCGATAGCCTATTTCGTGAAATATCAAGATATTCCAAATCTGTCCTTCTGCACAATGACCATGGAATTGACTCATTAAAAAAGTTATTTTCCAAAAATAATGCCTTGTAAAATCCATATCCAGACACATGAAAGTTTTCCCCGTTAGGAAGGTTTGTCAAAGATCCGATGAGCTTGTTGTGAGAGAGATCTAAGAAAGAAATGATGGGCATCTTCTGCAGCCATGTGGGCAGAGGTCCAGAAATCGTAGTATTGGACAACACTAACATCCCAAGTTTCCTTTGATTTCGAAGCCACTGCGGAAATCCATTTATGATATTGCAAGAACTGAGTCGAAGATCTATTAGTTTGAATGGAGGTATCCACTCATGTGAAACATTGAATGTCAACTTAATGTTAGAAGAAGTATCCAAGTGTTTCAACATCAAAAGGTTAGCAAAGTGGGCTTCAATAACTAGTCCTTCTAAGGAATTGTTAGAGATATCTAGGGAACGGAGTTTGGCAAGTTGCCCAATTGAAACCGGAATAGTCCCATTTAACAAATTTGAATACAACGAAATTTCTTGTAATGAAACAAGTCGACCTAGAGATGCTGGGATGGGACCTGTTAACTGATTGAATTCCAGATATAAATATGTTAAAGCTGCCAATTTTCCAAATGATTCGGGAATTGAACCATTCAATTGATTGAACGAAAGGTCGAGTTTGGTAAGATTCCCAAAGAATGTTGGAATGGGACCGCTTAACTGGTTATCAGATAGATCTAATACTTCCAAAAATCTTAATCTTCTTAGAGATTCGGGGATCAGACCTGTCAATCCGTTGACCGACAGATCTAAGCCTCTTAAATTTTCTAGTCTTCCGAGTTTTGGAATTGTACCATTTTGGAGCATGCCCATATTCCAACTTAAATCCAATCTCTCCAAAGCATATTGAGAGCACTTGGATACGTTTGTTGGCGAGTCAAGCATTTGTATATCTAAATTATTGGATGAGACACTTAATTGTTTCAAGTGACATTGTTTCCAGATTCCAACATGCTCAATCTGGTTAAACATGTTAAGAGAAAGATCAAGCTCTAGAAGGTTCGGCATGACAGGAACCGATGAATTCAGCCGGTTCCAAGAAAGGTCAAGGACTCTTAGGAAGCTCATGTTTGTTAAAACAGATGGAAATGTTCCTTCAATTGAATTCATGCTAAGATCCAAGTATCGGATGTTAGAATGTGTACTGTAATTAAGATGATTGGGAGATAGAAACGTGTTATGGAGCCGACACTCTGACAAATGCAGCTCCGCTATAGAAGGGATTATGTTTAGCAAGTTTTCAAAGTTTGATGAGAAACTAAGTTCAAAGTATGAAAGATCCAGGAATGCTAGGGATGTCATGTTTTGAAAAAACAAAGGAAATGGACCTTTGAAATAATTGGTGCTGAGATCCAGGTGTTTGATGTTGGGAAGTATTCTACTTGAATTAAGAGAAGGAGAAAGATTAATGTTGGAAAGTCGACATTCGGACAAACTTAACTCTTTCATCAAAGGAATCATGTAAAGCACCATCTCCCAATTCTTTGCTCCACTAAGATCCAATGAACTCAAGTCGAGATGCTCAAGTAACAAAAGGCCAAAAGTCCATGACATATCATCTGCCATCAACTTTTCATTCCAACTGAGATCAAGAACCTGTAAATTAGAAAGATTTCCAATCTGAGGAGGAACTGTACCTTGAAAACCAGCATTAGACAGATTGAGGTAGCGCAGCTGTTTCAAGGATCCAATGAACTTAGGAATGTGGCTTCCTTGGAAATCATTCCAACTCAAGTCCAAGTACTTGAGATGGCTCAAATCTGCCAAAGAAGAGTTCACCTCAGTACCAACTAAGTAGTAGCCATCACGAACTATGTAGGAGGCTTCACCACTTAGGTAGTCTTCATGAACTAATTTTTCGTTTTGAAAATAATGAAATTCGGTGTCTCCTCTGAGATGAAGGGTTTCGACGGCTCCAGTGACGCTGTCACAGTGGATTCCTTCCCACATGCAACAGTCATTGCCAACCCATGATGACAACATTCCAGACTCATCTCTGACGCTCTGTTTGAAATTGAGAAGAGCAAATCGCTCCTGCTCATGGCAAAGGACAGTGGTATTTTGAACTCCCAAACAAGTATATGTTGTTGCAACCAAAAAAATAATTATGAAAATAAGATGGAGCCCCAAACCCCTGTGATTCCCCATTATCAGCCCCAACTCAGTTTAATTTAGAAAAGCTTTAAGCAGAAAGATTGGTTCTTATGATGAACCGATGGGATGTTATGATCAAAAAACAAGTTCATTTATAAAGCCATAAATGAAGAAAAACTTATTGTCAATGAAGCCTTGGAAGTCAACTGACAATTTGTATCCACATATGGGCTATTTTTGTCAAGGATTCCAGCCTAGCTGGATGAGACGCCGGGTTTGATAGCCCACATGGGGTACCAGGTTCGATCCTTAACGATCGCGTAATTCCTTGGTATAAAAAACCCCTTGTGCGGCGAAGTTTTCCCTGGAACCCCCTTGGGGGAGAGTTTAGCCCGCTTAAGCGGAGTCTCGAACTCGGGACCTCGCCTGAAAAATGGTGGGGTGGCTACCGTTTGTTCGAATTGCCGGTTCCAAAAAAAAAAAAAAAAAATATGGGCTATTTTTCTTTCCTCTTAATTATAATAAATGGTTTTTGGCTTTACTTGGCCAATAATCTTTAACAAAATATGAATTGAATAAACATAGTATTTGACAAACAGGGATTTACATTTGCAGAAATATTAAAGATAGTTTATAAGTTTTTATGGTAAATAATAGTTAGAACTTATAAGCTTGATTTTGATCTTTAATGATTTGCAAAACTAAGCACAGGAAAATAAGTTTCTTTTTATTATTTGACGTAACAAGTTTATGCGTCAAAGCCCAACAAAAAGATAATCCAATGCATACAATCTTTTAAATCGCATTATTCAAAAAAAAAATTATATAATTAGTCTAATATATATTGAAGTGCAAAATAGAAATATTCAAGAGTACTAGTCAATGCGTTCACATGCAATGATTTATAAGTTTTTTTTAGTTCCATGGGAGACTAATTTGAAGTCATTAAAGTAGCCCTCAAAGCTGAAGTATTTGTTTTATAATTATTATAGTAAATTACATTTTTGGTCCCGGTGTTTGTCACGAAGTTGGAGTCTGGGTCCAACTTTTGAGATTTCACTTCCAGGGTCATGTGGTTATATTTTCGTTACACTGACGGTCCCTCATGACAAACACAAGGACCAAAAATGTAATTTACTCTAATTATTATTTCTATCTTGTGAAATGAATCCTTGGTTTCTCTAAAGTACATGCAACATTCAGCTTGTTTTTTTGTTTTTCTTATTATTTTTATTACCTCAAAGATAAAAAGTGTAAAGTAAAGAAAAGATAACTGTACTATGTAAAAGCTGAAAAGATTCCGGGGACGGAATCCTCTTAAGGAGGGAAGAGTGTAAGAACCTGAAAATTTTGGTAAAAGTCATAAAATAAATATAAGTAAAGTTGGATTTGAACGAGGGCGTAATAGTAAAATTGTCAAAAAGGGCAAAATGGTCATTCGGCACATAAATGACCTTTATGTAAAGAAAATATAATGTTGGGGTCAAAGTGAAAGAAAACAAAACTTATAATGTTATAAGAATGAATTTTTGTGCCATTTTGGAAAAAATGGAACTAGAGGGACTAAAATGTCAATTGGGCAAAGTAGCTAGGTATAAAAAGGAGAAAAATTTTCTCCCAGTTCATAGAACACGGGAGAGACTTCTAGAGAGAGCCAGAGAGAGCTGGGGTGATCGGGTTCATGGAGGTTATCAGGAATCGGAAGAAAACCCACTTGGAATTGAAGAATTTCAAGTCTTCTAAGGTTAGTAAACTCGTTTTTAGGGTTGTTTAACCCATTTCCCATAGATGGGTTACTGTAGCTTCGAAATTTCAGTGGCTAGAGGAGGATTATCCTATGATTCCTAGCCTTAATTTGTGTCTTAATCATCATATAAACCTAGTTTAACAATTCAATGTGCTAAAAATCAAGAAAATGAGAATTTGAGCTCAATAACCCTAACCGACTGGTTGTAAGAACAAGTTGGGTTCAATGGTTCTTAATGAGTTTAATATGTCTTAATAGAAGTAATAAACCACTCCTAGTTGTTAAATTAGAGTAATTTCAGGTTTTGGGTAAAAATGTCAAAAATGGAAATTTTTGGAAGAAACTTGGAATCCATGATTCCATGGTTTAAAAACAAGTAAAAGTAGTTGGTTTATGTTTCTAATCACACCTTGATCATTATCCAACATATGGATAACTTAAAATCAAGTTTGGTGATTCCATGTGTAATTAAACCCTAGAAATTTGAGTTTAGTATCAAAATGTTAATTTGACATAAAGATTTGGTTAGAATGAGTCATAAATGATGTTTATGTATGAAGAAACTATTAGAAGTGGTTTCCTAAGAGTTTCAATTAATAAAATGAAAGTTTGAACAAAAACTGAAATTTGTCGGGTGGAATGGAATTGGTGATTCCATGAATGAAACCCATGGAAATGGTAAATGGAAATCATTAATTGGTAACTAACAAAGTATGTTTTTGGTTGTAAAACCTTAAATTAAATCATCCATTGGTTATATAAGTATATGGATAGAAAATGGACAAAACTGGATTTTAAAATTTGAGTTGATGTGCATATGACCTTCCTTAGAGCTCTTGTGACATCCTATGGTCTTAATCATTAAGTCATGAACTAAATAAGACTTAATAGAAGTGAAAACATGTTCTTAACATAATAAAGGGTCAATAGAACCAATGGTCAAAATTTGGTGAAGTTTGGAGTTAAAACGAGCCCGATACATGACTTTTAGTGCAAAATTCGAAGTTTGAAGGGCCTGGGAGAGTTACACGACCGTGTAACTATTATGGGTAAAGTTACACGGCCGTGTAACCCACTGATGAATGGTAAAGAGCCTATTTTTCCCCTAGACATGTAGCCTTGGTCTCCAATTGATCCCATAAGTGTTATAGAGCATGAAAACATGAAAAATGAGTCTAAATTGTGTATGTGACTTTCCAAGGGTATAATGGTCAATAAAATGCCATTTAAAAGATAATAAGAATAAGTAAAAAGGTGTGTTAAAGGATGAATATCACAAAAATATTGTGATATGAGCCTAGTGGAACATAACAAGGTAGTCCTTACATGTTGTTAAAGTATAACTTGTTATTAATAAAGTGTGAATAAACTTCTTAGGTGCTTAAGAAGTAAAAGATCAATAAACGGAAAGGACAAGGAAGGGTGTAGCCATAGTTAGACTTCTCTAACTAGCCAAGGTGAGTAATGTGTGGATTTTTGGGTACATAGCAAAATGGGTTTTTATACAAAGAAATGAATTTTATATAAAATGTTTTGGGAGTCAAAATGGTATTATGGAAGTTGAAATGATTTAATGAAAATGGTTTTATGGAACTAAAAATAGTTTTGTGAAATTTGGAAATGATACTATAAAATAGTAAGTATAATGTATACAAAAGATAAATGAGAAATACAAGGAAGTAATAAAGTGACTGAGCCCTGTTGATGAGTTAAGAAGTATCCGAATAAAGACCACGGCCTGCTGCGGTAGGGGTGGCAAAAAGACACTACTGGGATGGTACCTCCCGTCACGAAGTAGTTGTCTTACCTTGATACATGAATCCGTTTCATGCTATTGGGGAAGTAGTTATACGGGTGCGTCTCGTATAAAACCTACGGGTGCGCTCGTAGGAATGTGCTCTCAAATGAAAAGGAATACCTATGGGTGCGCTCATAGGAAATTAAACAATATGAAAACTTGGAATGTTTAAAATATGAGAAATTATTTTGGGTCTAAAACCCGTATTACTCACGAGACGTGTGTCCTACGTATTATTTTTTTTTTAAATGCTATGTACTCAGGTAGCAAGGGAAAAGGGTAGATGATGCGTTAAAGTAACAAGAGTCCTAGATTGATTAGAGTATGTACCTGCTTCCTTAAATTATGGTAATGTATTAAGCTTGTGACACCCCATATTAAAACTGAAAATTTTTTTATGGGAAATTTAGCATGTAAATTGTTTTATTAAAATGTTGTATATGGGACGGGGTGTTACAAATTTGGTATCAGAGCCATAGTTTAAGCGAACTAGGTGTCAAAACTTGAACCTAGACTTAAACTGTGTAAGAGTTAAGTAGGATACATACTTTAATATAAGGTTGAAAGTAAAAAGAAGTGAGGGTTAACCTGAAACAGTGGAACATGATTCCTGGTGGTGAAACCGGAAGCAAATATGTATAGGTGATTATAATAATATGGGCCCGTACTATCATAATCATAGGATATATATTTGAGTTTTGTGGAACCCCAAGGGAATCATGGGAATCTGTAAAGGATGTGTGTGGAAGGTGTGAGGGGTATAGGGTTGGTATACCTATGTAATAAAATCAAGTATGGTTGAAATTGTTAAAGTATAATTGAAAAGTATTAAAGATGAAATAATAAGTATGAGGTATGAAGTGGGGGAAACACCCATACTCTATATGTGAAATATTATAAAGTATGAATGAAGAGAATTAAAAATTAAGATAACAAGTGTGTGAAGGGTAATAAGGTAAAAAAAAATCCAAATATGTGGTTGTGATAACCACCATACCATATGAAAAATAATGTAAAGTATACGTAATGGAACGTGAGGCAGTATGAAAGGAAGCAGTAAGATAAACGTGACCAAAAGGTATAAACATATTGAAAGTTTTGAATGGGGAGAAATGGGGTATAGAGTACAAATATAAAAGAAAGTGTATAACTAAAAAATCCTGTTGTCTAACGGAAACGAATTATGATTATGGAATAAAGATAAAAGTGGTGTCACAACAGTGACCAAAGAAAGAAAGATTGGGGAAAAATATGAATATATAGATATATCTATGAAGGAAACTCCTAAAAAAATGGAAAACTATTAAAAGTTATGAGAATTTTGCATTATCATAATACGATTATAAGAAAATGAATTAAGAAATAGGGATTGAATGCCTAATCAAGTGTTAGGCAAGAACTTAAAGATAAGACAAACGAAGAGGATAATGAGAGGAATATAAAGAAAGTTATTAAAGAAAATGGTGATGAGAAAAGTGGTTATTAGAATCAGACCTAGTGATCATATAAAATAAGCATAAGAAGAAATGTAAATGATAAAAGGATACCTGAAAGCATGTGAGAAAGATGACTGCGAGTCATAAATAATATGAGGTAAGGAATAAAAGTAAATGCCTAGATAAGTATTAGACCAAGAATCAAAGATAAGATAAGAACAATAATAAACAGACAGGAAGTTACCACTTCTGGATGTGAATGAATATAATTAGTAAAAGTATTCAAAGATTGTGAGAAATGGTCTATACATGGCTAGTAATGATGAAACATAAGGAAGAGTGTATATGTGTATATGTGCTTGTAAATATAAAAGATTGAGTAAGTTACGGGAAATATATAAAAGTATACGGGTGATTACAAAATAGGTATCTTAATCAGAACACTATAAAGTATGAAGCAAAAGAGTGAGATAATGTATTTGGCATAAAGCCCAAAATACAAAGGAACGAAAGATAACAAGAAAATAAATGAGAGTTGGTGTATTATCTGAAGATATATAAGAAATAAGTCTTATATGAAATATGAAAAATATAATGTTGTAAGGAAATGTATAGTGTAAACTGCATTAAAATACGAAAAAGGAAGGATTGTAAAGAAATGAAGTTAAAATGAAATGTTATCAATGAATGATAGCGGTGGTTGAGAGTAGTATCGAGTAATTGCTAAAAAAATAAAAATAAAAATAAAAATAAAAATAAAATAATAAAATAAAATATATAGTTGGAGTAACTAATTTGAGATCTTAAATCAAAAGAGAATCAAGTAAATACATATGAGAATTATACGAATTAAAACTTGTAAATATGTGTTAAAAAGTTATTAAGACAATGAGTTGTATATCATTGACAAGTTAGAATCATAATAAGACTAAAAGCATATAAAGTTGGTAATAAAATTCTTGACAGTTTTGACTTTTATAAGAGTCAAACTTAGAATATATCCATAAAAATTATTTGAAGTATGTATGAAGTATATTGAAATTGAGCCTGGAATTATGCAATACTATATGTAATAAACTAGAAACACCAAAGAATCAACGTGGTAAAGTCGGGGTGCTAAGTAGTAATCAAGAGGTAAAAGAGAAACAAAATTTACTTGTAAAGGTCTCGAGTGGGACAAGAGTTTGAGAATTGAATTTTTGTAATCAAGAAGTTAATAAATATGGTTTGTGAAATTTAATTACACCACAAGATGATAATTATCATGAAAATGTAAGCGATTATATGCAAAAATATATAAGACACTATAAGCCGTTTGAAAAATGGAATTAACCATGGCAAACAATTGGAAGACAGATAGAGAAAGGAAAAGTAAGAGATAAAGTACTAAATTAAGCACTAAAGTAAAAAATAAGTATTGCAAGACAGCAATAAGACATACAATATTAATATGAGAATGGTACACAGGGTACCCAAAAGAATGAAAAATGTACCTATGCAAGTATTGTAAGAAAATTTAAGAACGAGAAAGACATATTTATATTGGTAAGAATAATGAATAAATGAGATCAAAATCTCATAAATAACAAAAGTGGATGGAAGGAGTAATGAGAATGTTAATACGTTAAAATGTAAAAGTAATACAAGTAAAGTGCGATATAGGATAAGTAAATGTAAAAGTAATGCATATAAACGAGTAAGAGGCATGTGAAATTGAGATTTTGTGAATTAAAGAACAAGAACGAGAGTAACGTTTAAATTATTAATAAATCAAGCTACAAAAGTACCATAAGCACCACGGGATGCAAGATGTGTATTCATGGGAATAACCCATGTGAACTATAAGAGAAGAAAGATAACAGTATGGTGGGAATGTATGGAAGATAGTATAGAGTTAAATGAATCCTATAACTGTATAGTAAAGATGATGAAAATAAGAGTAATGAAGTTTGACAGTAACAATAGGTCAACTTCAATAAGTTAAACTGTACAAAAACTACAAGGCCAACAAGAATGTATTATACATAAAAAGAAACCTATGGATATCTAGTTACTAAAAATAAAAGGCGGTATGTCGTTCTGATTTCTCTGAAGTGAGAAATACGAATTCTCATAAGGGGTGTACTGCTTCGACAGATTCTGTCCCAAACAGAAAAGTGCGGATGTAAAGAGTAACGAAAGAAAGAGAATACTTACCTTATAAATGGTAATGAACCGGAAATCATTAGTAGAAAAAAAAAGAACGAACTTGAAGTTCAAAAGATTTAAAGAATAAAATATATATAAAAGATAAGAAGTTGTAAAATTTCCGGAAAGAGGGAATATCAATAAATTATCTATGTAATAATGAATAAGTAGCGGAATGAGGAAACGAGAAGAGTGAAAATAATTGAATAATATTATAAGTAAAGATATAAGAAGAATTACAAAGTAGACTGTTATTTTTGATAAAAGTATGAAAGTATGAAACTACTTTGTAAAATAAGTTTCACTAAGAGATTTGCATATGAATGGAATGAAGTAAAAAGGAATGTAATCAAAATATAGAGTATGAAGTACGAGTGAACGACTAAAAAGTTGAGAAAACGAATAAAATGACTAAGAGGGTATTTTGGTCATTTATAAAAGTATTATGAATGTTATGATAAGAATTCTGAATATTACAAGGAAAAGAGGGTAAAATAACCAAAAATGTATTTTGGTTAAGTGTAAAATGTAAATCACTAAAAGTATATTCGGAGGAATATACCTACTATAAGAAGAAAGATTAGAAATGGGATAATTTTTAAGGCACAAATTCCTGAAAACTATTCAGAAAGTTACGCATCTTAAATAAAGATTAAAAAGTTGAGGGAGTAAAAGGGGTATTTCCTCAAAGATAAAAAGTGTAAAGTAAAGAAAAGATAACTCTACTATGTAAAAGCTGAAAAGATTCCGGGGACGGAATCCTCTTAAGGAGGGGAGAGTGTAAGAACCTGAAAATTTTGGTAAAAGTCATAAAATAAATATAAGTAAAGTTGGATTTGAACGAGGGCGTAATAGTAAAATTGTCAAAAAGGGCAAAATGGTCATTCGGCACATAAATGACCTTTATGTAAAGAAAATATAATGTTGGGGTCAAAGTGAAAGAAAACAAAACGTATAATGTTATAAGAATGAATTTTTGTGCCATTTTGGAAAAAATGGAACTAGAGGGACTAAAATGTCAATTGGACAAAGTAGCTAGGTATAAAAAGGAGAAAAATTTTCTCCCAGTTCATAGAACACGGGAGAGACTTCTAGAGAGAGCCAGAGAGAGCTGGGGTGATCGGGTTCATGGAGGTTATCAGGAATTGGAAGAAAACCCACTTGGAATTGAAGAATTCCAACTCTTCTAAGGTTAGTAAACTCGTTTTTAGGGTTGTTTAACCCATTTCCCATAGATGGGTTACTGTAGCTTCGAAATTTTAGTGGCTAGAGGAGGATTATCCTATGATTCCTAGCCTTAATTTGTGTCTTAATCATCATATAAACCTAGTTTAACCATTCAATGTGCTAAAAACCAAGAAAATGAGAATTTGAGCTCAATAACCCTAACCGACTGGTTGTAAGAACAAGTTGGGTTCAATGGTTCTTAATGAGTTTAATATGTCTTAATAGAAGTAATAAACCACTCCTAGTTGTTAAATTAGAGTAATTTCAAGTTTTGGGTAAAAATGTCAAAAATGGAAATTTTTGGAAGAAACTTGGAATCCATGATTCCATGGTTTAAAAACAAGTAAAAGTAGTTGGTTTATGTTTCTAATCACACCTTGATCATTATCCAACATATGGATAACTTAAAATCAAGTTTGGTGATTCCATGTGTAATTAAACCCTAGAAATTTGAGTTTAGTATCAAAGTGTTAATTTGACATAAAGATTTGGTTAGAATGAGTCATAAATGATGTTTATGTATGAAGAAACTATTAGCAGTGGTTTCCTAAGAGTTTCAATTAATAAAATGAAAGTTTGAACAAAAACTGAAATTTGTCGGGTGGAATGGAATTGGTGATTCCATGAATGAAACCCATGGAAATGGTTAATGGAAATCATTAATTGGTAACTAACAAAGTATGTTTTTGGTTGTAAAACCTTAAATTAAATCATCCATTGGTTATATAAGTATATGGATAGAAAATGGACAAAACTGGATTTTAAAATTTGAGTTGATGTGCATATGACCTTCCTTAGAGCTCTTGTGACATCCTATGGTCTTAATCATTAAGTCATGAACTAAATAAGACTTAATAGAAGTGAAAACATGTTCTTAACATAATAAAGGGTCAATAGAACCAATGGTCAAAATTTGGTGAAGTTTGGAGTTAAAACGAGCCCGATACATGACTTTTAGTGCAAAATTCGAAGTTTGAAGGGCCTGGGAGAGTTACACGACCGTGTAACTATTATGGGTAAAGTTACACGGCCGTGTAACCCACTGATGAATGGTAAAGAGCCTATTTTTCCCCTAGACATGTAGCCTTGGTCTCCAATTGATCCCATAAGTGTTATAGAGCATGAAAACATGAAAAATGAGTCTAAATTGTGTATGTGACTTTCCAAGGGTATAATGGTCAATAAAATGTCATTTAAAAGATAATAAGAATAAGTAAAAAGGTGTGTTAAAGGATGAATATCACAAAAATATTGTGATATGAGCCTAGTGGAACATAACAAGGTAGTCCTTACATGTTGTTAAAGTATAACTTGTTATTAATCTTAGGTGCTTAAGAAGTAAAAGATCAATAAACGGAAAGGACAAGGAAAGGTGTAGCCATAGTTAGACTTCTCTAACTAGCCAAGGTGAGTAATGTGTGTATTTTTTGGTACATAGCAAAATGGGTTTTTATACAAAGAAATGAATTTTATATAAAATGTTTTGGGAGTCAAAATGGTATTATGGAAGTTGAAATGATTTAATGAAAATGGTTTTATGGAACTGAAAATAGTTTTGTGAAATTTGGAAATGATACTATAAAATAGTAAGTATAATGTATACAAAAGATAAATGAGAAATACAAGGAAGTAATAAAGTGACTGAGCCCTGTTGATGAGTTAAGAAGTATACGGATAAAGACCACGGCCTGCTGCGGTAGGGGTGGCAAAAAGACACTACTGGGATGGTACCTCCCGTCACGAAGTAGTTGTCTTACCTTGATACATGAATTCGTTTCATGCTATTGGGGAAGTAGTTATACGGGTGCGTCTCGTATAAAACCTACGGGTGCACTCGTAGGAATGTTCTCTCAGATGAAAAGGAATACCTATGGGTGCGCTCATAGGAAATTAAACAATATGAAAACTTGGAATGTTTAAAATATGAGAAATTATTTTGGGTCTAAAACCCGTATTACTCACGAGACGTATATCTTACGTATTATTTTTTTTTAAAATGCTATGTACTCAGGTAGCAAGGGAAAAGGGTAGATGATGCGTTAAAGTAACAAGAGTCCTAGATTGATCAGAGTATGTACCTACTTCCTTAAATTATGGTAATGTATTAAGCTTGTGACACCCCATATTGAAAGTGAAAATTTTTTTTATGGGAAATTTAGCATGTAAATTGTTTTATTAAAATGTTGTATATGGGACGGGGTGTTACATAGAATACTCCATTTAACCAATTTAAAGACTGCAATTGGCTTGTATAAAACAGGTCTTCCTCTAGATTTAGGAATTGAACCATTCAATTGATTAATTGAAAGGTCAAGATTAAAAAGTCTCCTAAACTGTTAAATGCCCATGTGAATCCATCTCTCCAAAGCATATCGGGAGCAATATCCAATATGTTTTTTGGTCAAGGACTCTTAGGGAACTCATGTTTGTTGAAACGGATGGCAGTCAAAGCATATCGGTGATAGCACACGGAGAGATACTTCAGGAAAATGTGATTATCTACATTTTTTGCAATCAAAGCCATAAAAACAAGATCGAATATATTGTTAGACTTTAATTATTGTTTAGTCCTTCTTGTATAGTTGTCTATAGTATAGGGGCTCTAGTGTAACTGTGTAATCTATTTATACTGATATCTATACAACGTAAACCCTACGAGGGCTTTCCACATAATCAAACATGGTATCAGAGCCACACCAAATATGGCTCCCGATCCTAAACCTTTTTTTCCGCTGCCCTAATCGCCGGCCATAGCAATTGACGGCTACGTCCACTGCCACCGGTCCTTGTTTCCGTTTTTTCTTTCTTCTGATCACTAAAGAACTCCGCTGGATCTGATCTGTGCACGTTGCTGGTGTGCACCGGCCCCTGCCGCCTATCTCATTGCCGCACGTTGCTGCTGTGCACCGGCCCTGTCTCATTGTTGCTTTCTTGCTGCACTCGGACAGCCACAGCCGCCGGACATCTACAACATCCAAATCCACCCGGAGTCCTTGTTCTCTCGTGTCTCGGATCTCCCTCGTATCGATTACCGCCGGTTGGTTATAGTCATCTCACTACAATCCTTCTACCCACGGTAAGCATCCTAATCATTGTTTTTATTTTTATTTTTTGTTTGTTTTCTTTTCAACTGGTCTTGCCTCACCATGTCGTCCTCAGCCTCCTCCTCCACCGTTGCTGCTACCACTGCGAGTCAACTAGTTTTTGCTCAAACTAATGTTTACTCTCAATTCAGTTTTAAGCTTTCGGTCGATGGTTCTCGATATAAGCTTTGGTGTCAGATCTTTTCTGATATGTGTAGATGTGCAAAAGTGCATGGACACATCACTGGGAAATCAAAACCCACCGGTGATGATGATGAAGTGATGATGATGAAGACTAGTATGCAATAGATTCTCGAATTAAATCTTGGTTTTATTCTACATGTGAAGCTAATCTCCTTCAAATCATCGCTAGTGATGATTGTACGGCTAAAAACCTTTGGGACAAGCTCGTTGAATTCTTCTTAAATAACAAGATGTCTAGAATGCTACAGTTGCATGAACAGTTCAGAAACACCAAGAAAGGCTCCATGTCGATCACTCAGTTCTGTCACACTCTTGATCACACACTCAAGAACCTTGCTGATTCTCTCAAAGACCGTGATTCCAACATTGATGAAGTTGAATTAGTAATGCAAATTCTAAGTCAACTACCACCATCCTATCGAAGCATAGTTGATGTCATCACCAATCGGCTACCCTTTCCCTCATTCCTTGAAGCGAAGAACATGTTACTTGTGCATGAATCCCGTGAAGAAACTACCGAAACTCCCACCGACTCCCTATTGTCCACAACCACCACACTCTACTCCCAATGTAACCAAACCGGTCGGTCGAAAAAGACAAATAATAAAAATAAAAATAATAATCGGGGAGCTTCCAAAAGGGGGGGGGATAATTCTAGTGCTTTGTCTACTAACTTTCCTGCAGGTAATCAAGGCACCCAAGGCACCTTTCCTGCTTACTATGGAGTTACAACTCCCGCTCCGGCCATATTCCCTTCGTCGCAACAAGGCATCCTTGGATAGCACCCGCAACAGCATCCTAGATACCCGCTGATCGCCGCCAACCAGCCACCACAGCAGGCCGTCCGACAGCCACAACATGCCACCGGACAACCGACTCCATCCTTCGGTCAACAGCATCAACCAACAGCAATTCCGACTATGCTGTCCTCTTCTCTCGGTTAACCAATGCTGCCCCATGGCAGCCCGTACATGCTGCCCATGCAGCCAAATCATCCTCTCACCGCTCCTTACTCGTCGGTTTACGCTCCTCCACTGTATCCGCAACCGCCACCCTCAGCTTTTGTCGGTATTGGTCAACAACAGCAACCTACGGATCTTGCGTCTATCTTCCAAGCAATGTCCATTCAGCAACCTCAAGACAACAATCACTACATGGACTCCGGTGTAAGCTCGTACATGACATTCAATCAAGGTACCATGCTTTCACTAACTCAATGTAAAGTTAGCTCTATTATGGTGGGTAATGGTGCTCTACTTCTTGTTTGTTATATTGGCCAAACTTTTCTTCCTTTTTCTAATAATCGTTTCAAACTTAACAATGTTCTTGTTTCTGACAAAAATTTTAAAAATCTCATCTATGTTCGTCGTTCCTGTATTGATAATTGGTCTATTATTGAGTTTGACCCGTTTGGTTTCACTGTAAAGGATTTTAAAACAGGTCAGTCTCTTCAGCGTTGCGATAGCCCAGGCCCAGATCTCTATCCTGTTCTTCCCGATGCTGCTACCTCATCCGTTGCCACTGCCCTTGTTGCTACCACCCCTCACACGTGGAATCGACGCCCAAGACATCCTGGCTCATCTATCTTACAATTTTTGCAAGCCAAAAACTTTATTTCTTGTTCTAGTAATAAACTCCCTTTATGTCATGCTTGTCAACTAGGAAAACATTGGCGTTTATCTATTTCCTTCGTCTTCTTCTAAAACTACTCGTGTATTTGAATTAATTCATTATGATTTATGGACATCTCATGTGTCAAGTTTAAGTGGATACAAATATTATATATTGTTTCTTGATGACTTTTCACATTTCTTGTGGGTATTTCCTTTACGAGTTAAATCCGATGTTTTCTCTATTTTTAAAAATTTCCGTGCTTACATCCTCAATCAATTTAAAACTCACATACAATCATTTCAATGTGATAATGGACGCGAGTTTAATAATCAACCTCTTCTCGATATTTTTAACACTAATAGAATCAAAATTCGCTTCTCTTGTTCGTACACCTCTCAGCAAAATGGCAAGGCCGAACTTAGGATTCACACTTTCAATAATACTCTGCGAACTTCCCTTCTTCAAGCCTCTCTCCCACCCAAGTTTTGGGTTGAAGCTCTTCACTGTGCTGCTCATACTTTTAATCTCCTTCCCACTACCATTCTCAACTACCAATCTCCTTTTGAGATTTTGTTTGGTTCTTCCCCAACATATCACCATCTTCGCGTGTTTGGTTGCCTTTGCTACCCCAACACCTCGTCTTCTTCCCCTCACAAGCTTGCTCCTCGCTTGACTGCCTGTCATTATCTTGGTGCATCCTCGGACCATTGACATTGCAGCGGTCGTCATGCGGTCAAAAACAAGAAAATACCTAACACACACACTTAGCAGAGTGGAAGTCAGGGTCGATCCATAGGAGTTACGTGGTCGAGACAGGTAACAGATTAACAACTGCAGTGTCACGCTACAGTCAGAGGACCTAGTTCCCAACTTTTTCCAAACAAACCCAAAAGAACATAAAATCCAATAATCCAAGCAAGCATTAACTAAACTAAGCTACTAACTAAACCTTGTTACCTACTGAAATCAGAAGTACATCTCCAATTCAGAAGCAATCAAAGGCAATCCAAACATCAAACACAATCCAATCACTCGAAAATTCATTCACAAGCATAAATACCGAAAACTAAGCAATTAACATAAACCGAATGATTATCATTAACCAAATCAAATCCAAAAGGTCCAAAACAGTAACCAAACATCAAAAACAGAAATCAAAGACTCAATGTCAATGGTTGTCACTCCCAAAGACACTAGCCACTATCACTAACTATTTAACTAATTGAAAATTAAAGATAAAAACATGAAAATACCAAAAGGTGGTTGCTGAAGCTAAATCTCGGAGTCAAAGAGCCTTGGGGGTCGATTTCACACCAGGTGTTCGCTAATTTTTTCGACCCGAGAGCCTCTATTTATAGTTGCAAAAATCTCGAAGCCGCGTCGCGCATAAGTGGATCCCGCGGCGCGCGTGCGGGTTTATCCCCGTTTTATCGGCATTTGAATTTCTTTCCACCGCCTCATAACCGCGTCGCGCCTTGATGAATTCCGCGGTGCGCGTACGTCTTTTCCTGATTTTGCCTTGATCTTCCAACTTCTTCCAAATTTCACGCTTTTGGTCCCTGTTTTCATTATTTCTTTCCAAACAAGTGCTGGCACGAAAAGTGAGAATACCACGATATATATGATATAATTCCACTAATAATAGGGCTCAATAGTATTACTAGGCGTTGTCAAATACCCCACACTTGTGCATTGCTTGTCCCCAAGCAAGAGAGTTTTTAATAGATTATAATAAAGACTCAAACAATTTTTTACTGTGTTTAATTTCAAAGCTTATTGCCTTAAGAGTTAGAGTGAAATAGTTCGTGAAAACATAATCGGAATGTTCTTTGGAATTCATGGCTTTCTAGAGAACCCTTGATTACAAATTTTCTGTCGACAATGAAGTGTACATACTCATTCAGATTCTAAAGGCCATTAAAAAACTGTCCATGACTTTCGATGTTGTACGTGTAGCGAGCTTTCGGAAATACCATCCCAGACCAGACGATCTTAGGTGGTAAGGTCCATAAGGCCCACCCATTTTAGACTTACTGGCTCGAAAAACAAAGGTCACAGATTGACAATTCCTTCCTAAAGTCCAATCTTAAAATATCTCAATCGTCTAAACTCATAAAACTCAACTTATTTGACTCAACTAATAGCATGATTACAACTAAATAGTATTTCTCGAAAAATACCAGTGCTATAAACAATCATAAACTATCCGTTTCAAAATTACAATCTAATAACATTTTGAAAAAGTTGCTAAATTTTTTGAAAATCGGTCATTTTCCGCAAAACTTTCAAAAACTACTCTTTCGACCGTCCACACCCCACACTTAAAACCGTACAACATCCCTGTTGTACAAAAATTATCTAGAACAAGGGAGAAAGAGTTACCCCTTTGGACGGTAGATCGCTTGATTGGTACTCGGTGTCACAGGTACAAATACGAACAAAAAGGTCCTCAATTTAGCATTCTGGAGTTGTAGCGCAACAGTGAACACACCGGTGGTCAAGACAAATGGAGGGGGCACGGTGACCCCACACTTGCTTGAAACAACTCCTCCAAGTTTTGGTATCACATGCGTGACTCACAAAAAAGATTAAATGCAAATAAACAAAATACAATATAAACAAAAAATAGAAAGTGTCATAAGTACAGTACAGATATCCAAAAGAAGAAAAAATAAGAAAAATACATCAATCGCCACCTGGTGGCCTGGAAGAACCAGCTTCATGATCATGGGCCCGGGCTGGAAATGGTCGGGGGCGGTGTCCCTGCTGTATGGCTAACTCCAAAAGTACCTCCCCGATCCACTCCAACTGCTCCTCCATCCTAGCACCTGATCCTACAATCGTCTGAGCTCTGTCGCCTCCTCCTGCTGTGGCTCTGCCGGTGCTACTGGTCTCCAGCGTCTCCTGCCCGGCTGGGCGTAAGCTGGTTGGGTAGCCTGGGGTGCCTTAGTCGCCACCCTCACGTACTGGCCTGGGCGCTGCTGCTCGAGAAGCCCCATGTTCTCCAGGGCTTGCGTCGTAGTGCGAACTAGAGGTACCGCCGTCAGTGTCGCCGTGATCTCCGCGGTGAGCAGGCCATAAGATCTGGCCAAACGGGTGATGTAGTGCCTGCCCACCATGGGACTGCTAGAAGATGCACCCGCAGCTCGGGTGGATAGGGAAACCACCAGGGAAAATGGTAGGTGTATAAATCTGGTGGGGTCGAGGAGAGCCCACATGTACGTCATGTCCTCCCCAGACACCTTCTCACCTCCTTGCTTCTGCATAACAGAAGTGGAGATGATACGGTGCATGAGGCGGTGAAGAGGGTTGCGGAGCTGGCTCTCCTTGGCCGACCCCACCTCGTACTGAATGTCCAACAATGCAGCCCAGATGACTGCGTTGCTGTCCCGATCTGGCTACCCCTAGATGCACGCCCGACTAAAAGGCACGAAATGGCGGCTCTCCAACTCCTTCGTGGTATAGATCCTTACACGTCTCCCGAAATCCCGGAGACTGCACTCAAGACTCTCGCCCCCCAAATGGAAGCGGATAATCCTCCCCCTCGGCTCCTCCGAGGCTGGTGTGTAGCGGATGGTGGATAAGGACTCCACCAACAGCTCTGCGTAAACAATGTCCTCCGCCATGGCCAGCAATCTGTCCCAACCATGGCAGGTGAATGTGAAACCACCTACAGACCAGGTGCGGTGCAAAAACGGCTCCAACTCTGCCCATAAACCAGCCTGGCCGAGAATGTCTCTATCCAAAATTGTCGCCTCAAGAACCTAGCGGGGAGTTAACTCATCTCTCCTCTGTTTGTACTCCGGTGCCCGATTCAGAACATCAGGGAACTGTAGAAACGGGTGATCGCGTCTGATAACCATCTGCGTAACAGAACCACATAACAGAAAGTTTTTGCAAAAATCAGTCCTCTTCTTCCCCAACGAGCCGCGGCGTGGCCCAAGAACCGTGTGCGGCGCGTCGAGCGTCTGGTTCGAACTTCGAACCCCAATTCATGATTCAACCTGTTAAAACTCTATCTAATACTACTACAAGGTAGCCTAAGCACCGACTAGCTCATCTGGGGTCATTATTTGGCAAAATAAACACCCTAAAAGCTAGCATTGCCGATTTCTATGTTTTTTTCAAATTTGGAAAAATCAACCAATTTCTAGGCCTAAATGCTTGTAATACTTAGTAGAAATGAGTTAGAACAACGTACCTTGATTGCAGGAATGAAATACACGAAAAAGAAACAAGAAAACTTCTGATCACTCGATGCTCTGGAGCGCGGCGTGGTCACAACTAAGCAGAGTCGTACCTTATAAAGAAGAAAACCGTCCGATCGAATTCCGTGTCGTGGGCGAGGGTTAGACGCGGTGCACGTGTCTCCAATCCAACCTTTGCGTACCGGGTTACATTGCGATCCCGCGGCGCGCCAATCTCTATTCCGCGTCGCAGTTTTCAAAATTTCCAAATTCCTTCGTGTGACCCTACACTTGCCTTAGACCAGTTACACCTGCAATGATGATAAAATAATCTTCCTAATTACTCCTAAGAATACAACACCTAACCTATGAAAGATGGGTTGCCTCCCAACAAGCGCTAAGTTTAACGTCTTCAGCCAGACGTATTATTCCTTCTACAGCTACGGTGGATCGTATGCCTTATTTCCTTGCTGATTCCCAGTCACCACCGTCCCTTCGTTGCCCCACTGCTCCTCAAACTTTCCTGGGTCAAATAGCTTGCCGGTCCTTCTGCTGCTGCCCGGTCGCTGTTTATTGATTAGTTCCCGTGAGTTCTTGGAGGTAGCTTTGAACCTCCAAGCTCGGTCCTTTCTTCTGCATCTCTTCAACGTCAAAGGCTTGGCATGAAGCGCGCCCATTGCCGCTTCCAGTAGTTGTTCCACACCTCGTTTGCTAGTGTTTCGCATGCTATCTTCAGGTTGCAATTTTGGCTTGCAGTACCAATAAAAAATTTTCAATCGAATGGGATCGGAAGGCAACAAATCGGGATGCTTCCATATATCCTCATCGATGGTATTGATCACATCTAATTTTCCATTCATGAATGGATCATGAGTGGTGATAAAATCATGTTTATTGTTTTCAAATATCAATTCGTCAGCATCAACTTCTTGATCATCGTCCAACAGGTGGATCGGTACCAAGAGTGAGCGACTGGTTTTATCTGATGGTGGTATAACGTCACCAATCACCAGATCCTTATTTTTAAAATGCGCAAAATTCTCAAAAATTTTAGGTTCGGGGGTAGTATTGTCATCTACACCCCCTTCCCCAATAGTATCAACAACTTCAACAATTTCGGAAGTTGTTGGGTTGGTTTCTGTACTGACACTTACAGACTCCTCCTTAACATCCCCATTAACCAAAATTGTCTGGTGATGGTATAGATTCACACATCACCAGATCAACATTACTAATACTTTCAAAAACATCAAAAACTTCAATGGTTTCTGAGTCAGAGGTAGCATTGTCACCTACAACCTCTTGCTCAACAACCGTTTCGACCATCTCAGTGGTCTATTGACTTTCCCAAGGTGTATGCCCTTCCATCACATATTCAGATGATGCAGGTTCACAAACCATATCATTGGTAGAAAAATTACTCACCTCAGGTTCTGGTGAGGGTTATGAACATTTCCAACTTTCCTCTAACTGATCTAAAGAAGCTTGCAATCTTACAAGAGCATCAGTCTGGTCCTTCTGCACTTGGTGGGTGTTGTACGTGAGTACCCAAAGTCGATTTCACACCAGGTCTTCGCTAATTTTTTTTGACCCGAGAGCCTCTATTTATAGTTGCAAAAATCTCGAAGCCGCGTCGCGCATAAGTGGATCCCGCGCCGCGCGTGCGGGTTTATCCCCGTGTTATCGGCATTTGAATTTCTTTCCACCGCGTCGCGCCTTGATGAATTCCGCGGCGCGCGTACGTCTTTTCCTGATTTTGCCTTAATCTTCCAACTTCTTCCAAATTTCACGTTTTTGGTCCCTGTTTTCATTATTTCTTTCCAAACAAGTGCTGGCACGAAAAGTGAGAATACCACGATATATATGATATAATTCCACTAAGAATAAGGCTCAAAAACGACGAAAATATATGATATTACTAGGCGTTGTTAATCATCGAAGGTACAGATGTCTGGATCTCAATACTCACACGGTAATCATCTCTCGTCATGTTACATTTGGTGAAGATCACTTCCCTTACCCTGACTTTCACTCTACCCCCGCCTCCACGGACTATAATAGTTATAAATAACATAAACTTAAAAAATATAGTAAGTTGCCTTGAAACAATAGTGATATTTGAAATAGTAATAATGATCAAAATAAAAAATAATCAAATTATCATTTATTTAATTAATATCTATCTAAGTTGATTAACGAAAGTAATATTGAAAGTAAAACCTAAATTAAAATGCTAAACTAACAAAATAATTTAATAGAATATATTTTTTATAATTTTTTCCAATAAATAGTTTTTTATAAATTAAATGTCACAATAGTTACCAATAAGACAAAATTAAAAAATATATTATGTTTTCCTAGAAAAAATGATTGACATTTGAAAAAATAATCATGATTAAAACTAAAAAAATGTCTAAATAAGTTCTATTAAAATTAATTAACTATAACAATAATTAATAATAATATTAAATAAAATTTATATTAAGTTTTATTCACATGCAAAATTCAATAAGTACAATTGAGATGATATGATCATATATGATGCATATATAAATTGATTAAACATCATAATAATTAACAAAAAAAACATAATATATTTTTATTTTCACATACAATATATGAATAAAGGCTATTGAGATGATATTTATATGTGTATCTATTTTATCGTATATTTAATGATTACAATATTTTATAATAATTTAATATAAGAATTATAATTATTTATAGTTAATGACAATGACATAGTTATTAATAACATATATGTCAATATTTTAATTATATTACTTTACATTCTACGCAACGCGTGGACATTCGCATAGTTCAATTATAATGGCTAGCACTTTTAGTCATTATTTCTTGATGTATTTACCACAACAAATTGGACTTAAATTGCTTAATTATCTTTAATAAATCCTAATCTATATCAACATTAGATTAGTTGAGCTATTCCAAAATTCATTGTATGTTTCATTTTGATTCAATAGTATACATGAACTTTCATATTCATGATTATTGTTCTTAAACTACATTGTCATTTTATCTTGGTCCAACAAACAACAATGTAACATCCTAATTTTCATAACATGATTCGATATCTATAGAATCAAGAACAATGTAACATCCTAATTTTCATAACATGATTAGCCATAACAATCATTAAAATCTTACAAGATTTTACAATGTTAAACCATGAAAAAAACTTGCATAAGTGGAAATAACATTGTTTTAATACGAAATCCAACAAGTAAAATATAAAATATGGATGTTATATCTCTTCAATGTTTCAAATATTCCATAACTCATGTCTTCTCATCTCCTTTATTGTTTCAGCTAGCAAAAGTAACTTCCCAGGTTGTATATAACTTTAAAAGCAAGTTGGACCAACATAATACTTAGTGAGAGCATTATCTTTGTGCACATTGACGTCAATAAGTTTTAAGACTTGATGCAATAATATAACCAACATTTTTAATTTTTTATCATATTTTCCCCCACAAAAGTTGATGAATCACATTGGGGGAACCGATACATCATTTCAGAAAAGACAAGACAGGTCCATAAAACACAATTCTTTCCATCATGCACAACATATATGCTTATGGCTAAGCACACCTACAATATAAGCGACATGCCTAATACTTGCAACACTCACTACAAGAAAAGTCCTTGTTAGTGACCAATATTTTTGTGACAACCTGAATTTTTGTCACTAACAATATCATTTAGTCACAGTATATTAAGTCGTCACTGAATTTTGATAATGCTACAAATTTAGTGACTAATACTATGATGGTCGTCACTAACCGCTCATTAAATCGTAAAATAAAATAAAAATATTTTTGTTTCAAATATTATCACAAATATTAGTGACTAAAAATAATGGTCACTACATTAAAAGCTTACTGAGAAAAAAGGTGGTCACTATATGGGACTATGGGAAAATTAGTGACCAGAAAAGAGTGGTCACTAAGTAATTTTCATTTTTGGACTTCACTAAACCGTAAAATAAAATAAAAATATTATTTTCAAATGTTATTACAAATATTAGTGACTAAAAATAATGGTCACCACATGCTTAGTGACAAAAATGGTGGTCACTATATTGGAGAATTAGTGACCAAAAACAGTGGTCACTAAATATTTTTTTTTTTTGTTTTTAGCTGGGCATAAAATAAAAATATATTTTTTCAAATGTTATTACAAATATTAGTGACAAAAAAGGTGGTCATTATATTAGAGAATTAGTGACCAAAAATAGCGGTCATTAAGTATTTTTCGTTTTTAGACTTCCTTAAAAGTTAGGTAAAAGCATTGTGACGATAAAAATTGGTCATTGAATTTACATGATAAAGTTTAATGTCAATGAAATAATAGGCATTAGCCTTTTTAATAATTATTTTTTTAAATCTATTTTATTATCATAGAAATTATAATTAAAAATCTAATCAAGTTTTTTAATTTAAAATAATTATTAAATATAAAAAATGTAAGAAAATTAGTCAACGCCGGTCAAAAGTAGTCAAAACAAAAAGTCAAAATTGCAGCATTTTTGTTTTGTCAACCCATCTAAAACCTAATCTGTTAAAAATCAAACACGATTCAAAATACTTTTCCTCCTATTTCTTGTGCGATTTGGACTCCCGCCGCCCTCAATTGTCATCTCGCTTTCGGCCGCCTGCTTATGGCTGCATTTGATTGACTTCATCCTCCATCCCCGCATATGCATCCACCTACATTCTTCTCTCCCTTCTTCCCTTTTTTCTATGAATCGAACATGTAACTCTGTAAGGTCTGATGTCGGTAAGTTATGACTTCATCCTCAGGCGCGCTTCCGACTTCCTCCCATTTCAGAGTTAAAGTCTGATGTCGGTAAGTTAAAGTATGATTTGAACGATTGTGGTTATATGATTACAAATATGAGTTTTTCAGATGTTGTGGTTCTGTCGATTACGATTTAAGATTTCAGTTTAGTTTCATCTCCGATTTAGGATCCAAATACGACTTGGTAATATTCATTTCAGATTCAAATTTCATTTAGGTTGGTTTCAGTTGCAGAGTCGGTAATATTTATTTTAGATTTAGTATTCTACTCGTTAATGTTCATTTCTGTTTATTTCAGTTCCATTGTAGACATATTAATTAGAATTAAACGACTGTTTGACACGATTCAAGATTAATTTCAGCTTATTGTCAGATTCCGGTTCAATACACAATTCAGTAAACTTCATCTCCGCCTCCGACTTCCACTGTACAGAGTATGTATTCCATTGTTATTGTCGATTCTAAATTACAAGTTATTGTTGATTTCAGATTACATGACAGGTTGTTATCGATTTCATATTACAAATTATTGTTGATTTCATATTATAGATATTATCGATTTCATATTATAGATTATTGCCAGATTTCAAATTACAAATTTGGTGTTCTTGGTTTTTGATAATATTAAGGAGTTTCTCAAAGTATATTCATGTACTGATTTGCTGGTTTCAGGTACTTCTTTGAAAAACAAAGCTACTTTTTTAGGTTTATCAAGTTAATTGTTATTGATTATGTCTTAAATGGAACAAATAGTATTGGACTGCTACATAAGGAATCAGTAGTAGCATGCTGTGATGAAGTTACCCTCTTGAAGAGCTAAATAACAAACATTCTAGGGTATAAACTATAGTCTGAAACTATCATCTTGTTACAAACTCGTGATAGTAATAATATTTGATTTTTTAAAAATTAAATTTTATTAGAATTAATGGTTGCCGCCTAGGTGCCGATTAGTCCTCGCCTAGACCGACTAGTCCTAGGCCCCAATCGACCGCCCGTCTACCGTCTAGCGAATTTTAAAACCTTGCAAAATATGAATGTTTTTGCATGGATGTGACATCTCGTTATATGTTGTTTTAACAACATTCATATTTTTAATGAGTTGGGTTTTCTTTTGGTTTTGTAGTGACCTCTTGGGGCATATGGTTGGAGATACACGGACATTTTCATTGCTTATGGTACTTATTACATACATTATTACATATAAAGAATGTTATGTTATCATTGGTATTATGGTTGAGTAATCTTACCGATATAAAGTTGATATGATATATTTCATTTTAGTAATTGCAATTTTGAACGTTATTAGTAGATATATAGAATGTTATGTTATTATCGGTTTTATGGTTAAGTTATACTTATAAATTGTTAATATACTTAATTAGGTTTTTATATATTGTTTCCCAATTCAAATCTTGTTGTGTTTGGAAAAGAATCGCAATCGGCATCAAAATCGGAATCGGAATCGGAATAAAAATAGGCAACCCAAATGTCTTTTTCTTGTATGTTCATAATTAGTGACTATTTTTTTTGGTCACTAACAATAAATAATTAGTGAAAAACTTTTCTTGGTCTCTAACAATAAATAATTAGTGACCACACATTTGGTCACTAAATGTATACACTAGTGATGATTTTAAATTATTAGTGACGAATTTTAGTGACAAAATATGTCGTCACTGATATAGTGACCATTACACTTTAGTCACTATATAGTGACAACTTATATATTTTGGTCGCTATTCAGATTTAGTGACGGACCTATAGTGACGAACTGTGACCACCAATATTTTGGTCACTAAATCCATTAGTGACTACTCTTTCTACTGATAGTGACCACTTCATTTTCGTCACTAATCAAGACTTTTCTTGTAGTGACTATACCAACATCATGTAGAATGACTAACACCAGAGACCATATAGTAAGCTACTACACACGTTCCTACTACATGTAACACCATAATATATGCACGACAAGACGATAATACTTCACGCGTTTACTAATGTCCCATAGTTATAAGCACAAAACCATTTACAAGCAATATTATCAACAAAATTAGATACCACGTAATAGCAAACAAAACTTTGTGTGCAAGAAACCCTAGAATTCGTATGAAACTCATATTCCTCAACTCTACTGTAATCTCATTAAAGTACACTCCCACTAGTCCCAACATAGAGTTGTAGTGCAATACTCTAAGCTTCTAACACAATATAAGTATATTGTCTAGAGTGTTCAATGATGGTGTGTTGTATTATTACGTTATCTGTTCGACAAACCAGATGTTCGAGTAAGTTATTCAAACTCATTTGATCAATCGCAATTTTTGACTCCTTGCAATTTAAAATATAACAGTACCTATATAAATCTCAAATAATTAACTTCCGCCATTTACATTAAAAGTAACAAACTTAATTGTACACAAAGCTCTAATTTTAACTAAATAATAGTTTATAATATCACAATATATTTGAGTACGAGTAGAATAAATTATTCCAAAAATGGGTTTATTTCTAAAATATATATTATGATTTAATCAATCAAACTAATTAACTGGTTATCATAATGACTCAAGTTTTGCATTTCAGTTCTAATAAAAATCAAACATTTTTGACATTTTGATCTAGATAAATATGAAGTTTCAAAAGTAAATAATAACCAAATATCAATAATATTTAAAAGATAATAAGAATAACATCAAACGGTTTTCATCTGGCTACTTCTTACTTCATCGATATTGAATATAATATATAATTACAATATTAATTTAATAATAAAACAAACTAATATCAAATACCAAATTTACCATTAGGGAGGTATTGTGTCTAGTCTCGTTCGATTTCCTTTTCGTCAGCTGTTATTGAATATGTGTATCGACCAATGCTTTAAAACTTCGGTTGATCCGGCCAGTCGAACCGGTTGGACCGTAACTCGGTGAAAACAGCGAGTCAATTATAACCGGTTTTTTACTAATTTCTAACTCAAATTGAACCGGCCGGTTTTTTGATGGTTGGACCGGTGACCCGAAACCGGGTTGACCCGGCAGTTTAAGCAAAAAATTAGAATATGGGCTTTAAAACTTGGTTAAAGACTTCAATACTCAGACTTTTGAAATTAGTTCACCATTGGTTTATCAAATTTACTAAACTTTCCAATACAAACCTGACAACATATATTTTTTATAACACAAATATAAAATTACACAGTTTATGTTTTATAAATATATAATTATGCTGAAAAATATAAAATGTATGAAAAATTTAAAACCAATTTAACCCGGTGGTTGAAGCGATCAGACCGGCTGATGCGTGTCCCGATCACCACACTAGATCAATTAAAACTCAGGTTTTAAAACATTGGTATCCACAATCGAATATCCAGGTGCACTGTAGTCCATTATTTTGTTTTAGCCCACTTAGTTACCTTTAGCCCATACATGGATTTCATTATTGAATGCCAAATTACTTTACTATTTGACCCAAAAATAAAGCGGACTTTTGTGTTATTAATGTCGGATCCTAAAGCTTATGATTTTGCAAACTTCTGTATTAAATCATTTATAATTCTAGTCACACCTGTCTCAATCCCCAATAGCAACTTATTGCAAATAAGTTTCATTAAGTCAATAATGAAAACAGATTTTCGTCTCTATTTTAAACTCGAAATGAAAACATTAAAATGTCGTTCATGGTCAAATTAGGCCACGGCCCATGAGAGTCTCAACTCCCACTCTCACTTTTATTTATTTTTCTTGACTTTGATTTTAAATTGCTAAGTTTCCATGGGCTCTAACATCTTGTTTAATTATGACAGTGCCCTCATTCTTAAAATGTTTAATAATTGGAAATTAACTAATGATATCCTTTTTTTTTTCTTTTTTTTGTAAATTCTGGGTTATTACAAAAAACACACTTTAGAAGATATGTTGAAAATGGGATCGAACACAAAAACCCCTAGAGAATGTTTCAAAACTGATCAAGCATCTTTTAATACATATATGCTTGAACCAAATAATATTAATGAAGTTCATGAAAATTGATGTTTCAGAAGTTATTGAAAATTTGAAATAACATTATGCCGTACTGGTATTGGTGCCAAATGGGTATTCAAAACAAGGCAGGCTCATATGACAATATGAGACAAGAGATAAAGCAAGACTAGTGAGAATGTGCTCGAGTTGAAGAAATTCAAAATTTTGAATATTTGATATTTTACAGAGCGGGGGATTCTTCCTTATTTTTGTGTAGCCTGAAAACCATTAGGGATATAAGTTTTTCTCCAACCCATTCGGGTATATTACCAGATAATTTATCCTCACCGAGATCTAAAACTCTTAAATTTTGCAAATTTCCAAATTCTCGAGGAAGTTCACCCTTAAAGTTATTGTCATTCAATTTTAACCGAACCAATGATGAAACATTATGAGCTATAAAGCTTGGAATGACACCAGACAACCGATTTGAGCTAAATCTCATGGTACGCAAGTTTTGTAGATTCTCAAGACACTTGGGAATTTTCCCCGATAACCTATTTCGTGAAATATCAAGATATTCCAAATCTGTCCTTCTGCAAAATTACCTTGGAATCGACTCATTGAAAAGGTTATTTTCCAAAAATAATGCCCTGTAAAATCCATATCCAGACACATGAAAGTTTTCCCCGTTAGGAAGGTTTGTCAAAGATCCGATGAGCTTGTTGTGAGAGAGATCTAAGAAAGAAATGATGGGCATCTTCTGCAGCCATGTGGGCAGAGGTCCAGAAATCGTAGTATTGGACAACACTAACATCCCAAGTTTCCTTTGATTTCGAAGCCACTGCGGAAATCCATTTATGATATTGCAAGAACTGAGTCGAAGATCTATTAGTTTGAATGGAGGTATCCACTCATGTGAAACATTGAATGTCAACTTAATGTTAGAAGAAGTATCCAAGTGTTTCAACATCAAAAGGTTAGCAAAATGGGCTTCAATAACTAGTCCTTCTAAGGAATTGTTAGAGATATCAAGGGAACGGAGCTTGGCAAGTTGCCCAATTGAAACTGGAATAGTCCCATTTAACAAATTTGAATACAACGAAATTGCTTGTAATGAAACAAGTCGACCTAGAGATGCTGGGATGGGACCTGTTAACTGATTGAATTCCAGATTCAAATATGTTAAAGCTGCCAAATTTCAAAACGATTCGGGAATTGAACCATTCAATTGATTGAACGAAAGGTCAAGTTTGGTAAGATGCCCAAAGAATGTTGGAATGGGACCGCTTAATCGGTTACCAGATAGATCTAATACTTCCAAAAATCTTAATCTTCTTAGAGATTCAGGGATCGGACCTGTCAATCCGTTGACCGACAGATCTAAGCCTCTTAAATTTTCTAGTCTTCCGAGTTCTGGAATTGTACCATTTGGGAGCATGCCCATATTCCAACTTAAATCCAACCTCTCCAAAGCATATTAAGAGCATTCAGATACATTTGTTGGTGAGTCAAGCATTTGTACATCTAAATTATTGGATGAGACACTTAATTGTTTCAAGTGGCATTGTTTCCAGATTCCAACATGCTCAATCTGCTTAAACATGTTAAGAGAAAGATCAAGCTCTAGAAGGTTCGGCATAACAGGAACCGATGAATTCAGCCGGTTCCAAGAAAGGTCAAGGACTCTTAGGAAGCTCGTGTTTGTTAAAAACAGATGGAAATGTTCCTTCAATTGAATTCATGCTAAGATCCAAGTGTCGGATGTTA
The DNA here is from genome assembly GCA_023525715.1 of Cichorium intybus. NCBI lineage: Eukaryota > Viridiplantae > Streptophyta > Magnoliopsida > Asterales > Asteraceae > Cichorium > Cichorium intybus. The sequence continues at coordinate 99,771,757 of CM042010.1, read as the reverse complement.
GAATGTGTACTATAATTAAGATGATTGGGAGATAGAAACGTGTTATGGAGCCGACACTCTGACAAATGCAGCTCTGCTATAAAGGGATTATGTTTAGCAAGTTTTCAAAGTTTGATAAGAAACTAAGTTCAAAGTATGAAAGATCCAGGAATGCTAGGGATGTCATGTTTTGAAAAAACAAAGGAAATGGACCTTTGAAATAATTGGTGCTGAGATCCAGGTGTTTGATGTTCGGAAGTATTCTACTCGAATTAAGAGAATGAGAAAGATTAATGTTGGAAAGTCGACATTCAGACAAACTTAACTCTTTTAACAAAGGAATCATGTAAAGCATATGTAAGACCCGTTCCGCCGAGTCGCGGCCCGGACTAATCCGCAACGCGGCTTTAGGCAGAATCTGGAATCGTGAAGGACTTGTACGCGCGGCGCGGTTCGGAAGAACCCGCGGCGCGGTGCGCCGCTAGTGTGAAAAACCCTAATTTGAATTTAAACACCTATATAAATGTACGCGCGGCGCGGTTCGGAAGAACCCGCGGCGCGGTGCGCCGCTAGTGTGAAAAACCCTAATTCGGATTTAAATGCCTATATAAAGGGTCCCAGCCCTAGGGTTCGTGTTTTTGAGAAATTTCTAGAGTGGAGTCAACTGGTTTCAGCAGAGGCTCTTTGGTTCCAAGGCTTTGAAGGTTTGAAGGAAGAGATACAACGTGGGGAAATGCTTATAGTCGATCGGGTGCATTCCTCTGTTCTCCAGAAGCAAGGTAAGAGGATCTACCTTCTGATATTTCATTTTATCTCGTATTAAGGTGTTATCTCTTGGTTAGTAGTCTTAGATGACTTGGAACACTTAGGGTTTTGACCAAGGACATGCACGGACTTGCATGTCCATAAGGAAGTGATCTTAGGGTAGTTTCTGATCCCATGAATGGTATGGAGTGAAACCCTAGCCGATGACTGAACTAATTAGGGCTTAGAAGACTTTGGATTAATATGAGTCCTCGGCGCGGACAGGCTATGTCAGCGATGCGGGTTCGGCTAAGCCCCGTAACTATGCGGAGATAGCCGCGACGCGTAGGGTAAGAAGCCACGCCGCGGCGAGCGGCTGTTTGACCCAAAAGCTTAGTTTCGACCGGTGTTGGTTTCCAAACGTGGGGACTGACCTTAGGCAAGTCTATAGAAGTTTAGTCGGTGCTTGACATGTTGTGTATGTGGGATATAGGTGTGTGGGCGAGCTAAGTGGGGATATTAAAGTATATCTGTGCGGTTTCGAATCAAGTGAGTATCCTCACCTTACTATATGATGTTGCATATTAGGCATCTTGTATGTTATTTACAGTTATATGATTTGCTCTATATCTGTGGTTATTTGTTGTTGGACTCAGTACTGATGCGTGCCCCCTCGTAGCTGTTGTATGGCGAGTTGGACTATTGCCTTGTCCCAAAGATGTTGTATGATGGACTGGGCCATAACCGGGAACCCATAGTTGTTGTATGATGGGTAGAACATTCCCGTGTCCATAGCTGTTGTATGATGGACGCCCGTAGCTGTGGTATGGCGGGTAGGGTCGGGTCGTTCTCGAGGACGGGTTGTTTAATATGTGGGCATGTATGGTAATTTGTGGACTCACTAAGCTTTAAGCTTACCCGTTGATTTTATAACATTTCAGGTATTTCAAATGACGGCGGCGCATCGCATACAAGAGATTTATTTTAATGAACTATATTAGTATTTTCAAATGTTTCCGCTGTTGGTTTAAGTAATATGTTGAACAATTTTACTTTTTGGAATAAATATTTTATTGGAACCTTGATAATAAATGAATTTTAGAAATTTTGAAATTGGGGCGTTACAGCATAATCTCTCAATTGTTTGCTCCACTAAGATCCAATGAACTCAGGTCGAGATGCTCAAGTGACGAAAGGCCAAAAGTCCATGCCACATCATCTGCCATCAGCTTTTCATTCCAACTGAGATCAAGAACCTGTAAATTAGAAAGATTTCCAATCTGAGGAGGAACAGTACCTTGAAAACCAACATTAGACAGATTGAGGAGGAACAGTACCTTGAAAACCAACATTAGACAGATTGAGGTAGCGCAGCTGTTTCAAGCATAGTTGTTAAACTCGTACGAGTCACGAGTCGACTCTTACGAGTCGAGTCATTTTAAACCCTAAACGAAACGACTCGGTAGTATGACTCGAAATTGTTGTGACTCGGTAGAAAAAATACGAGTCACGAATCGACTCTTACCGAGTCGAGTCCACTCGTGACTCGGACGAGTCAAATAACTTGTGGGTAATCTTGTTTTCCAACGGATAATGTTGTTTTTAACTAATAAAACATATATTTCTCTACATAGATATAACATTATTTGATAATGTTGTTCTCAGTTTAATATATTATAAATTTAGGATAATTTAAAGAGAGGTATATGCACTACCATTCAATAAATATTATATCTTTATGTGTATTATATATTTCTATATAATTTCTTTAATATCCTGACTCTTACGAGTCGAGTTGCGAGTCGAGTCACAAGTCAAAAAAATTACATTTCGAGTCATGAGTCGAGTCACGAGTTGACAACTATGGTTTCAAGGATCCAATGAACGTACGAATGTGGCTTCCTTGGAAATCATTCCAACTCAAGTCCAAGTACTTGAGATGGCTCAAATCTGCCAAAGAAGAGTTCACCTCATTACCAACTATGTAGTAGCCATCACGAACTATGTAGGAGGCTTCACCACTTAGGTAGTTTTCATGAACTATTTTTTCATTTTGAAAATAATGAAATTCGGTGTCTCCTCTAAGATGAAGGCTTTCAACAGCTCCAGTGACGCTGTCACAGTGGATTCCTTCCCACATGCAACAGTCATTGCCAACCCATGATGACAACATTCCAGACTCATCTCTGACGCTCTGTTTGAACTTGAGAAGAGCAAATTGCTCCTGCTCACGGCAAAGGATAGTGGTATTTTGAACTCCCAAACAAGTATATGTTGTTGCAACCAAAAGAACAATTATGAAAAAAAGATGGATCCCCAAACCCCTCAGATTCCCCGTTACCACTCAGTTTAATTTAGAAAAGCTTGAAGTGGAAAGATTGCTTCTTATGATGAACCGATTTGATGTTATGATAAAAAAACAAGTTCATTTATAAAGCGATAAATGAGGAAAAACTTATTGTCAATGAAGACTTGGAAGTCAACTAACAATTTGTATCCACATATGGGCTATTTTTCTTTCCTCTTGATTATAATAAATGGTTTTTGGCTTTACTTGGCCACTAATCTTTAACAAAATATGAAATGAATAAACTTCTTTGGATGCTCTTTTGTTACAGATCTTGTTACGGGTGTTGCTAAGTGGTGGGGGATAAATATTCCTTTTGTTGCGAATTATGCAGATTGGTCCTTTTGGTTTGACAATCTTTGCATGCTGAAACATAGGAAAATTTGTCTTCAAGTGGTTTTTATGACTGTTTGGTGGTGTGTGTGGAACTTCAGGAATGCTTCTATTTTCTCTTCTGAAAAGCCTAAGAAGTGCATGTGCTGGGATAATGTTGTTTCTTACTCGTTCTTGTGGATTAGGAGTCGTTGCAAAAAGTTGTGTCTTAGATGGGATGCTTGGCTTTTAGATCCCAATTTAGCAATTTCTGTTATGTAATTGTTTCGTTGTACTTTTGTCTAGCTTCTTGCTAGCTAGGTTTTTTGAGTTTCTATATATTGGCTGCTGTTCTAAAAAAAATATATATATGAAATGAATAAACATAGTATTTGACAGACAGGGATTTACATTTTCAGAAAAATTAAAGATAGTTTATAACTTATAAGTTTTTTTGTAAATAATAGTTAATTAGAACTTATAAGCTTGATTTTGATCTTTAATGATTTGCAAAACTAAGCACAGGAAAATGAGTTTCTTTTTATTATTTGACGTAAACAAGCTTGATGCGTCAAAGCCCAACAAAATGATAATCCAATGCATACTGTCTTTTAAATCGCATTATTCAAAAAGAAATTATATTATTATTCTAATATATATTGAAGTGCAAAATAGAAATATTCAATAGTACTAGTCAATGTGTTCACATGCAATGATTTATAAGTCTATTTAGTTTCATGGTAGACTTTGAATTCATCAAAGTAGCCCCTCAAAGCTGCAGTATTTGTTTTATAATTATTATTATTTTGATACGAAGCCTTGGTTTCCCTAAAGTACATGCAACATTCAGTTTGTTTATTTGTTTTTCTTATTAATTTTATTACCGGGGGTTTCTTAAATTTAAAGGATCAAGCAAAAACATCTTTTCATAAGCGGGGCCGTCTCAAGCCGATTTGGGGCCCGGAGCAAAATATAAAATGAGACCCCTAGCGATAAACTTTTTTTATAATAAAAGAGGGCGGTATCTTCGGAATTTTTTATTAATTTTATAAAATAAATACAATAGCAGACTGGGGACTCCCCACCTATAGAAAAAAATGGTCATGGGACAATACCCCAGGTGCCAAACAACCTAACAACTACATATTACAAAACAAAACAAAACAATAAAAAGGTCAGAACATGCTCTGAACCATAATACATAACAACAACAAAATAAAACTCTAAATAAACTTACATATTCGAGTCTTTTTAGAAGCAAAGTCATCAATAATTGTATCACATTTAATATTGTCTTCTCTATACATAATATAGCCAAACGATTCAATCTTTCTTGTGACATTGATGATCTGAAATAATTTTTTAATAATTTTAATTTTGAAAAACTTCCTTCGGCGGATGCTACGGTAACCGATATAATTAATAGAATTCGATATGCAATGACAACATTTGGATAACAATTTTTATATTTAACAACCTCTAATATTTCAACCTCGAATATAAACACATTTGGCAAAATCGTTTGCAATACTTTAAGTTCCGAAATAAAATCATTTAAGTCTACATCACATAAGTTATTATGAGAAAAAGTATATATATATATATATATATATATATATATATATATATATATATATATATATATATATATATATATATATATATATATATATATATATATATATATATATATATATATATATATATATATATATATATATATATATATATATATATATATATATAGAGTCCGTTTCAAAGAAGAACCAATATTTTTCTAGGAACCGTAGGAACTTTTTGACTGAAATTTTTTTTTCAAAAAAATTGACAAAATACATCTAGTCGCTTACATTTAAGACTTTTTATCAAAAAAAAATTGAAAAATAATATGTATACACGAAATGTGCATATATGCATTTTTTTCGCAATGTGTATATGATCACGTTTCGTGCATATGTGCACATTTCGTGTATATATATTATTTTTTCAATTTTTTTACAAAAGGTCTTAAATATATGCGATTAGGTGTATTATGTCATTTTTTTTGAAAAAAAAATTTCTGTAAAAAAGTTCCTACGGTTACTAGGAAAATATTGGTTCCCATTTGATATTTAGTATATATATATATATATATATATATATATATATATATATATATATATATATATATATATATATATATATATATATATATATATATATATATATATATATATATATATATATATATATATATATATATATATATATATATATATATATATAATAAAAGGCACTCATCACGTAGCTTGGCATTTAACAAAAATCGTAGCTTAGCATTTCACAAAATGAAGTTGGCAATTTATAACTTTCAATTTAGAGAATCAAAGGTTGAAACATATCCCACATCGGATGCATATAAAGAGTCGCTCGGTTTTCTTCTATTATAAAAAGGATGAAGCGAATGCTTTCTAACAGAACTGCTTTGTTACCACATCTATTTGCAGAAAAAATGGGTAACTCATGTGGCTTTTTTAAAAGGAGGCCCTCAAAAAAGAATTTCACGGTTTGGGGGCCCTTTGGCATTTGGGGGCCCGGGGCGGTCGCCCAGCTTGCCCAGCCCATTGGGCCGGCCCTGTTCATAAGTTGAACCAACATAAATACAAGACAAAACTGCAAAATTGATCCCCGTGGTTTGTCAAAAACTATGGATTGGATCCAAAAAGTTTCCAACTTGCTGAGACGTCCAAAATCAGAAGTTTTTCGTGTTTTTTGGTCCCTGACAGACTTGAAAGGACTATTTTACCCTTAGTATTTTTTTTAATTCTTTAATATCTATTTTAAGACTTTTTAATTAAAAAAAACATCTCCTCTGTTTATCCCTCTCGTGTTCTTCCTCATATTTATCCCACTCGTCTTCTTCCTTTATGAACCCCACAGACATACTTCTCACCTTCTACTCTCGCATCTCCTCTGCTTATCTCCGGCGACCTCTATAGGCGTAAATCACTGTAGCCACCCACCAGTGACCACAGCCACCACCACGCCTTTGACGCCGATCTTCCATGATGCCGATCTTCCATGACGCCTTCTCCCGCATCTCCTCTGATGAAAACCCTAGATCTATCATCACCATTGACGCCGATCTTCCATGACGGCCGCCTAGTCCAATGACCAACACCCTTCACCGCCCTAATCACCTACATTCGGCTCCCATTCGGATTCCTACTCTTCCTAATCCGTGTCTACTTCAACCTCCCACTCCCGGAGAAAATAGTCGGGTACACCTATGGCATGCTCAGAATCAAACTCATAATCCGTGGCAACCCACCACCGCCGCCATCTTCGGGAACCTCGGGAAACCTCTACGTCTACAACTACGACACCCCCTAGACCCCACCATCATCGCCATTGCGATCGCCCAGAAACCCTTTTGTGTAACCTATAGCGTAAGCAAACTTTCCCAGTTCCAATCTCCGATCCGGCCACCTCTCGATGGTGACAGTGTAATGGGAAAGCTACTCGAGTTCAAGCATACACAAAGGAGATGGAGCTGGAATGGCAGTGGGGAAGAAGACGAGAGAGGATAGGTAAAGAAAACTCTGTAATTTTTGGTAGAGAGATGTTTAAAACAAAACGAGATGTTTGGTAGAGCCTAATAGAAACTGATTGCCCTTGAAATCTTGAACTGATTGTAGAATCGCCAATTGCCCTTAAGCAAATTCTAGTCCCTTCAAGTACAAATCCTTGATTTCCCTTGAAATCTAATTGTAGAAGTAAAATGAAAATCATGAACAGATTGGAGAATTATTTGTAATTAATTACTCATTGAATCAAGATAGAATGGAACCTAAATGATGCCTTTGACTCGCCATATGCCTTGTTCATCTCTTACTACAACATCAAGCTCATCTAGATGATCGAGTTAGACTACTCGTCTCACGTCGTACAACTTCTTATTCCATATGATGTAAGGTTAAAAGGAAGAGAGAGAGAGAGAGAGAGAGAGAGAGAGAGAGAGAGAGAGAGAGAGAGAGAGTTTGTGTGTGTGTGTGTGTGTGTTGGATTCTTTTAATTTTTAACAAAAAATTATTAAAAGAATTATTAAAAAATGAAAAAAGAAATTATAAGGGTAATTCAGGCTTTTCAATTCAGGGACCAAAACCACGAAAAATACCTAATTTTAGACCTTCCATGCAAGTTGGAAACTTTTTGGACCCAATCTACAATTTTTGACAAACCAAAGGGACCAATTTGCTGTTTTGCCTAAATACAAGACAAAATTGCAAAAATGGTCCCTATGGTTTGCCAAAAATTTCTTCTTTGGTCCAAAGAGTTTTCGACTAGCACCAATGGTCTAAAATAGGTTAATTTTTGTTCCAGTTTTGGCCGGTTTCAAAATTGGAAGTGTTTGAAATAACCTTTTTACCCTTTCTATTTGTTTTTTCCTTTTTTATATACTTTATCATTTATTTGATTGAAATAAAACAAAAAACAATATACAAACCTACACCACCCTACCCACATCCCTCTTTTATAGGACTATATATATATATATATATATATATATATATATATATATATATATATATATATATATATATATATATATATATATATATATATATATATATATATATATATATATATATATATATATATATAGGGTTAGGTTTTTTTAAGAACTCAAATATTCATGAGATCTTAAGAACTCAATGTCATCCATTACATCCTTATCCAAACCAAAAAGGGCTTGATCGTCATTTTATAAATCTAATTTAATTTTGATTTTTTTATTTTTGGCAACAGAATATCAATTCCTAAAAATAAGCACAATCAAATTCAAATTTCAAATTTAAAAAACTTTATGATTTTCGTTTTTTTAATATAAGAATTTTTGAAATTTGAAAAAAAACATAAAAATTCTGAATTTAAAAAAATTCAAAATTAAAAAAATATATTGGTGTATTTGCATGTATATATATGCATACTCGCAGATGCATATATGCATACTCGTAGATGCATATATGCATATTTTCACAATTCATATTTTCACAATTCATATATACATATTCGTATTTTTAATATCTAGATGTAAAAAATGAATAACACATTTCATTATAAACAATAATATACAACTGTTTTTAACGATACATACATACAATTTAAAAAGTACAACGAAAAATAATGAACGTTACATACAAAAAATATAAAAATACAACGAAAATTCATGATGTCTTCATTCTTCAAATTTTCAATTTTCATTTCTTCAATTTGCTCGATAACTTCTCCAAAATCTGTAATAACATTAATATACATGTATATTGAAAATCATTAAAATAAATACATACATGCATATACGCATATGAACAAATACACATCTATTTTAACATATATAGGCATATATGCATATGTGCACATACACATTTATATGCATATATACACCTATGCACATATGTACATGTACACATATGCACACATATGTACACACACGTTTTTGCACATGTAATCACGTATGCACACATGTGTACACACACGTTTTTACACATATACACATGCACCTGCATGAATTCACATCTATGCATGTGTCCATATCCACATCCATGCATGTGTGTATGTGCACATATGCACGTATATGCATGTGTATATGTGTGCATATGTGCATATGTACATATATGCATTTATACATACGTACATATGCGTTTAATTATATATATATATATATATATATATATATATGCACAAAGTTGTACATTACAAAATATGAAAAAACTAATATATATATATATATATATATATATATATATATATATATATATATATATATATATATATATATATATATATATATATATATATATATATATATATATATATGCACAAAGTTGTACATTACAAAATGTGAAAAAACTAATACAAGAACAATAAAGCAAACAAAAACTCTTCGTATGCACATATGTGCATGTGTGTATGTGCACAAATGTGCATTTATACATGTAATTGTAAATCAAGATTTTAAACCAGAAATATGATATGATTTGTGCACAAATGTACATGTGCATATCAGCAAAAAAGGTATCCAGAAATTTAATTCTTTTAAAAGTTAACCAAATCAAAAAAACATAAAAAGAATACTGACTATGACGCTAAAGAGATCAAAAACATCTATAATCTCTCAATTCTAAGAAAACAAAATACTTATAAAATCACTTAAGCATGTGGAGTTCAGGTTTAGTCACAGCTCACAAGCAGCCAAGCACCAATTTCACATCATATTTCTAGTAATTATAATACCTGTTTAGGAATAGAAATCGAGTGAAAAAATATTTGCTTCTTATTATATCAATTGGAATTCCTAATTGTTTCACCAAAACTAATCAAGTCAAATGAGCGGAGAAAGCAAAATCTAATTACAAATGGAAAATAACAGAACGTAAAACCTAGGAAATCAATTCAAGAAGCAAAACAAGATATAAACATTAACGACAAACCCTACTTTTCTTTTACTTTATAAACTCAAATTAATTACCAAAATAGACTTTACAAAAACAACAGACCTCATAAATTGCAGAATTTGTCAATTTGCATTTGCAACATAAATTGATTATGATCATTGTCATCTTTTTCTTCGGGCGAAATCAAAAGCAACTATAGTATATTAAGAAAATTTGCAAAGGAAAAGAATAATGTAAAGTCACAAAATTGACCACTTATTAAATTAACGCATGAAAACTTATCACAAACCTGATAAGACGGCTAAGGCACAACTAGAATGCTAACATAAATCGACGAGGAAATCCAAGCAGTCTTGCCATTGTAAATTAATTCTTTGGTTGCAGGAACGGAGATAAAATCCGTAATCGGCAACAAAACCCATAAATTGAAATCGGAAATCGTGAACAAACTTTAAATTGGAATCATACATGCGATAGAACTGACCGACGTTTGACATGTGATGATCGACAACACGAACTTCCTGATTCGTGATGTTAGCGACTGCGTATAAGAACCTTGAGGAGTATTAGATGAAATTACTTGTAGAAATCGGTGCTAGAAATAAGAAAATACCATAACATCGATTCAGAAATCAGAATTGATAGTGGAGCCGGCAGCGTGAAGAAACCACATCGATATCGCCTGGTCGATGGTGGTCTGATTCGTGATGTTTGCAACCAGATGCATAACAAACCCGAATTCGTTGTCTGTGTGTGATGTATGGTCGATGGTGGTTTGATTGTAGAATTATTGAGAAGAATATGGGAGATCGGGAGAGAAAGAGAGACCGAGGGAGGAGGCGGTATGTAACGACCGTTTTTCAAAAAAAAAAAAAAAAAAACGTTGTGAATAGTAACTACGGCGTGAATAGTAAATCCGGCGTGAATAGTAACTCCGGTGTGAATAGTACCCGGCGTGAATAGTACCCGAGAAATGAAGTAAGCGCTTACCTCGTGATGACGTCGACGATGATGTCGTGATGACGTCGACGATGATGTCGTGATGACGTCGTGAATAGTGTTTTCAAGCCCTATAAATAGAGTTCTAACTTCTTCATTTCAACCCACAACAAACACCAAACAACCTTACGATATCGAGGAGTGTTCTGGTGAGGAAAATAGGTCGGGAGGAGTTAGGAGCGAGCGGTAGCTGGTAACGAGGTGCTCGGGAAGTGTTGGAAGAGCGGAACGGGAAACGTGCCAAGGCTTTGCGAAAACACCAATCTTAAGTGAGTAATCGCTACCGTATCTCCTTAATAGTTTATATGTGTTAAACTATAAAATACGAGGGGTGTAATAAATTTATTTCCAATAATTCATAATTCCAAAGGTAATGCTGATTGATTTACTTACGAGGACGGTGTCTAGGCCGATTACTTGGGATCTGGTTGTTGGATTTTCCGAAAGGCTAAAATGCTGAAAGGATCCTGCCACCCCAACTAATCTTCTACCTGGCCGTTCTTTATTTGATAAATCATGGAATGCCGTATTGGAATTACTAAAGGAAATATAAAGCTGTAAAGTAATAATACTTGTGTGGGAAGCAGGTGTGTTGTCGTGAGGGTAAATCCAAGTTATAAACCTAAAAGTACCATAAGATGATACTGAGAAGAGTGAATAAATAATGATATATAATGTATGTCAGGGGACTGCAATATTTACCATATACTATCAAAACGTGAGGTAATCATAGATGTACTATGACCATACTTGTATGAGGAAGCCGTTAAGTGAGGGGGTATACCGTGAGATGGTATAAGAATTCGTGAAAACTAATACCAAATAATAAATAAAAAGAGATGGCAGTAGCTAAAGGTGTGAGTCGTGACGATGTAAGATAAGACTGTGTGGGACAGTCTAATAGTGAGTATCAGTGGGTGATACTGTATAGTGAGTGACGTCGGGTAATACGGTAGTTTCACAGTGTGAATTACGAGTCGGATAGGACTGTGAAGCTGACAGGAACGGTGATTCTGTAACGTGTGTGACCATATAGGTCATACTGTGATTAGATTACTCACTAAGCTTTATAGCTTACCCTGTTGTTTTATGTGGTTTTGCAGGATAGGTAACGCTTGGCTTGGATCATGGGACGATCCCTGGTGATATTATCTTGTAAATTCCAGGCTGAAAAACTGGGCGTTACAAGTTGGTATCAGAGCCAAGATTTGAGTGAACTAGGATAAGATCCCTAGACTCAAATTAGTAGGCACATGAGAATTGCGTGTTAAGATATAAAAATCACAAACATATTGTGATAAAGTCGAACGTAGATAAAGCAGTTTATTCTAACATGATAATAAGAATGTTAGTAAACTCTTTCAGAGAGAAAAATAATCGGAGAAAGTGAGTGAGTTTGTGTGATATTTCCCAAATACGGGAAAGGTGTTAAAAGTAAATCCGGATGCAAATTTTGTCAAAATAAGAAAGTTTTGAAAGTTGCCTTGAAAGAAAGTTTTTCTTTTTGAAAATGTGAAAGTATGGTATAGTTGGGAAATACGAAAGATTTTGACAAGCTGATCTGAATCTGAGTCCAAAATAATTTGGAAGATGTTTTGAAAAAGTATAAGTTGAAATAAATGCTGAAAGCACGAGTTAGTGGGTGGCCTATTGAAAATAAATGTTTTTGGCGACAGCCATAGCAAAGAAAAAGTGATAAATATATGTGATGATTGGATGTGAGATGATAAGAACTATAAGAAATGAGTTCGTGAGGAGTTATACAATCTCTAAATGAGATAAGTATTGAGGTATGTGGTAGTACTAGACATGTCTAAGTCTAGCATGTGGATAATATGGGGTTGAGGAATTGAGAGATAAAGGGTGGCTCGACGTACTGAGCAACATAGAGATGTTCGCAAGATGCACTGGGCAGATACGCATGATCCGACGTACAGGATATGCGCGGCTCCGAGTGCTGAGCGGTGGAGTTTGAGCAGATACGCATGACTCGACGTACTGAGTATGCGCGGCTCTAAATGCTGAGTGGTTGAGCAGATACGCATGACTCCACATACAGAGTATGTGCGGCTCTGAGTGCTGAGTAGGTTAAGTTTGAGCAGATACGTATGACTCGACGTACTGAGTATACGCGGCTTAGAATATTAAGCAGAAGAGTATAATTTGAGATATTGGGTAGAGTAAATTTTGTGGAAAATTCACCGAAGACATAAGAGAAGTAGAACTGCTAGATGTCCTGAGTAAACATAAGACTAGGATGGATTGATTTATTCCTTTTAAGGGTACTATTTTACTTAGTTAAGGTCTAAGTACCAGGAACCATCCAATCATCACTAAACAAATAAAGGATAGGTTATCTTTATAACGAAAGAATGTAATGGGGTATTTTTCCCAAACATAGTTGATTTTTTTCTACTAATGTAAAGGTTAAGTGCTTAGTTTTTGTTGATATTTCTGTAATATATGTGTGCTTAAATGCCATTAAAGTGTAGGCAGTAGGAACTAAATAGTCCTAGAATTTTTGAGTTGGCCAAATTGCATGATAAGTGATATCCATAAGGTAAATCCTTTTATGTGAAAATTTTTCTACGACTATGTTCGTAAAACAACCTGGGGTATAGGTGGTAAAATTATCGTGAGAAGTGAATTGGGGACTTCTGGACAAGTTCTGAAACGAACGAGGGTAGGTGTGGAAGATAGTAGTAGAGCTCCTACTATTGAAAGCACAGGATCCGCGTTCGAATCGGGAGTTGGTCGTAAGGAATCCAATACACTAAGGGTATATGTTTCATAAATGACTAAGTGAATACCTCTTAAGTACGTAACTCGTAGGCAAGTAACCGTGGATAAACTGTGTCGGTAGCTGGTTGAATACCTAGTTGATATTAGCTGTGCGGACGAATACGTAAGTATTAAGTGGTGATAACCATGGATATGGTATCCTATGGTGAGTGGAAATTTTGCAGTTGTATGTGGAGGCTGAGCTGATATGAGGATTCTTGGTGTCATGTGGTTGGTTGTAGAGCTGTGCAGTCGTATGTGTGTTAACTGTTAAGCCTTTAGAGCGAAAAGCTGTTTATTCTGTGGGGCCACTTATACTTGTAGTTGGGACCACTTATTAGGTGGGGCTACTAGTATTGTGGTTGGGACCACTTATGCTATGGGGCTACTTGTACTTGTGGTTGGGACCACCTATTCCGTGGGGCCACTGGTAACTTGTAGTTGTGACCATTTATTCTAGGGGTTAATAGTACTTGTGGTTGTGACCACTTATTTAGTGGGGCCACATTTGGTAAGACCACATATGTGTTGTGGATCTTATGAGCAGTAATTGTGGTAGGACCACATACAAGTGTTGTGATGGCTTTATTGACTGGCAGTTCTAACACACATACAGTCGGGTGTCTGGTGAATAGCTGAGCTGTTGAGGTTGTGAATAGCAGGGGTTGTGATTTGATGTGGAGAACATGTGATTATGATTATACGATGCATAACAAGTACCTTGCATCCATGATGTCAGTATTGCGAGTATATGAGATTACATAACGAGTACTTATTAGTCTCAATAGGTTGGCCTAGTTGATTAGAGGTGGTTAATGTGCTAGTATTGTAATACCCTTTGGGTTTACTAATACAACCATATTGTGTTAAAATAGAGAATGATTGAGTGGAAGAATAAGTGTATGTCAACGTTGGAGATTCCGGGGACGGAATCATATAAAGGGGGGAGAACTTGTAACGACCGTTTTTCAAAAAAAAAAAAAAAAAAAAAAAAAAAAACGCTGTGAATAGTAACTCCGGCGTGAATAGTAAATCCGGCATGAATAGTACCCGGCGTGAATAGTACCCGAGAAATGAAGTAAGCACTTACCTCGTGATGACGTCGACGATGATGTCGTGATGACGTCGACGATGATGTCGTGATGACGTCGTGATGACGTCGTGAATAGTGTTTTCAAGCCCTATAAATAGAGTCCTAACTTCTTCATTTCAACCCACAACAAACACCAAACAACCTTACCATATCGAGGAGTGTTCTGGTGAGGAAAATAGGTCGGGTGGAGTTAGGAGCGAGCGGTAGCTGGTAACGAGGTGCTCGGGAAGTGTTGGAAGAGCGGAACGGGAAACGTGCCAAGGCTTTGCGAAAACACCAATCTTAAGTGAGTAATCGCTACCGTATCTCCTTAATAGTTTATATGTGTTAAACTATAAAATACGAGGGGTGTAATAAATTTATTTCCAATAATTCATAATTCCAAAGGTAATGCTGATTGATTTACTTACGAGGACGGTGTCTAGGCCGATTACTTGGGATCTGGTTGTTGGATTTTCCGAAAGGCTAAAATGCTGAAAGGATCCTGCCACCCCAACTAATCTTCTACCTGGCCGTTCTTTATTTGATAAATCATGGAATGCCGTATTGGAATTACTAAAGGAAATATAAAGCTGTAAAGTAATAATACTTGTGTGGGAAGCAGGTGTGTTGTCGTGAGGGTAAATCCAAGTTATAAACCTAAAAGTACCATAAGATGATACTGAGAAGAGTGAATAAATAATGGTATATAATGCATGTCAGGGGACTGCAATATTTACCATATACTATCAAAACGTGAGGTAATCATAGATGTACTATGACCATACTTGTATGAGGAAGCCGTTAAGTGAGGGGGTATACCGTGAGATGGTATAAGAATTCGTGAAAACTAATACCAAATAATAAATAAAAAGAGATGGCAGTAGCTAAAGGTGTGAGTCGTGACGATGTAAGATAAGACTGTGTGGGACAGTCTAATAGTGAGTATCAGTGGGTGATACTGTATAGTGAGTGACGTCGGGTAATACGGTAGTTTCACAGTGTGAATTACGAGTCGGATAGGACTGTGAAGCTGACAGGAACGGTGATTCTGTAACGTGTGTGACCATATAGGTCATACTGTGATTAGATTACTCACTAAGCTTTATAGCTTACCCTGTTGTTTTATGTGGTTTTGCAGGATAGGTAACGCTTGGCTTGGATCATGGGACGATCCCTGGTGATATTATCTTGTAAATTCCAGGCTGAAAAACTGGGCGTTACACGGTACCATGCTTGGCGACGACCCTGGAGGTGGTGCTTTTTTAGAGTAACGGTCTCCTTGAAGCCGTTCCTGATTTCGCGTAACCATCTCCTTGAAGCCGATTGAATGCTAGGGCTCTTCTCTTGTGCAAATCGGAGAAGCCGGCACCTCTGATTGGTTTTCTTGAATACGTGATATACTGATTGTCAGAGGAGAGTAGAAAAAAGAGAGAGAAGGTATCAACGGAGAGATAGAAGAAATTAAATGGATTTCCTATTTTAAATTAAATCAGTTTTGCTTAATTGTAGGGATGTATTTTCAATTCCTGATATACCCTTATGATTGATATTTAAAAACCAAGGATGCCATTGAAATAGTAGATAATTACGAAACTGCCATCTTTTATCTTGACCTTTTATTTTTTTGATCTGAAGGTCCAGATTTAGTTCTCAAGATCTTGGGGTTTTTTGAATTCTCAAAAGAACCTAACTCTCTCTTTCTCTCTCTCTCTCTCTCTCTATATATATATATATATATATATATATACATATATATATATATATATATATATATATATATATATATATATATATATATATATATATATATATATATATATATATATATATATATGGGTTCAATGCAGAACTAAAATAAACTGCCTAACTACAGAACTAAAATTTTCACCGTTGATCTAATTTTAATGATAAAGGGTATGATGGTCAAATTAATATCTATATCCCAATTTCTGTTACTGAATTAAAGGTACTTATCCTTTATCCTGAGCGAAGATTTCATAAAGGATCATAAACCTATCGAACACTCGATTTCAATCGAATCTATTGCATATTTCGTTAACAATAATATCAAATCCTCAATTTCATTTGAATCGATTGAGAATCATACGAAGGAGTGCATTATCCAGACGATTCGATAACAGCAATTGAAAGTAGTAGCAATGAAAGTACAGGTAATGTAAATCTTCTTAGGGTTTAATTTTCTTATTGAATCGTAATATTCATCAAATCTAGTCATGTTCGTTTAATATTAGTTGTTTCAATCATACAGTAGTAACAATATACATCGAAATACCATTTTGTTGATGGATTTACATGCGAAATTGTTTATTGGTATGTCTACTATTATTGTTACGTGATCGTATTTCATCTGTAAAACATTATGTTCATCAATGAACATATGTTTATCAATGAACATATGTTCATCAATGAACATATGTTCATCAATGAACATACGTTCATCACATATGTTCATCAATGAACATCAACCTACTTAATGTACGATATAACGATCGTATTATTCAAGTTTGAATTATAAATTGGTTTATGCAAAATTATTTATTCGTATGTCTGCTATTGTGTTACGTGATCGTATTTCAACAGTAAAACATTATGTTCATCAATGAACATATGTTCATCAATGAACATATGTTCACTAATGAATATATATTGATCAATGAACATATGTTCATTGATTAACATCAACCTACTTAATGTATGATATAACGATCGTATTATGCAAATTTTGAATTATAATTTTGTTTATGGATTTACCTACAAAAAATTTTATTCGTATGGTGCTATAATGTTACGTGACATCTTTATATCATTATGTTCACTGATGAACATATTTATATGTTCATGTAGGTTCAAAATACATCCGACACACTGATAAATATATGAGTAAAGAAGAAGATTCTCCTGGGGGTACAACATATTGGTTTCCTATTGTTAGTGATGGCATAGAACCAAAACTAGATGAACAATATAATACATTGGATGAAGCTCAATATAAATACACTAAATATGCTGAAGCGGGTGGTTTCAATATCCGAAAAGAATCTCTTAAGAAAGTGAAAGGAAATGTTTGCTATAGGTATATGGTTTGTGACAAGGCATGTAAACCTCGAGGTTATGAGTATGATACCTTGACTGCTAATAATGGAAGAAAAGACAACCATAAATTGTTTACCGCAAGTAACATTTACCTCTCAAAAAGCAAACGTAAATTAGACTACAAAGATGAAGAATTTATTTATGATTTAAGGACGTGTAACGTTGGGGCTACAAAAGCATATTCATTGATGAACACGTTGAAAGGAGGTTACGATCAAGTAAGGGGAACAAAAGTTGAGTATAAAAATTATGCCAGGGACTTGAATTTGTTTATTGGGGAAAGTGATTCAAATATGGTTGTTAATAGAATGATGAACAGGAAGGAAAATGTGCAAAACTTCTCATTTGAGTACATGTGTCATAATAGTGAGTTGGCGGGATTGTTTTGGGCCGACGAGACTTCAAAAGAAAATTTCAAAGAATTTGGAGAAATGGTTTCATTTGATGCAACATACAGTATGAACAAGTAAGTTTTTTTTTCTATGTAAGTAGATTTAGTTTAAACGTATTCATTTATGAATATGTGTTCATAAATGAACATATGTTCATTAATGAACATATATTCATTAGTGAACATACTGTATGAACAATCTGAACAATGAACATACAGTATGTTGCATTTTATCATATTTGAGAAATTTTAATGTTCAAATATGAATATAACATTCTTTAAAGACATTATGTTAATTGTAAAACATTTGTATATATATATATATATATATATATATATATATATATATATATATATATATATATATATATATATATATATATATATATATATATATATATATATATATATATATATATATCAGATACAACATGGTTTTTGTACCATTCACGGGAATTGACAATCACAAGCACTCTGTTACGTTTGGTGCTGGTTTAATTTCTAATGAGACTGCTGATGCTTATACATGGTTGTTGCGTTGCTTTATGAGGGCATTTGATAAAGAACCGATGCTTATTGTTACCGACCAAGATCCAGCCATGAGAAAGGCAGTAGCAACGGTTTTCAAGACTGCACGACACAGACTTTGTATGTGGCATATAGGAAATAAACTAACTGATAAGGTATTGGAATATATTTTTTATTATGTCTTATGATTTCAATAAGCGAATACAAATTATTGACATTTGTTAATTTCCAGGTTTCTCCAAAAATTATGGCTACTGATTTCAAGAAGCGAATACAATCACTAATATGGAGTGATAAAATAGACCGGATGCAGTTTGACACTATGTGGCATGATTTGATGGACGAGTTTGAACTAAATGACAATAAATGGTTAAAGGAGATGTTTTCTATTAGAGATCGATGGATACCGGCAAATTTCCAAGATGTTCCGCTTTCAGGTCTAATGAGGACAACTTCGAGGTCCGAGAGTGAAAATTATTTTTTCGGTTCATACCTGAATAATAATTTGAATCTATTGAGTTTCACATCTTCATTTGAGGCTGCAATGGAGAAGCAAAGGAATACTCAGTACAAAAACGATTATGAATGTGAAGCTAACAATCCAGTGTTGAAAACACGTCTCCTAATAGAGAAACACGCTGCTAATGTGTATACATATAACATATTCAGTATTGTGCAAAAAGAAATTGATGATTCTGTGTGGTTATGTTCGCTACAATCCGTTAATAAAGAAGGCGATTGCGAAGTGTGTATAGTAAAAGATGAAAGAAGGTTTTCTTTTAAAAAAAGTTTTGAAGGTTGCGAGAATATTGACGCGGATGATAATGATAATTTACAAACAAGTGTGTGTGAATCCGAATTCAAGGTAATATACTAACGTTCACTTATGAATATAATGTAATTTTTGTATTTTAACATATTTAATATGTTACTTTTGTACAGGTTGAAATAAACGATAAAGAGGACACAATAAAGTGTTCCTGCAACTTTTATTTACATCAAGGTGTATTTTGCCGACATATATTTTGCATACTAAAGCATAAAAAGGTGGACAAGATACCGCAAAAATACATATTAAGAAAGAGCAATTGAAACAAAGGTATCATTATGGTAAGAAGAATGGTGCATGTAATCAAATGGTAGAAGATGCGTATACTATGTTCCAATCATGTATTGAAATGGTATCCGACGATTCAGAAGTATTACAGAATTTCGTAAACCAAATTAGAGATATCAAAGATAATATGGAATTAAATATACCAAGAAAAGAAGTAAAAAGTAAAGGTGAACGAATGGAGACAAGGATTGGGGTGACAAAACCAGATGTAGTTACAATACATAATCCAAAAGATATAAGGACAAAGGGTTGTTGACCTCGAAAAAGGATTAAAGGAGGTAAGGAGAAGGCGATCGAAAAATCTAACAAAGAAGAAAGAGTGCCAATATTGTTACAAGTATGGACATCATGATTATCGTAATTGTCCAACAAGAAAAGAGGATGAAAGACTAGAAAAAGAGAAAGCAAGCTTGCAAAAAAGAATTAAAGATCCGAAAATGAGAAAAAAATGATTCAAATAAGTCAATATTACTTTATGAGATATTGAAACGACCAAAAAATTATAATATATATGTAAAATAAGATGTGTGTAATTTAAAGTTTTATATGTAATATTATGAGAAATTATGGTTGTAAGGGTAATTCAGTCATTTTACCATAAAAAGGGTAAAACGGTCTTTTGACAAATTATAAGACCACTATGTAAAATAATATGTATATGTGAGATAATAATATAAACAATAAGAGTTTATGCGAAATTTGGATTTTTCACCGCGTGAATAGTGAATGTTGACTAAAAAGGGTATATTGGTCATTTGACCATATGTAGAAATTATTATAAAAATTTATTTATAATTTAGGACTAAAAATGTAATAACTATAGTTTTATGTGGCCAAACTTAGTGTTAGTGTCAAAAGTCCAAGGAATGCAAGTTTAGGGACTAAAAATGTAAATATAGAAAATATAAAAATGAGAAAAATATATCATAAATCAACATAAAATCAGAGGAGAGTTCTAGAGTACGGGAGAGAATTGGGAGATACGATTTCTGCAAGATTTCAAGCAATTGGAAGCAAGGGTTGAAGATTCTACAACTTGGAAATTTTGATTTCAAGCTTTCAAGGTAAGAAATTAAAACCCTAGCTTAAGCTCTTGAGTTGGTTCATCACGGGATGAACTGAAATTGTAATTTCAGTCATGAATCATGTAGTTTAAATGGCTTAACACTTCCAGTAAGTCATGCTAAAAGGACTTAATTCAAGAATATGGAAGTAGGTTGCTATTTTCCAAGAATTGGAGATTTTGATCAAGAACCCTAGATTGGGAGTTCTTGTGATTAACTTGATTCCAATGGTTTAAAACTTGTAATAAATGAAGGGTTTTGGTCTTGGAACAAACCCCTATCGATTAAGCAGAGTATTAAGCACTTAATATGAGAAAATGGAAAATTTTAGCATAAAAATCGGGAAAAACTGGACTCCTGCACAGCAGGCGTGACGCGCCCTTCACCTGGGCGTAGTGCGCCATTGCGGCAGAGTGAAAATGCAGTTTTTCTTCAAGTTTCCTGCCAAGTGAATTTGGTTTTTGGGATTTGGTCCTAAACTTGTTCAAATGACCCCAAATTTTAAACATAGGTCTAATATGTTATGAAACTTCATGGAAAATTATCGGAATTAAAATGCGACCCCTCGAGGGTACTGTAGAAAAATACGTATAATATACGAGTTAACTAAAGTTGGTCATTCAAGAGTTATACACTTGTTTTGACCACTAATGGTATAATACGGACTCTAACATATTATAGAGTCAATTAGAATATAAATAATGTATCATATATTATATATAGGTACAAGTCAAGTAATTGGACACCGAAAGGGTAAAGAACCGAGGGACGTCAAAACGACCTTTCAAGAGTTATAAGGTGAGTACATGTAGCATTTTTACCCATTTTGGGATACATGGCAAGCAAGTAAGTATTTTTTTTATTTCCATACAACACTTTTATGCGTGAAAATGTTTGCAAGAATGATTTATTTTCTAGCTTATTGGAAAGTAAACTGCTATATTTGAAAGTATGAATTTGGCAAATAGCCTAGATTATGGTAAAAGCATGTTTAAGTCTAAAGCTTGGCATTTAGCCATTATGTGTACAAGTAACATTTCAATTTCCAGAAAGTATTTTCATATTTGATTGGTAATGTAGCTAGCAATGTTAGTAAGGGAACTATGTTCCAACCTACCCGGGTTAGGTAAGGAGTCTACTGGGGAATACCCCTTCGTGAAGTAGGCTGCCTCAGCACTTCTACTGTGAAGATTGATCCGTTCTTTCTAGCTATAGAGACTTGGGGTATCACTTATAGTGATTAAAGCCCTAAGTATAAAAATCCAGCAAGTTTATAAAACCAGTCAAAGAAAGAAGCTAGTTTTGAAAGATATAAAATGAGTTTTTTTTAGATGAAAAGTTATAGTATATTAATACTATAAAGTTTTGGAAAATGTTTATATTATAAAGTTCTTATAAAAGGTTGAAAAAGAAGATTAAATGTTTGTGTCTAAAACTCATGTAACTCCATGTATTCTAGGTTCAGGTACGAAGTTGTGAGATAGTTTGAAGATGTAAAATAAATCTTAGAGTGTAAAAGAGTGGAGCTGGATACAGCTATCATGTATTGGTATTGATTAAATCCTTTCCTTTAAACTTTATGGTTGTTGATATGTATTTGTAACACCCCTTGTTGTATTTAAACAAGTACAATGGTTTTTGTTGAACCGTATTTTGTAAAATGTGCTTTTATGTAATATAAATGGTTTGAAAAAGTTGGGGCATTACAAGTTGGTATCAGAGCCATAGTTTAAGCGAATTAGGATTGGATCATTCCACTCCTAGGCTTAGGCTTGTGCAATAGTCAGTTAGAGTGAGTTACATAATTTTTTTGTCTTAAGGAATTAAGACATTAATTGATAATGTAATTATATGAGTATATTATGAGTTAAAAGTGGCTAATTGATACCAGTGAACAGTGGAACCAAGCGGAACATTGGGAACAACATGTGTAGGTGATTATGGTAATATGGGCCCGTATTATCATAATCACAGGACGCGTATTGAGCCTAGTGTAGCCGCGAGGGAATACTGGAAAACTGGTGGAAACGTAGTAAATTGACATTATGATATATTATGAAATACTAAAGTACTTGAAATTTTATAGCAAGATGCGAACTAGAAGTGGCCAAGGATCGTATGCGGAAAATCCAGATCCTAATGCAAGGCCCCCTATTCCTCCTCGACCTCCCCAAGCCGTTGATGATGGCAATTCTAGGGGTGAGGCTAATCCACCTCCATTGACCTTGGAGGCAATCCAGAAGTTGTTACATGACTCTCAAGTACAAAACAGACAAGAAATGACTCGTCTTCTGGATGAGCGACTGGGCGAAAAAGCTAAGTAACAACCCGAAGATAGTGAGAAAAGTGTGGCTCCTGAGGGTACCAAACCAAGACAGAATTCTTCCCAAGGAGATTCTTCTTCCAAATCACAGCCCCAGTTCAAGACTAAAGGGGTGTGTACTTTTAAGGACTTTATGTCCTGTCGGCCTAAGGAGTTCAACGGGGAGATGGACCCGTGAATAACTATTCGGTGGGTGACTGAAATGGAACAAGTTCTTCACATTTGTCGTTGCGAAGAGGATATGAAGGTAGGATTTGCTTCTCAAATGCTAAAGGCGGAAGCTCTTAATTGGTGGAATACTCTCCGCCGAACTAAAGGAAGTGAGTTTGTTGATGCGTTATCTTGGAAGGAGTTTGTTCAGCGGTTGAAAGGAAAGTTCTGTTCAGCTAGGCATTGGGAGAACTTGTTCAATGAATTCTTTGCTCTTGCAAAGGAAAAACACACAGTTGACGAGTATACTAAGAAGTTTTGTGAGATGTTGCCGTTTTTGGAAGATACATTACCGACTGAGGCTGGAAGGATAAACCGTTATGTTAATGGGTTGCCGGGGGACTACTCATTGGAAGTTAGCAAAGCTACTACTCTTGATGAAGCCATTGAATCTGTGGCTAGAGTTGAGAGTATGATAGAGAAAAAGGCTAAAGAAAGACAAGCTTTTGGGGAGAAGCGAAAGTCTTCAGGAATCTCTAGATCAAGCAAGAAGAGTCGTTTTTCATCGGGATTTTCTAAGCAAAGTGAGGTCAAGGAATGTAAGAAGTGTGGAAAGAGGCACAGCGGTGAATGCAAGAAGGGCACTAGTGGGTGCTACAAATGTGGTCTTCCGGGCCACCAAGCCAAAGATTGCAAGTTGAAGGATATTAGCGAAGTAGAATGTTACAATTGCCACGAAAAAGGCCATTACAGTACCAATTGTCCAAAGAAGAAGAATGAAACATTAGTTTCCACTGCAAGTAATAAAAAAGACGGAGCCGGTAAAGACTAAAGGAAGAGCGTTTCAAATGACCCTTGAAGAGGCCAAAGAGGATCAGGACGTGGTGGCAGGTACACTCATTGTAAACTCACAACCTGCTTATGTTCTTTTTGATTCTGGAGCACATTTCTCTTTTGTGTCCCATGAATTTCGTAAGCGTCTGAATATACCAATGAAACCGTTAGATGATACCTGTGTAATAGAAGTCGCGAATGGAGAGCTAGTTACGGTACGTCATGTGTATGAGAAATGTCTGATCGAGATTAATGGACGAATCTTAAAGGCTGACTTGCTACCTATCGGCATCAAAGGAATCGATATTGTTATTGGGATGGATTGGCTCGGAACTAATAATGCTAAAATCCTTTGCGGAAAACGAATGGTATCGATCAAATTGCCTGATGGTAGCAAAGTTTACATATATGGGGAACGTCGGAAGAATATGCAAAGTCTCATTACTGCTATTAAGGCCCGTAAATGCATCCAAAAAGGGTGTGAATCATTTATCGCTTATGTGATGAATGGGAAGAAAGAGAAGCAGAAGATGGAGGATATAAAAGTGGTCAATGAATTCCCTGAAGTTTTTTCTGATGACTTACATGGGTTACCACCCATTAGACAAGTCGAATTTCGCATTGACCTTGTTCCTGGAGAAATTGCTCGTGCCCCGTACCGTCTCGCTCCTACAGAGATGAGAGAACTTATGTCTCAATTGCAAGAACTTCTTGACAAGGGGTTTATTCGTCCCAGCTTTTCTCCTTGGGGAGCTCCAGTATTGTTTGTCAAGAAGAAGGACGGTACTATGCGTATGTGTATAGATTATCGTGAGCTCAATAAAGTGACAATCAAGAATCGATATCCTTTGCCACGAATTGATGATTTATTCGATCAGTTGCAGGGAGCTAGTTACTTCTCTAAAATTGATCTTCGTTCTGGATATCATCAAGTACGGGTGAAGGATGAAGATGTATGCAAGACTGCATTCCGAACTAGATATGGTCACTATGAATTTTTAGTGATGCCATTCGGCCTCACTAATGCCCCAGCAGTGTTTATGGACCTCATGAATAGGGTCTGTAAACCTTTTCTTGACAAATTTGTTATCGTATTCATCGATGATATTCTGGTCTATTCGAAAAGTGAAGCGGAGCATGAAGTGCACTTACGTGAAGTGTTGTGTACTTTGAAGAATGAACAGTTATATGCAAAGTTGTCAAAGTGTGACTTTTGGTTGCGGGAAGTTCAATTTCTAGGCCATGTTGTTTCAGCTGAAGGTATTAAAGTGGATCCAGCAAAAATAGAAGCGGTAATGAAATGGGAGCCACCGAAGACACCTACAGAAGTTAGGAGTTTTCTTGGGTTAGCCGGTTATTACCGACGGTTTATTCAAGATTTTTCTAAAATAGCAGTGCCATTGATGCAGCTAAGCCGGAAAGAGGTGAAGTTTGTCTGGGGAGAAAAAGAACAAGAAGCCTTCGAGATATTAAAGAAGAAGCTATGTGAAGCTCTAGTATTATCTTTACCAGAAGGCACAGAAGAGTTTGCAGTATAGAGCGATGCGTCTAATAGAGGTCTCGGTTGTGTACTTATGTAATGGGGCAAAGTCATTGCCTACGCCTCTAGACAGCTAAAAGATGCAGAGACACGTTATACTACTCATGATTTGGAATTAGCTGCCATTGTGTTTGCATTGAAGATTTGGAGACACTATCTGTATGGAACAAAATGCAAGATATATACAGATCACAAAAGTCTACAATATCTTTTCACTCAAAAAGAATTGAATTTAAGACAGACAAGATGGATCGAGCTCGTGAATGATTATGACTGTGAAATAATATATCACGAAGGAAAAGCTAACGTAGTAGCCGATGCTTTAAGCCGAAAAATTCGTGAAAAAGTTGTAAAAGGGAGATCCATGAGAATTGAAGTGGTCTCAACTTTAATTCAAAAGATTAAAGAAGCTCAAGACAGTGCTTTAACCGAAGAGAATATAAAGAAAGAAAAGCTTGGGAAAAAGGTGGTGTTTGAAATGAATACTCAAGGGTTTCGCACTTTTAAGGGACGTATTTGGGTCCCTAAATATGGAGCAACCAGAAAGATAGTCTTGGATGATTCTCACAAATCCAGGTATTCTATACATCCTGGAAGTACGAAAACATATCAAGATTTGAAGCAGCATTACTGGTGGCCAGGAATGAAAAAGAGAATAGAAAAATACATATCCCACTATGAGACCTGTGCACAAGTAAAAGCAGAACATCAGGTGCCGTATGGTAATGCGCAGTCGTTGCAGATACCAGCAGGGAAGTGGGAAGAAGTGACCATAGATTTTGTCATGGGGCTACCAAGAACGCGAAGAGGACATGACAGTATATGGGTCATTATCGATAGACTGACCAAAAGCGCCTTATTCCTCGCAATCAAAGAAACTACCCCACTGGGAGAATTGGCTCAGCTATACATTGATGAAGTAATTAGACTTCATGGAGCACCTTTGTCTATAGTCTCAGATAGAGATCCTCGGTTCACGTCTAACTTTTGGGATTCTCTACAAGAAAGAATGGGAACTCGAATCAAGATGAGTACAGCCTATCACCCTCAAACAGATGGGCAAAGCGAACGTACTATTCAGACATTGGAGGACATGTTGAGATCATGTGCCATTGATTTTGGAGGTAATTGGGACGAGCACCTACCATTAGTAGAATTTTCGTATAACAACAGTTATCACTCAAGCATCAAGATGCCGCCTTTTGAAGCCTTATATGGTAGGAAGTGTAGAACCCCAGTGTGTTGGTTAGAAGCTGGTGAAACAAAACTCACTGGGCCAGAAATTGTAAGAATGACGAATGAAAAGATTGGTGTAATACAGACCAACATGAAAGCTGCACAAGATCGCCAAAGAAGCTACTCAAATTTGAAGAAAAGACCCTATGACCTAAAAGAAGGTGATTTGGTGATGATAAAAGTATCACCTTGGAAAGGGGTGATAAGATTTGGCAAGAAAGGGAAGTTGAGTCCAAGATATATTGGACCCTTCAAAATCTTGAAAAGAGTTGGCATGCAAGCATTCAAACTAGAACTACCACCGGAACTCCAAGGAATACATGATACATTTCATGTATGTTATCTCAAGAAGTACTTTGGAAAGAAAGAGTTAACCATTCCTTTAGAAGAAGTAAGGGTGGAAACACCCAACAGACTAGTTGAAGAGTTAGAGGCGATGTTAGAAGTGAAAACCAAAAAGCTAAGAAACAAAGAAATTGACCTAGTATTGGTCAAGTGGAAACACTCATTGGGCTCGGATTTGACTTGGGAAACTTTGGAAAGCATGAAGAAAAGATACTCTAATTTTACAGATTATGAAGCGATTCCGAGGACGGAATCCTAATTAGGGGAGGTAGTTGAAACGACAAAAAATTTATAATAAATATGTAAAATAAGATGTGTGTAATTTAAAGTTTTATATGTAATATTATGAGAAATTATGGTTGTAAGGGTAATTCAGTCATTTTACCATAAAAAGGGTAAAACGGTCTTTTGACAAATTATAAGACCACTATGTAAAATAATATGTATATGTGAGATAATAATATAAACAATAAGAGTTTATGCGAAATTTGGATTTTTCACCGCGTGAATAGTGAATCTTGACTAAAAAGGGTAAATTGGTCATTTGACCATATGCAGAAATTATTATAAAAATTTATTTATAATTTAGGACTAAAAATGTAATAACTATAGTTTTATGTGGCCAAACTTAGTGTTAGTGTCAAAAGTCCAAGGAATGCAAGTTTAGGGACTAAAAATGTAAATATAGAAAATATAAAAATGAGAAAAATATATCATAAATCAACATAAAATCAGAGGAGAGTTCTAGAGTACGGGAGAGAATTGGGAGATACGATTTCTGCAAGATTTCAAGCAATTGGAAGCAAGGGTTGAAGATTCTACAACTTGGAAATTTTGATTTCAAGCTTTCAAGGTAAGAAATTAAAACCCTAGCTTAAGCTCTTGAGTTGGTTCATCACGGGATGAACTGAAATTGTAATTTCAGTCATGAATCATGTAGTTTAAATCGCTTAACACTTCCAGTAAGTCATGCTAAAAGGACTTAATTCAAGAATATGGAAGTAGGTTGCTATTTTCCAAGAATTGAGATTTTGATCAAGAACCCTAGATTGGGAGTTCTTGTGATTAACTTGATTCCAATGGTTTAAAACTTGTAATAAATGAAGGGTTTTGGTCTTGGAACAAACCCCTATCGATTAAGCAGAGTATTAATCACTTAATATGAGAAAATGGAAAATTTTAGCATAAAAATCGGGAAAAACTGGACTCCTGCACAGCAGGCGCGACGCGCCCTTCACCTGGGCGCAGTGCGCCATTACGGCAGAGTGAAAATGCAGTTTTTCTTCAAGTCTCCTGCCAAGTGAATTTGGTTTTTGGGATTTGGTCCTAAACTTGTTCAAATGACCCCAAATTTTACACATAGGTCTAATATGTTATGAAACTTCATGGAAAATTGTCGGAATTAAAATACGACCCCTCGAGGGTACTGTAGAAAAATACGTATAATATACGATTTAACTAAAGTTGGTCATTCAAGAGTTATACAATTGTTTTGACCACTAATGGTATAATAAGGACTCTAACATGCTATAGAGTCAATTAGAATGTAAATAATGTATCATATATTATATATAGGTACAAGTCAAGTAATTGGACACCGAAAGGGTAAAGAACCGAGGGACGTCTAAACGACCTTTCAAGAGTTATAAGGTGAGTACATGTAGCATTTTTACCCATTTTGGGATACATGGCAAGCAAGTAAGTATTTTTTTTTATTTCCATACAACACTTTTATGCGTGAAAATGTTTGCAAGAATGATTTATTTTCTAGCTTATATGGAAAGTAAACTGCTATATTTGAAAGTATGAATTTGGCAAATAGCCTAGATTATGGTAAAAGCATGTTTAAGTCTAAAGCTTGGCATTTAGCCATTATGTGTACAAGTAACATTTCAATTTCCAGAAAGTATTTTCATATTTGACTGGTAATGTAGCTAGCAATGTTAGTAAGGGAACTATGTTCCAACCTACCCGGGTTAGGTAAGTAGTCTACTGGGGAATACCCCTTCGCGAAGTAGGCTGCCTCAGCACTTCTACTGTGAAGATTGATCTGTTCTTTCTAGCTGTAGAGACTTGGGGTATCACTTATAGTGATTAAAGCCCTAAGTATAAAAATCCAGCAAGTTTATAAAACCAGTCAAAGAAAGAAGCTAGTTTTGAAAGATATAAAATGATTTTTTTTAGATGAAAAGTTATAGTATATTAATACTATAAAGTTTTGGCAAATGTTTATATTATAAAGTTCTTATAAAAGGTTGAAAAAGAAGATTAAATGTTTGTGTCTAAAACTCATGTAACTCACGAGACATTTTTGTCTTACGTAGTCTATTTTTATGCCATGTATTCCAGGTTCAGGTACGAAGTTGTGAGATAGTTTGAAGATGTAAAATAAATCTTAGAGTGTAAAAGAGTGGAGCTGGATACAACTATCATGTATTGGTATTGATTAAATCCTTTCCCTTAAACTTTATGGTTGTCGATATGTATTTGTAACACCCCTTGTTGTATTTAAACAAGTACAATGGTTTTTGTTGAACCGTATTTTGTAAAATGTGCTTTTATGTAATATAAATGGTTTGAAAAAGTTGGGGTGTTACAGATATTGTTTCAATTTTCATATTTTTTTCAACTTTTGACATTTAAGGCAAAAAGTAAGTTAATCAAGCTTTAATTGTGTTCTTTTATTAGTAGTTATGTTCATGTGTGTAATAAATAGATACCAACCATAAAAGCAGTTATGGTTGTTTATGAAAATATATTCATTTGTTCATTTATGAACATTTGGTCATCTATTAACAGTAAGTGCAGTAAGTACAATGTCTAAAAAAGTACAATGTCTAAAAATAATACAAATGGAAAAAAGTAAATTGTGAAATATAAATAGATACCAAAATTGTGCTTTCTGTAAGTTGGTTTATAATAATATGTTCATGAATGAACATATGTTCATGAATGAACATTTGTTCAGAACATATGTTCATTCATGAACATATGTTCATTCATGAACAGTGATTGTAAAAATGTGCATTCTGTGAATACAATGTCAAAACAGAAAAAACAGAACATAGAAATATAGGATATACAAGAAATAGAAGCATGATGGAATATATGATCATGTATCAAACACCATGGAAAACTAAAAAGTACAAAAATGTGCATTCTGTAAGTACAATGTCTAAAAACAACATGAAAAATAAAGTACAATGTCTAAAAAGAATGTAAAGTAAAAACAAAGTACAATGTCTATAAATTGGTAAAAAGTAAAGTAAGTTGTCAAATAATACCAAAAGGACAAATAATAACCAGTATGTAAGTTGGTTTATGAAATATGTTCATGAATGAACATATGTTCATGAATGAACATATGTTCATGAATGAACATTTGTTCATGAATGAACATTTGTTCAGAACATATGTTCATTCATGAAAAGTGATTGTAAAAATGTGCATTCTGTAAATACAATGTCAAAACAGAAAAAACAGAACATGGAAATATAGGATATACAAGAAATAGAAGCATGATTGAATATATGATCATGTATCAAACACCATGGAAAACTAAAAAGTACAAAAGTAGATTGTCTTAACATAATAGGACAGGGAAAGTGCAATGTCTAAACATAATAGATACAAGCATTTCAAAAACTTCTATTTTCCAAAATTTTAACAATGACCTTTATCAACTCTTTCAACTCTAATTTTCTTTGCATTCTTGTTGATTTGTTTAACTGTTTCTTTATCCAACTTCGAAAAGTCTTCAGATTCCTCCATCACTTTCGCCTTCAAAAGGTTCTCATCAAACATCAAAATTTTGGTTGCATATCTGCGTCTTAACTTCTCCAATTGTCGTTTTTGCTCAGCTGATTCTTTGACCAAACCACAAGACCATTTACCTCCGTCTGTCCCACCAAAAGTTTCCATGTGACGCATCACAAAAACCCCACAATCAACTTGATTCTCAACTGTTTTCCATTCAAAATCAAGGATTGTATATTTGAGTTTTTTTATAATCTCAGATTTACTATGCCCCACTATCTTTAAATAACGAACAAACATGAATTTCTGCAAAATTGTGTTAACATATATTTCATTAATATTAACAATAGAGTAAAATATATAATAAATTAACATAAATAAGTAACAATGCAATTACCAGAGCGATTGGTGTCTTGCCATAATAACTTGAAGACCTCCTCTTTGCATTGTCAATTATATAATAGCACGGGTCTTTTAAATCAAAACATAGGATGTAGTAATGCCCCTTTTGGTGAATAGGGAATATAACCTATAAGATTGACATAATAGGTTAAAATAAGATATTGTTCATAAAAACATAAAACAAATAACATAATAGTGTAATCATAAAATGAGGATGTTTGATGTTCAAAAATAAACATCTATATTCATAAATGAATAAATGTTCATCAATGAACATGTGTAATAAGAAATGGTAATACAGCGTGTAACAGATGTTCATCAATGAACATTGGTATTCATAAATGAACCTATACTTCCACGAATTAATAATAAAATTATGTACAAACTCATACCAAATCCACAGCTCGAAAATCTCTTATTTGAGGTTGACGTTTCGTGTCTTCTTCAACACCCTTCAAAAATGCTGAAAAGCTTTTCCTAAAGTCATTTTCATTTTCATGAATAGAATAATGGTACAAAAAAGGAGAAAAATATCAATATATGATAAATGAAAACCTTTAAACAAAAAATGTAAATTAACTGACCATTGTTCCTATTGAAAAAAAGTAACGATAAGGAGACGAGTCTGCTTTCTTCTTGTTATCAACATTTAAATAGTAGCTCCAAAGATCGATTACACTACTATACAACCAACTAGGAGGAAAAAAACTTTCTAGCACTTGCCTATAACATCGTACACCAGTGGATGTTTTCAAGATAGGTTTGCTATTAAAAAAAGGAATTAAAATCAGTTAATAAAATCATTTTACCAACAAATTTTTCAAAAAATTAAAACTTTTACTTACTTAGGGTCCCCCATCAGTGCATATAGTCTATTTGAGACCTTTTCCTCCTCAAATGTAATCTTTGATAATAAGGATGTAATTCTTGACACAAATGGTGATCGATGAACCTTGGTATTTCGCTTGATAACAACCTTTTTTTTCAAAACGTCCTCTGTTAGATTAACTACCTTATCCAAATCAGATCCCAACACTTCTTCAACTATCTCTACGGAATGCAAATCTTCTTTTTTAGTTTCTTCACGTTCAAACTCTTGAGTAATACAAAGGTCAAACGATGGCATAAGTGATTTTTCAAATGATTTTCCTTTGTTCCAATTATCAAAACTCTTATCAACATCATCCAAGAATCCTTGTGATTCAATAAGAACTCCTGGTGTTTGCAAAACTTGATCAGTCTCTACTCCGACAGGTGAGACAACTTCAATTGACTTTTGTTTGGAGTCTTCTTTTTCAAAATAATCTTTTGTGTCTTTTTGCAAATTAACTTCAAATTCATCTTGAAAATCCTTTAAAAGTGATAATAACTTGTCATTCGTGGGGAAAAGTTCCAAAGCTTTCACTATTCGACTCTTTATGTCTAACTTATACTCCTTTAGCCTTTGAAGGCTTTCTGTGAGATCTTGAAGAATATTCTGTAAAAAAACAACTTAATAAATTAAGACTAAGTAATTAAGTTATGAATACAAGATGATGTTCATAAGTGAACTTAGTTATGCTCGACTATGAATTAAACACATTATAAAAAACAAACAATCTAAGTAAAAACTAATACCTCAGATTGTTCAAATTCTAACACAACCCCACATTTACCGAATCCCCCCAGAGCATATTCCTTGTCTGACCGCAAACGAATAGTATGTACATTCCATGATGATATCGCGGGACGCTTACGTGGGAATGGATAGTCAGAAAAGTTGGTATAATCAAGATAAAGAAGCTACAATATATAACAATTCACAAAGATTAGTAAATGTATTTAATTTAATAATGATGTACCAAATAAATACTAAAAAGTATTGGACAAATATTACCAATAAAATGGTTATTGGCCCCGTAAATTTACAATTCGGATCATCCCTTTTCCAACTGTTTTTGCAACTCTGTAGACAACTAAGTATGTAACCACACCAATCAATTTGAGAAACATCAACTTCTCCTAATATGTAAGGAACAAGGGAGGTTTTGAAAGTTCCACCGGGATAAGTCTCGCAAAGTGAATTTAGAAACATTAACACAAAATCAATCTTGAAAAGTATATCAGCCTCTCCATAAGATAAAATGTGGTTTTGAATGTCGCTCATTTTCATGCTTTTGTTATCGTAAGCTTTCTTCCAACTTCTATACACCGGGTGGTCAGGAGCACAAGGCTTAACAGAAAAAATGCTAGTACCGTCGTTTTTTAATCCAGTCATCTGATGTACTTTATATGCAGTGACTTCAATGTAACCATTTTCAAGTACAATACGCATGGTTTTTGGATCAAAATGATCAACAATGTAGAATCCTAAATGTCCCGCGAGACCATCTACCTTCATTCCGAGCAATGAAGCTAGACCCATGTCCGTTACAGCTGCTATTTGGTCATTAGTCAAACTCTCAATAACAGAAAAAAGTGGTTTTGGGTTCGTCCTTGCTGATAAGGTATTTTTTGGCACAATGACTGTTGTTTTGGGTTTTATATTTTTCTTTCTGTTATCGATTTTTTTCTTCTTTACATCCTTTAAGTTCACAAGTTTTTTTTCTTCTATCTCTCTCTTCCTTTTTGATGAACTTTGTGATTTATGTCTTGTATATAATAAAATAAAAGTTTGAAAATATTTATACAATATACAAAATGATAAGTGAAACTTGATTATCAAACTCATACGAACCTGTAAAGGGGGTCTCAAAATCATCACCCGAAGACTCATCATTTTCTTTCCTTTTAAGATTTGTCTTCATTATTTGGAAAACTGTAATAACAACAATTCTAACCACATTAACAAAGCATTTCGTATTCATAACTAAAAACTCAATCATGTATGTGCACTAAATGTTCATTAGTCAACATACGAACCACACTACCAAACACACATTACCAACAATACCAACAACAATAAGGAAATCTGAATAACAAATGTTCACTAATGAAAAGTTCAAAGCCGCATGACGTGATAAGCAAATAAACAGTTCAAAGGCTCATTTCGTGATAAGCAAATAAGCAAATATATCTAAAATTGATGATAGAATTTTGCATTGCAAGCGTGATAAGCAAACAGTTCAAAGCCGCATTCCCAAACACCCCTTAAATAGACGAAATTGCAAGGAAATTGGACTCAAAAAGATATGTTCACTAATGAATATGTTCACTAATGAACATATGAACATATGATCACTTTACGGTATGGAGAATTATTATTGGGCGATAAACATGTATCAATACACATTCAATCGAATTATTGGTATCAAATTCACATTCAATTGCGATTTTTCTAACATATGTTCACTAATGAACATATGTTCACTAATGAACATATGTTCACTAATGAACATATGATCACGCAGACATCAAATCATCGATTGGCATGGAAGATAACCATAGAATGATTGCTCAATTTCAATAAATAGAATAAAAAACAGAGATCAATAACATACCTGCGATAAATTGTGATAAACCCTAGTGCGCAGTGGAGAAGACGGATTGGGCGGACACGAGGAAGGTAGGTGATGATTCGTTAATTGCTCAGCAATGGAGATGTTCAGTTGACGGTTTGATTAACCCTATGTGCGATAAACCCTGCGTAATGGAGAAGAAACGAAAACCGGAGAAGATAGGTGCGATAAACCCTGCGTAATGGAGAAGAAAAGAAACCCGGAGAAGAAACGAGACTGTAAACCGAAAGCGACTAGCCAATTTGGTTTTTTGAATCACGTAATCGCTGGCCCCTTTATTTTCGGAAGGAATCACAATTGCAATGCCTAAATTACCCTCAGCTTGTTTTATTCAATTTTTCTAAGATTTTATTTAATACATTTTTTGTGAATCATTGATTTATAAATCAAGGGTGGAAATGTTAGTTCTGTAGTTAGGTAGTATTTTTTAGTTCTATAAAGAACCTATCTCTCTCTCTCTCTATATATATATATATATATATATATATATATATATATATATATATATATATATATATATATATATATATGTATATATATATATATATATATATATATATATATATATATATATATATATATATATATATATATATATATATATATATATATATATATATATATATATATATATATAGACTTAGGATCTTTTGAGAACCATAAGTTCCCCGAGAACCCGAGAACTCGACGAGGAGCGTTGGATTAGATTAACTTCATTAAAGGCAAGATGGTCATTCCGTTTTTCTTTATTCCATTTACCAATTAATCATAAATCATTTATTAATCAAAATATCATTTAACTAATTAATTAAAACATAATCTAAATATAACTAATTGAAAGATTCTTTATAGTTACGTTGACTTTTATATGAAGATTCACTAAATCATCAAGAACACGTATGAACATACTGAGTCGCCATAGCTAGATTTCTCGATTTGAACTGAAATTAAACTTTATAGATCGATTTCTTATCTAATCGTGTCATCAAAAAGCAATATCTTGTTATCAATATCATTGAATTTCTTCTTTTCTCATTCGATTTGTTCTTCACGCATCAGCAATTTTGAAATCGCAACAACAAAATTGCAACAATTACAGGTGAGTTTTTTATTTGATTTTGTAGTTTCTACCTGTTTTTTCGTTTTCATGTTCTTTACGTGAGTTTGTAATTTGATTTCGTAGATTCTGCCTGTTTTTGATTTTTTTCTATTGTTCACGTATGTTCGACCTTACTACAGCGAATTCCTCAATTCATTTGCGTTCTGAATCGATTTTGTTAACCAGCAATGTTAGTTTTTTATGTTTATGGTGTAATCCTCATGTTAACTTACACATGTCGCTATTTTTTTCAATTTCTTAGTTTACCTAAAAACTTTGACTTTGTTTATCAGTTTATTCTCAATAAATAACATTAATATTCATGTGATTCAATTGTTTTATGTTACTGTTACATGATTTCTCATGTTAACTGAATTTCTACTACTTATGGAGCCTAATTCACATATTGGAGGAGAACGAGATGTTCGATGTATCGTCTCAGGTATCAAATTCTTCATGTATTCAAATTCTCAGTCATTCTATTCAAATCATCCATAAGTAATGGAAATTCAAATGTTAACTTTGATTTGGTGTTGTATACCAGATATAGTTAATAAAGTAGCTAACAGAGTTGTGGAATCAAATGCTAGAGTTGAAAACGAAGATCATTTGAATATTATCACATGTATTTATCTACTGTATCTAATAACAATCCTATATCAAAGTTTTTTATAGTTTGCAGAAGAAAAATACTATAATTTGTACATGTGTAAACCTTTGCACATGTACACATTTTTTGCACATGTACACAGTTTTTTCAAAGGTTGCATAACACAAATACTATAATTTGTTCATATGCAAACCTTTAGACATGTACACATTTTGGTGCAGATGTACACAGAGTTTTTTTCAAAGTTTGTAGAACACAAATACTACAATTTGTACATGTGCAAACCTTTGCATATGTACACATTTGTGTGCACATGTACACAAAGTTTTTTCAAATGTTCATAAGGTTTTTTTGTTCAATAAATTTTATGTATTGTTTCAATTCAGCTAATGATATCTAATGTTATCTATTTGTTTCAATGCAGCTAATGATTTGTTTAGGAAGGATTTAGATTCGTTTTTTCGTGAAAAGTCTAGCTATGATGATTCATTGAAGATTGATTCGTTGTTTTTTAAAGATTCTGATTCTGATTTTGATGAGGAATTAGCTCCTGATTTGGCAGAAGAAGTTTCAGATGAACCAGGTCATGTTTTCAGTGAAGAAGTTTCATCATATGATATTGTTGAAGAAGTTTCATCGGATGCTATTGTTTTAACAAACTTTGATGTTGGAAATGTTTCTTCAATATCAACATCCGGTTCAGAAGATATTCCTCCTGTTCCTACAGGTACTACCTTTTTTCTTTAAAAATATTTAGACATGTGCAAACGTTTTTCAATTCAACATGTGTTTTTTAAGCACCAAGTGTGTACTTTTTTTGTACTTGTATATTGTTTCTGTGCATAGATTATTTTGAAGTTTATTGTGTATCAAAGATTTGCATGTGTGTAAACTTTTGCACACACACATGTTTGTTTACATTCAAGTTTGCACATGTACAAAGTTTATATATTAAAACCTTTGTAAATGTGAAGACATATCCATATACAGTGGTTTGAAATACAAAAATTTGTACACGGGCAAAGTTTGTCCATGTGCAAACATTTGCACGCACACAAGTTTGCACATGTACAAAGTTTTTTAATTTTGTATCTGAACACTTTTCTTTGGGTCTGTTCATATGTTCAAAGTTTTGCTTTTGTGCTTATATGCTAACATACTACTTGTACATATCTAAATAGATTTTTGGTATTCGGGCGATACATTCAGCAATATCGGAATCAAGGCTCCGAACTCGTCTGAAACGATTTACTGGATTCCTCAAGTTCCTGAATCGTATCTTCCTAGGAAAGATATGATTTTTGATCAGATTGAGAAGGCCATTCTTTTCTACTTTAGGTATGGTGACAGAGCCAGTTTCAATTGTAGGCGGTCTTTTGTAAAATATGTTGAGCCAGGGTCAAAAGAAGTTTTACATAAGTATGTGATATGTTCAAGGGGTGGTAAAGCAGAGGGGTGTAATGCTAATGGTTTGCAAGCTGAAACTGGAAAACTAAAAAGGAAATATCCAAGTCAAATGAGAGAGTGTCCAACAAAGATTGGTATCAAGATGATAGGCAAGAGTGGTAGATGTTTCACATGGGCAAACTTTTTATCCATGTATGCCAATGGTTAAAAATGTTTAAACCTTGGTACATGAAAATATTTTACATATGTAACAATTTGCAAAAGAACCATGTATCCATATTTAATATTTATTTTGGCATATGTGCAACTTCCAGAAGTATGATTCCTTCTTATGCAAGGTCTTATTTTTCAGAGATTTTTTTAATGGTATAAACCATTTTGCACATGTGCAAACTTTTCATATGTTTGCACATGTGCAAACTTTTCATATGTTTGCACATGTGCAAACTTTTCATATGTTTGCACATGTGCAACTTTCTACATTTTTGTTTGATGGTTAAAATGTTAAACATGCATAAAGATTCATGTAACTATTTTAATGCAGGTGTCTTCAAAAGTGATTAAAGAAACTGACTTTAGAAAAAGGATGAACAATCTAATTTGGAACTCATGTCTTGATCATGATGTCTTTGAGCACAACTGGAACCCGTTGGTAGCAGAACATGGACTTAATGAAAATAAATGGCTGAAAAAGATGTATTCGTTGCGTTCATCCTGGATTCCAGCGTACTTTAAAGATATGCCCTTGTCTGGTCTTATGAGGAAAACATCAAGATCCAAGAGTGAGAATTTTTTTTTTTCAGAGCTTATTGTCAAATACAACCAACTTGATTATGTTCATGGTCAAGTTTGATGCTGCCATGGATAAAAAAAGGATTATTCAGTCAGAAAGCGACTACAACTCTGTAAACAAACTACCGCCAATTCATTCACGTTTGGAGTTTGAAGTTCAGAGATCCAGGTTTTACACGCATAAAATATTTTCCTTGTTCCATAAAGAAGTTCATGATTACGTGTGGAGTTGCTCGGTCTCCAACTGTAGATCAATGGGTGGCAAGGAAACATTTACTGTTTTAGAGCAGATCAGGGGTAAAAATTTACCAAACCAAAGTGTGTTCTTTAATCCCAATTCATGAAACTTCAGAAGTTTGATTAGAAATCAGTTCCAATATGAGGCATGTTTGCACATGGGAAAGTTTTTGCATATGAGCAGTTTGTTTGTTTGTAAGCATAATTTGTCTATGTGCAAAGTTTTGCTTATAGGCAAATTTTTGCACACATACATATTCCCCCCCCCCCCCTCTTTTTTTCTTGTTTTGCACATATGCAGGTTTTTACACTTTTACAAATTTTAGTCATTAGTTGCAAATTGTTTTCAGGTTGAGTGTTCTGCAGAAGATGACTCTTTCAACTGTAACTACATGGTATTTGAGCATTTTGGATTTCTTTGCAGACATGTGCTATGTGTAATGAAATCAAAGTTTAGGTCTAAAATACATGCAAAGTATTTTCTTAAAAGATGGCAAAAAGGTGTTATATGTTCACATGAGTTAAAAAACTGCTACTTCATTGGTGAAGATGTTGGATGCTATAATGCATTGGTACAAGATGCATACAGAGTGATAGCAGATTTCATAAACATGATAGCACATGATCCAGATTCTATCCTTAAGTTTACTGAGTGGCAAAAGGAACTTAGGTTGAAAATTGAACAGAATCCACTGAAGAAGATATCCATACAAAAGACGATTGTATATCTTCCATGCTCGGTATAAAGAAGGTTGATAAAGTTACCATACGTAATTCTGAAGGTGTGAAGTTTAAAGGGTCTGGAACTGGTGGGAAAAGGATTCAAGGGCAAAGAGAAGCAGCAATAAAATTGGTTGGGAAAAATCCTAGAACTTGTAGCTATTATAAGAAGAAGGTAGCACCTGGAGAAAAACATGATTGGAGATGTTGTCCAGATAGACTTGAGGCTGAAAGAAAGGTGACAAAAGAAAAAGAGGCGGCAAGAATGAACATTTGATTTTTTTTTTCATTTTTTTAGTATCATAGATGATAAGTTTTATATTGAGATTTAGTATGAATAATCTGGATAATGGTTCATTTGTTCTTTTAGGAATTTTTTTTGCATATATGCAAAGTTTAGGAATTTATAAGGTTTTAATCATTGTTTATAAATTTGTCTATATGCATTTTTGTTGATGTTTGAGAGATGTATACTGACATTTCTTTTTTGTATGTACTAATCTCTTTATAATTGTTTTTGCTGGAAATAAATGTTTGCATATCTGCAAATTTTTTGTATTGCTTTTGTTGTTGATAAGAAATTTTGCACATGTGCAAATTTTTGCAAATTATTTCCTCTGTTTTGCACATATACATGTTTTCATTATTGATTATTTTACAGAAACATAAATATTGTTTTTTCTCTGAAGTATGAGATTATATAAATAAGATTTGAATTGGAACATCATTAAGATTTTGCCTATGTACAAAACCAATTATCCATAATTTGCCTATGTGCAGATTATCATGTACATTTTTTTTGTGTTTATAAGTAATTTTGGACATATTAACAAAATAGCAGTTTTGATTATAAGCTAAAGTAGTCCAAACAAGTTAACAAAATACAAAGAATCCTATTTATTTAGTTGATGACCAGCGACATTATCCCCTATCTCTGTATTCATCACATCATCATCATCTTTATTGGCATCACCATCACTACTGTCATCTTTGGCATCATCATTTTCCTTGTCTTCATCATCATCATTTTCATCATCTTCATTTTCCTCATCTTCTACATCATCATTATCATTATGACTTTGTTGATCACCATCACTATCTTCACTATCATTATCTTCATCATCACTTTGCTCATCATCATCATCAGAACTTGCTCATATGAATTCATTATCATTTCTATCTTGATCTTCATCATTTTCATCCTCATCACCTTCTTTATCTTCATTTTTTTGTCACTATGTTGATCATCATCATCAATATCATAAGCTTTTGGTATGTCTTCATGATCATCGTCATCACCATCTGAATATGTACCAATACCAAACATCGATTGAAACTCCCTTTTCAAATTCAAAATCTCCTCATCGTTAGGGTTCTCTTGCATGCATATCCAAAACTTGGTTGTAAGTTCACATTCATATCTGGAAATCCTCTTCATTTTATCCTTCATCTCTATCAAATCTTCCTGTATACATTGTTAAATATACATTAGTAAAGTTTTAACTGTTTCATACAGGTAGATGTGTCCAAACTTTATGGTGTATGCAATTTTTGTACATGTGCAAAATTACACAACTTTGTACATGTTTAAAGTTTGTACATGTGCGTAAGTACATAACTTTGTCCATGTACAAATATATGTATTATAACATAATTCTTTGTAGAAATGTGTGTATGACTTCACAACTTTGCACATGTGCACAAGTACTCAACTTTGTACATGTGCACAATTACACAGATGTGTACATGTTCATGATTTTCACATTTTACAACAAAAGTTATATAATCTAGATAAATATTTTCAAATGTTGTTACCTGTAATGTGTTTTGAATTTGGAGTTGTCATATTTTGATCAGGCTGAGTCTCCATTTTCTAATATTCAAGTTGAATAGTTTCCTGCATTTTTAAGACAATATGCACACATGAGTGTCAAAGTAATTTTTTACATTAGGTACAAAGTAACTTGATGCTTTACATAGATCATAACATGTTTGCTCTATATATACAGTTTTTGTAATTGTCCATTTAGAAGTTGTTCATGTACAAAACGTTTAACAGAAAGTAAGAAACAGAATAAGCAACGGAGTAAGCAATCATTAGCGCTTTAGTTTAATAGAAAATATAACTAAATCAAGTGATTAAGGTGATATTTACTTAACAGAAACAGAAAGTCGGAAACAAAAAGTCAAGTTATCATCTAAAATGTAACAATCATGTTTAGCAATCACCACTTTAACTTAACATAAAACATAACTAAATTAAGTGGCTTAACAGAAAACATAACTAACTTAACATAATAGAAGTAAACTCACAAACCACAGTAGATCAAAAATTGAGAATAGAAGTAAACTCATGGTAGTAACGGGTAAGCTGCAGGTGATTAAGGTGATTTTAGCAACAGGTCGAGGTCAAGAAGTCAGAATCGACCATCGAGAACTTCACAATAAATCCTCAACTCCCAAGAATTTGTAATTACTTCAGTGGACTGCTGGTGAGAAAACATAGAATCAGGGCCACATGAGCAAAAACTACAGGTGTGGGATGTCAAATTCGAGTCAAGCAAAGGAATCGAAGTCGAGTAGTCAAGCAGTCAAAGTTAAGGTTTCAAAATCAGAATTAGATAGGATGCGAGTCCTGATAAGTCTGATAACTCCCAAAATCTGATGCGAGTTTGAAAATCAGAATTAGATGGAATACAATCTCATTTAGGACTTACATTTATGCTGATACGGTTCTGATAAGTCTAAAAATCCTATTCGAGTTTGAAATCAGATTTGTGCACATGTGCATGTTTTTCTTTAAAGTTT
Organism: Cichorium intybus; assembly: GCA_023525715.1. Taxonomy (NCBI): domain Eukaryota; kingdom Viridiplantae; phylum Streptophyta; class Magnoliopsida; order Asterales; family Asteraceae; genus Cichorium; species Cichorium intybus. The sequence continues at coordinate 99,729,116 of CM042010.1, read as the reverse complement.
GTCTGTGAAAACAATATATAGAAATATTCAAAGGTTTCATTATGGACACGTTTTCTGCACATGTACAAAAGTTTGCATATATGTAAATTGACTATGTCCACCCTTTGCACATGTACAAATTTCTTTACAAATGTATACAAATTTGCACATGTCCAAAGTTTTACACATGTGCATGTTTTTCATCAAAGTTTGTCCATGTAAACAATGTATAGAAATGTTCATAAGTTTTCTTTTGTACACGTTTTTGCACATGTACAAAAGTTTGCATATCTATAAATTGATTATATCCACCTTTTGCACATGTACAAAAGTATCCATATAAAGAAGAAGGTAATAATAATGTGCTTAGTTGCACCTTTTTGAAATTTTTTTATACCTGTAATGCTCTGTACAAGTGCTGTCAAGTTCTCTTCATTTATCTCATCATCGGTGTTGTAATCTTCTTCACTGTCACTCAACTGTCTTTGACTTTTCCTCATATTTTTTTTCCTTTTTAACTTTTGTCCTGTACATGTAATAAATTTGTTAATGACTATTCACAGGCAGTTGCTATGATGTACAAACTTGTACATGTGCAACAAACTACATACACATATAGTCAAACAATGTGGATGATTCAGGGTTATACATGTACAAACTTTGTCAATATGCAAATATTTCAACATTTCACAAAAAAATGTGTACATGTGCAGCAAAATCCATACATATATCTGTAAGCATGGTTAATTATTCAGGGTTGTACATGTGCAAACTTGTCATATGCCAATATTTGAACATTTACAGACAATTTTTGTGTACATGTGCAACAAACTACATACACATATAGTCAAACAATGTGGATGATTCAGGTTTAGAAAGTTTGTCAATATGAGAATATTTCATCATTTCATAGACTATTTTTATGATATACAAAGTTGTACATGTACAGAAAACTACATATTCACAGTGAAACAATCTCAATGTATTATGTTTTACGTCTAGCAAACATTTTAGCATGAAAATATGTGAATGTTGTCCTCAAACAACTATCATTATCATAGTAGACTACTTTTTGTTAAACAAATCACAAGATAATAGCAGAAAATTAATAAGATTATTGTATAATTTTCCAAAATCGACAAACAATGAGTGTATTGTTCTAATTTGTACAGAAACACAGTTGAGAAGTAAAACGATCGAATCAAAGCAAGTTTGATAGATCTACATGTTTTAAATTGTCAGAAAGTTGTTTTTCATGGAAAATTTTCTTCAAATTTGAAATCCTACGACCTAGGTCGGTTTTTGTTGATTTTTGTATTTTTTTTGTAAAACAACGTTGGATATGCAGTAATTAGTGTTCTTCAACATCAATGGAACTTGATTTTGCTCATTGATGATGTTTTGTGACTGAAAATTTCGAGTAAAAAGGAAAATTGAGAAGATTCGAAGAATGTATGAATAAACCTGTGCATTTATTGAGAAGAAATCAATTGAAACTTGCGAGAATCGATCACGTATTGAGAGGAGCCGCCATGGATGTGTTCTTCAGAGTTGTGAAGATTCAAACGTGATTCCCTTGAATTTTGGGGTAATTATTTTATTTGATTCATTTTTCTTTTTCACTTATTTTGTTTCTGATTTGTCACAATTGCCCCTGGAATGTTTAATTTGTTTAATTGATGTCCAATAGTTTTGTGTTATTTACAATCTTGCCATTAATGAATCTTGACCATTAAAATTTCTCATCCGACGCTCCTCCTCAAGTTCTCGGGTTCTCGGGCTCTCCTTGGTTCTCAAAAAACCTCAACTCTATATATATATATATATATATATATATATATATATATATATATATATATATATATATATATATATATATATATATATATATATATATATATATATATATATATATATATATATATATATATATATATATATATATATATATATATGAAAGGTTTTCTGCAACTATGAACTAAGATTCCTAAGTTCACATGCAACCTATATAGATCTAAGTTTTTCTTCTAATTAAACATATAACAATTCCTAGTAGGCCAGAAAAAATAAACTAAAAAGAAAAATCAAGAAAAACTAACCTTTAGTGAATCTTGGAAGCAAAGCAACAGAGATCTCTTGCCTCAAATGCAGTCACACCCAGTAGGAGGTATCTTGGCCGAAATTCTAGAGAGAAAGAGGGTACAAATCGTGGCTTTAGGGTTAGGGAGAGCCTCCCTATTTATAGCCTCCATGTGGTGATCAGATAATCGTTACAGATAAGCCTTTTTGAATTCGAATTAAGATAAACTATTATTTTAATCATTCAAACACCATTTATCTATAATATATATATATATATATATATATATATATATATATATATATATCGAAAATATATATATCTATATATATATTTTCGGCCACCACATGGTCACTAACACTGCCACTTACTCAACTATCGAATAATTACAGTTTTAGTCCCTGCACCTTTAATTAATCAATTTAACTGCCAAATTAATCCCAATTAATTCCAGAAAAATTTCTAATTAATTATTATAGTTTCTAATTAATATATTAACACTTAAATATATTAATAAACTATTTATTTAATTTCTATTGATTTATTAATCACATAATAAATCAACCTTTCTCTCTACCGAACTTTCTGCCAATCCTCCAACTATGAGGGCAACCCAAATGGACTATGCTACTATTAATTAGGTAAATATTAATTATTAGTCATGGCTTAGACACCTAATCCAACAGTCTCCCACTTGGATAAGTCTATGACTAAAATTACCAATTTACCCTCTAACTAATTAGCAACTGTAGCTTCCTAGAAACCGATGCCGAACTCTGACCTAGTCAGTTCTGTCCAATGATAAGTGATCAGATGATCCTCCGTCCAACAAGATATTTTTCAGACTCAGGACATGGATTAAGATCAATCCTTGTCTGATTCTCTGTTTCCCGATTTCTGATTTGCATATGACTTTAAGACTACCAATTGACCATGTCAATTTAGTCCTGGTTGGCCAACCCTTTAGTCAACTTCAAAATCATCGAGAGGCCTACAGATATCTGTTTTCCCGACAGGGTCAAGGGACGAATAAGTTTTGACTCATATACTTATGTCTTTTACTAGTCAAATCATTCACAACAACACGTTTTATAACACCGTGTTACAGATGCGTTTTCGCATTGTCAATGAACAACCGCTTGATAAAACATAACTTATATGTCTCTACTTAAAGATCAAAAGATGTTATCGTCTCAACATTGCTTATGATGAAATCCATGAAGCAATCAGTTGAGCGTGGGCTTATCCAATACTCAAATCCCTATTTTCTAAGTACTCATGAATATTGTAGCAATCTTATTGCTATGTCTAACTCATTAGACAATCTACAAAACAATTCACGACAGTCTTCATTCATACTTACTTCCCAAGAAGTATGAGTGACTGTGGATATTCGAATAATAATTAAATTACTCAGGAAGTAAACATGCAAAATTGAAACACAATAATAAACAATCAACAAATGGTAGTATCAAATACTCATCAACAAAACTATATTATTAATTCACCAAAGTTAATTACATTTATATTGCAACAAGTTTCAAAATCCTATCTAATTACAAAAACTAATATCATCTGTTAATCCTATGCGTCGTGCATGCTGATAGTGCTTAACCCTACTCAGAGCCTTTGTCAATGGATCTGCAGGATTATCTTCTGATGATACCCTCTTCACTATGAGGTGACCTTCTTCTACCTTATGTCTTATGTAGTGGTACTTTCTGTCGATGTGTCTGGACTTTCCATGATCTCTCGGTTCCTTCGTCAAAGCAACCGCTCCTTCATTATCGTAGAAAAGTTCCACAGGCTCCTGAATACTCGGGACTACTCCAAGGTCACCGATGAAGTTCTTCAACCAAGCTGCTTCTTTTGCCGCTTCACTCGCTGCGATGTACTCTGATTCGCATGTTGAATCAGCCACCGTCTCTTGCTTGGAACTTTTCCAAGTCACTGCTCCCCCATTCATCAGGAATACCCAGCCTGACTGAGACCGACCATTGTCTCTATCTGTCTGAAAGCTGGCATCAGTATACCCGTCAACTCTCAAGGTATCACTGCCACCAAGGACTAAGACAAAGTTCTTCGTCTTGCACAGATACTTGAGTATGTTTTTGACCG